>CAIJEO010000013.1:1200000-1934507 GCA_903819665.1 Aureobasidium mustum
CTGACTCGTGTCACAGNTATACCAACCACAACTTCGTCCTTGAGATCCGCACGACCAGACTTTCCCTGACCGCATCGCTCAAAGCAGCTCAGATCGCATCCAACCTGGCCCTCATCCAAAACAGCGTACAGCTTGTCTCGAGTCGAATTGTCATGCAGACTGCACTTAAGAGATACAACCTGCAAGGTAACAACACTGCCGCAAACTGGGACTCTGCTCAATCAGACTTCAACGCTGCCATCGCTGCCCCTGCTTCTGGTGCTGTCGGCCAGGCCCTCATGCTGCAGGGCAAAATCTTTCCACGCGATGCCGATGGTCCTAATGGTCGCTATTCGGTCTTGAACGCTACCTCAGAGAACATCGAATCCATTCTTCTTCCCTACAAGGCACCCAACGGAAGTGACGTCTACTTGAGCGACACCGACTATGGCTACCCTTCGGAACTCTATCCCAACCTGACTTACTTTTCGGTCCCAATCAACAGAACCTACAGCGAGGCACGCGCCGTCTACAATGGCGAGGTGCTAAAGGCTCCCAATTCCACTCTGCTTTTAGGTCCCTATGCTATCAACGCCAGCTTCAGCCTCTTGTCTCTTACCATGCCTGTTATCAACAATACTTCGGCCATTGATGTTCTGGGTTGGTTGACTATTGTCTGCGACGCTCGGTTGATTGGCAGTGTCATCGCTTCTGCCGAGGGTCTAGGCACCACTGGTATGACCCTTGTTGTCGGCCCTGCTAACACCACCAATCATTTTCCTGAGGGCTTACTTTATAACTCTCCCGAAAACGGCACCGTCGACCCGGCTGGTATTCAAGGACGCTTTATCTGGCCTCTACCCGATGAGTTCTCGTACCGCCATCCTGAATCCTCGGGCAATGTCGATCCTCCATCGTTCAACATCACAAGCTACCCAGCTGTCGTCACCGCGCTTACTGAAGACCAGGATTCGATAGGTAATGCGGGCGGTGATGTCAGCACCCATGATGAAGCTGGAAAAGGCGTCTCGGTTGGTTTTGCTATCCCAAACACCGCGCTCGTTGATTGGGTTGTGATAGTCGAACAAGACAAGAGCGAAGTGTGGCAGCCTATCCGTCATCTGCGCAAAGTTCTCTTGACATGCATTTTTTCCGTTCTAGGCGGCGTGATTCTCTTCGCTTGGCCGCTTGCTCACTTCGCAAGTGCTCCGATCAGAAGACTTAGAGAGGCTACCCGCAGATCTGTACTGCCTATGGGTTATTCGGAAAGCAATTACAGTCGGGAATCTCATGACATGTTCAACAACAACGACGGTGACGGAAGCAACGACGAGCACGCTGATGCAGTCATCGCCCGTAAAGAGGGCTTNTTCGCAACCGTGAGCAGTTGGAATACGAGGAACAAGAAGTCACGGAAAGAACGCAAAGAGGAACAACGAAGGCACCAATTTCACATTCCCGGCAAGGTCAAAGAACGCAAGACCTGTATTCAGGATGAGCTGACTGATCTTACGCGGACTTTCAACGAGATGTCGGACGAGCTTATGATGCAGTACGAGCGTCTGGAAGAAAGAGTTAAACAACGCACTGCAGAACTAGAGCTCAGCAAGAAGGCTGCCGAAGCGGCCAATGAGAGCAAAACGCTCTTCATCGCTAATATCTCACACGAACTCAAGACCCCTTTGAACGGTATCCTGGGAATGTGTGCCGTCTGCATGCAAGAAGAGGATCCAATGAAGCTCAAGAGATCTTTGGGGATCATCTACAAGAGCGGTGATCTTCTTCTCAACCTCCTTACGGATCTTCTCACCTTCAGCAAGAATCAGGTTGGCCAGCAGTTGAGTCTCGATTCTAAGGAGTTCCGGTTACGTGAAGTCAGCTCACAGGTCCTGGCTATTTTCGACAAACAGGCAAAGGAAGGCCAAATCACCTTGCGCGTCGACTTTCAGGGTGCCGAAGCAATGAATGGAATAGTCTTCCCTTCGGACGAGGAACGCAATCAATACGGCCCAGCTGGTACAGGTCGCGTGAAAGACATGATCCTCTGGGGAGATGTTCATCGTATCTTGCAGGTCGTTATCAACCTCGTTTCGAACAGTCTGAAGTTTACTCCTGCTGGCGGCTCGGTCGTCCTTACTGTGCGTTGTACAGGCGAAGCCGCAGAGGTCAACAGCCGCAAAACCTCTCTTCAGTCTAAGAGCTCGAAGCCCATATCTAGCAGGCATAAGAATTCTGATGCTTCGATTGCTGGACCTTTTGGAGCCAAGAATTCGGCCACTGCCAACGAAATCAATCCCTATCGCGAACGATCTGACACATACGCAAACATGCTCGTTTCTGAGCGACCAGCTTCTCCGCCCCCTGGGCGAACTCTCATGTTCGAATTCGAAGTTACAGACACGGGACCGGGTATTGCAGAGCACCTCCAGCAACGCATCTTCGAGCCTTTTGTTCAAGGCGATCTTGGCCTCAGCAANAAGTTTGGCGGTACCGGTCTAGGTTTGAGTATCTGCTCTCAGCTAGCCAAACTTATGAAAGGCACTATCGAACTAGACAGTGAACTAGGGCATGGCAGCACTTTCACAATGCGCATACCTCTGCGGCACATTGTGACTAGGTCTGACAGTACCGCGAGCTCGGTTGTTGGTAACAGTAACGATGTCGGTCTTGGGCTTGAAGGAACTCGTTCGCCACAGCGTATCAGTCAACTCATCACTGATGATGCGCAGTCGCATCGATCAGGTCACTCGCATAGCAGTACTGGCCAATCTCCAACAGTCGCTCAGACTCAAGCTCCTAATGTGCAAAACTACTCACGAGATGCGCAGCCTCGCCTGGTAGGCCTCAGCCAGCCCTTCTTCTCATCTCAAGCCATGGAGTCTCCTGGTTCTCAAGCAGCAGCAATGGAGAAGATCACCAATGATGTCAAGGAGACCGGCAAGATCCGTGTGCTCGTTGCTGAGGATAACAAGGTCAATCAAGAGGTCGTTCTGAGAATGCTCAAGCTCGAGGATATCTATGATGTGACGGTCGCGAAAGATGGCCAGGAGGCTCTGGACTTTGTTAAAGAAAGCATGACTGCTCCTGGGCGACATCCCTACAATCTCATCTTCATGGATGTCCAGATGCCCAACCTTGATGGCCTTCAATCTACACGACTCATCCGTGAGATGGGTTATGACGCTCCTATCGTGGCTCTCACTGCATTTGCGGAGGAGAGTAACGTGAAAGATTGTCTCGAATCGGGCATGAACTACTTCCTCAGCAAGCCTATTCGAAGACCCGCGCTCAAGAAGGTACTCAAGGAGTACTGCCCACCCATCATCGAGGTCGACGAAGACGTCAGCCCTATGGCAGAGAAGCCTCAACCTAAAGTCATGACGAAACCCAAACCACAGGTACAAGAATCACCAGTACGGAATCAGTCACCTCCGCCGCGACCAATGTCACCTGCCATCTCGGTGCATTCTATTGGCAACTCGAGAAACAGAACTACAATCGTGAACCAGAACTCCAGACCGAATTCGCTTGATCTCCCTAGTGCCCCTCGACTGTCGGGCGAGAATTAGACGATGTCTGCTACTCTCCTTCTTCTCTTCTACCTCTCCTTCTTGAGACATGTATGTAGCATTGAGCGTGGTGTTGGTAGGCGTCTTTTTGGTCTCTTTTTGTAAAAGCAGAATTTCGACAGCAGCAAGTGTAGGACAGAACAAGGCTGCGATTTTGGGATTTGGAGAGTCTTTTGGTCTATATGATGAGGTCGACGAAACGGACTGATTACTTGAGGATTCTTCTTCTTTAATACATCTTCTTCCTTCAGACCACCTTCATTAGCTAATGAATATCTTTAATGAGACCGCCTTTGTTGGGATTGACAACAACAACAATTTATCTCTTTTTGAAACATCATTTTCTTTACGATATTTTCTCCATGTCAGGTGAGCCATAGACAGATCAAGATGATGGTTCGAGATGTCACTTGTGTACAGATCTGATGTTCACCAATGCTCTTTCCCACCCTTGAATCCTGCGCGATTACCTATTTAATGGTCTGCCAATCTCTAATCCAGCCAGCCCGGTTTCCTCTAAAAGCGTGAGTAGGTTCCAAAACACGGCTCAAAACTCTGATGAACAGGTTGCTTCCTCGTGGTTACTGTCGTGTTTACGTGCTGTAGCTCCAACTAGCAGACTTTATGGTGTCGGTTGTTGATACTCTGGGCTTGCTCAACGAAAGACATGAAAAGCACAACGTGCACTACGATGTCCTGGAAAGGACAGAGTCAAGTCTATGCCAAAGTGAACGCGATTATGGTGGATAGAGATCGAGAAGGAGGAAAAGGACGGGATGCATTGAAATCGGTGCCTGAGTAAGGCTGGAGCGAGAGCAAGCTGTAATAGCTCAAAAGTGTTGCGTGACCGGAATCGAAATCTATCTGGTATATATACACCACGTACAGTCCTCGCCAACAGAAACGAGGATCCGGAAAGTGGCTCTATGTGGCCAAAACAAGGTATCATGAGAAAGAAAAAACCGGACCAAGGAAAAATTCGATGGGAAGAAAGAACGAAGAAGACTGAGAGTCAGCTCTTGCTTCACACGTCCTCTCTCACCGTCCTAACTTGGTAAGACGTATGCACCATAATCCCCTCTTGGTCAGGTTTAGCATGGAACTCGTCTTCATCGACAATATGCTCCATACTCGCCGAATCCACACCGGCATCATTACTCGTTATCAATGCCTTGTTTTTCGTACCCCTGCCCTGCAGCATCTCAATGAAATTGGGCAATTGACTGGCATCCGAGCCCAGACGTGTAGATTTTGCGAGCGTGGTATCGGTGCCATAGGAAGAAGCGCCATGCGAGTTGGAATGTGAACGTGAGCGCGAGGAACTGCTTCCCCAAGTCTTGCTCCAGCTGCGCGAGACCCAGGATTTGCTCCAACTGCGCTCGCTGGTGATTGTTTTGACGATCTTGATCTGGCGGTCTATGAAGGTGCGGAGGGTAGGGCCGCATGCGCAGATCATGCAGACGGTGAGTTCGAGTTGTCTGGTGAATACTTGTTAGCAGGTTGCTTGGTAGCATTGGGGAGATGGTGTTGCTTACGTCCAGAGGACTATGTCCCATAGGGTGTAGGTGATGTCGTTGTCATTGGCACCATGGTGAAGCCAGTCGACAAGGACTTTTAGTCTGGCTATGCTTGTGACGCAAGGTAATGATCCGAGGGCGAATAGAGAAGTAAGAAGATATTTTTGGTCGTTCTTCAAGGCAAGGCTCCAGACAATTGGCATGGGCATTAGTAGAATCCACCAAGTGCTGATACTGTTCATGACAGTGTAGGCGATATATAAAGCTGTCCTGTTGATGCACTTATGCTCTGATACTGTAAAATCCCTGTAGATTGTCAGCTTAAGCAAAGTAAGACGACGAGAATCGCGTACGTACCATGCTGCTGAAATCGGCGAGCAAGAAAATAGTGATGCGAAGATGAACATCACGCTGTAAGCGTTGACAAACAAGAATGCACACCACCACTGTATCCGAAAGTTCTGGATAGGAAACAGTCGACGATACAGCATGAGCACCGACAACTTCATGGTGAGCATGCATGCCGAGTAGAGTACGGCTACCGTGAGCCAGGCGCGGAGAAAGTTGGGTGAATAGTCATCCAGCGGTACGTCCCAGAGATGTTTGCCTAATCCAAGTGACACCATCCATTGGAAGACGCCCATAATGGCCAAGAACGATGCAGTAGCAAAAGGATGAGTGCTTGACTGGATATCAGTATGCCATTTCAAAAAGCAGTAGCAGGAAGATGAACGCTTACAGTCATCGTGACCAAACGATTTATTAAGGAATATCCGAGTAAACAGACGGACAACTACTACAATCATGAAGAGAACTATGCAGACAATATTGGTGATGGTGATCCGATACCCAACACCAGTGGGGTTGATGAGATTGCTAACTCGACCATCCGGGGCGTGTGTTGCTGGTGTAAGGTTCGAAGCCATCTTCGTGGTCGAGTGGCAACAAGATCAATTCAACTGGGAACCTCTCTTTGGATGGACAAGCGTTCAAAGGAGGGACATCACCCCATGAGTGGGACAGAAAGAGAGTCGGAACTATGAACAAAGAGACTGGAGGGCGACAGCCTCATCTTCTGCGCTGAGAAGGCCCCAACATTCCACACCACGCGTCATTAGTTCTTCTTTGATGCCGTGCGACCTAGTTTAATCTTCTTTGTCAATGGGCGATCCAACTCGTCTGGTAAGGCGAGCCAATGCATGCGGTTTTCGCATGGCTTCTGTTGGCATGTGTCCGAAGGTGTGTGGGTGTCGATCTCTGTTCTTGAGTAAATTGCACCATCTCTCCACTCGGCTGCGTCCCCGTTAATGATCATAGATAGCCAAGTGCTACTTAGCGCCGTCACGGGCCGGTGCGTATTAGAATATTAACGATTTTTCTCCCGTGGGAAAGTGTGACTGAAGCTTGCATGGTGCATGGCTCCAGGCACGCTGGAAGTACTCTGTAGCAATGAGGACAAAGTCCGGAACCGGGATCAAGGCGACACGATCTTGCTAAGCCCCTGATCTAGCGGCGTAGCATCTCTTCTGGCGCGACGTGGTAGGCTGAGCGGCTGTTGATACCAATGTGTCGGTGCCCAAGCTGACATTCATCGGCTGTGATGTTGCTTTCTTCTTTCTCTAGAGAATTGGTATAGCCGTTGATGAGAGTGATAGCCACGAGCTCGAGCGATTCAAACGGTCAAGTCTCGGCTCTGGGTTGCACAAACAAACGTGCGAACTATTCTCAAGGATAGCAGACAAGCACGGCCGTTGAGTGGCCCTTTTCACGTGTTGCTTGCATGATGTGCATGAGGGACACATGGCGCCGTCTGGTTCATCCCGATCTCCACCCGTGGCGTGGACCCCGCCTGTGGGACGACAACATAGTGNNATCGCGGTTTCAATACGAAGGCGCAGGTCGGCAAGAGCTCATTGGATCATGGGAGTCCGATGTCGATAAGGCGGACGCACCAAGTATTGAGGGCTTGCTTGGAAACATATCTCAATTCAATTACATCGTCCTTCGACGATGAGGGGTTGTTCAGAGACTCGAGTTCGAAAACATGTCGAAANNCTCATGCAGGTGACCGCTCTCCATAACGGAAAGTCGCAGCGACAAGAACGAGTCATTTCCTTCTCANAAAGGTGACGTGCAGCAAAAGTGTCANAAAGCTTGGGCGCTGTCAAATCAAAAGTGGATCTGGNNACAAACCCGAGAGAACGACATGGCCCTAAAGTAAGTAGGGTCCGTTAATATTTTCATCGTTTTGGTCAAATAGAGAGCTTGCTTCCTGAGGCCATCTCGCCTTCTGCATGCATGATCAGAGGGTTTTATCGTGCTCGGTTGCGCTGTTAGCAGAAACCATGAAGCATGCAGAGAGGATCGAGACTTCCACGTTGCACCACAAAGCGTTCTATCTGAAGCCGCGACTGCATGAGAACCATCGACTGACATGCATCTCCTCCACAGGTGTGCGCATAATTGCTCTGTTATGCCGCTTGTCAACTGTGACGAGCCGTCGAACACTCACAGGTCTTTGATCTTTCCACGTTGATGATGCTGCTACCCGACGTCTACTACTCACATCTACAGTCTTGACTTCACCGCCTTCTCTTCCTTTAGTCCTGCAAGCGAGTCTTGCAATTTCGTCAACGCTTGCAACAATACCCGCTCTTGCTTTCGCTGAGATACCACCTGCACACACAAAGTGCCGCCGAGGAATACACTACGATTGCCGTCCCAAAGCTTGCGGTTATACTTCTCCCAGCCATTCGGTGCCGAAGACTGATCAGTCATCTTAGCATTGAGATCCGAAGCTCGGATTGGACGGATAGGCAGCGTTGCCGCTGGATAGTCGAGTAAGTTGAACGATGAGGTATACGAGACGGTATTCCAGGTATCGATCGCTGGGGTTGGATGAGGCGCTATCGGGCAGATGAAGACATCCAGGCTGCTGGCGCTTCCTGTTGCGTCCTTCCAGTAACCGCCATCTGATTTCCAAATATTGAGGAAGCGCGTCTGCAACTCATTTCGTCGTGCTTGAAGATCGCGTATCTTCTCCGCTGTCAGGCTCTTCTTACGGCGTAGGCGTGGCTTGAGCCACGGTGATATTGGTTCTGAGGTGGCCTCCATCAGATCGAAAGCTGCGTTCGCGCCATCAACTCCGAACAAGCCATTGGCGATTGTCTGACATTGCGAGAACAAAGAGGTGATATCCAACTCCACGATCTCGATCGCAGCATCGCTCTTCAATGTAGTACGAATCTCCTCCAGAACTGTCTGAACAGGTGGAAGCGGAGTCGTGATGCCATCGGTTGTCATGATGCCGACTCTCAACCTTCTCATGTGGTCAGATAGTGATGGCGCCCTAAGAGCACTGCGCACCACCTGCTGTTCCCAGGTTTGCGCAACACACTCGGGATCGAAAGCCCAGGGCTCCAAATCTCCAATGGCTCTGAAGAACAGCTCACAGTCTCTGATGCTATGAGCAATTGGACCAGCAACAGATCTGATCCCCAGTGCCTCAGTGCCAGGGATACTCCCATTTTCCTGTCCAGCGTATGGTATACGGCCATGACTAGGCTTCACGCCCACGAGTGCGTTACACATCGCTGGTATGCGGATGCTACCTCCTACGTCAGTGCCCACTCCCAGGACACTACCACGCATTGCGATTAAGGCTCCTTCTCCACCTGAACTACCACCAGCAGTGAGATTCAGATTCGCGGGGTTGAGCACGCGGCCGAAGACGTTGTTATGGGAGTCCAGCGCTTGCAGTGTGAGAGGGATGTTCGTCTTACAGTGAACGATGGCTCCAGCTTGTAGAAGCATTTCTACCAGGGCTGAATTGGACTCGGCAGGTTTGAAGCACAAAGATGCATAACCAATAGATGCGTCTTTACCAATGATCTTGAAGGAGTCCTTGACTGATATGGGTAAGCCGTGCAGAGAGCCTAAAGGCTTTCCGGTCCTCTCGAGGTGTTCATCCAGCTGCTTTGCCCTGGCGATTGCTTCATCGAACATGATTTCAGTCAGACAGCTTGTCTGTCTCTTGATTAGCGTGGATCTCTTATATTTCATATCCTCCCCGAGTGCTAAAGATAGTTACAATTGTAGCTATCGAAATGCACAATATTTTTGCGAAAACCATGGTCTCCAGTGAGAGAACCACGATGAAGGCTATCTTGATGGCCAGACTTGTATTCCAGTCAACATTGTGCATTTCGATAGCTTATAACAACGCTTATAGCTCGGGATGGAGGTGAGATCAGTTGTAAATCGTGACTGTCTTTAGCACACGGTGAGGATCAATAGTGACTGACCAATTGCTGGGCAATAGCTGCTCGTTTACAGAATGCAGTAACAACATCCACACTCTTCAACCTCTTTGCTGCTAGCTCTTTTAGCAACGCGGTGGCATCATATTTTTCCGTCAGTTCAATCTCTCGGGTACTCAAGAGACCACATTCTCGAGGGACGGCCAACACGTTGTTGCGATTGGCTGCTGGACGAGTTCTAAGGATCCAGTCTTTGGGTATGGAGTTTTGCTGTTCTTGCTGCTTGCGACGAGCAATTGATTGCCATGGAGCTTCTGTTTGTGACATCTTTGGTCGAGCTTGACCAACACAAACACAAAGTCTTGACGAGTTGATCGAACCTTACATCTTGATGGATGAGATGTGCGGGGAGCTGAGGGGATGCCGAGGCTTGAATTTGGTGGTTCAGCATGCCACCCTGGTCGTATTTTCCTACTCTCTTGCTCTTGCTCAGAAGTGCTCAGTATTCCTCTGCTATAGAAGAGAATGTACCCGATTCATGGGAATGTCTTCTCAGAATACTTACAAGTATGTAAACATCGTTGAATCAATGATCTTGTCTTGCTGTTCGGTTGTTTCCTAGCTTCACAGTGGTGACGTTTCCACGCCTGCTAGCATCCTCAATTCAACAACAATCATCAGCTCGTACATTAGATACCACAAGTGTTTATGAAGATGACACTTGCAGACGACGTGAAAGTCATTTCGACTTTCGTCTCTCACGAGCAAGTGCGACTCGACTCTGGTACAAAAGCACCTCAACACTACGACACCATCGTGCTCTGCGTCAGCGCCATCTTTCACTGCGCCGAAACACTCTTCCATGCCCTCCAGCAAAGAGGCTCAGACCTCACCGCTACAGTAGTGTTATGCGGCGGAATTGGTCACTCGACTCCACACCTTTACAGCGCAGTGGCAGAGAATCCGCGCTATGCCCATCTGGCTGACCAGATCAATGGGCTGCCAGAAGCTCAAGTCATGGAGAAGATCTTTGACGCCTGCTTTTCTGGACATGACGTCCGGAACTCTGGTGTGAAGGTGCTGGTGGAAGACCAAAGCACCAATTGCGGTGCCAATGCTACAGAGACCAGGAGGTTGTTGCAGAAGTTCGGGTTACTGGCATCTGGAAGCAAAATGTTGATCATTCAAGATCCAACGATGAGTTTGAGGACGAAAATGTCGTTTGAGAAGGCCTTTGAAGGCGATGGAGTGATTTTTGAGGCTTGTCCGACATTCGTGCCTAGGGTCACAGAGTCAGATGGGAAATTGAGGTTTGAGGAGGGAGCAGATGTCACGGAGGACGAATTGTGGGACATGGACAGATTCCTGGGATTGATCTTGGGAGAAATCGTCAGATTGAAGGACGACGAGACAGGCTATGGACCAAGAGGAAAGGGCTTCATCGGACATGTGGACGTGCCTGATGCGGTGCTTGAGGCATATGCTCGACTGGAAAAGTCTGCCCATGCGAAGAGGTAGTGATTATCATTTAGAGAATGATATGGAACTAAAGAGGTACAAATGGCGGTCAAGCATGCACGTCAGACATGCATACCAGTCAGCAAATGCTGTGTGACCTGGGACGAAGTCCGATGCAAGTAACACGTCCTCAAATTCGGCCAGTATGAGACTCGACCGAAGCCTCCTTCCTTAACCACTTGCTCAAAACAGAAGATGTATCATGGCAGTGGCTTCCTCGAGTCAAGAAATGGACAATGCCCAGCAAAATTTGCGGCCATTGCAGCCGAGCCTCGGCTCATTGGTCGTCGCACCCCTCTCGAACGTCACGAGCGCCACTTCTTTGAGACGGGAAATGCTATGGGAACGACCAGGAGCATCCCTCGGCCAGACAGATGCCGTTGTGGAAGAGGCACTTACCAAAGGATGCGCGTAGCGGCCGGGTAAGCCTCTCCGTAGAGGTAGGTAGTTGTAACTTGACTCGTCGCTTTCTGCCTGCTCATCCCAATTTCCCTTTACCACATCATACTTCGTGACCAGCGTGGAAACTGCACTCTTTGGGAGCTTAGCAACACTGAAGTCCGGGGAACAAACACACAGATATGGCTGGTACATCGAGTCTTTGGGGCCGTCGGCATTGGGTTATAGCTAACCTGCTCTTCAGCACTACCATTGACCCTCGCAGCCCCAGCGGCAGTCGCATCCCTCGCCTACCTTCGTGCCAAAACCAGCTGGCCCAATGACTACGCCCTGTTGAAGGCCACAATCGTCGGCAGTCTCTACGTCAAAAAGTGCGTCAAGGAGGACCGCGTCAATCTCTTCTACGAGCTCGAAAAGCACGCTCTCGATACAAAGGCACGCGACCGCTCTTTCCTCGCCGTACCTCCTCATATCCCCAAAACCGTCTCTTCACCAGCAGACCTGGAGGGCTTGCAAGCAACAGAATTGAGTTACAAACACGTCTATGAGACAGTCCTGAAGTTTGCTGCATGGCTGAAGCAAGAGCATGGTGTTAACAAGGGTGATATGGTCGCCATCGACTTTACCAACAAGCCTCAATTCATTTATTTGTGGTTCGCAATTTGGTCGCTGGGCGCAAAGGCTGCATTCATCAACTCGAATCTCAGAGGGAAAGCCTTGTTGCACTGCGTCAAGGCTTGCGAGGCGAAGCTCTTCCTTGTGGATCCCACAATTAAAGAGGCATTGACAGACGAGGTTAGACAGGAGCTCGACGGTTCGGTCGTGTCTGTCGTGCTAGATGAGGTCATTGAGAACAGAATTGTTGCGGTTAAAGGGTTGAGAGCGCCTGATGCAGAGCGAGGAGGTCAACAAATGTGGGACACAGCAGTGCTCATCTTCACATCAGGAACCACCGGACTACCCAAGCCTGCCGTGGTACCGTGGAAGAAGTTCCTGATGTCCGGCAGAACCGTCAGCAACTGGATGGGCATCCAGACTACAGACCGATATTACACTGTGAGTGAAACCGTCTCTGCCTCTCAAAGGAAGTCATACTAATAACGACGCAGNGCCATGCCTCTCTACCACAGTTCCGCAACTGTCCTCAACATCTCCCTCGTTCTGCACTCGGGCGCAACCACAGTTCTTTCCCACCACTTTTCACCCAAAACCTTCTTCGCCTCGGCCATCGCTTCCAACGCAACAATGATGCAGTACATTGGCGAAATGTGCCGATACCTGCTCAGTACTCCCCCTTCGCCTTTCGACCAGGCTCACACAATTCGCATGGCCTTTGGCAATGGCCTACGTCCAGACGTATGGCTGAAGTTTAAGGAACGCTTCAACATTCTCGAAATCGCAGAGTTCTATGCCGCTACCGAAGCTCCTGGTGGCAGCTTCATCAAGAGCAAGAACAATTATGGTCACGGTGCTGTGGGAAGAGCAGGAACAGCCATATCAACCCTCATGGGCAGCCAATCCGCAATCGTCAAACACGACGTCGAGAGCGGAGACCCCTACCGCAACTCTTCCAACTGGTGCGAAAGAGTTTCGCCAGGAGAAGCAGGAGAATTCATCAATGCATTGGACCCTAATAACATCAAAGAGAGCTATCTAGGCTACTACGGCAACCANAAAGCATCTTCCTCAAAGATCCTGCGCGATGTGTTCAAGAAGGGAGATGCATGGTATCGCACCGGCGACTTATTGCGCAAAGACTCCGAAGGACGCCTCTTCTTCGTTGACAGAATCGGAGATACCTACCGCTGGAAGTCTGAAAACGTGAGCACGAATGAGGTCGCCGAAGCTTTGTCTACATCACCTCACATTGACGAAATCAACGTTTACGGCGTGGCATTGCCTAACCATGACGGACGTGCTGGATGTGCAGCTGTGATGCTCAAATCCGCTCCTTCATCCCAGGTACTCAAGGAACTTGCCGGACACGCTCGAGAGAAGATGCCTAGATTTGCAGTTCCTCTGTTCTTGAGAGTTGTTAAGGAGTTCGAGGTTACGGGCACCTCAAAATACACAAAGCATGGATTGAGAGAGCAAGGCGTGGATCCGAGCAAGACGGGAGAGGATGGGTTGTTCTGGTTGCCTGTGGGTGCGGAAGCTTACGAGGAGTTTGGAAAGAGAGATTGGGAGAATATTGTTGGAGGTGGAGTTAAGCTTTGAGATCTGATTTCTGATGTCTATTGTACATATAAGAATCTGATGAAATTTTGCTGCTCGTGTTAATGCTCAATTGGACGAGTAGTTGTTCGGACATCTCAATCATTGGGTTCCTTACGCATTGCTCGTGCTTCCATCGTGCTTTTCAAAAGACCTCGAAAGCGCAGCAGCACGCCGAGTCACTTCCTCACAAACCATCCGCGCCTGCTCCGCGACCGTTTCTGCAAAAGCCAGCTTGACCTCTTTCTCAACGCCTCCAACGAGGACATTCTGGACTTGCATGCGGCACACCTTTTCCATTGCTTTGGCCTTCCACATTTGTTCGAACAGAGCATGTCTCTCTTTTCTGCAGAGTTGGTTCAGTATTTCCTCATGTTGGGAGAATTCTCCATCTGCATTGGTGTCTATGCGGGTGCTCGTGATCGACATTTGGTTTGTCACTGTTTCTGAGAGGATTCTCTGTAGAGCATTGGATGGACTGTAGTGGAGTTTGTTAGCAAAAGCTAAGAGGAACGGAGTTGCAAGAATCGTACTTTTGTGCTACGACGGGCTGTTGTGGAGTCTTGTGGGCTGTTGCTGTAGCTGGCGGTTGCTGAATTTGCGTTTGCTGGGCTGGTTGCTGAGAAATAGGTGTTCGGGGAGGAGATCTTGGGCTTGGTTGCAGACGCGGCTTTTTGGCTGGTTCTTGTTCTGTTGACACTGGTTGGACTTCTTGAGAGTGTGGATCCTGGGTCTCAGATGCTTGATGAGCTGAAAGTTCCTGCTGTTGAGACGACGGTTCAGTTTGTTCTTCGGTCGTTGTAACAGCGTCCAAAGGTCTTTTGTTGTTGGAACTGGGAATGCTTGCAGCATTTATAGGGTCGACTGGCAGTCTTGCAATCCTACTCTTTCGGGCTCTGTTCTTACGCACAGGTCTCTCGAGCGGAATGTCCTCGTCAGAATCATCTGTTTGCAAGACGTAGGGTCGGCGTCTTATTGGAAGCTCTTCATCGGTTGTTCCATCGTCAGCAGGGACATCTTTGGGAGAAGAACTCGAATCTTTCATATCGTCTTCATCAGACGAACGATCCAGATCGCTCTCAGCAGTGTCATCGGCATCGTGATCCGGAGATGATCCGCGTGTCAAGTGCGACTTCACAGCTTCGGCCTGGATCCAATCCTCTCTCCCACACAAGGCTGTCTTAAAGGCCGCTTGGAACTCTTTACCCAGGCGATAGACTTCACTATCTGCACGATTGTACCTGAAGCAGTTTGTGAACATCCGACCGAAGCAGTTGTTGACTTCCAGATGATAGTCGAACTCGTCGTCTTCTAGTTTCTGCAGCATTGTTGTCAGATCCATTGGATGTTTGATAATAGAGTAATAGTCAGGCACTTCATCTGGATCGACTGGCTTGAGGAAGGGAACCACGTAATCATCCAACGAGCTGAGGAAACCTTGGATCATTTGTTTGTAGAATTCAAACTCCAGTGGTGATCTTTCTTCGCTCGTCAAGTACATGCGTCGAGGCCTGGGTTGCTGAAATCTGAGAGATCGACGCTGTGACATTTCGTCTTACTTTTGCAGGCAACGTTGCCGCTACAGCGCGTGCAGAGTCTGACCAGACGAATGGGAAACAAGTCGGGAAAGTGTGAAGGCTGGATAATGAATACCTGTACTGAACGACGAGAGACGTTGCATGTACAAAGAGTGAAAGATGTAGATTCGGTATGAACGTTGGTTGTGAGAGAATGATGTGTCGCAAATAAGATATAGTCAAGAGGACTATGTCGAACCTAGGAGAAGGATGAATTGTAATAGAGCCTGAGAGTAGCAAAGACTGAATGATGCGTCAAGGAAGATTTTGACGATGAAAGTGAAAGTGAAGTTCTGGACTCTGTTCAAGTGAGTAAACCCTGAACGGGAAGAAAGATCTGAAGTATAAACTGGGATATACAAATGGTCGTTAATATAAACTTATCGTAACACTTTCTACTCTCCTTGCAGCGGCTGTCCCATACCACCCAGGGTAACCATCTTGGTAACCATATACTCATCAATACCGATCTTCGAGCCCTCACGTCCGAAACNCTGGGAAGAAGTTAGCGTACGTACACTAAGCGAGCTAAGTGGTGACTGACCTGATTGCTTGACACCTCCAAATGGTGCAGCAGGATCACTGATAAGACCAGTGTTCACACCGACCATACCGACCTCGAGGGCCTCTGCCACTCGGTAGACACGTTGGATGTCGCGGGAGAAGAAGTAACCAGCAAGACCGACCTCAGTGTCGTTGGCGAGCTTGACAACCTCAGCTTCAGTGTCGAAGGGGAACAGACCGGCCACAGGTCCGAAGGTTTCCTCGTGGGCCAGAGCCATGTCGGCAGTCATGTCACGAATGACTGTAGGCTGGAAGAAGTTGTCGCCAAGGTCGGGAAGCTTCTGACCACCAACGAGAACCTTGCCACCCTGCTTGACGGCATCCTTGACGTGAGCCTCGACCTTGCTGACAGCGCGGTCGTGGATCAAGGGGCCGTGAGTCACACCCTCGTCGTATCCATGGCCAACCTTGAAGTTCTTGACCTTCTCGGTGAAGGCTTCAGCAAACTTGTCGTAGATGCCTCTCTGGATGTACAGACGGTTTGCACAAACACAGGTCTGGCCAGATGAGCGGAACTTAGAAGCAATGGCACCATTTACGGCAGTGTCGAGATCGGCGTCATCGAAGACAATGAATGGAGCGTTTCCACCAAGCTCGAAGGACAGCTTCTTGAGGGTGTCTGCTGATTGCTTCATGAGAAGCTTGCCAACTCCAGTGCTGCCCGTGAAGGAGACCTTCTTGACAATGTCCGATGATGTGATGGCCTCGCCGACCTCGGGAGTGTTCTTCATGGCTGTAATGATGTTGACGACACCTGGGGGGATACCAGCACGGACGGAGAGCTCAGCCAGAGCAGCGGCAGTGAAAGGAGTCTCGCCAGGAGACTTTGCAACAACGGTACAACCAGCTGCCAGGGCGGGACCAATCTTTCTGGTTATCATGGCGGCAGGGAAGTTCCAAGGAGTGATCAGACCGCAGACACCGACGGGCTCCTTGAGGGTAAAGACTCTGTTGCCAGCGACAGTGGCAGAGATGGTGTCGCCATATGCTCTAGGGGCCTCCTCGCTGAACCACTCGAAGAAGTTAGCAGCATATGCGGCCTCACCCTTTGCATCAGCCATGGGCTTTCCGTTCTCCCATGTGATGAGTCTTGCAATATCTTCGGCATTCTCAACCATCAGGTCGTACCACTTGCGCAGCATCTTTGATCTTTCTCTTGCGGTCGTCTTGCGGAACTTGGGGAAAGCGGCAGCGGCAGCGTCAATGGCGAGTTGGGCGTCTTCCTTGTTCATCTCGGGCATCTTGCCAATAGGCTTGTGCGTTGCAGGGTCATGAACGTCAAAGGTCTGGCCCGACTTTGCGTCGACCCATTTGCCATTGACAAAGGCCTGCTGCTTGAACAGCGACGGGTCGTTGAGCTNGTAGAGATTCTATCAGCATTGGCACTCCGAGAGCGGTATCTTTGTGGGACTCACCTTAGGTACGGTGTGTCCCATGGCGTATGATCTCGAGGCTATGCTGATGCGGGTAACTGGCTGGAATGATGACCTGAATGCAGGCTTTGCGACGATTCTAGAGATGAAAGTCATGACAGTTTCGGGCAGAAGGTGGCTCAACTGCTGGAAACACAAAAAGTCCTCGGCTCTCGATACGCGTACTCTATTGATGATGACGATGGACGCGGTCAGATGCGGGGAAAGCTCGCCGAGGTCGTGGTTTCAATTCTGTTTATTTCTCTCCAGCGAGACCTCTGTCGTCTTTGAAAGAGGATGATATGTGGCCTCGTATGGGAAAAGGTCCTCTCGAGCGCTCTATGAATAATCGTGACTCAAAGAAACCACCTACATCGCATCGGGTATATCGATAGGCCAGCTTCGGTGACGGACTTCTATGTGTAAAAAGCTGTCGTCTGTACTTTCCTTTCGCGGCCCCACACCCCACTTCCTCGTCGGCCTTCACATCCCGATTTCTGGAAGACAATAATTATTTGCAATGCCATATAACAAGGAGAACAGAGTTATGATATCAACAAGAAGGCAAGTTCAGCGAGGTTGTACGCTGTATCCAGACACACATCCAACCAGATCACCGTTCCCAAGAAAATCTAGTGTGTCCTTCTTGTCTTGTACTCTCCCTCGGTGGATGCTGCACGGGTTCACTGCCTTCCAATTCGAATACGCCTCCTCTCGTCCCATCCTTCAAATTCCTCCCGTCCAATTCTGGCGGTTCCCAACCTCCTCTCATCTCCACTCTAGGCTGCACCTTGCTTCCTTGCACCTCATGCGCATGCCATCCACACTTCTCATGTCCTGTGGGCATCTCGTTCAAAGCAGCTTCGGAGTCGCTAGGTAGTTCTAGCTTTACAGCTGCATCCACTTCTGCGGGTGCAGAAAGATGGTTCGATGCCGCCGCGTCGTCGAGATCTGGGTTAGTGGTGAGAAGAGCTTGAGCCTCGCGTTGTCGACGTCGACGGCGCACGTAGAAGACTGTGCCNNGAAGATGAAGAGGGACGAGAGCAGCGCCAGCAACGACACCAACAGCAATACCAATAATCACGTTGCGTGATAGGATAGGTGAAGGTCTCGTTACTACGCCATCGTCACCTCCTGTTGAATTTGTTGCGTTGACACCGGGTGGTAGAATGGAGACGAGATTTTGAGCGGGCATGGGATTGGCAAACGCAGCTTGCGTGATAGTGAAGTTGTTGCGTTCGTAGTCGGCTATCACGTACGCTTCTTGAAGAAACGTGCGTCCGAGGATGTATTGTGTATTATTCGCTGCCCTTCGAATAGGGAAATATCTTGTGCTGTTTGTGTAATAAGGATAACTTGCTTGTAGATCGAATGCAGCATATTCCAAGACAATGTTTGTACTTAGACCTCCGTCGGTCGTCTGTGGAGACAGCTGAAAAATTATGGTTGGATTCAGTTGTTGAAGCTTCGTGTGCATTGTGTCGTTTATTAGGTATAAGTCTGTTTGATTGTCGTAGTTGAGGCCGAAGTTGGACGCGAAGTTGTCGCACGCTGCTTGTGGCATCCAGATATGTGGCACTGTGCTGTCGACCACAGAAAAGTAGCCAGTTGAATATAGTGTTGCAGTGCCGAGAAGTGTGTTTCGGGCGGTGATTTGTGTGACGCCTACTTGAAGTGGCTTCGAGTCGTCCGAGGCGAAGGGACAGATAATTCCATTGCCGTCCATACGTGATGCATCGTAACCACCCAGGGTAAGACTACCGAGAACTTTGCTATNACCCTGGCACTGTGTTAGTCGCGCCAGCACCTAGTGAGAATGTTACTTACGGTAAGAAGCGCCTGCAGTGTAAGCATATGACTTGGAGGGTATTGTGTTGTTTTCCCGTAAGGATGTCAAGAACGACGGTTGTGGATTTGACAAGACGGAGAAGTTGGATGGTTTCGGTCCCAACCCAAAGAGACCGTACATGAAACTCTTATCCGCAATGCCTGCAACCACTTGATGTGTCTGCTGGATGCCTCCTGAGTCTTCGACTTGGAGACCGACAGTATCGAATCCATAGGCGCCATTGGCGTTGATGCCAATATTTGTTTCCAAATCTGTTGTATAGACGCCAATATCGGTCCAAGTCGTTGAAGCATTGCTCAAGAAGCCAGTACTGATATCACCCTGGAAGGGCATCACACCTCGCAGACTACCACAATTGGCTGGATCATCTTGAGTGCAGCCTTCAGGCACGGGTATGAGTGTTTCTTGTCCGAGAGTAGAAGGAAAGACTCGAAAGTCTTGAGGAGGAGTTCCTATGCGGACCATAAATGAGCTCCAGCTGTGCAATGGTCAGCTCTACAAAGGCCATCGCAAGATATCGGATATCATACCTCCNNCATCGATCCCATCCCAGTATTGCGAAGGTGCGANAGAGAAAGGACTCGGCATAGCAGTGGCCGAGGTCGAGATAGACGAGGAAGTCATGGCCAGGACCAGTCGCGAGGTCAGATGCACGTGTTTCGTAAAGGCATACAGAGGCAGGAATGGTCACGCAAGGGACAGTGAGACAGTTCAAAGCGGTTATCAGAAGCAAAGGTATAGTATTTCGTGTAAGGGTATAGGGCAGAGCGAGAGATAGAGAAAAGAGAACAAGAAAGTGAGAAAAGCAGCGAGCGGGTATTGAAGCGCAAGCGCTCAGAGCGGGACAAATGCATATACAGTACAGCACGAGGCTGTATTGCTGCAGGAAGAGTCCTCAAAAATAGATGGGGTGGTATTGGATGGAGCCAATCAGCGCATGGAGGATCGCGTGAATAGATTGAAGATATGCAGGCGGAGCGCGGCGGAGAAATGTTTCTGAAACACACGAGCATGAATGCAGAGATCATACTGGTTTACCTACTTGACTGTTGATTGGACATATATGCGACAACTAGAAGGTTGTCAAGACTGGGAGCTTGTTACGAGTGCAAAAGAAAGGAGTTGGAAGTGTTGGTACGGAGTAAGTAATCAAGCACTTTTCGGAGTTGGAGGAGCCGAGACTTTGGTGCAACCAGCCGGGAGCTGCACGAGTCGAAGTGGATGAATGAAGCAGGGCCAACAACAAACATGACTAGTACATAGTCTGGCAGCTTCTAGCAAACCTCGTCCGCGCTCCAGTTGCTTACACGATACATCTCTTCGTCCTCAACATCTAGAAAGAACAGCATAGCAGACATCAACATGGCAGATCCATACCAATGGCGCGAGTCGGTCCTGTCAACGCGTAGTCTTTCCTATGTCAGCACCCTGGACGCCCTCGAAGCCGCCGTCAGACCCTCAACCCTACGCAAAAACACTCTTACCTCAATATCCTCATCCTACGCCGACGAAGATGACTTCCACGATGCCCTCACTCAAGTCCCTTCAACCGATAATCTCCCTCCCTCCGTATCCTCAAGCCCTCTGTTCCGCCTACCACGCGATCTACGTCTGCAGATC
This sequence comes from Aureobasidium mustum, assembly GCA_903819665.1. Lineage (NCBI taxonomy): Eukaryota > Fungi > Ascomycota > Dothideomycetes > Dothideales > Saccotheciaceae > Aureobasidium > Aureobasidium musti. Next base: position 1,220,478 of record CAIJEO010000013.1, read on the forward strand.
TACTCGTACCTCCTCACGAGCAGCCAAAACATCCTCTGGCCTGTAGAATACCAATCCCACAATTTGAGTCCACAACTCCTGCGCACTTGTCGCTCCATCTACGAAGAGGCAGCACACGTGCTCTACCAAACAAACACCCTCGCTTTCGCCCATCCTAGCGATGCAAACATGTTCGCTCACGCATTGAGTAACCGCTCATTTGCATCTCTCATACCCCACGTCACTCTCCGTATCCGCAGCAACGATACTCGTCTCTGGACCGCCTGGTTCAATACAAAGGCTCAGGAAAGAAGTCTCGTGTACGACTTGCCTGGACTACGGCAGTTGACTATCCGCTATCGGGGACCTAGATGGCAACCCAGCCTGAACGAGAAGGCGAATGCGGATTTGTGGCTCAAAGATCCAAAGCTGCAGGAGATCATACTGTCAGTGAGAAAGTGTGTTGGAGAGGTCAGGTTGCTCTTATGTGTCAGGTTGCCTGATGAGGTGGCTGATGAGATTGCAAGAGGGCTGGGACAGAGTGAAGAAGGAGAAGAGAGGATACCGCATGTCATGTTCAGGAGGTGGGTATGGTTGAACGGTTGTCACATCCGTGTTGAACCTCTAGGCAAAGATGACGATGTATGAGGGATATTCAAGGTGGTTTCGATTATGAACATCCGAAGCTGCGAAGGGCTTGTCACATGGCAACATGACTGGCAAGTGTCGCCTGGGTGCGCAGAAAAGTTGCTTGACTACACGTCACTGCTTCCTGCCTATTTCTTGGACCGGGATGAAATGGATTTGGAAGGTGCATGGCATGGAAACTGATTCGGAAGCAACGCTCAACACCAACACGGCTTCGAAACAGTGCCTTCGAAGCACTAGTCGTTATTGGATAAAGACGACAAATTCACGAGAAGCACGACGAGACGACGATATGATTTGAAGAATAAGAAAATTGTTGCATTTCACGCTCTTTAAGCCCGTAAAACTCCCAGGACGATGAATTGTTTGACACCACAGAACGCCACTGTTCCCCAAAAGCCATAAGAGAAGAAATAAGCCGTCTCTCTTCTTGACACCCATTTTTGTAATCAACAAGATCGTACACATGTGACACAGATGCAAACGCAGACCCCCGAATCAGACCGATTAAGCCTGTGAAGGATGCATTTATGCTGCGCGCTGGTAGATACCAGCAACCATGGCATGGTCTCTCTCGAAGGGCTCAAGGGTAAGCTGCTCCTTGGGCTTGATGCGCTCCTCTCTCATCTTTTGCACCTCACGAGCGAAGACGGCCTCGGGGGCAGCGGTCGAGTCGATACAGTTGGCCTTGATGGAGACAAGGACACCACCGCCGACCTTGAGGAACAAGTGAGCGTTAAGACCGACGATGCGGGCCTGGTCGGGCTGGGCAACATCGGCGAAGATGCAGTCGACCATGCCAACGAGCATACGGTACTTGAGAGGGTGACGGGCGTCCTCAACGATGGGAATAACGTTGGTGCGGTGAGTAGCCATGTTGATCAAGTCACGACCGGAACGGTGGGAGAACTCGACGGCGTAGACGGTACCAGTGGGTCCGACGATATCAGCGACGTGAGAAACGGAAGTACCAGAGGCCGAACCAAGGTAAAGAACCTTGCTACCGGGCTTCATGTAGATGTCCTGGAGACCACCGAGGATACCAGCGGCAATCTTTGAGCGGAAGGGGTTCCAGACACGGTATTCGACCTTGGTTGCAGCGGCAGTTTCGCCGTTCTCGACGACAGGAGCAGGCGAATCGACGGTAATGCGCTTCTCTCCGTACACAGCCACGCCTGGGGCCATGCTGCGGGTACATAACCTGAAAAATTTTGTCAGTATTCCGAAGGTTTCAAAGCTTGCTTTGATGATACGAACATGTCCTAGAATTTGTCAGTATTCTTAAGGTTCCAGAGCTTTGCGTCGATGATACATACNCTCCTTTCCTCTTGCGATGAAGACTCCCTCGTGACGGTGAGGTTCAACGACGGCCTTCTGGCCGCCCTTTGCACCAGCTGCGCCGCCACGACCTGTTGTATGGTGAGCATTCGTTTTCGAGCTTGCGCGAAGGTCAGAGAGCGCATACCTCCTCTAGCTCCTCCTCTAGGTGCACCACGGCCTCTGCCACCACCTATGTATTGTTAGCATTTCATTCCAAGCTTGCTCGAGAAGGATGCGTACCTCTGGCACCACCACGACCACCACGATCGCCGCCGCCAAATCCTCCTCTTGAGCCACCACGGCCACCGAAGCCACCTGTTTCTTGTTAGAACCTGATCATCTGGAGCTGCTGAGAACGATTTGCGCATACCACGACCGCCGCCTCTGCCACCTCTGTCGCCGCCAAAGCCGCCGCGTCCCCTGGGTGCTCCTCCTCTAGGCGTGAAGGCCATTTTGATGTGTATAGAGAATGTGTGAGAGTTGTGAAAAATGGGTGAGACCGTCGACGTGAAGATCTAGTCGATGTGCAGTCTTGAAGGAAAAGAAGCAGCAAGCGCGCACACTTTTTTCGTGGTCAAAGCGTTGTTCGAGCTTGACCCCGGCGAAGGCCAACCAATGATGAGTCAGCTGGTTGCCAAGACTTATAGTCTGCACTAAATGGACTGTTTGTTGAACAGGCAAAGACAGGTACTTCTAGGGTGAGTTGTCAAGGTCATGGAGACGAAGGAGAACCAGATATGTCCACTTGGAGTGATACTGACAGAGGAGAGATGCAGCATACAAGTTCAAGAGAATGATTGATGTAATGATAGATTCGTAGATTTTGGTTGTACAACCACTATAGATACAGCCATCACTGCTCGGAGACAGATACCTCCTGGCAGCAGACGGTGGGAAGTGCAGATTCTCGTTGAATATAACGACACGACCTGAAGACCTTTGGGACTACTTGGCTCATGTCCCATCACAAGCCAGCTGATGGTCCACTCGTTTTTCTTCCGGACCAACAAGAAATAGATAGAGGGCTTTACTCGAGAATACCAAGAAATAGAGAGAGAGCTTGCCTCGCATGTGTTACAATAGTCAACTGCTTTCAAAGATCACGTCGGCTATACTTAACTGATCACTTCGAATCCCCTGCGCTTTCAGGATCGTATAGAAGAACGTACAAGACCTTGTGCCTAGAATGTAAAAAGTTCAGCTGAACCAACCTGGTCGTAGTAAGAGTGCACCATCCACGCTCGTACGAGATGAGAAGCTTCAACGAACATATACATGTAGATTGAGCATCAGTGTTCGATAACGATATAGAGTGAGGTTGAATTAAAGTTGAAAAGACGGACAGGGAAGGAGCGACATGAGTGAGGAAGGAGCGACCCTTGTGCTCCTGCTAGTCGACACGGTTTGAGGAGACTCGGCGAATCTCTTAATTGCTTTACAAACCTACCTGAGAATTGTAACGGCAATAGCAAGATCAGAATATGATCGTCGTACATAACAAAATGCTGAGAAAGTGTAGCTCTGCCTGATGTGGGCAACAAACCGTGGGACCAAGTCAGATTCTGTGGTATAATGCGCTTCACCATCATCTGGAGACCATAGAGACTGCTTTGCGCTCCGCTACACACTGTTGGTGTAGAGACTATCACACATTGTTCATCAACTCATTCGACTTGCGTCTTGATGCCTGGACTGAAGATTTAGGGCTTGGCCAGGGTCACTTTTCGAAGGACCTAAGCGAAATCTGGGGCACACTGACTGCCAAGACCAAGCAGCGCATTTCGACAATCTCTGCCATAGGTCCTTCCTTCTGTTTTTCGTCCGCGACTTCATTTTCGACAACAACACCGACAAGATGGTAAGTTTTTCAGCAACGACGCATACACGCTCTTCGATACGCACACTCTCTCAATCACACGTTCCGACCGGCCACCTGCTCGTTTCGACCGCCGCCTCGCTCGATTGCGCATCACTCGACTAGATTCTGTCCATCTCGCACAGTCTCAATCTCTGCGCAATCATTTCAGTCTGCGTCCGATCCAGCACATGGCCGGTCATACTTCAACCCGCTCCTCTTTCACAAATCTCGCAACACAAACTTCGCAACCTACAACTATCGAATGCGACTCTCGACTAACACATCCTCTCCGTTCAGGTCCGTTACGCCGCTACCGAAATCGAGAACGCCAAGAGCGCCCGCGCTCGCGGTTCCTACCTCCGTGTCTCTTTCAAGAACACCCGTGAGACCGCTCAGGCCATCAACGGCTGGAAGGTCACTCGTGCCCTCCAGTACCTCGAGAACGTCAAGAACCACGCCGAGGCCGTCCCCATGAGACGTTATGCCGGGAGCACTGGCCGCACCGCCCAGGGTAAGTCTGCCAGCTGCGAGGATGCATATGGGGATTGAAAGTCCACCTGGGTTCAAGAACACACATATTGATATCTTCCAAANGGCAAGCAGTTCGGTGTCTCCAAGGCCCGCTGGCCCGTCAAGTCTGCCGAGTTCATCCTCTCGCTCCTCAAGAACGCCGAGGCCAACGCCGACACCAAGGGTCTTGACACCTCCAACCTGATTGTCAAGCACATCCAGGTCAACCAGGCCCCCAAGCAGCGCCGCCGCACATACCGTGCCCACGGTCGCGTACGTTTTCACTCTGCCCAAACTCTACTTCTCATCGACTGACACGCCCCTTCANNGATCAACCCTTACATGTCCAACCCCTGCCACATTGAGATGATCCTCACTGAGGGCGAGGAGGTCGTTCAGAAGGCNGCCCCCGAGGCTGCCGGTCGTGAGGCCGTCCGCCTTAACAACCGCCAGCGCGCTCAGCGCAACCGCCGCGCCATCACCGCCGCATAAATGCATCGACCATTGCGTTTGTGACGTTCGAATGATGAGAGATCGGTCTGGGAAAAGCGGTTACGGGAAAACGGACTATCTACCAGCGATAAAAAAGACAAAAAGCGGTGTTGCCTAAACTTTCCTTTCTCGTTCTTCTTGCATGGTGTGCATTATGACGGGACAAAATGGCGTTTTTTATGTCGAACCAAAATGATATCCCTGTGGTTCGTTGTGATGGCGGCACCCATGCAAAAGACTTTTCCTTCTTGACTTTGTATGTGATCTTCGACCAACTCTTGTGATCATGATGTGTCCCGCGTTGTCGCCTTGTTTGCTCCATATGGCCAACCACTCGCGGTGCTCTGCCCTCTACTTTCTTATTTGCCCTCGACCATACCTTCGCCACTACAGTCAGGAGCTTCGATCATGTCTCTGTCATGAGTGGAGTAAGTTCATTTCAACAATTGTCGATGCTCGTGTCCAGCTTAGAGAGCTGCCTATTGTCTGATATCTTTGATATCGCAAAACGTCACGACAACTGCTATAAGGGTGCTTGTTAAGTCGATTATGGATCTTAATAGTAATGAAAATATGTAATCTTTCTAAGCAGGCTTAGAATAAAATGCTGAAGATATGTGATAAGTACTAGAAATGGTAGATGTCCCTAATAAGGGATGAATAGCAGTAGGTACTATGTTGCTATACAAATGGTCTCTAAAACACTTTTGTCACTTACAGCAACGACGGCAAAGTCTGGAATATTAAGGATGTACTCGGTGTTTAGAACAGGCATTGATCCATGCTAGTACAGTTAAGTAGATCTTCTTCATAATAGTTCTAAAGAGCATCAAGCTTTTCAGGAAACATTTTATAAGCGAATGATTGTACTACAGCTGGCTAAGCTAACTGTGTTGAATGCTCTGATTGAACCTACCCGTCTCTCACCACTGTCTTGATCATCTCACAAGCATCTTTTTGCTCTCTTCGCCACATACTCATGTAGGCATTGCTGTACTGTCAACTTCACATCACCGTCCAATACAACATTCAAAACTGCCAGGTCTTGACAACCTTGTACTGGCCATTGTTGTTGATACAATCATCCTNTCTGCACCACACATCCAAGCATCAGCACTCTTCTCTCCCTGTGTATCCAGCATATCACCAACAACATACCTCATAATCAGGATTGTACACAGCAATATGGTTGTAACTGCCGTCTCCATTGTACAGTGCAAAAGATGCATCACCACAGTTTCNCANATAGTAAGTGTAGCCATTGGACAGAGTAAACTTTCTGCCACATGGATTATCATTGGCGTTGGCGACGAAAGTCCATTGGCAGGCGTCTTCGCCATAGATCCAAGCCACGTCGTAGGAGGTGCCTTTGAGGTTGCCAGAGGTGAAGGTGGATGTGCCTGTGCAGATGGTGGCCATGGCATGCTCGGTGAGAGCAAGAGCGGCGATAGTCAGGATAGTGGTGAACTGCATGGTTGCTGGATTGTGTTGGTTGGATGATGAGATGAGTGTGGTAATGGATCTTGTCTGATGGGTGTTGCTGAGTTGAATTTGTGATGAAGTATCTGAACGAGGTCTGGGATTGTCCTACTTATACTTTGTCTCGCTTGACCGCTGAACACTCAGTCTAGCTCATATGCGTCGATTACCTAGAGCGATATGGAATAATATGAGACTTCACGCTGATTGTCAACGTTGAAGTCGACCATGCTCTAGATCCTGACTTCTCTCCTCTCCCAATCCAGATCTACGTCCTTGAAAGATGCATTGAAACGCTTACCGGCGCGTCTAGTGTTCCCGATAGTCGCTTTTGCAAGCCATAGCGATACAAAGTCATCAATACGAAGTCATCGTTGGGCAAAACCGACGATTTCAGCTCGAGACTGTGAATTTGTCCGCAAAAAATATATGCCTCGCATTTTGCTCTCCTTGGAACCTGGTAATACCAATCAGCTTGTGTGATCCTTGAAACATACTATGAGCCTGCGCGCTATGCCACGGTTCGATGATACTCTATGCAGGAAGAGTAGCAACGAGTTAAGGGGTACGGCGCTCTAGCATATTGTAACCTGTACGCTTGGGTCTATACCAGCTTCATAGAGAGTGATGGCTGACAACAACCTAGCACTGGGCAGAATCGCCATTAGTCTGCGTCAAAGCTCCAAGCAAACCATTGTTTGTCTATTATGAGTATCATGGTTGATGGTTTCACATTGCTAGTCAAGTCGCACACAGTTCGAGATCCGCTACCTGGTGGCTCGAGTCGTATTGCTAAGGCTGGACCATCATGGTCAACAAGCATCACTGACCGGTCAAGCTCGAAGCTTGGAAACATCAAGCAAGTAAGCGGCCTCCGGTATAGGACGGTCGATGTCGTGCTGCTATCTGGTCAGCACTACGCTGCGGTATATGCAGAAGGCCACCTGATCTATGGTTCACAGCTGATTAACAGTGGAAACTCCAGCAGTCAGTCCTTCCCTGTGCAACTGCCAAATCACTGATTGCCGCATCTAGCCATTGGTCACTGACCTAATTGTCGGGAGACTTGCAGAGAATCATATATCACATTCAAGTGTCTGCATGCGGGCAGGCAGAGTGGAACTCTATGCGGCTGTACCTGCATTCTTAGCTGGCTGAAGCAATAAGATTACGTTGAAACGTCTGGTTAAATGCAAATGGGGCTCATCGATGCTTCTGGCCATGTTGCCTCATGAGGGATGTGGTGAAGTGGATAGATCGTCGTACAACCATATGTAGTCGTACGACGAACACTCACCGCTTTCATCGTGCCAGTCAGGAAATGTCAAGTGGTGTGCTGCGATGCTGACACTCCCGCTGCTGTAGGGCTTGTCGATCGAACAGCCATCAGGCAGGTGCGAACGGTGCTGCGTGAGAGCTGCGAACGCTTGTCACCTCGACGTGAATATTAGCGGCATAAGCATAGATCCCCATCTCGGACCATATTCCTGCATGATTGTTTGTTGCACCTTCGGGGTCACTAACGATTTGTAGATATAGGTCTGTCAAGACGGACTCTTTACTGGCAGTGATGTTGAAGGAGCACTCGACTTTGACAGGAGCTAGAACCCGCCACTACCCTGTGGCTGGCGGAGCCTCAATTCATGCGACATTGCATTGGACGAAAACAGTAAGTGGTCCTCCATGAATGCCAAGAACATGCACTACCTGACTCTTACTTGTATAGCATGGCTGATGATGAAGCCACTTGATAACTTAAATCATCCTCTGACCACCCTTTCGGTGGAAGTGGGTCTCAGATGCGCCACTATCAACGATGAGGCTGTCAACCAGCGTCAGGCTCGATCTCCCTGAGATTGTCGTTTTGAGCGCATTGTTCGATGGCTGAAGGAGACACTTCAGGTTGATAGATGATAAAGGAGGTTTAGATAGTATGTTAAGATCTTGGATTCATTACAAGATACGATGCCATCCGTAGAAAGAAATGCAAGCAGCGTGAGCTGCACAAAGACGTCTCATGAGCGTCGAGAGAAGAATAGTGGAAGGAAGAATTCGTCAAACACCCAGTGGGAGGCACAACCTCTACCACCAATCCCAATGCTCACAGTCCAGCTCACATTTCCTCAACGATCATCGAGCTTGGAGACACCATTCCATCAATCATACCAATATCATCAATTCCCATTTGTGTCCATAGCATTTTGCAATCATCGCCAAACACATTTTCGCTGTATGGGAAACTTCTCAGTGTCCTCTCGAAGTGTGCCAGACTATGAATCTGCAATCTCATAGTTACTTGTCTGGTAGTCGTCAGGAAAGACTCCAACATGTAGGTCGGCATCCATGTTTCGCCACTCGAGCAAACGTTGATGGCTGCAGATGATGCTTGGAACAGGACCCAAAGAAGCGAGTCGAGCTTGGCGGTTGATTCCCACTGTAGGATCAGATCTGGCTTGAGGCCATTCCAGAGGCGGTAGACTAATTTTGATTGGATGGTGTTGATGACTGTGTTGAAGAGTGCGCGCATGTTAACCAGCGAGGGCATGCATGTCCAAGTACTGAGTTGAGCACCTAAGATCAACATATCTGTGGCGCTACATTCAGTATGTGACTGGCTATCTGCAATGGAGTTGCACAGTTGGTACACAATAGTGTATAGGGCGTTTTCGAAAGCCATGAAATGTTCCTCTTGACTTAATGTGGTGTCAAAAGACAGGCACAGTTGATGGAGACGGTTGAACAGATCATACGACAATTCCGATGTCAATGTCCCTGATGTTGGAATCATGCGTATCGTCTCCAATGATAGACGGTGAGCTTCAGTATTCACCTCGGGAGGGAAGGTAGCATTGATTGACTCCATTCGCAGGCCATATTCCAGCATTGGTCTCTCCAGGAGCGCAGACGCTAGCTTCAAGTCGTTCCAAATCGTGTGACGCCATTGTGTGTAGCCGAAGGATTGAAGACCACCAGCTTTGTTGACGAGATCGTTGACGCACCGCATATGTGTCTTTGCGGCATCATACTCTTTGTCGCCCAGAGCCAAGTTTACTTGGATGGCCACCAACATGACGAAAGTATCTGTTGATGTTTCTGCCAGACCTGAGGTGTCGTCCGCTGTTTAAGGTCAGTATCAAACTCGGACTTTCTCGACTCTCCAAAACTTACTAGGCAAAGCCATGCCATGCATGCCCGTGAATTGAGGNNGAAGACTAGACAGCCTCGAGACGCCCTGTGAAACTGCGCGCATGGCAGCGATCTTGTGTTCAAAGTAGCTGATTTGATTTCGATCTCCAGTAAGAACACTGCGTTTCATCTCCGCAATGCACAGCAGAATATGAAATAGCGGTGTGCTTGTGAGTGCGATGCTCCACAAACCCCTTCTAAAGTGGCTGTCGACTTTGTCAAGCCAGAGGACTTTACTCTCCCAGATATTGTTNNTCCGGTTGATGGGGCGATGGAAGTGCCAGGTTGCCAGTTGATCTACAGCAAGGCCGTTCAAGGGAAGTGTATTAAACGGATCCCAACGGTGAACAGCAGGACTATGCAGAAAGGGATTCGGTGCTTGAAGTAGGGCAGACTGGTCTTCTTGGANAAAGACAGGCGACGCTTGCGCGTTGATTTGGACAAGGGAAGTGGATTGAGGCGAAGCCTCCTCAAACACGTCCGGAGAAGTACCAGAATGTGCAACTGAGAATAAAGGCGATGATGAATCGGTATAGCTAACCGAGTCGGTGAAGCCAGGTGGAGATGAATCAGTAGTCTCGTCAANAGATGGAGTCCGACTGGATGGTGCAGAGGTTCTTTCAGGGAACTCTTGAAGAAATACCAGTTCGGTGGACGAGGCAGATGACTGGCGATGGAGTTGAGGATTATCCTTGCGAGCTCGTGATGGTCTTTTTACGGAACGCTTGGGGCGCGGCTGAGACGCAGCCTGACGAGTGTTGGTATTTCGCCGCCGGGGTTCCTTTGATTTAGCAGCTGAAACCTCTGGCGCAGCAACTTCNNCCTCTGGAGGAACGCCGTTATCTGCCTCCCTTTGCCGCCGGANAAAGTCATGCATAACATGCTGTCTTACGGTTGGCAAAGATTGCTTGGCTTCAACATCCGGCTCGCCAGTATAGTTGACAAACACGAACTTGCCCACAGCCGCCATGGTTAGTTCTTTCTCTGTTTTCGTTCTCACAGACCTAGTCGCGACCAAACGATGATCGGACACTGTTCTTGCTGCGATTTGCCTCTTGTTTGCTCCACTTCTCCTAGAGACTTGAACTTGGACCAGGAGAGAAAAAAGCCGTAAAGGGGAAAAGAGCAGAATTGCAGACTCGAAAAGGAAAAAGGCAGTGAACTTGACCCCGGCGAGTCCGTGGGTATAAGAATACGGAGAGGGCAAGGTTCGCTGAGCTATTGGGATCATTAACTGGTTTGGGTAAGTTCCCCGCGAACGCGACCCGCAGGCTGTGTTCCAGACTGTGATTGGACGGTAGCACTTGAATGAGAGATGAATGTGCCTAGTGTTCAGTGTGAGATTGTCGTCTTCCAATCAGCCAGTATAGACCCTGGTCCTTTGTCGATTCTGAAGATCCTACAGCAATTTTTTGTGCGATGTGTGTGTTGAGTACCGGTCAAAGAAGGCGGCAGAGAAGACGTTTGTGCCAGGGGTCGTAAACTTGTCAGCTGCAAGCTGAGAAGAGCTGAAGCTTCTGGCGTCGCCGAACCGTTCCTCGTTAGACCTCGGTTGCCGGACAGGATGCTCCAACGATGCTCAGAAAGTCGAATGGTGCTTGTCAAAAACTTCTGCCCTAGATACGAACATATCAATATGAACTCTTACTTGTACATTGTGATCGGCCGAATACTGACCTGGTTGGGCAGATGGGAACAGCGATTCAGCACTGCGTCTGATCCACACTAGAATCACCACGGTACGGTGTCACCAGAGACGTAATATTTGTGCCTTCTTGGGCCGCAACACGGTATAGAAGATCGACGCTGATGGGTAGTACAGAAATGGGAGGTAGATGGCCTTTTCTTCTCCTCAGTAGTCAGGCAGTGTTTGCTCGAGTGCAAGGCTGAGCGTTTGAATTACCAGTATCATGTCTTTCAGGAAAGGTTCACAGCCTCCAACTGCCACGATTCCGCATTATAGCTATCAATTGTGTAGCCGACACGAGATGCTCGGCGTAGCCGGCGGTGTGTCCGACCGCTTGGAAAGGTTTCTTCACGTAACACTTGCCGCAAACGACACCCTTGCTCGCAGCATATGGCTGAGCAAACGGAATATGGCAGCTGAGGAAGGATTCCTGTGCTCGCTAATATATTGCAAGATATAAGACGTGATGCATAGGAAGGCTCAATGGACGGTAACGATGTGGATTCAACCGATTCGTATAACTCATATCTAGTTCTATGGAGAATGCAAACTGCCGTTTGATCCGGCGGCGTATGGTCGAGACCTATGATTCCCGGTCAGCATTCAAGGCTTACATGCAGCAGTCTTGTACGAAAAGGGTAATTGATGAAAGATCAGAAGGTCTCCAAGCATTTTCTCGACATTGTTTGTTTCCGAACAGGTCTGTGAATTTTGCGCAGGAATTTCATCACCTCGGTAGGCTGGGCAAGATGGAAAGGAAGAGATGCATACCTAGTGGTTGACAGGGGTGTGTTGACTGGTGCACAGCGCTCATCACAATTAGCTGTCGCTGCATTGCAAATTCAAAGCTGCCGAGGTACGCATACGACGTGAAAGCTTTCAATACATCTCTCAACGGTGCATATGGTCTCGCGCAGACATGAAGGAGCAAGCAGGAGCTCTTGATGATGATGGAAAAGATTGTCAGGGAGTTGAAAATCTAGGTTTTTGAAGCTTTCTTGCACATATAACCGCAGTTCTACCGATGCTTGGCACAGCGACTTCCCGTCTGGTCGACGTCTCACGCAACAGCGAAGTGAGTCGCGCCTTCTTTAGACACAACAGTGAGGCAGCACTGCGAATACAATCTAACATTCACTAACCTGTTCCTCACAACGATTCGGTTTGTTTGTGAAATATCCACACATCTCACAACACGTGAGACAATCTATTCAGCTTGTCATAGTAACACTGCTTTGATCCTTCAACAATTACCATTGCAGCTCTCAGTCATCGTGCTCACCTCACAATGATGCTTGAAAACTTACCTGACCGCAGCAAGAAGCGCGACAGGGACGACGTGTTTGGTCCCTCCCTCCTCACATCCCAAAAATGTGTCAACTACAACAAAGACCAACCTCAAAGCCATGCTAAACATCACACGCCCTCGAAAGCGTCTGCAGAAACAACAGCGACAACAGCACCAAAGCCAACAATGGCCATTGGGCCCAAAGACTGCCCGGACTGCAAGCCTGGTGAGACCAACGGGCGATGTCCTAAGCACAAGAAACACAACAACCCTGGTCGCAACAAGCGTAAGAGAGAAGCGAAGGAAAGATTGCTCAAGAATCCCTTTAAAGATCTGTCCAAGCCTGTGATTGATGAACACAGCTTTGAGCACCGCGATAACAACATCTCAACAACACAACAACAAGAGTACAGAATGGCAAGGTCAATCTCGCCCGAGGGAGGTGTTGCTATCGATGAAGAAACTCTGGCGAAGCTGCGCAGCCATCACCACAGCACGCTCGGCTGTGACGGGGATTCCAGTGGCGATGGTTTAAGCCATGATGATTCTCATGATGATCGTTCCCCTTAAGGCAGATTGCCTGGATCGCAACAAGCCGTCGGGCCTCTTCGGCCACGCAAGAAACATTCTCAAGCTCATGCTCGCCGCCAATTCCGCCCCGATCACCAACACAGCACTAACNAAAAATGACCAAAAAGCAGCTCCGTCCTATGTTTCGTCCTTGCCCGTTTTCAATCACCAACAAGGCAGCTATGTTGCTGAGCCTAGTTCATCGATGGTGTCCTATCAACCGTTCAGACGACCACAATCTGCTCGACCACTTTAGGCTGTTACGCTGAACCCTAGAGTTGGCATGGCTGTCGAGGGCGGTAAACTACATCTGGCCCAGACTTTACATCACTACTGCTGTAAACACATCCACTGTCCTCGCCACGATCCTGTTGATGGAAGACCTGGCCACCACCGCACGGTCAAGAAAGTGTACGAGACTGGCCAAGTATATCGTGTGTGGTTCTGCACATCACAGCCCAAAGGAGAAGGTCACCGTATCGACAACACGGATTTCATCAAGCTCGCTATAGCACAACTGGACCGCGCACTGTTTGATCAAATCCTCCACGAAGTCATCCGTCAACTTCGCTGCAAAGACTGCCAGCCAGTCGCCCGCAACCGCTCGCCACAGCCTGACGACCACAGCCTGACGNNACCACAGCCTGACGACTTTGATTACGATGCCCTGTTACAGTACGTCAATATGCCGAGGTTAGACTGTGTTCAAGAAGAGGGTGCTTGATGAGAAGACGTATCTGAAAGGACCCTACACCGCCGAGTCTCTACTTTGCGATAACATGCACCGACTTGTGGTCGGTCTTCTGATTCTGATGTTGCATGCCACCTTTCAGTCAATGGTTCAAAGGGCAGACAATAGTTTGCGTGTCAAAAGGGTCACGCAATCAGTCAGTTGCGCCAAGCGAAACGTACGTTCATGTCTTGTACAACATCTTCGGGCAAAACATGCGCAACATCGTCTCCTGTTCGCGATCTATTGTGAAATAAAAGGTAGTCTGCCTCGTTCGACCCTAATTCTATGTCATCAGCTTTCCTCTTCGCCTGCATATGCTCTTACACGCCTGGCACCCTTCCTACAGCTATGGACATCGTAAGCGTAGTTTCTAGCGTTTCGGTTCTTTGGTCTCCGATCTCTGCTGAGGTTCGGTAAAGTCTTGCGTGTGGTTTTCAGAACAGTTTCTATTTGAGCGAAACTGATACACGACTCTAGCAATGCATCCGTTCTATCTGGTCACAGAAGATCCAGAACTTGAGCAGTAGCTTGTGTCAAGTCAAACCATCGCTCAAGCGTCATTTGAACAATCGAAGAACGTGTTTGTAATGTCTTTCTTGTGCGTCATTTTCAAGCTTAAAGGTAAACCTCCATCTTGAACTCAATGTGTTCCCTGGTTCCATGTCGCCCTGTATCAGAACACGCCGTCGACGCCGTCAAGGCTCCACGTCTGGATTTGGACTACGTTGCACTTAGTGATGGCATGACCACAGCGCCTCGTGTACACCAGATACTCACGTAAGCATGTAAAACGCTACACAATCAGCAGATCTCCTTCATTATATCCTCTTCACCAGCTCATCTCGAATCAAGCTAACCGACTATACCTGTACGTCCATCGATATATAGTCAAGGACAGAATACCCTGGACGATCTAAACAAGAATGGACAAAGGATGTTCAAGACGATGTGACGAACTCAAGAATCGGACGGTATCTAGCAGCATCGTCGCTGTACTACGAGAGCTACAGTATTGATGTCTTTAAGGTCTCACCGACCTCATGGACCTTTGCTCGTATATCAATTCTTCGATCTTAGATGTCTCATCAACCACCATTCGTTCTAAGAGAGACGACGGAGTAATAGAAAAACATGTTCCCAACCACGTTTCCTCCTAGTAAGTCTTCCGAATCATCTTAAGATCGAAGGATCACCTTACCGCCTCTCTGCTTGGATAGCTTCAGATGTAGCTAAGTCATCTGCACGAATCTACTTTCCGAGACTGTGCAGCTTCTATGATCAGATGTTTTTAGGCACTGCACATCTTCACGCTAAATTCATGAATGAGTCAAATGGATCGCACATAGCTGGTGTCAAGGAAGGACGATTCTACATGGGCCACAAGATATATAGTGTGTGCATATCATGTCGTCTCCTACACGGCAATAGCCCCAGCATATTATAGTCTGTGGAACCTTGCAGTGGCCAGTATACCTTACCTCACTGCAGAGACCTTTGTAGAGATTCCCTCGCAGAGATTAATCGTGACTGCTACAAAAGCAGAAGTAAAGAGCGGTCTTTAGATAGTCGAGCCACTTTCAAGACGCACTCTGGTCAACGTTTATTTGATTACCAGGCAGTAAAACCCATAATTGTCGATTATGGCCACGCAGGCTCAGGCTATACTGCCATAGATCTCGAACTGCCTTTTCGATAGCCAACATGAGAGGAGGTGCACTCTATAGTGGGAAGGGATACATCACATCTCACTTCTCTTGGCAAGAAGGGTGGTTTTGGGCTAAGGGTACCAAAGTTCAGCTATCGCCAGATGTGAGAACTTAGCATAGTCGTAAGCAGGGATTGAAAGAAGCTCTACGGGACTTCAAGACTCAAGCAGCTAAACGTCGGGTAATTGTATATACGATTGTGTAGTGGATCGCTAGGATATTTGAGCCAGGGTCACCCGGTCTGCAAACTGATGAGCATCTAGAAATCTTTGTTGGTGATTAGGGACTGATAATTTCTATGGCCATATATTACGAACTACTCTTCTATGCCTCTGAGAGCTATATGTCATGAGTAGTATGCAGTGTATCCTTGGAGTGGAGAGTTGTGCTTGTTTTTCTGATCATTCAAGATCTCGGTGCCAAATTTGGCAAGATACATGCAATGGTCCGACACAGAGCAGTCAAGCAAGAAAACAAGTTGACAGAGTCACAGACGGGGAAAGAGCAATAAAGATGCTCACATCTTCCAGTAGTTGACATACGAGCAAAAAGTGATCACAGGCAGAGCTGATGGGGATACAAAAGCAAAAAGAAATCTCCTCTCTGGAGTCGAACAAAGGACCTTCTGATGACAATCGAGCAATTACAGTCAGACGCTCTAAACCAACTGAGCTAAGAAGAGATTGATGAAAAGTAGGCATCTCAAATCGTATATATTGCTTTGAAAACTGGTGGTTGAGCCATTGTCCTCTGCCCACATCACTGCTCAGGTTTACACGTACATCCAGGTCTTCCAGCAGACTTGTCATGGGACAAGTAAGGCAAATTGAATCCCGAATCGGAACATCTTTGCGGCTTCGAGGCTGGCTAACATAGCTGCAAGCAACCGAGTATAGCAAATACAACTGCCGTCCAGTATATGCTTTCCGGCAGTCCGAAAGCTCGCTTGACAATGCCTTCCCAAAAGCGCATCTAAACCCCAACCCGTCCCTTGCACACATCTCTCCATGAGTGGGTAGAGTTTCGGAAGACCCTCGGTGTGCGTGGCCCTTGTCCTCTCCACCTAACCGTCGCTCTATTGATCTACAAAAATGAAGGGGACTTCTTTTGACACGAAAACAAGGGCAAGGAAAAGTTAGAAACCAGGGACGGTACAATAAACTTTGAAGGGTTTTAAGGGTCCTACAATTGCGATTTTTCTCTCCGTTTGACGCCGACATTGACATGCCAAGGTGAATGAGACAATGCCCTTGTTACGCCATGGCTTGTCTAGGTTTTTGTATGCAATGTGTAGTTGCATCAGCTTGCATGCTGTGTTTTGGTTCTGATGCAGTCCAGCAGCAGAAGAGCGAATCTCGGTCCGTTAGAACCGGACTGGAAATAATGTGCTCGTGCAAAGTCGGACCTTCGGACTGCCCACCGTTGCCATCCATGAACTTGGTGGGCTCGGCAGGCGGGAGAGGCTTACATGGACTGCATAGTCAATTCTTGGTAAGGTGTCGCGTGTCGTCCAAGCCTCAACAATGCTTGAGTGAGGCTCCGCAACGCAATTGGCAACCCAGTCCCGACCAGTGGTGATCCAACAAAGCCTTCATTTGTGTATTGAACCAAGTGTAGATGGCAATCTATTTCGCGAGTTGAAATCTGTTGAATCTTGCTTGTAGATGAAGATCAGTAAACAGACAATCTATTATGCACGCTTTGTGGAGAAGGCATTGATCTACTAGAGTACCACACGCGTTGCGTAGCGGTGGACGTTGTGGATTGTAATTGTTTGAACATCTTTTGACTGACTATCGTCTCATGTCCTGCGCTGTCAAGCGACGCGCACACTCTGCAAGCCATCTCCTAGTCAGGTAAAGATAGCTCAAGCTCTAGATGCGCTCCCAGTTCCGTAGCATAATCGTACGAGTGTTGCATCTACGCTACGCACATGCTTTGTCAACCATTCGTATCCCATCTGACCTGGGCCAATTTCCGTGCATGCACTTGGCCCCGCGGCGTGGTTTCAAGAGTACGAAGCGGCGGTGGCGGCAGCGGAAGGCGCCATACCATTATGGACATTCTGGAACAAACGGCAAGAATACAGATAGGTTGCGAGTAGGCGAGAGATGGGAGATGATGGCGTTTGTTGGTTGCTCCAGCTATGCATACCATAAAGTATAAAATTGCTCGGTAGGTAGATTGAGTATAGATGTTATGTAATAGCTTCCGCTCGGTTTAAGCTTAATGACTCGCATGGGATGCGAGGCAGCTCAAGCAGAGCAAAGCCGCACACCCAACCACTTCGTCGGGCGGTTTTGTTCACAGCTTTGCTTTTGGTGGTTGTTGTGAGGATGGAAGACCTAGATCTTCGACAATGCCTCGAGCGATACCTCTCGCAACTGCCATTCCTGTGATCATCGGGTTCACTCCACTTGCTCCCGGGAAAACAGAAGTGTCAGCTACAAAGAGTGATTGTGTATTCCACACCGCACCCCGCGAGTTCACGACACTGTTCGTGGGCGAGGAACCCATTCTCGCCGTGCCCATTTGATGTGCTGACACCTGCCCAGCGTCCCCAGGGAGTCCGTTGACAGCAAACAGTTCTAGACGGGCCAGCCACTGTAAGAACTCAGGGTCGTTTATGCTTGCCGTACCTCCAGCATTTTCCCCAGTCTGGCTGGCATCGATCGCCGATGAGTACGTTTTGACAGATTCGCGGCGTACGAAGGGAGGTACGCCCGCGACACCGACATGAATCTCGCGTGCCCCTTCGACAAAAGCGATCTTTGCCAATGCGACAAGGCCGACTGCAATGTTCTTCTGATCCGACTTTGCTGTGTCGTACTTGACTCTGACTCGGTATTTGTCTACTGGGTCAGCATAGACTTCGCCTTCGCCTTCATCTCTAGCAAGCGATATCCAGCCTGCCATACGCTTGAACTTGGCAGCATGTACCTTCCATTCTAAACTTGATTTCCATTGCATCAACGGAAGAACCATGCTAGGAAGCATAGTGACGCATTCCAATTTGCAGCCATAACCTGTTGAGTTAATATTTTCGTATTCATTGACGACCGAGGTCAAAATACCACCTTCCCACGGCATAATGTCTTTATCAAAGACGCCGAATAAAGTGTTGACGGGATGCAATTTCAAGTGCTTGCCGAGATGGGGATTCTGAATGCCGCTCCTCTCGAGAAGCAGCGCGGTGCCTCCAAGTGCTCCGGCAGCTACGACCACGGCACGCCTTGCGTAGATTGTGACCGGACGCCTATACACCTTTCCAGACACGCCGCCAGATTCGTCTCTAGAAGTCCAAACACCTCGAGCACCGATGGCAATCTTCTTTCCGTCTTGTGTTTTGTCCTCAGCGAATATTACTTTCTCGCACTGGAAGCCTTCGACAAATTTAGCGCCATGTCGAGCAGCGTCAGGTAGCCAGCTTTCTGTCGGTCCTTTCTTGCCGCAGCTTCCACAGCCAAGTGTACAATAACCACATTGGTGAGCTTCACCTCCCGTGTTCTGAGGCACGGGCTTCGCTTTCATGCCGAGCTTCTTTGCGCCATCCAGAAGCATCTGGTTTCCAGGATTGTGATTAATACCTTGCGTCCCAACACCCATGGTTTCGCAGACTGCGTCCATGTCGTTTTGGAATGCAGAACTCTCAAAATATGGCAAATTGTGCTTCTTTGCGAATTCTTGTCTGACGAACGGCTGAAGCTGGAGCGACGCAGACCAGTTCACAGTACCTCCACCGCCAAAGCAGGAGCCAGCTAGGATTCCCATCTTACCAGTGTCTGAAAGTGTCACACCTCCATTGGCAAAAAGATGTACCATTCCGTTTTTCTCCGACATGGGGAGGTAATTTGGCTTCCAATGATAACCTTTTTCGGCGACCAGAACTTCGAGCCCGGATCGTGCTATAACAGAAGCGGCAACTGCTCCAGTGCACCCACTACCGATGATGAGAACATCCGTCTCAAAGGTCGCTGGGACAAGCGTAGCCCCCTGTGGAAGCGGCGGAAATACCACGAAGGGGAAGTCGAAGCCTGCGCCATAGCTATGATTGATAGGGGTGTAGGGGTAAGATAGGATGCGACCAAGCGTAGGGGATGTGCGCGCCCAGTACGCCTTTGTCATATCATTGAACGTCCTGAAGAGCACTCTGAAGATTTGCAAACGTGCTGTAGCCCATGATTGAATAACCTTCTCCCGCTGTCGCAGGGAGAGTTGTGCGAACGGTGTCAAATGACCGGTCAAGAGCCAGGAAGTACGAGCATTACTATTCTATGTTAGCGACTAAATTGTCATGAAGGGTCAGGGGATCCACTACGTCAAAGCATCAAGGACACCTAGAAGTTCTTTTCTTCCTTGTANGTGAGTCTGCTCTGCGAGCAGTCTGTGGATTGCCTCTCTGAACTCGGGACATGAAGTTGCCGACTCTGCCAGGTATTCGGATAACAAAGCTTCATCTGTAACGTTCGTATTGTGCTTGATAGTATCAACGGCAATTTTGAATTGAGGCTCTTTGGGATTCTCCCCAACAATCTGTGTCTCTGGGGATATTATAGTATCAACGATTGAAGCCAACGTAGTCCACTGTCTCTCGTTCAAGATTTGGTTGTCTTGAAAAGGGGACAGGGGACTCGAGTNTTGTTGGGTCGTACGACGTTGGTTTGACATGTCGAGTGGCTGCAAGCAACGTGGAAACCCGTTGACGACGCCGAGATTTGTGCTCGCAGCTTGGCTTTTGAGGGATATACAGCGAACGTTCGATACTGTGTGAAACCAAAACAATCAATACCGCAGCAAAGGAACGGCTTGATCTCGAATATCGTTGCTGTATGAAAGCGCGGTCGCGAGTTTTTGAGAGATGAGGGTCGGTTTACCCCTCACAACACCGTTATATCACAGCCTCGGCTTGGCTCAGCAATAATGAGTTGACAGGCAATTGATCAATCCGAGATGGTGAGTTGAACAACTCGGGCGGCATGCATTCGACTGCTTGCGTATGCCTGTAGATCCGTCTTGCCAATCAGTTCGAACTTAGGATAGACAGGTGTCATCAACGAATATTGATAGCTTCAATAACACAGCATTGCCAAATACCATGTATCTGAAGACTATTCTGCCGGACGACGCAACAGAAGAGGGTTCGCAATCTTGCACACACACGATAACTAGACGGGAGGTGATGTTCGTTTTCGCTTTACCCTTACCCACAAGTCGAAGCCAATCAGAAAGCGAGGCACTGTCAAGTAAGCGTCATGCAGAAGGGGTTGAGATGCAAGTCTGGAATTCAAGATCATCCCAAAGTTGTTTCATCAACCAGAATAGCAGTTCAAGATCGTCCCTCTAGATTCGTCGCTCCATGATGAACAGCAACTGCCAGCAGTCAGCCGACTCTGACAACGAGTCGTTGTAAAAGGTGCTAAATACCGAGAGTGAAATCACGGAAGGCCTCGGTTGAATTCATTTGGATTTCAATGTCTCAAAGCCTCGTGGCAGCCCTGGAAGCGATTCGCAAAGAAGCTTGGCGGGGCCAGCCAAATAAAGATGAGCCGAGCACTGTCCTTTCGTTCTTTAATGTTGAAGTCNGCAAAGGCGGAGGGCCATCTCTCCAGAGTGGAATCGATGTGTCAGAATGCAAACTTACTTGATGCTCTGGACAACCAGATTTACAGCCTNTCGATGGGCTTTTATCGGTGCTTTGATTTGATGGTGCGGTCTGCAACGAACGAACCTGGAGGCCACTCCAGANNTAGCCGACTCTCCGACTCGGAAGCTGAGTGCTGGAACATCGGAAGTGGNAAACACGAGCCAAGGCGATCCTCNGACGGGGCTCAAGAAGGAAACATCCCATCCAGACCTGTTACACGCGATAAAGCAAGTGATATCTTCACATGAAACCTGGTTAGAAGGAGTTGAAAGAGATGCAACGGACGACTCAGATCCCGCGGCTGCAAGATGGTGCTTCCGCGCCAGAAGGCATGGCTGAAGAAGGCAGCGAAGACTGGGGACCGTTACAGGTTGCGAGTTGGTGCGCGGCGGTGCAGCCAACCACGAATAGCAGATATACGCGGTCGAGTCGGAAGGCTTGCAGCGCTTCCTCAGTCCTGCCGGACCGTGAGTTCACATGAGAAGCGGCGGCCGCCACTAGAGATGCTAAAGACGTAGCGGCTACGAGCTTGTTGAGAAGATAGGGTCGAGCATGCGACAGTGTAAACGAGCCAATCAGAGCAAACTGGCTTATCTCTGCGACTGAGTCGAGCGCTCCCAAAGCGGAATAGAACGGACGGCCATCATGCAGGATGATGCTGACCCGCCAGAAGCAAAGAAGTGTCGTGGATCTTTTGGCTCTGTGGCCAGAAGGAAATGAATTAAGATTTGATGAGTATTGCTTTGCTGCAGCGGTGTGTGGAAAAGTGCGCTGCTTACTTTGCTCGATTTTGCTTGCCTTGCAGAGGATGAGCAGGCAACAAATGCATCAGAGTAGAAGGCGGGGATGTCATAATCTGTGGTCAGCACGGCGCGCCGCTCTATCTCCCCCAGCACACGGTCGCTCACAGTTGACATCGTTGAATCTCGGTCGGCCGTTGGCTCTGCTCGCAGCGCTCTGAGTCGCTTTTGGTCCCTTCGCCGCACCAGCCAAGGGTCCTCGATTATCCACCTAAAGACCCATAGCGCCGGACGTAACTCAAACCTTGTTGCGCTCGCCAGGCTAGGCGTGCCGTGTCAAGCCCCCATCTGCCCCAGTCAACTGTTACGCTGCACGCGAGCGGCTCATATACATAGCCCATCTCGCCCACCTGTCTTGTCTGGAAGGTCATCGTGTGCTACACTACATACCACAGCCACCAACTCTTGTTACTTACTCTTATCTACTCATCCCCTTTCTCACGCGACATACCTGAAACCCGGGTAGCCTTGCACCTTGCAGTAGACTGTCCACGTACCTGGTTGGCCAGCTATCTCTCTTATCTTGCAGCCCTTGTGCATTCATCGTATCCCCCTGGACAGACCGACATTTGGCATCTCTCCTTGCATCTCCCCACAACCCACGACATCCAACAACTGGATACTTAACGACCACCCTCCACGTAAATTTATGTTCTAGAGCGACTTAACACACGACCAATATTCAACATGGCCACCACTTTCGCCCAGCATCCTCAACCTCTGCAGTCGCCCACCTACATCTACACTAGCCAGCCTCAGTATGGCGATTCGACCACTCCTCCTTCAAACAATGTTTCTCCCTCCAGCCGCTCCGCATACATGCACGCCAAGCAGGTCCGCCAACCAAAGCAGCCCCTCTACATCCCTGCTGTCCTGCGCCCCACAGAGCTGCCTGGTTCAAGACAAACGTCCTTGACCCCTCCTCGCAGCGCACACAGCAGCATGGACATGTCCAGAGACGGTTTCAAATTCGCCGCACCTGCCAGTCTCGCATCTCCTCCTCTCAGCCCTGATGAGGACGACTCTAGATCGTTTGGTCCTTGGGGCCCTGCTAGCATCACTAGAGTCGTTTCCGACGAGTGGACCGAGACCAAGGGTGCCGTCACTGGTGCTCCCACAAGAAACCACTGGAAGCCTGATCACAGTGCTGCGCAGTGCAAGTCCTCTACATGCGCTCGTCCCTTCTCTATGCTCAACCGTCGTCATCACTGCCGTCGCTGCGGAGACATCTTCTGCAGCAGCCACAGCCCCCATGCCATCCCTCTCGATCAAGAGGCTCGCTTCCACCCCGAGGGCACTCTTCAGCGTGCTTGCGACAATTGCTGGACCGACTACCGTGCATGGCGTGCTGCCCGTCCTTCGCGCAACAACAGTGTCACTAGCAGAGACAGCAACGACACCATGTTCACTCAGCCCGTCGGTGTCCCCAGCTCGAAGTCGTCTGAGGAACAGCAGCCTATCGGCAGCGTTGCTCAGTCCGTTGGCGGCAACTGGAACTGGAGCACCTTCTAATTTAACGACCTTATCGACTCTACGACACGCCAGCTTCACGCACTCCCAAGCCTGAGCGTCCACGTTCTTCTCAGTTCTTGGTCCTGCGTTTTAGCGCTTCCTTTCTCGCTCCTCTGACTGTCGCCTAGTCGCAGCAGAGCACGTTATTTACTTTTCGCGACCGATACCACTTATGGGACTGGGCATTGACCCATTAATTCTTTCGTTTTTGTTTACTGTATGGCGTTCAGAGATTCTTGGAACATCACAACTACATGGCATTGGTGCCTGGTTTGACATNNGGGAGTTTTGGGTTGCTTTCTCCGGTTGATACCATATGGATGAGGAGTTCTTTCTAGANNCTATGCAATTTCATGATTATTTCCACCTTCTAAACCATCTCCTCGTCATGTCCATGCACTTGCATTTCTCGTATTTTGNTCTTGTCCATCGTCACTGATTGCCATGTACTGGAGGGTACGTTTCTTCTTCGACCGCTGTTTCGGCCATGACGCTGGATCTGCTGAGACGCCCTGCCAGGGTTCGTGCAAAGCAATTCCCAACACGAAAGGNGTCGGCAAGTGACGGTCGCAAAGCCGGGCTNNTCTGGCATGACGATCCCCAACAGGCATGACATGGCTGTCTCATGAAAAGCGGTGCCAAGTCTCCATGATGAAGATCGTCTATATTCTTGTTGTTTTCGGCGAGACTCTCCATGCCCTCCACCATGGATAAGCAAAAGTAGAAGAGAAAGCTTATGAAACCACAAGGTTAGGTTCTGCTCGCTTAATCGTTTGATTGATTAACTGTTGGATTTCTATTGTTATTTCTGTGGTTTTATTTGATGCTCCACGGGTCTATTGTTTTTGAATAATGAAAACGCATTCATGTGGAGTCTATGTGGGAAAGGACCGAACACATTGTGTTGGAGAAGAGGGCAACAACGTCGTTGAGGACAAGTTCAAAGCTGGAAGGAGCTCGCACGAGCACCTTTGCTGACTGTTGGAAAGAATTGGGCTGGCACGAGGAGCCCCACAAAGCACGAGACACATCCAAGCCACGAGGAATAAACAGGACCGAGCCGGAACAGACACAAACGAGAGGAGGGAGAAGAGGGATGATGGTGGGATGTTGACTCGTGGAAACACTGGGAGGCTGGGTTTTGGTCAGCGGGATTTGAATTGATTCTTGCTTGTAGGATGCTTCCCTCCCACTCGAATCGTACGATATGCAGTGTCTTGACTCTTGAACATGTTCAGCCAAAGCAATCTCCCAACTCACCGAACTAGATTTATTGCTTTCTACTAACCGAATCGTGGAGACTGTCTATTGTCTCGCACTGTCGTTCTGATCACTGACGCAGTGTATTGCGCTACAGATGGTTGCTGGTCTGGGTCTGCTAATCTCAGCGTTGTACAGTTGCTATGGGTTTAAAGATTCAAATTCTGTTCATCTTATCCGACCACTGCAACAGCGATCTAGCTGTTCTTGTTGCCTAACTTAGGGTTTATTGTGCTTCCTACTTTCCCTACAATTGATAAAAGGTTGTCTGATAGAAAGATTGTCTTTCTTCTGACTCGAATACATGCAGATCATCAAAGGTACCTGGCAAGAAGTACCAGCTGCTCGCTGTCTTGAGCCTTAAATCTCCATCATCAACCACGCACATGGCTCGGCCACATGGACTGCAAAGTCTATCATGACGAAGACCGCCACGATTGGGTCGAGGCGTCTCACCAAACCGATATCTTTTCGGACACAAGGAGATCGATTCTGGGTTTGAATCCTTCGAGGGCATCGAATTGTCTTTCTGCCGATTGCATCGAAGCCCCCTTGACATCACTCGACCGAATTCTGGAGCGCACTCCGACGGCCCTTCTCTCGCGCTTCTCGCCTTTTCGAAATCTCGCCCTTTCTTTCCCTGCTTGTGTATGCATCTCTGCCCTCGGAGCTGGAAACCTTGAGGTTGTTCGCATTAATCGAAGATTGCTGAGTTGGCAAGATCATGATTCGATTCTTTCACGTGAAGCATCCTTTGACAGGTGAAGTACAAAGTATCAATTTACGGCCGGTGCTGAAGGAAGGTAAGAACGCCGACGATTCACGAAGCGTGCACTTCCGAAACGATCTCGACTCTTGTCCTGTCCAAGTCGCCAAGAGGTGCTATTAAGAATGCCTTCAAGTCGGACCGGCATAGAAGCTGACCTTTGACCATGCGTGATACTCGGAGTATCTTCTGGAGTAGATTCGACAAGGTCGTCTGCTGATAATCGTCACCTCTTGCATTCTCGCTCTTACATATTCAACATTGAAAGAATCACGCATTCTCCAGCTGATCAATACAGAAGGTTCTGTCGGAGTTGGTCGGCCGAATGCATCTCCGTCCTCCGACAACATCTCCTTCTCGAGGCAGCATCTATTGGATGTTGAGTCATCTCTACAAGAAACAAATCGATTCTTTGCCAGCATGAGAGAACCAATTGGCCAACATCTCTTTTCATTCTTGTGGCGAAATACGTACGCCACAGCTGTAACAGCGGGCGAACCTGCCCTCCTTGTGGCGAATGCTACGAACGCGTGGCTCAGAGCTGCCTATTCCCCCCGCCTTGTGGTACAAACTTGTGTCTTCCAGGCTCTTCCATGCTGGTTGATTGGAAATGGCCATGGACGAATAGACGGGAAGATACAGCTGTTGTGGCTGATGAAGTGACAATTTTGTGTACACGTCTTCGATGCTGTTGCCTGCAAGCTCTTGAAGGTAGGTATACATATAAGGTAGGTTTGTATGCATCCATCTATCTCTCTTTTCTTTCTTCATCATCATCATCATCATCATCATCATCATCTTATCAATCATGTCGAACACTAGAAACATGAACAACGCCAACAACTTCTGGGACTTTGTCGCCAATCTCCAGAACAACCAGGGCGCTTCTCCCTTCGCTGAAGGCCGAGGTCCTGCTGCCGACTTTGATCCTTTCCAAGGTCAAGATTTCTGGACTGGCCCCTGGGTTCATCGAGCCAGAAGACAAGGGCCACCCGGTCCTCCCTCACTCTCACCATCCTCACGACCACCACCNATAGCAGCGGACCTGAGCAGGAGCCAAGCGCGCCTCCACCACCCTCATGTAGACGAGCCTGCTCGCTCTGAGTCCGCTCATACTCCTCCTGAGACCCCAGCAGAGCCGCATCATCACCCTGAGCCATCTTCCCACAACGGACCTGGTCATTTTGGCGGATCTCACCGCCATCATCATCATTCGCCGCATCGCGGTAGAGGACGCGGTCCTAGAGGACACCATGGACCCAGAGGAAGAGGCGGTCATCAGCATCATCCCCATGGACCTCCTGCCTTCCCATTCGATCTCAACGCCTTAGCTGAAGCCTTTGCACCCGCCCTCTTTGGCGACAACAACCCCTTCGCCCACAACCAGAACAACGAAGAGGCAACAAGAACCGCCACCACCACCACCACCAACAACAACAACACCAACGACGGCACCTTCACACCCAGCATCGATCTCTTCAGCACGCCCACAAGCTACATCCTCCACGCCTCCCTGCCCGGCGCCAAAAAGCCCGAGATTGACGTTACGTACTCCAGCACGCGCAACAGCATCACCATCTCCGGTGTTGTTTCCCGCCCCGACATCTCCGAGACCATGATGAACTGTCTCGTCACCGACGAACGCAGAGAAGTAGGTCTGTTCGAACGGGAGATCAAACTTGAAGAGGGAGTTAAGATTGACGAAGAGAGAATTGGTGCCAAACTCGAGGATGGAGTTTTGAGGGTTGTGGTGCCTAAGATTGTGGAGGCGGAAGAGGAAGGGTGGGAGAGTGTTAGGAAGGTTGAGTTGGAGTAGAATGAATGCTTGCCCCAACGAATGTAACGCATATGTGGAATGAAGGAAGATAGGAAATCAGGCACAGAAATACTCTGCTTGTTTGCAGCAGAAAGAGGAAAGAAGGCCAGAGCAGAGCAACGATCTAATGAAACTTTTGTCTTTGATTTATAACAATTTTGAATGTCCCTACACAGCTTGTTTCGTTTATTCTTTGATGTGTGCTCTTTCCTCATCTTTTCCATCTAGAGTCGGTGCATCACCAGTGCTAATGCCGTCGAAAGATCGAGTTCTTGTCATGTCTTATACTCAATGAAACTTCCCGTGTTCGCTGTCTTGGGTTTGTCGCAAGACGTACGCATCGCAGTCAGGATCTATGCCGCTAACGTCGATGAAGATACATATGTCCGTCGTAGCTTCATACATACCAGTCGATATCGTGAATAGCTTGGTATGTCGAGGACAAGGACCACGTATGCTCTGTATAAGCGGGTCACTTTACTTTCTATGCGGACAGGCGTTTCGCATGCGCATTATGATGTGCCACCAAGAGAGATGCTTGCTCGCCAACTGTGCCAGCACCAAACCAAGTACGAGCCAAATCTGCCTTCAATCAATCCGAATACCTCAAAAGTCCAAGACCAATCCCGGCGCCACCTCTTCGAGATCTTGCACATCAAGCCAAACGCCATCATCCACTTTCTGACCTCCAGCCTCTCTCATCTCTTTTCTCTCTTTCGCCACTTCTGTAGCTCTAGCCACTGCCTCTCTGACGAACAGATCCAGATACCTTGCCGTCAATGCATTGGCATCTTTGCCTATTTTGGTGGTCTTGTCATCGAAGCTCTCGTGTAGAAGGCGTGTTATCAGAGCTGAAGGAAGCAGTGGTATATCGTCTTNTTTACTGCCTATTGCTGCAGCCGAAGCGTGTGCGGGTTGAGGCAGAGGGTCAGGTTGTACAGCAGAAGATAGCGGTGATAGAGAGGGCAAGCGTGTGGGTAATTGCGGCGCAGTCTTTTGACGTTTTGCTGCTGGTTCTAGGGTGGTAGGTGGACCAGGCCGTCTGGTGGGTGCGGCAGAGAAATCATCATTGTCGTCGTCTTCGTCCGAGATGAGCATGGCTTCAAGGTCGTCTTTGTCGAACTGAGCGCTGGCAGCTTGAAAGCCTGAGGGTTTGTTTGCATTCCATGGTTGCGGTCTTGTGGAAGATGTCGCTCGGGATGTTGGGTTCTGAGCTGCTGGAGCAGGTCTGGCAGGAGCGTTGCCACTGGATGAAGAGGTTGCGCCGCCTTTGGAGATGGCTGGAGGTTTGAAAGGACGTTTTGTCGCTGCCGTGGCGCCTACTTGGGATGGTTGGCGATATGGAGGTGGCATGTTTGACTGACTTGTCGGTCGACGTCGAGAAATGAGAGAACGCGTCACGCGTTGGGCGTCGGCCTGTCCATCAAGGTGATGCGCTCATCATCTTTTTGTGCTCAAGTCTTGTCCGAGACAATGCTCGAATTCATCTACAAGTCCTCACGGCTGGTTGTATCCATCTGGGTCTGTCTACTGGATGCGCTGTCCATTGCCTCGTCATGGTCACATGCTATGTCTCGATGCAAGGTAACCACCACTACTCAGCCTTGCCAACAATTCTTCCACCAACTGCAACCTTCTCTGATCTCCGAACAGTAACCATATCAACGAGAGCAAACTTGTAGTAAGCAGCAAAACTGCTGCCAGCTCCCTCTGCTCTCTCTATTCTATTCTCTCCTGCCAAACCTCAATATACAAAAAGTGTCAAAGATCTACCTCCCCAGACAAGATCACCAAACCCCATTTCACCCTCCTCACACTCTCCAAGAATGTGCATCCAATATTATCGCCGCTACACCTGCGGCGACAAACGCAAGGAAGACTTCCGCCAGTGCGAAAAACGTCGCGGTACAAACGTCCGCTGAGAGTCCATCGAATCAAAATACTACGAAAATTCAGCACATTACTGTGTCGATCATATGGTTCCCCAGTCGAGTGTTGGCATGAAAGAAGTGGGCGGTGGGAAGAAGGAGAAGAGCTGATGGAAGGGAAAGCGCCGAGGTTGTAGAGGGCTGAAAAGATTGAGAAGATTGAGTGAGCATCGGCATGATTGGGTCTATCTTTTTGGGCTTGGTTGCGATTCTTGAACGGCTACGTTGGCGCATGCTGGGTCTGGTTGATTGTGGAGAGTTGGTCTCTCTACATTACAAGCACTTCTGCTGTCGACGAGATTGGCACCACGAAGAGGCATGCACAGAAAGAAATCACAAGATCTTAGTCGCCCGTGTTGTCTTGAAGGTCAGATAAGATGTCATAATACGCGCAAAACGCAGCAACAAAAAAAAGACGGATGGCTATAATACAGAGATTCAATATTCACTTTTGTCCTCGGTCTCCTAGGCAGCCCATTCGACAACCTCGAGAGCAAGCATAACCAAGACAAGTGTGCTGGGCAAGATCCAGACAACATAACTCTGCACCAACAACTTGGACATGACACCCATAAAGACACCGTTGAGTTGGCAGATCTGGGCCAGTTGGAGAGCCGAAGGAGCACCCGTGAGCAAGAAGCAGACAATGACGAAGATAGGATCGTCCAGGATACTGACAGGGACGTATTTGGCGAAGATGGCGAGGAAAGGAGCCATGACTAGGGTGGGTAGGAGCATGCGGCTGACGAGGGCAGCGATAAGGAGGTTGCGTTCTTCCTTCTTGCCTTCAGGAGTGGTTGTGAGTTCTTCCTGAGGAAGAGTGTTACGGGCAAGGTTTGCGCCTAGGACGACAAGGATCAAAGGAACGGCGACACCACCGCTCTGCTGGATGGCGCGGGTGACGGAGTTGGAGACGAAGGTGTGGGGAGCAAAGAAGGTGTGCTGGAGTTGAGGGACTGAGGCGACAATCAAGGCAGCAACCATTGCCCAGAGAGGAGGGTTCATGAACTCCCAAACGCCCTTGAAGAAGCGACCAGTGTAGTGAGAGACAGTGCTCAAGAACTTCTGCATGCCTGGGGGCAGTTTGGCGAACATGTTGTTAAAGAAGGAACTGATCGAAGCACCAATGCGAGCAAAGAAGTTTGAGATGGTGGCCTTGATGCCAGTGGGAGCTTCGGAGTGATCGGTCGAAGCAGTCGAGTAGTTGGGGAATTGTGTCATGTGGCCGGTTGAGCGCTGACGAGGACCAAGATTGCCTGCAAAGTTACCAGGTCCAGTGCCGACGACATTTCCGTTGGCAGGTGTAGCCATGACTTCACCCTCAACCGGCTTTGTAGTAGCATCAGTGGAAGACGAAGAGCCCATGGAGGAAACGGTGCGAGGAGAGTCGGTGCCAGACGCCGAGCCACTGATCTTCTTTGTGGAAGATGAAGCCTGCTCCAAATCTTCTTCGTCAACATCGTCGCGGTATCTTCCCTCTTCAATCAGGTTGTCCCTCTCTTCATCGGCAATCTTTGTATCCTCGACAGCTGGAGCGAGCAGAACATTGTAGCCCCAAGTCCAGCGTACCAATTGACCGAGTTGTTGAAAAATGAGCAGGTAGAGAATACCTCTTGCAGCAACCTCGTTGTCGTTGTCGTGAGGGACACGGTCCCAGTGCAGACCCTTCAGAGTCTTGGAGAGCGAAATGACGAGCGAGATGGGCAGCGAGTTGGAGTTGCCAAAGACACCCATGGCGATGACGAAGTTGGTCTGTCTCTTACCGAAACCAAAGGCCTTGGACATGAGACGAGCGCAAATCCACGAAACGAGAGTCTGGACGCAGAAGATGACGGGGATGACAGCGAGGTCGGCGAGCTTGTCGGCGTTGAGTTGCGAGGCGAGCTTGGTAAAGACTAGACACGGCGTGAAGAGTTGAACGTTCAGGTTGGCTACCATTTTCTGAGCTTCTGCATCAAACATGCCCCGCCTGGCCACAATGTAACCCGGCAGACTGACGCATACCACCTCCAGCACTGCTTCGAAGACAAGCAGCACCAAGTGGGCAAAGTCTGGGTGTGATGTGTGACCATTTCCTAGAGCCATCATAGGTAGTTCCATGGCGGCCGATGTGTATCTTCTCTCCTTCAATCCTCCCATTCCTGCTGACAAGGCATTTGCCGCGTTGAGCCGGTATGAAGTTGGAGCTGTAAACCAGGTCATGACGGCGGATCTGGGTGAGAGATGGGTCCGATAAGCCGCTCGTCACGCCTGCGATGGTGGTGATATAAGGTCGCGTGGTTTGTCGAATCCAAACACTCTTCGCAAGCAATCAGGACAAGACTTCAGCAAAGGGAAGGAATGCGCCTATCAATATGTGAAGCTTTTGCAACTTGGTGAGCCAGAAAAGAAGTGGTTGGCGTGCTTCTTTGAGCAAGCGCTTTCAACCAAAAATGCGTCACTGCCAAGGAAATGCTATCTATCTCTCAAGGCCAGACAAGGAACTCTGTCTCAACCACAGCATCATAATTGGCAGTTATTTACTCCTTGTTTCTGTTGCTCTTTGACTCAGCCTCTTTGCCTACACGCACAACTATGCGTACATGCTGTGAACTGTACTGCGCCGTCTGCTCGCAGCCAAGCGCTGTCTCTACACAGCCTGGCTATCTCACTCCACACGGGTGCTTTCTGGAGAACTTGGAAGGCCGCCCGCCAATCATGACGTTGAACTCGATACACGTTTTACCCAGCCTCATGCACTTCCAAGTTTCAACACTCTGTAAGACCATTGATATCTTTGCACTACAACAGGCACTCCGACTCTCTCCCTTCTGTTCAGAGTCACAGACATGACTCTGTGTTTCTGATAATTTTGGCAATTGCACCGAGAACCCCACATCTGTGCATCCTTCGCGCCTTCGCCTATTAGAGACATCAATCTATTCTTCACACTATCGCTCCAAAATTTCATGCAGGCCAACTTCTGTCCGACTGGGGTCGATATTCTGCCACCATGATAGGTCAGACTCAGCAGAAAGACGAAATTGGTCAAAGCACCCTGAAAATCTCTTGAAAATATATATATCAACTTGTATATAAAGAGCGACTGCCCCACTGAGGTCGTATCGGTAGAAGAAGGGGCCTTGATCATCATGGTAGGTCAACTTATATAGGCTTTGACTGGCGTCTTCTGCTCATTACCAATCGTTCTTGTGCTTCGCTTTACGACTGCACTACAACACCATCGTCTTTGCTGAAGCCTGCCCATCATGGCACTTCTGGACCATCTGCCGAACATTGGCATCTTCGCCATCTCTGCAGTGGTTCTTTATTTTGCAACTCAGGTCATCTACAACCTCTATTTGCACCCACTCTCGCAGCATCCCGGACCCTTTCTCAATGCCATCTCTCCTCTCCCTCGCCTCTGGTTGAACATCAACGGCCACGAACCTCAAACAGTCCTCAAATGGCATCTCAAATACGGGCCTATTGTTCGTATGGCCCCAAACGAACTCTCCTTCATAACTCCAGTTTGGAANGACATCTACGGTTTCAANAAGCCAGAATTGACCAAGGATTGGACCAATTACGCGCTTTCTGAGAACACTAAGCGATCGATTCTTTTGGCTGGTGCCGATCATGGTAGACAGAGAAAGATGCTGGCACCTGCGTTTGGTGAGAGAGCTTTGAAGTTGCAGCAAAGTATGTTGACAACGTATACCGGTATGATGGTTGAAAGATTGGAGGAAAGGATGAAGGAGAACAAGGCTATCGATATGGCCAAGGTTTACAATTGCGTTACGTGAGTGATTTCAGTATTCTGGCTCGTACTGATCTCCTTGCTTATCTATCGTCAAGAAGAGAGCCAAGTGTGGGATAAAAGTAACACGACACTAATCGAATTCACAGCNTTCGACACTATCGCTGATTTGATGTTCGGCAAATCTCTCGGTCTCTGCGAGAACATGGAATACTCAGACTGGCTCTCCCAACTCTTCGGTTCTATCTGGCTCGCTGGTACCTCTCGCGCCCTCCAATACTTCCCTCTTCTATTCCGCCTCGCCACGATGATGATACCAAAACACATCCAAGACTCCATCGACTCCTCCTACCAAAACACTGTCGATAAGGTCAACAAGCGTCTCGAGATGAAGACAGAAAGACCCGACATGTTGGGATTGATGCTCAAGCATAAGGAGGAAGGTGCAGAGATGACGATGGATGAGTTGTATGCTAACGCCGATTTGTTGATGATTGCTGGTACCGAGACCACGGCGACGAGCTTGTGTGGATTGACTTGGCATTTGTTGAACAACAAGCCTGTGCTCGATCGCTTGACCAAAGAGATCAGAGAGGCTTTTACCAGCATCGACGACATTACCATGGAGTCACTGCCTAGATTGCCTGTGAGTTGGGAAACAATAAGGACGATAACCACAAGAGGGAGAAGAGAGCTAATCAGAACTCCATTTGCANNGTATCTATCTGCCTGTCTGGAAGAAGGCATGAGAATGTTCCCTGCGGTTCCCGAAGGCATCAGAAGAATCACTCCTCCCACCGGCGCAACAATCGGCGGCCACTTCATTCCAGCAAACGTAGGTGACCTTCTCCCATCATCTTCATACCGTGTACTAACCCCCCCTCTCCTTTGCAGNGTCAAAGTCAGCATCCCTCACTACGCAGCCTACCACCATCCCGCCAACTTCACCTCGCCCAATACCTTTGCCCCCGAACGCTGGCTACCCTCTTCCCATCCTCTATACTCCACCGTCTACGATAACGACAGAAAAGACGTGTTCCAACCCTTCTCAGTGGGTCCTAGAAACTGTATTGGGTTGACGTTGGCATATCACGAGATGAGATTGATCATGGCGAATTTACTCTGGCATTTCGATGTCAAGCTTGCCGAGGAAGCGAGCAAGGATTGGTTGGATCAGACTACGCATTTGGTTTGGGATAAGAAGCCTTTGCCTGTGAAGATTCTGTCTAGAGGGGAGATTATGGGTTAGAAGGGTGTATGACAGGGTAGAGAGGTGGAGAAGATATTGAAAAAGTTGGTAGAGTTTTGAGGCCACACGATCGCTCCTTCCATTCTTTGCTACGTGCTTCTGTCTCGATTCGTTGATTGCGTCAGATACAGAGTAGAGGGAAGATGCAACAACGGCGACAGATGAGACCGCAATCAAAGCACGAAACAGGTTTTGGCAGTCATCAACTTTGCAGATCCTTGTACCAGTTTTCCTTTTACTCTAGTACTCAAAACTCCCGATGGTACCCGCAGTGCCCTTGCCTCTGAACGTATCATTGAGCTCATCTCGATCACCCTCTCCTTCTCCTTCAACCTCCGAATCCTCTGGTAAATAATCATCAGAGATCCTCGGTGCAGGCAACGGTGTTCGCCCACTGAGTATATCATACAATGAATCTTCACTAACTTCTTCTTGCCCATCGTGATCTTCCTTTCCATCCGTCCCAGCCGAGGATTTGGGTTGAACTGGTGACGAAGGAGCCGAGGGTGCACCGAAGGGGTATGCGATGACCCAGCCGCGTTTTTTGGTTGTGATGAGGATGGTGGAGGCTACCCAATGGACACTCAAAAGGTCGGTAGGTGGAGTAGAAGAAGTTGACGAAGATGCTGCGTGGGTGGAAAAGGGATGAGAGAGGTGTAGTGGTGCGTTTGTCTCGCCTGTGGTCGAGGACAGGTAGACCTGGTTGTCTTCTGTGTGCGATAGCAAAAGACCAGAGATTGTAGGATGCCATTGAAGCTTCTTGACAGTGGTATGATGGTGTAAAACCAATATCGAGGTATTTTGGTCCTCGTTGTTTTCTAGTTCTCGCTCGGTATCATGGGAGGTAGAGGCGAAGATAGGCTTAGATGAGGGAATCTTCCAAACAACCACGCTTTCCGGGAACGCCTCGAGTCGGAAAGCAACATATTTACCAGCTGCATCGAATTTCATCTCAATGGCTGGCGAGTAAGATGCTAGAAGTTGAGACGTAGTGTCGTCGCCGTTGCCTAGATAAGTCCAGTTGCGGTCGCCTTTGCCGCTTACTTGTTCGCGGTATACGGCTGAGATGTCGTCTTCAGCCATTGTCCATGGTTCAAAGGTACATACTGGAGAGAAGGTGGTTGTAGAGAGGAGAGTGATGCTACCATCTGCATTGGCGAGAGCAAGATGTTTGGATCCCCATTCTTGACGCAGAGGACCTAATGCATAAGTCTCCTCAGTGGGTACAGAACCCGTGGGAGGATAACTGCGATAGAAGTTGCCGTCTGCGGTACATATGTGCAAGGCGGAGTTTGGCGCGCTCAATGGTGTGTCTAGTATGCTCAACCATTTACCTGATGGGCTCCAAGCTAATGATTGAGCATCGGTTGTCGGTACATTGATGGTCGTGAAAGGCGTAGTCGACGAAGCCAATATCAAGGACAAAACATCCGTTGCTGAAGTGCGACACAACATGGCAAGTANCTGTGACTGTTAGCTGCAGTTTCCACATGTATCCAAAGCAAAACAAAAGAACACACCTTCAGCTCTACCCTTGACTCTCCTGACTCCCCATGCAGATTTCAAGCTTCCAATGCCAGTCTTCAGTTCACCAACCTCTGTGACTCGACCCCTCGAAACCTCAAAGATACCGACTCTGCCAAATTCCCACACTACAAAAACATTATCACCAAAAACATCGACACTTGCTATTCTACCCAAGCTGGCGCTTCCATTGGCAATCCTCACCCTGCTAGCTGTATTCGCTAGGCTGTAGAGTGACACATAACTGCTGGTCTGAAGAATGATAGAAAGCGAACATGGTGTCCAATGTATTGCGGGTGTTTCAGCAGATCGAGTTGTTGGGACGTTCGAATTGTCAAGTGGAAATGAAGACGCAATGGTCAGAGTTGCCGTGTAATAAACATAGAGGTGGTCGGGAGTTAGACCAGCAATGTAATGGCCATCTGGTGATGGCGAGGCATGTGTTGTTGCTGGAATCTAGATGTCAGCTCTCAATCTCGAGTACTCAATTGCGGTGGAGATATGGATGTATAGAAGGTAAGGGTGGCATTCTTCTAAGAAAGGCGAGGAAGAGCAGCTAGCCATAAGTTGTCTTCACACAGGATGGTGTTGCAACCACACATAGGATGAGCGCATGCATGATCCCAGGAGTTTCTTCTGCACTCAGCCAAACATAAAATATTGGCCGTGTACACGAACCATAATGTTTTTGTCTCCCCAGCCGCGGGTTGATTCTTTTCTTGAAAGGGGGTGTGCATGGAGAATGAATAAAGTATGGAAAAATTGATCTTACATTCTATTAGTTCGGTAACATCCATAGCTATGACGAAAAAAAAAGACAGCTCAAAGGCAAGCGAAGTTGCGATATGGATGCGGAACTGTCGACATCAAATGTTTGTTGATACTGAACTATGTTGCGCGGAGACTTTTGCCGAGCAACGCGGTTTTCGGTGGAAGGTCAGGGTCGCCCCTAGCATACGACTGAACGAACACAAAATCACCTTAGCGAAACCTGTTTTTTACACAGGCAGCGTGGGACAGCATATACGTATGGATTGAGAGGTCTCTCTTGGTGATCATGTATCTATTGACGCAACTTTTATCTTGAAACGGCGAAGGCATGGAAGAAAAAAGAAAATGCTTTTAGGACGAAACTCAAGCTGTAGGGTATCAATATCGCCGTGGGTATAAAGTAGAGATGAATAGAAATGAGCAGACACAGTTCTCAGCCTTTGGAAAGCACCGGGCTTTGTGAGTCTCGCCTCGTGTACGAATCGCTTTTCTGCTCATCTGCCTCGTGAATCGTACTAATGAATCCAACCATCGGTTTCCTACCACCGAGATTGAGGCTCATCGATTTCACTGACCGTGGAGATGTCGGTGGGCTGATACTCAATCTAAAAGCAGCTGCCCTCTTCGATGCTTGCTCTTCTAAAGCGTTTGCAAAGAATGGATCGATGGCCGCACCAGCATCAGAGGCGGCTTGTAGCACAGGTGCATAGTTGATCATATCTGGACGCAGCGTGTTGATCTTGCCAAGACCGGTTTGCGAGTCCAGACCACCAGAGAAGAAGGGGTTGTCATCAGGTGCTGAGCTGGNAAAGAAAGGGTTTCCTTCAGACTTCGTTGGCACGTTCCGATCAGAAGAAGGAGGCTCGGAAGCTGAGATTTGGAGGGACAGCGAGCTGGGTCTCCTCCGAGCAACCGATTTTTGTATAGTCTTTATGGTGTCATGACTGTCAGTCTTCTTTGATATTGAAACATGGTCCTGAGTCGAATTGGAAGCGGTGTTGGAAGCACCGAATCGCAGACCGTGACGCAAAAGGTTGCGATTTTTTCGGATATCTTTTCGGATGCGTTTGTATTCACGGTAGTCATCTAGTTCTTCCGCAGTCGGGTGTTCTAGCACCGGACCAAGTGATGGCTCCGAAGGCAGACGATCGAAGGATATGTTATAGTGGATCTCTTTCGTCTTGGGATCCTGAGTAATGCGCCATCCAGAGACCTTGTAAAGCCCATCATATCTGACGCCAGCACGTGGAGCGAAGAAGCTCCGTAAAGTATGACTTCGCAGCACACGAATGGGCCGTCTTGAGGCCAGCGTCCCGGCGCAAAGGTGGTACCGTCTAACATCACCTGAAGACGAGCGGTATGTGAAGTGTGCTGGATCTGTACATTCCAGCTCGTCATTATCCGCCAAAAGCAAGGCGTATGCTTGTGTATAACAGGTGGTGACACCACTATCTGATGATGGGTTGGCAATGATGCCGTCGTGATATGCAAACATGGTGTTAATCCACCAGCTAGAAGACTTGTTAGAAATATCAAGAAGCATGAAAAGCTATACTCACTCTCCTGGTAGAAAACCAAGGTCTCCATTTCGCCTCGCTAAGTTTGGGTTGACCCATGCGGTCTCTTTGCGCGACCATTTGTTGAGTAGCAATTTTCGTTGGATATCCTCGGGAGTGCTGATGCCATGTAATCTTCCGCCTGTATCGTAAAGATTGACCTTGATGTTTGAGAGTGAGCCCCACTTGGACTCCCATTTGATAATAATTTCTTCGGCTTCTTCAATAAGTCTGACCGGCCATCTGGTAGCACGCCTAGAAATCTCGATGAGGGCCAGGTGTATGCGGGAGTCGCGGATAGCTTCTTGAGTTAATTGACATGTGCGTAACTGCTCAAAGAATTTGAAGAGAATGATGACAGTATCAGGTCGTAGGGTATCCGGACCATCCCGAGCGACAAGAGGATCTAGTTCGTCTCGAATCCATGAGACGCGGCCTTTGAGGTATTGGAGGTCGAGGATTGAAGGATGTTCGCTGCGAACAGGAGACTTCTTGGTTGGGGATCCTGGTTGATCAACCATGGTAGTGAAGTCGAGAGGTCATCAATGAGGAGGGGTTGTTTGGTGTGTTCACACGAGATATCTGAAGACTAAGTGGACATTGAGGGAAGGAGCAAGTTGTAGGCACCTGGCCTGGACGAAAAACTGCATCGATGGAGTCACGAGAGGAAGCAGGGTGCGTATATAGCAAGTGCCTAAGAGGCTACGATTAATCTCGCAAGAGAC
Source organism: Aureobasidium mustum (assembly GCA_903819665.1). Lineage (NCBI taxonomy): Eukaryota > Fungi > Ascomycota > Dothideomycetes > Dothideales > Saccotheciaceae > Aureobasidium > Aureobasidium musti. The sequence continues at coordinate 1,259,224 of CAIJEO010000013.1, forward strand.
GGCATAGTCTCGATCGGCACGTTGTGATTTAAGGAGCATGGCGGAAAATCGCAGACCTTTTACTTTGCACTGTCTTGCTCGCATCTCGACGCCTCAACGGGGATGACAATTTCAGAGCAGCCATTCAAGAAATCGAGCAGCTGCACACATTATATTTGCAGGCAGACAATACCAAATCCAACTACAATTGATCCCGAGTAATCGATTGAACACGAAGTGGAATGAGAGTAATAAAAGATGACGAGGGCGAGCACTGACGTGCGAGTGGTCGCAGCCGGTGAAGTCGGAGGCTCGAGCGGGCCAGGCTTGACGAACCTCGCCAGTGTAAAATGCTTGGCAAGAGCGGTCGATGGCAACTTCCGAGATTCTAGCGAGTCCACACTCGGCAGCAGAATTTGCGTAGAATCTGCTTTAGCGACTGACGAACAGCGACCATCTCGACAATTTCGCCCATTTCCACCCCTCCCTCATCACATCGCCAACATGTCTGACGCCGGAGAAATCGAAGTCGAGCAGCCCCAGGGCTACCCCGTCCTGCCCAAGGATGTCGCCCAGGAGATTGGCAGCGTCAAGCTGTTCAACAAGTGGACCTACGAGGATGTCGAGATCAGAGATATCTCTTTGACGTGAGTCTGCGCAAACCTCTGCGACGCCAGGATGGTCATTGTCAGTCTGGAATTGGAAAGGAAGAGCTGGACACGAAAGAGTTGGACATTGGCGCAGGTCTTGAAAGAGAGACACGGCGCGCAAACTTATGTTTGTGATACCATACCATACCAGACCATACAGACTGGCAACAGACGCACCTTCGAGGCAGAGGAAGTATCGGCACGCGCAAGCACTTGGCTGACCCTCATACCTCAGCGACTACATCCAGATCCGTCAGCCCGTCTACCTCCCCCACTCTGCTGGCCGTTACGCCTCCAAGAGATTCCGCAAGGCCCAGTGCCCCATCATTGAGCGTCTCACCAACGCCCTCATGATGAACGGCCGCAACAACGGAAAGAAGATCATGGCCGTCCGCATCGTCGCCCACGCCTTCGAGATCGTGCGTACAATCTCGAGCTAGTCGGCTGTGTCGACTCTTGTCTCGCAGACAAGCTAACACCCACTACAGATCCACATCATGACCGACCAGAACCCCATCCAGATCGCCGTCGACGCCATCGTCAACTGCGGTCCCCGCGAAGACTCCACCCGTATCGGTTCCGCCGGTACCGTCCGTCGCCAGGCCGTCGATGTCTCTCCCCTCCGCCGTGTCAACCAGGCCATTGCCCTCCTGACCATCGGTGCCCGTGAGGCCGCTTTCCGCAACATCAAGTCTGTTGCTGAGTGCCTTGCTGAGGAGCTCATCAACGCCGCCAAGGGTTCTTCCAACTCGTACGCCATCAAGAAGAAGGATGAGCTCGAGCGTGTCGCCAAGTCCAACCGATAAACGTATCGCCTGGGCAGGCTGCAAGGGAGGGAGAGGATTTGTTGGTTCGAAAAAAGACAATTACAACGAAAAGAAATGGCAAAAGCTCGTCTCTTTTTCTCCACATTGTTTCAGTGCTGCTTTGTCGCATCTTTTCTTTTCGACCTTTTCTCTCTTCTGGACGTGAGATGATCAAAACAACATTACCCGGGAAGAGGTGCATCGTTCCGTGTGTAGTCTAACAGGGCTGGAAAAGACACAGGGCGTTTCTCTTTTTCCTTTTCTTCTTAACGATCTGGTCGCTATGCAACAGGGCTAGCCTCATGTCGAGAATGCAAAAGCAAAATTCATCAACTTTTTCTTCGTCCCTAACCACCTTGCCTTGTAAACATCTATGAGAGTTATGTTCAAGAAACACTATAAGCATGTCGCGTGCCACACTAACATGACTTAATTTTGGCCACACATCATTATCATCGTCGACGACATGTACATGCTGATAATCTTGTATCGTAGTCCTCTTTGTGGGTTGCAGCGCCTTGATGTATCCGTATTGAGGTTCTTTAATTCAAGCAAGAAAGAATACTGCAATGTTTCGGAAGTCATTACTACAAGGTACAGCAGAAAGAAGAACCCAAAAACGACAAACCGTCCAACCCTTTGTTTTCCCATCTCCCAAAAGCACGCTATGCTGACAAGAAACAAAATCTCCTCTGAACGTACGAAACAAGACCAAAGAACCTGTTCTCCAAACTCGCAAGTCGATGTGTGGAGGAGGTAAAGAAACATGTACAAAGAAGTATCTTCTCGACAGAATGATCAAGGACCACGACTCTTAGATCTCGATCCAACAGCTCCAGCTCCGGGAGGTGCGGATGCATCTCTGCCTAGTCGTCTCGGAGTAGCCATATTAGCAGCTCCATTGCTCCTAGCTCTACCTCTCCTCTCCCTGATTGCTGCAAGCGCGGCTTCCCTATCAATAGGCGTATTCAAGAAATCGGGAATGTTCGGGTGCATTGCTGGTGTCGAGCAAGAAACAGTCAAGGGCGTTTTGAGATGGTGAGGAGGTGCGCTGACGGTACGAGAGGAGGGAAGGGGTGTACGTGGTGGTTGGAGCAGAGGCAGGGAGTTTTCTTTGTCGCTGGTTGAGGAGGNGTCTTCTTCGTCGTCGTTGAAGTTTATGGGCACCAGGACGGTTTGTTTCGTGCTGGTTGTTGGGGGCATGGGAGTTGTGGTGTTTTGAGGTGAGTCGTGAGCGACTGGCGTGCTAGAGTGGCTGCGGACAGGTGTGTGAGATGTGCGGGTATGGGTTGTCTCTGGCTCGGGAGTGTCTTCGACAGCATAGTCGTTTTGAGCGGGCTCGGAAGGTGCTTCGGGCATTGGCTCGTCTTCTTGCTTCTTGGGTGTGTCAATCTCGATGTCGAAGTCGTCGATCAGGTCTTCGCGAGGCTGGACTTGAGGTGTGGTGCGTTGTTGGTTTGCGAGAAGCTCGAGGTGCTTGTCCTTGATTGTTTGGAGAGCGACGATGTGGTCGATTTCGAGGAAAGCGATCAGGTCGTTCGAATCGGCGCGCAATTTCTTCTCCCAGTCGGCCTCTTCTTGCAGTTGTTGCTGTTGTCTCCAGTGCAGCTTCTCACGCTCCATGTACTCCCTTTGCATCTTGCGCAGTTGTTCTTCGTGCTTAACTTTTGCTGCTTGAAGCGCTCCTTGGCCTTTTCGTACTTTTTCTGTTGTGATGGGTCAGTCGTGTGCATGTTGGAGTCTGAGGAGGAGGACGTATTGCATACCTCGTACTCGTCCAGCCTCTGGCGCAANGTCAGTCTTTTCGCGCAGACGCTCTTCGGCCATGTCTCGCTGCTCTCTGAGCTCGTCGCGCAAGCTCGTAGCTTCGGTCTCTGCCTCCTCGCGGGCCATCTCTGCTCTCCTCAGAGCGGCTTCCAATCGTCGTACTGTGCGCTTTGCGCTGTCTTCGTCACGATCCTTGACCTCGAGGGTGGTGAAGCGGTCGACCAGGGCATTAACCGACATGTCGGGGGCGCTGTGTGATGAACCCATGAGGAACTTGAAGGGTGATGTGACTGGGGCGTGCATTGTGCCGCCTGAGCGTGAAGGCGACGCCATAGTGTGTGTGAGAGTATTGATGCTGATAGCTAGGTGGGTGGAATGTGAAGCAGCTCGACTGTCGACTATAGACTGTACAACAANGCTTGGGCGGAAAGATTTGGACGACTGTAAACACCCTTCTGTTGCTGGTGCAACAACCACCGACTGCACAGACCACCTCTACCAATCATCGTCACCACTTTTCATCAACCTCTCCCATTATTTATCCATCGAACCACCCATCCATCATGACGCTATTCAGCCTGCTTTTCTGCCGTATACAATGTACCTGTTTGTCATGAGTTGGTGCTTCAATGACCTGTACTTGTCGACTTACGCTTGATCTTGGATCTGCCATTTGGCGTCCTTCATCTCTTTGCGCAACCCAGCCAGAAACACTTCTACTTCTGCCACTGACCACCCTGCCCTAGTCAGCGACGCCATTGTGATGCCCTGTAACCCCATTTTGAGTTGTTCNNTGCACTGGAATCAGCGGATTGAGGCCCATTTTCTCGCCATGTAATCATACTCACCAACATGCCAATATCCGATCGCCCTGAGTCGCTTGTCTGATGACCACAGCCCCCACGGCACTGGCCTCACGACCTCTACCACGTCTTCGAATCCTGCGTCCAGAAGCATCTGCTTGAAATGTGATGCGATACGCATGTTGTATCCCTNTTNTGCTAGGATTTTACCTTGAATGCCGAACCACTTATCAATAAGTGGTGGGCTCGGTTTGCCCTTGACTGCTGGCACAGGATTCAAATCAAGTTCAGATAACTCAATGTAACCGCCAGGCTTGAGTGCTTGATACGCTTGTGCGAGCATTGCTGGCCAGTCCAACACAGACATGAACATGAATCTGCAATGCACGAAGTCGAACTTTCCTGCTCCCCACAGCCATTCTTGTTCGAGATCATCTACCTCGAAGACCAGGTTCGGTGGTACCCAGCTTGGTTGGACGGGCGAAATGTCGAAACCTATAATCTCGGCTGACGGATACCTGTCCGCTGCTTGCATTGCCCAGATACCTGATCCCGTTCCGACGTCGAGTATCTTCTGCGGACTGTCACCTAGGGGAGCCAGGTGAAGATCTCCTTCGAGGACTAAGGTCCACATGTGGTGCTTCATATCTTCCCGATCCAGTTCTGTGTCGTCGTTTGGGAGCAGATATCGTCCACCACCCATTGAGTGGTATCTCCGACCATTCTCCCAGTAGTAATCTTCAGCATCACTGCGAATGGTGCTGCAATAACTTGCAGATCCCGAGCTGCCATAGTTGCTAGCAGATGAGCCCTATTGTCAGGCTTCAGTAGAGTATATATCAACGGCGTTACTGAGAATCGACCTACAGTGTCCCCATCTACCTCACTATTTTCGTCCTCAGACTGAGTGGGGATGGTGTTTTGATTGTGAGGTTCAACGTCCTGGATATAATTGCTTGAAGCCATCGAGCAGCTGTTTTCATGTGCTGCCATGTCGAGCGTCATACTTTTTTATGCCTTTGTTCTTCCTCTTCACAACCTTGAGTCCAGTGACAAGATCTTATGATATCTGAGGATTTCCTTGGAGTTCTTGCAATGTCCGTCTCGTCTCGCTTGTCTGGTGAACCATTCGCTAGCCTTGTAGGAGGTCGGTGCGAGCATGCAATGATCGTCCGGCTACTGGATGCAGCGGCACGCGCGGGTTCGGCTGTGGAGTGTCGTGTCGTGACTCAAGCTGCCAGCGTGGATGTTGGCTCTTTCTCTCTTTGTGCTTACTGCGTACTTTGTCGCAAAAGGTCCCCAAGTTCATCGCGGTGACACTCCTCCATTTGTATTGTGCGAACCATCGATTAAGTGGGTATGGTCAGCGGGTCCCAGAGGACTGGCGTACGTCAAAGTGCGGTTACTGTAGTAGGTCGATCAGTGTCAAGAAAGAGGGGGATGCAGGGAGCCGAGCGAGCGCTCATATTACACGAGAAGTATTCTGCGTGATTGGTGTGGCGTGGTATGGTCTAGCGGTAACCTGCTTGTCTGACATGTGTCACTGCATCGTGGCTTCTGTATGGAGGCGCATCATGCCGCCAATTTTCAATATTGTTACCACACGGCCCGAAGCTCACGGTCGAGATTGACCATCAATAATATACGGCAAGTGCGGCTCTGGCAGTTCTGTTTTGCTTGATTGGCCACTTTTCTCGATGAGAAACTACAAAAACTTCAAATGGCCAGTTGTTCCTCAACTGCATTTCTCTTCGCCTTGTTCCTGTTCCCCTTTCTCTTGCCGCATCCATTGCCTCGGGACTATACTTCTTGGTTTCAGGTTCATCACACGGTAAATACGTTATCACACCCGAGCGAGCTCCATCACCATGGGACCCAATACAGAGACCAAGGATGTAGCTCGCGTCCTAATCATTGGAGCTGGTATCATCTTTATATCACACGCATGAGACTATATGGCCATAATCGCTGACTCATGTGTGCCTCTATCAGGCGTGACTGGACTTGCGATTGCGCATGGACTACAGAAAGTAAGGCCGACATTCCTCGTCGCACGAATCAGGATCTACATCCTTCCTACTTCTCCGCGTATTAGAGCTTCGACCCTCTCGTATATCATCAGGGAACGTTGCTTGAGCTACAACAAACGGCACAATTACTCAAGATATGCGATGTGGCCAAGACTTGATTGATCTCGACTGACGCTACCCTGCTTCTTGAGACTATTGCGCATTACATGGCTTTCGTGGTGCAGACTCTAGCACATGAAGAGACATCCTCATGATCTACATTGCTTCAAACCCCACTGCTTTAGGCCTCATACGTTTGGTATTGATGACAAGCTCACTTCAAGATGTAGGCAAACATACCTTATGCAATCTTCGATCACGAGCCGAACGCCTCTTCTCGCCCTCGAGAGTGGTCGATGGGATTGCATTGGTCCATACCCCTTCTTCAATCGCTACTGCCTGATAATCTATCCTCGAGGATCCACGAAGCATATGTTGATCCTTCACTAGATTGGTCACAGCCTCCTCTCAATTGTATGCGCATGTACAATGCCTTGACTGGAGAGGTTATGAAGGAGCTCCCTGTCAAGGGCAAAATCGTTCGAGTGTCTAAAAGGAGATTGAGGGCACTCGTGGCTGAGGGTATAGACGTGAAGGTGATGCTTACGCCCGACTCTATCGTGAGTGCTTCAGGGCAACATGCTAACGGGTCACAGTACGATCACTCTCTGAGTGACCTGCGTTACAACAATGACAACACTGTAACTGCTGTTTTTGCCAATGGAGCCGAGGAAACAGGGTCACTGGTCGTCGGTGCAGACGGATCGCGCTCTGCTGTACGCAAACTCCTTTTCAGCGAAGCAGACGCTGCTGTCAAGCCGCTAGAAAACGTCATACATACGAACGTGACCTTTCAACCTGGAGACAAAGAGAAGGCTTTGTTTCTGAGGTCTGCACATCCTGGTGAGTTGTTATTGAGCTCTATGGATTGCTTCTCAAAAGACTCATGATATGCAGCATGGAGTGTATGCTTACATCCAGACCTGTTCTGTCTGCTATCCAGTAAGTCTCCCTAGCACAATGCTATTGCAATCTGATCTGATCATCAGCANGTACTACAAGGTGATTCCTCACAGGATCCTTCCACCTGGTCCTTCCAGATGGTCTCTGGCTGGCTAGGCTCGCGTTCCTCTTTCTCTAACCCTCGCTCTCGCCTCACGGAACTCAAACGTAGAGGCAGTCTCCTCTGTGAACCATTCAAATCTGCCTTTGACTGTTTAGACAACGATCTAGACGTTAGATTCGAGGAATTGGGCTGTTGGGAGACTAAAGAATGGGACTGTAGAGATGGAAAAGTCGTCCTAGCTGGCGATGCTGCACACGCCATGCCACCTCGTAAGCACAACACAAAAATCAAAACATTCACAGAAGTACAATACTGAAAAGCAGAAACTTAGACNCGTGGACAAGGCCTCAATCACGCGATCCAAGATGCTTACAATCTCGTCAACATCTTGATCGACCACCATAACTCTTCCTCTGCCACTTCAGACCTGGCATCACGACTGCAGTCTTATGCTCAAGAAGTCAGTATACGTGGGTCTGAAGAGGTCAGGCTGTCAAAGCAGAATGCGTACATGGTTTTGGATTGGAAAGTGCTTGAGCAGAGTCCAGTCTTTAAGCATGCGTTAGATAGGAGTCCTGTTGATGATACGGAACATGCAGAGACTGAAGACTCTGAGACAGCAAAGAGAGTTGAGAAGGAGATCACTGCCATGGCTGGCGCGTAGAAGTGGTGGGACGTAGTCATCGCTCGCTTAAGGATAGCTTTAATGGTTGTTCTTGTTGGTGTTAGCCTCAAAATGGTTGAGCTTCACGAGTGGTCTAATTAGCAACAAGATTATCATGAAATCCAGCAAAGCAGCGAATTGAATACATTATACTGCCCTCTCATGACAGAGCCTGTCTGCAATCATGACAAAAGGCCATGGTTGTTGCCATTTATTGACAAAAGCTGACACGACCAGGGTGCCACTGTCAGCCACTGGTTTCTACCGTTAGTTCCTCTTCTCCCTCTGTTTCTCTATTGAGAGAAGAATGACCACTTGACATTACTCTTCGCGGGAGTATCTATACGCAGACAACATACAAAGCAAGCTTGCTGCTTTAAAATGCGAGCTCGAATCTCTTGTTGAGAAAGAAAAAGAGAAGATGCATTTCACCCGCTTTATATATTAGGAGACAATTGGTCATGAGCGACCAACGACTCGACACTCTCAACACTGGCCTGCATGAACTTTCTCGCCTCGAGGCCAGCCCACACTTTGATCATTGAAAGATCGCCTCCCTTGAGCATGTTGCCTGCACCTCCGGAGGTACCTAGTTGTCTCAAGATGGGAAGAGNCCCTACATACAAGTCAGCTTACCAATCCTCAAAGAGCAAAGAAGATCCAATGTCTACGAACCCAGAGAACAAGTCCAATTCGGGATTTAAGCTGCGGCCAATGCCTTCGAGGAGGAGGATACTCAACACTACGTTGACAAAATCGCCTTCGAGTCTGACATGGTGGCCGCGAACCATGCTCAATACTTCGTTCAAGATGTCGCCGATCTTGATATTTCCGAGAGCAAACGTGCGGCTCTTGACACCTAGCACCAGATGTTGCATACGAAGGGCAAAGACTTCTTTGTCGATGACAGCGGATGGTTGGCGACAGCGCTCCACCATCAGATGTCCTGCTTTGTAACCATCAAATTCGGCGACAGACTTGAACAGATCGAGGAAGTTGCGGCGGTTGATGCCATTCAGTTCAGTGACCAGACCAGTATCGATGAAGATGAGTTGGGGACGGTAACCCTCGCGATCGATCTGGTCTAATGTCCGACTCCAGTCGTCCTTGGACTTTCTGTGCGGCCTTAGACGTTCGAGAACTTCTTCCGTCACGTCCGTCGATTGTTTGGGATCGGGCTTTGGTCTGCTGAAGAAGCTACCTGCGTCAATCTGAGCAGGTTTGTAGAAGCGAACCATGATGTTTCCGGGATGCAGATCGGCGTGGATGAAGTTGTCGATCAAGAGCATGTGAAGGAAGGCATCAAGACCTTCGTCTGCGATTTCCTTCTGGAAGACACCACCGCCGTTTTGCAAAAAGTCCTCAAGTGGAATACCCTGGGCGAACTCTTCTACCAAAACCTGACGAGAAGTATATTGTGTGTAGGGGTAAGGGAACCAAGCGGTGGTACGGTTGCGGAAGTTCTTCCGGAAGATGGTCAAGTTGGCGGCCTCGATACGAAGGTCAAGCTGCAAGCGCATCATCTCGCCAAACTGTTCGACTTCATCAGGGAAAGAAAGCCACTCCATGGTAGGAATCAGGTTGATGATAGAAGCCATGAAACCCATGATCTTCAAGTCTCTGCGCACGATGCGCTCGATCTTGGGATGAAGAACCTTGATGGCAACGTATTTGGAAGGTGTTCTTTGTGGCGTGCTCTTCAAGGTAATATCAACACCTCTCTTTATCTTCTCGCGGTAAGTGTCGGAGCCATGAGGATCGAGATCCTCGCTAACAGCAATATCAGGCTTCAGTTTTGCTTTGTAGACCTGTGCTATGGCACCAACACCCAATGGTTTCTCATCAAATTCCTCAAAGATGTCTTCGAATTTCATGCCGAAAGCGCGCTCGATGGTCTTCTTAGTGTGACGGAGCGAGTGGGCAGGAGCATTGGAGTGGAGAGCAGACATGATGGCGCACATCTGGGTTGGGAAGATGTCGGTTCTGGAAGCAGCCCATTGGCCGANGCTACACAACAAGTTAGTCGATGTCGAGCGATTCGCAAGATTGTGATTGGATACCTTGATGAAGGCAGCACCGGCTCTCTCCATGCCATTTACCAAGAAAGCGTACCACCAGAGTGTTCCGGACCTCTCATTGTCCCTGTCGGGTTGTCTTTGGCCGAACCATATGACGGGCACGGTGACAATGACAGGAACAAAAATGAAGATCAAATGTAGTAGTCTGAAGCCAGTGGCAATGGGTTCAATGATCCAAGTATCGAGGAACTTCCAAAGGCCCTTACGGAGGGATTTTGAACCCCCGACCCAGCGAGGGACCTGCTCAGCCAACTCTTTCCTCGAAGCTTCGAGCATCTGTTGCTCGCCTGTCAAGCCATCATCAGACTCCTCATTCTCGCTCAGCGATACGAAAGCAGCGGGCGAGAGAGCGGCGAGGCAAAGAGTGCCACCTTTGATGGGCGGAGGTGGACTTCTAAAGAATTGACGAGCATTTTGAAAGAATCGTGGGCGGTTGTATGTTCTAGCAGTAAAGGTGAAGGAGCGAGTGGCCTGGGACTTGAAGAAGGGAAGGGCGTTGGACTGCTTTTGGAAGGCGTGTTTGGCGCAGGTGCGCCCAAAGAGCAGAGGGGCGCTCATGCTGATATTTCTGAAAAGCAGCTATCGTATCGTCCGAGTATCCATGTCCTTTGTCGTCTATGTTCGTGGCAATGTCAATGTCATGGTGGTTGCCGCCTCGTCGATAAGTGTCAATGTCCATGTCAACGTCATGGCCCATCACATGCAACTTGCAACTTCAAGCCAGATCGGAACGGCTTCGCAGCTCACCCGTCCCACTCTCCTTGGCTAATCCGATCGGACATCCATCCTTCATTACTCCATCACCCTCTTCCTTTGCGACAAGCGACCGAAACCATGGGTAACGACGGTGGCAGTATCCCGACGAGACGCGAGCTGGTCAAGGAAGCCGCCCGCGACCCCACCACCACCGAGATCAAGCAGTCGCAACACGAACGTCAAGAATACGGCTGGTCTACCGATCCCATCACTCGCAAACCTCTCTCACCGCCCATCGTCTCGGATTCAAATGGCAAATTATACAACAAAGAGTCCATCATCGAGTATCTACTGCCCTCCGACCATGCCACCACCACCAAAGCCGACGCCGACACAGTACTTCAAGGCTCAGTCAAGAGTCTGAAAGACGTCGTAGAAGTCAAGTTCGATGTCGATACCAATGCTGGAAAGGATGCAAAAAATGCTTGGAAATGTCCTGTCACTGGCGACCGTCTCGGCCCTGGCGAAAAGGCCGTCTACCTCGTTCCCTGCGGCCATGCCTTCTCCGCCACTGCCATTAAAGAAGTCTCGGGAGAGCGTTGCGTTACTTGCGATCAAGAGTACGCCTCTAACGACATTATCCCCATCCTGCCTACCACACCAGAAGATATTGCTCGCCTGAGCCTGCGCGCCAAGACGTTGAAGGAAAAGGGCCTTGCCCATTCTCTCAAGAAAGCCGCAAAGGAATCAAAGAAGCGCAAGAAGCGCGAAGAGGTTGATGAGGCTCCCGCTCTGGTTCCCGTCACTGACAAGAAACATGCCAATAACATCAACAACTCTTCAACTGCTGCTCTGACAGCAAAGGTCCTGCAAGAGCAAGAAGCAAAGAAGAGAAGAATGCACAATGACAATCTCAAGACGCTTTTCTCTTCTAGAGATCAAAGTAAGCCACTAGGCAAGAGTGCAGACTTTATGACAAGAGGCTATGATATCCCTGCTGGCGCAAAGAGGTGAAGAGTTTCTGCGTTTGGGCTGCCTAATCTATATCAAAACGCCACAACTTTCGCACAGCTGGCATCGCCTATCTTTACGAACGCGTCAGCCGTATCGCGCAACGCACTACGATGTTTGGCATGCTCATCTCAGTTCAGGTCTGACATGAATCACTTCCCGTGGGCAATTGCCAACAGAGCTCCTATCTCTAGATCTAGACCATTTGATCATGTCGTCTCTAGCTCGCGCCATGACAGCTTGCAATAGTAGCTGCGACCACAGAACTGCGGAAACCAAGAGGGAGGCCGTAGTCGACGGACTAACAGAAGCGAGCCTGTGCTCTGCAAGAATCAGAATAAGACGTTTTGTTGACTTGCGACATTGTTTATCGTAGATGCCTAGAGCAAGCAATGGATGCATCGAATCTGCTCTTAAATCTTTTGCACTCTTGTGATCAAAGAAAACATCTCTTGCCAGCAGGTGATTGAAGAACACACAGATTTATTTCAGCTCATATTGGTGTATGGAAACTGGTTTGAACAAAAATTGACTTTGGGGTATATATTGAATTTTCTAAGAACACCTTTCCTTGCGCCTTGTCTGCGGATATCTCTCCCTTCTGCGGTTATACACAAAAACATTTCCCTTCTCTCAAGCATCCAACAAGCTTTTTACAGCTTCTGTCTCTCCGAACCCTTCCAGCCATGGGTTTCGGCAATCATCTCAGCAGCACGCTCGCCAATGGCCAAAACAGTAAGCATGGGGTTGATAGTAGGCATCTCTGGGAAAACACCTGCGTCCGCAATTCTAATGCCCTTGAGCCCGCGAACCTTGAGTGTGTGATCCACAACCGCAAACTCATCCTTGCTGACATCACCCATCTTGGTGGTACCGGCAGGGTGGTACACAGTGTGTGCTGCTCTGCGTCCATACTCGGAAAGCTGCTCGTCGGTGGTGACCTTAGGGCCTGGAGCAACTTCTCTCTTGATCCAGTCGCTGAAGGGCGCTTGTGTGGCAATCTTTCTGGCGGCTTTGAAGCCGGCGACGATGGTGGCTGCGTCGTAGCCTTCCGGGTCGGTGAAGTAACGGAAGTCGAGGGCGGGTTTGATGGTAGGGTCGGCGGAGGTGAGGTAGAGGCGACCACGGGAGCGGGGACGGGGGATGTTGGGGGTCATGCAGAAGGCATCGATGGGGCTGTCGTAGCCGAGNNACTGTGTTTTTGAAGTTAGAAAATTGAGATTTGGGTGAGAGAACTTGGGGGTTAGTTACCGAGCGGTGTTCAGGCAGAAGGGGATTTGGTAGCAGTGCATCATGATGTCTGCAATGTCGCCGTCGCCGCCAGCGGCATCAGGGGCCTCGCGACGGAGGAAGATACCAGCGTCAGAGTCCATGGTGGTCTGGTTGCTAGGAACGGGCTTGTTCAACTCCCACATGATGATGGTCTCGGGGTGGTCGAGCAGGTTCTCTCCAACACCAGGAATGTCCTTGACAACGGGGATCTTGAGCTCCTCGAGCTGCTTCTTGGGCCCGAGACCAGACAGAAGCATGAGACGGGGAGTGTCAACGGCACCAGCGCAGAGAATGGTCTCGGCCTTGGAGTTGAGGGTGTACTTGGAGCCATCCTGGAGAGTAACGTTGACACCAGTGACCTTGTCGCCCTTGACGTTGACCTTGCTGACCCATGCGTTGGTCAAGACGGTCAAGTTAGGTCTCTTCTCGTCACCACGAAGGATGGGGTGAATGTAGGCAACCGAAGCACTGCTTCTGTGACCATTGTCAGGGTTGTAAGAAACAGAGAAGAAACCAACACCCTGTCTCAAAGCACCCTTTGACTTGATTTCCTTGTTGAAGTCGTGGATGACGGGAATGTCCATAGCAGTAGAGCACGAGTCAACCCAGTCAAGGCAGAGTTGGTTACGGTGTCTCTCGTGAACAGGCTGGACCGAGTTTCTGATGTTATCCAGAAGACGCATGAAAGTCTTGAAGTTCCATCCCTTGCAACCCTGAGCTTCCCAACGCTTGCAATCGTACTCGAAGGGACGGAACGAGATAAGGGTGTTGTGCGAGGAGCAACCACCAAGCACCTTTGCACGAGAGTGGCGGATATGAGAGTTGCCCATGGGTTGCTCGGTAGTACCATAGTCGTAATCGAGTTCACCACCAAGGAGGTTCAACCAGTCCTTGAGAAGCAGAACTCTGTTGTCCATGAAATCCGAGGGACCAGCCTCGATTAAAAGGACCTTCTTGTTGGGAAGGTAGTCGGAGAGACGACTGGCGATAACGCATCCTGCAGTTCCGCCACCAACAATGACAAAATCAAAGTGGTTCTCGGGGTTCGAAGGAAGGTGTGTAGTAGTCATTATGGGCTAAGTATGTCCTCTAAAAGATGTCGGGACACGACAAGGGGAAAACAGATGTACAGAAAGGAAGGAGGGCACAAAAGGCGATTGACAGCGGGGGTACCGTATATAAAGCTTCGATGCAAAGCAGCTCCTGCAACAGCCAACCGTGTAGCTAGCTACCGTACGAGTACCTACAGCCTGAGTCCGATCTGTCTCCAAGGTAAGAATAAGTTAGCCCCACGCGATAGCGGCTGGCGCCCTCAGTATCTTGGATCTTATGATTGACAACGGGCAGTCCTCGATTCATGCGTTGGTCAAAGTTTACGGTTTCACCAGGGTGCTTTGCTGCGTCGCGTTCTCAAAATTTCCCCTCCACGACGCGCTCGCCTTGGCCTAGATTAGGGCTGACTCTGCAGCGTCGATCAGCAAACCTCTCGAGGGTGTTGCTCAGGAATAGAGAAGGAGATGTTTGCTGCCAAAAGGGTATGCAGTTCCTTGTGTCTATTATGCTTGATTATCGAGTTGGCCTATCAGTAGCTTGCTCGTGCGGAAGTGGTTGGCATGGATTGATTCGAGCATGGTGCAGAGTAAGCACTCCGATTGTGGCTTGCCCTATGGTGTGCTCGAGATTGGAACGCTGAAGTTATTGCGATGGCGATGGTTGTCAACGAAACTAGCTTGGAGAGCAGGCCCGCCATGATCACCTTTTCGACCGAGCGTCACACCTATGTGACACTCTCCGAGCTCCTCTCACGTCAAGTGCGGTGTTAAACCTAGGGTAACTGTCCGTGCCTTATCAGCAAGGTATTGGCATTATTTATCATCTTCAATATAGCCCTATCCGATCTTCTCGAGACAAGGAGCCACAATCATTCAACAAACAGCCATGACTTACCCCCTCCGCCAGCTATACTACGACGGCAAGCGTCAGAACGCAACTTCCCACTCAACATTTGAGACTGTGGATCCAGCAACCGCAAAACCAGTGGGAGAAGTTCAAGTTGCTTCACACGCCGACATCGACAAAGCTATTGCTTCTGCACAATCAGCTTTTCCATCATGGTCAAGCACTCCTCCGATTGAAAGATCACGGATTCTACTGAAGGCCGTCGCACTTCTTCGAGAACGCAATGATGAGATTGCAAAGGTCGAAACTCATGATACTGGCAAACCATTCTCAGAGACCAGCACCGTGGATGTCGTCACTGGTGCCGACGTGCTCGAGTACTTTGCTAACATGGTTGCTTCTGGCGGTTTGAATGGCGAAACCACTCAACTGCGTCCAGACGCATGGGTATATACCACCAAGAATGCTCTGGGTGTCTGCGCAGGTATCGGTGCTTGGAACTACCCTATTCAGATCGCACTGTGGAAGTCCGCACCTTGCTTGGCGGCGGGAAACTGCATGGTCTACAAGCCTTCGGAGTTCACTCCTCTACACGCTCAAATTCTGGCTGAGATCTATACCGAAGCTGGTGTACCCGCTGGTGTCTTTAATGTTGTCCAAGGAGCTGGAGATGTCGGAGCATACCTGACTGCTCACCCCAAGATTGCAAAAGTCAGCTTTACAGGCCAAGTCAGCACCGGTATGAAGGTCGCCGGGTCTGCCGCTGGCAACATGAAATATGTGACTATGGAGCTTGGCGGCAAGTCACCTCTAATAATCTTGCCTGACTGCCCCATCGAAAACGCCGTTGATGGTGCCATGATGGCAAACTTCTTCTCCACTGGCCAAGTCTGCACAAACGGCACCCGCGTCTTCGTACCCAGGAAAATGGTTCCTGCATTTGAGAAGCGCCTTCTCCAGAAGATGGAATACGTCCGTGCCGGCGATGTCATGGACATGAACACCAACTTCGGTCCCCTGGTCAGCAAAGTCCACTACCATAAAGTGCTCGACTACGTCCGACATGGCGTGCAAGAAGACAAGGCCAAGCTCATCTACGGTGGCCCCGAGAAGCCAACCATCCCTGGTGCAAGTTCAGAAGGTTTCTGGGTCAAGCCCACGATTTTTACAAACTGCACTGATGACATGCGTATTGTGAAGGAAGAAATCTTCGGCCCGGTCATGTCGATTCTTGCCTACGATAGCGTGGATGAGGTTGTCAAGCGTGCAAACGACACACCCATGGGTTTGGCTGCCGGTGTCTTTTCAAACGATATCAATGCCGCCCACAAGATTGTTGCTCAATTGCAGGCTGGCATTACATGGGTCAACACTTGGGGCGAGAGTCCTGCCGAGATGCCTGTAGGTGGTTGGAAGCTCAGTGGTGTAGGCGTGGAGAACGGCCGCAAGGGTCTCGAGGCCTGGGTCAAGAACAAGAGCACTCTGGTTGAGATGGGCGGTGTTGTTGGCACTGTGTTTGCCAAGCTGTAGATGCACTGCATCCAGGACCCTTGTATATTTGTTTTATGTAAATACCAATTTGAAAGTTCTTTTTTTGCATGTACAAGTGATTTCAGAGTCTTATCGGACCTTCTTGACGCTACATCAAGTGAAGTCCGATCCATCTTTATACATAGAGTATTCATTTCTTTGAACAGCGACTTCGTGTTTAGGATGAAACATGCCGGAACACAGTCACATTTACAGATGTTAGGTAGCATAAGAGTCGCGTGTCGCGAATGTGCAACAATGAACTCAGTTCGGAGTGATAAAGCAATTGTGTAATCATAATTGGTTACTTTCATCATGATGAGCAGCATTAGACAGTAGGAAATTGAATAGAAATGGGAATCTGAGCAACTAGGTTACACCGACACTGTTCGAAGCAGCATCACTACTCTGCTGATGGTCTCGGCGAAATCGAAGCGATGCGAGCACGCGCACGTAGAGGTTTCTGCTCGTAGGGGACGTGCTGCTTGACTTTCTCAATCTCCTTCTTGCCCAAGGGGACGTGTCCCAAGTTCTCAGGAAGGGGCCGCTTAGNCACTATAATCATATCAGTACAAGCACAAGCATAAACTTTCTTGGAACATGGCACTTACATTAAGAATTTGACCTTGATCTCTCTAGCTTTGAAGCGAATGTCTTCGGCTGTTCGATCCTCGAGTTCTGGATTGACCTTCCCTTCATCGATGCTCTTGATGAAAGCGAAGGATATACCGTGATCTCTGATCAATCTGAGTAGAGCTCCCACTTCATCGTCAGTCCATGGTTTGCGTCCTCTTTGTGGTTTGATGGTCGCTGCATTGATCTGCCGAGTGCGTACAGATGCGAGATTGAAGGAGTCTACAACATCGTCTCCAGTAGATCGAAAGGTTACGATGGACTGACCAGGGTTTCTTCGCTGTCGCTTGTTTGGACTGTCATGCTCAGGAGTCCTGTCGCGTCGACGTGCTGGCTGTGTGCTCTCTGTTGGAGCTGGGGTTTGTCTGAGCGCAGCTGATGGTCTTGGTGCAGGTCTGCGACCAGCAAGATTACGCTGGTCTACTTGAAAGCCCTCATCCTCACTCGGGTCTTGCACATCGCCCTCCAGTACTGGGTCAATTTCCATCTCTTGTCTAACCGAAGGCTGAGAATTGAGTATGTCATCGACGATTCTCACACCATTGGCTTGTTCATCGATGAATCTCCGTTTTCGACGTTCTTGTTCGTCAAGTGCGTTTGCTCTCGCCAGCTTCCCGGTCAATCTGGGACGGTCCTGTGTCAGAACAGCGGATGACGTTGCGTCGTCAGCGACTTGATCGTCGTTTTGTGCTGTGTTTGGGATCGGCTCTTCACGTGCAGTAGAGGGTGTTGGAGCACTAGCAGATGTGTTTGGACGGCCCCTGAATAGAACCGATGGTCTTGCCGCTACCTTTGTGCTGCTGAACTGTCAGACTAAAGCCTTTGCTTCGTAAGAGTGTCGTTACCTTGAAGTTGGTACTGATGGAGCATTGTTTTGTATCGCAGGAGCATTAAATTCGAGGCTTGGTGATGCTGCCCGATTCAGATGCTCATCGTTGTATGCGTCTGGATTGTCAAGACGTTGCCTGATTTCATCCTCCAAGGCAGTGACAATCTCATCTATACCACCTAATCTTTTGATACTACTATCGATCTCCGAGAGGCGCAAGTTGGTCCATCGCAAGAGGTGTTTCCGGAATCGCTCTTGAGGGAATTCTTCTCGCAATTTGGTCAAGCCAGATTCCAAGCTCTCCGACGTGCTAGCGAAGGGATTTTCGATATCACTGAAAAGTAGTCGTCTGATCTCTTCAGTGCGTTGCATGATCATGTCGGCATACTCGTTGGTTCCAAAAGCATGAGGGTCGAGCATGTCCCATCCTTTAGCATGGCTGTTGCTTGAAAGAGCAGTTTGGAGACTCAGAACGCCTTCCAAGTCATCCCCATACTTATCGGGATTCTTGTTGAAATTGAGCATTGCGTTCTGGATCATCTCTGCAGCTGCATCTTGAGACATGTCAGCATTGAGCATACCAGCAAGTACTTGCGTCCTAAGTTCCAGAGCGAATTCGAATGTGGCTTTGATAAGTGCGCTGTAGCCTGCCTGCATTCGAGCTCCAGGTCTAGTGAATCCAACCACAAAAAGTGAGGGGAAGGACTCGTCGAGAGACAACAAGGCATCTACGAGACCTTCGTTGAAAGACTGTGTCATGATGGTATGCACGAAGATAGCTAGGTTTGCTTTGCAGATCACATCATCTGGTCTCCAGGGACGGGGGGCTTTAGGCAATGGCTGTGTGTTTCGTTTTCTTAGTAAGCCGCGAAGAATGGTGTCAAGTTTGAGGTATTCTGCACCACGAGTGAACACTGCTCGCGTGAGTTCCAGTGCATCCCGGCAATCATCTGCCCTCTGTCTTTGATTTGAACCAGGATCTTGCAATTCGCGGATGAGTGACTGTAGCTCGTTGGGTTGTCCGGTGCGCGTTTTGAAGCTACCAAGAAGTCTTCTGGCTCGTCCGTTGAGCTCTTCCAAATTGCTTTCCATTTCGACAGGGTTGAGTCGCTGTAGTTCAGTCTGAGAGAATGTTTCTATCGGTGCAGAGTCGGAGTCGAAGACCTCCTCATCTTCAGATGCTGCCGACTGTTGACGGCCGTCGTTATCTGCCATCTCACTAGGACCTTCGGACAGAGGTTCGAGCTCTAGACCACAGGTCAGTCGACATGGCACGTGATACAAGTAGAGACCGATAGTTCAGAATCACGTTGATGACAGATTACACACGCGTATCGCTGCGAGCAAGTATGACTTACGTTGTTGGGCCTGACGAACGTTCCCGGCTGTCGCTTCACCTACAGTCCTGGCCTGGCGGTATACTAATCGTGGCTCGACGCTAGGCTCTCGGCTCTGGTTNNTCCTGGTGCGCGCCATCTTGCAGGGCGCGGAGTCAAGGATGGTTGATTGTTGTGTTGTGGTTTATTTGTAGAACAGACAACCGCGTCTGGCGCGAAGAGATTTTCACATCCCGCAACACGTGACTGATCAAGTCCTCACCCAAGTCCTAACAACCTGAAAATCACTCTGTCACATCTTGTTCACGGTCAGATACAGAGGGTTAGGTTTTGTCTTGGGGTCAGGATTGGGGGTTAGGCTTAAGTTTAGGGTCAGCATTGATCTCCACATGAAGAAACCCTTATACCCTAGACCACCATGTTTTGCAATGGTACTGGATCATGGTCTGTGCTCCATGTTGAGAGTGTCACTTATTTGCAATGGTTCCGTCCGCCTGGCATTGCCTATCCGCTGACAGCCTCTTCATATACACAAAACGGCATGGTAGGAACTAATTCATTCAACAGAAGTGCAGCAAGTTGTGTATGAAAAGCACGTGTTGTTGAGTTGGTGCTCAAAGAGAGATTGTTTTCACGTTATGCAACATTTCATTGAACATCGGACCAAGCTCTGAATGAAGCTGAAACCAACACAGAGCTCGCCTGTCAAGGTCCGCTGACAATCTCGGATGCGTTGAGCTCGTATGCAATGATTGAAACTGCACAAAGATGAATGCTACTACAAGGCCTGATTTTCGAGACAGGCATGCAACGCGTGTCCTAGCCGCCTTCTCACCAGTTTGCCGCATGGGCAATACAATTACGAAGCTTGCTTGGCAATGTAGAAAGGAGGCGCTCAGAATATATCGTTGTTATCCCTGAAAACAACTGTTGCGCCTCAATCTTCACCCTTTTTTCTTGTATTCACTTCTGTTCTTTTACTTTACCGTCTTCTGTATTGCCTTCTTTATACGTTTGCATACCGGACTTCATTGAGTGACACTCCAGACTCGAGCATTGCGACTCGGAGCAAACTTACGCTAGAGCTGTTTTCGTCAGCAGCCCACCGACATCTACTTTACGTCGCATATACGATCCGGACTTTTGACCGACATCCGCCAATATGAGAGTGCGATCGCCTCCCTCGACTCTCTTGCTACTTCTCTTACCTGCAATTGTCTCCTCAGCAGCGATTGAACCAAAAGCGCAAGATGGAGTTCTTGCAGCCAAGGCACCAGTCGCTGGCGCCGTAAAGGACTATACCGCCATCACCACTTCGAACGCACGTGCTCCAACACAAAAGCCAGTTGTTGGCACGAAAGACGCTCCCGTAGATGGTCTGGACGGAAAGCCGCATGCTGGACCGTTTGTCGACACGACCCCCGAGGACAAGAAGAAGCCTGCGGCAGTCGCTGAGGATCTTGTGAAGCCTCTTCCCACATCCCT
Source organism: Aureobasidium mustum (assembly GCA_903819665.1). Lineage (NCBI taxonomy): Eukaryota > Fungi > Ascomycota > Dothideomycetes > Dothideales > Saccotheciaceae > Aureobasidium > Aureobasidium musti. Next base: position 1,279,798 of record CAIJEO010000013.1, read on the forward strand.
TTCAAAGTTGAAGGGAAGCGATGCCACAGATTTCGATTCCATCCCGGAGAAGAATGACGGAGTTATGGATGATGTGAACCGTCTTGTCCCCAAGGAGGGCACTACTGGGACCGAGGGAGGCGTCACCGAGAGAAACAAGAAAGAGAAGGCAGCACAAGGTCAGACTGGCGAGAAGGCTGAGAAGAAGCCAGAGACACCAAAAGAAGCACCTCCGCTTCCTCATAGCGAGGAGGAGCGCATCAGCAAGGATTCGCCAGAAAAGGCCAAGGACGCGATCAACCCTGTCGGAAAGCCCAAGGGTGCTCAAGGACTTGAGGTACGCATGGCGATCCGAACTACCTAGCGCGCGACTAACAGAGCATGACAGAAACCGGCCGACCTCCCTGAAAAGCCTCACGATATCCCGGCACCTGCTCCCAAGAAAGCTGCAGAGTTGGAATCTGAAAAGAAGGACACATTTGCACACGCAGCACCAGCGGACACTGGATCTTCCGGGACACTGAGCCATACTGTGGGCTCTACACTCAAGGACACATTACCCTACACCGAAGGCAAAAAACCAGCACCAGTTCTTGGGGATGAAACTGAAGGCATTATCCAGCCTTTCCATTCCTTCGTTCTTGCCTTCACCATGATCATTTTCTCCGAGATTGGCGACAAAACTTTCCTGGTTGCCGCGCTCATGGCCATGCGTCACCCGCAGCTCGTTGTTTTCTCTGGCGCATTCTCTGCTCTGATTGCCATGACTGTACTTTCTGCCGTACTTGGACACGCAGTCCCAACACTTCTTCCCAAGCACCTGACAGCATGGCTCGCAGCTGGTCTTTTCCTGATCTTCGGAGGTAAGCTGTTGCGCGAAGGTCTTGAGATGGACAAGGACGCTGGTGTTGGGGAGGAAATGCAAGAGGTTGAAGCTGAGCTGGAAGAGAAGGAACATCTCGCCCGCAAAGAAGGCCGCAGAAGATCGTCAGTCTCACCATACGTTCTCGAAGCTGGTCGCGGCAGAAGATCTGGCTCGCGTCACAAGTTCCCTGCACGCGCACAATCTCCTCTTTCTGACGATTCAAGATCACCCTCGCCATCTGGACGTGGAGCAAAAGCTTCAGTGAGCAATGCGCTTGGCGGACTCAACAACCTTCTTGGTCTTCTACTTTCTCCTGCATGGGTGCAGACCTTTGTAATGACCTTCCTTGGCGAATGGGGTGACCGATCTCAAATCGCTACCATTGCAATGGCTGCTGGACAAGATTACTGGTGGGTGACAGGTGGTGCTATTGCAGGCCACATGATCTGCACTGGTATTGCTGTCATTGGTGGACGTGCTCTTGCAGGTAGAGTGAGCTTGAGAGTTGGTAAGTACATTTTGAATACTTTACGTGATATGCTGAAGCTAACATCATCACANGTGACTTTGGGTGGAGCAATTGCTTTCCTGGTCTTCGGTGTCATCTACTTTTTCGAGGCTTTGTACGACTAGACGACGCACGTATTAGTTCAGAGTGGGTTCGAGAAGTTGTGGTGGTAACATTTGCTGGTTTGCATAGCATCAAAAGGACATGGGGCACACAATAGGGGCTCGCGTGTAATGGGAAAAGTGATAAACAATAGTACTTAATGAACATCATCTCCTATTCGACAAGATTGACCTTTTGAACAAGATCTCGTGTCGATAGAAAGCAGCACACGAGACATTACCGAGTATGATGACTGATGAACATGTTCATGTTGGTGGAAATGGGCTTGCGGAAGCTTCGACCTCGGCCACTCGGTAACGGCGAAAGAAATGATAGCGAGCGCTGCAAGACTTCTTATCCCACACATCCACGCTGTTCTTTCTTATGATTGTTGTCATGATTCTCGTCCCTACACCAAGCATTGGTTTATCTCAGTTGGCAATAGATATGATGTCTGAGTACCCAATGAATCGTGGCTTTCTACTATCATCTCTTGGACTCATTCACGATATGAATCAAAGATCATATTCTAATCGTCAAAGAGTGCTAGACGTTCGTTATGAAAAGACCTCACGGTGGATATCATCATCCCCAGGGTCTCTTTCGGCCCCGCAGCGGTCTAGTGGGGGACACGGACTTTGTTTAATTATGTGAGCAAGCAACTGCGAGACAAGTCGAACCATTATTCCACTTGATTCTGTCTTCTCCTTTTATTTCCCTACTTGTCTTCGTTCAACAGATTCTCCTCTGCGTCCTTCGACTATCCTCGAACGCGGTACACCGAAGTCGTCGAAACAAAGCTTCCAATCGCAACTTCCTTATCGACTCAACATTTTGTCCCGCTCCTTCGCTGTCGTGTGCCCCTTGGATAACCCTTCCAAAATGACCGACCGACCCCCGCCGCTCAAGCGCCGACGAGTGTCGAGCTCGGCCGAGGATATGCAACACAGTATCGTTGACCCGGGCACCATCAAGATCAACGTCAGCGGAGCCTACATAATCGATAATGGCGAAGCCCAATCACCCGCGAGCGACAGCAGTGCCGAGGAACAAGGCTATGAGCATGACCGCCGCGACATCCGCTTGCCCAATCATACATCAGTCGTCAGCCACGTCGCCGCAGACATTGGTGGCTCCCTTGCCAAAGTCGTCTACTTCTCACGCGAGCCTGGTGCGAAAGAGCCGGGAGGTCGTCTACACTTNTTGCGCTTCGAGACGGAGAAGATCGATACGTGTATTGAGTTCATGCGCGAATTGCAAAAGAAGCAGAAGAGAGCCAATGGCGGCAAGCAATCAGAACTTTGCGTCATGGCTACCGGTGGTGGTGCTTTCAAGTACTACGATCGCATAAAGGAAAGATTGGGCGTTGATGTCATGAGAGAGGATGAGATGGAGTGCTTGATCCAGGGGTTGGACTTTTTCATCACTGAGATTCCGAATGAGGTCTTTACCTACCACGACGAGGACCAAGACAACCTTATACACTACACTGACGCCCGCGCCGATGTATACCCATACTTGCTTGTCAACATTGGCAGTGGTGTGAGTATGATCAAGGTCGAAGGGCCTTCCAAATTCCAACGTATTGGCGGAACATCACTCGGTGGTGGTACCCTCTGGGGTCTGCTTTCTCTGCTCACCGGAGCACGCACGTTCGATGATATGCTAGCAATGGCCGATGCTGGCGACAACTCGACAGTAGATCTGCTGGTCGGTGACATTTACGGTCAAGGAATGGGCTACGACAAGATTGGATTAAGCGAGAGGACCATTGCCAGTTCATTCGGCAAGGTCTTCAAGCGAAAAAGAGAGGCAGAACAAAATGCCGAGGACGGACAACTACAACACGAGGATGGTCCAGAGAGATACGACACGGCAACACCAGAAGGTGCTGCTAAGCAACAATCAGATCGCAAGTTTGACATCGGCGAGGGTCGTATGTTTGCACCTCAAGACATCTCACGGAGTCTGCTATACGCAGTCAGGTTAGTCTTATCCCAATTCCGGTACTGTCAGGCTTGCATATCACTAACATTGCGACTANNCAGTAACAACATCGGTCAAATCGCCTACCTTCAATCAGAAAAACACAACCTCAAGCACATCTACTTTGGCGGCAGTTTCATCCGCGGCCACCGTCAAACCATCCACACTCTATCCTTTGCTATCAAGTTCTGGAGCAAAGGCAATAAACAAGCATATTTTTTGCGCCACGAAGGCTATCTTGGTGCAGTAGGCGCATTCTTGAAAAGACAACCCAGGAATTTTGGCCGTAGGGCCAGTGTTCATGAAGAGGAGTCATGAGATTCTCCAATTTTTCATTTTCTTCCTTATACACAATCGCTATACCCTAGACCTTTTTGTTTTGGATACGCAGAAACGGCATAGAATATGATATAATAGAAATAAAGCGAGGCATTGTTTTTGTTCGTTCTCGTCATCCAGATTTTTCTGTTTCCATCATTCCATCACCTCCCCGTATACTAAAGCCTGTAACTTCACTGTACTCCGACTATAGTTCAGAGCAAAATTTGGACTATAAAAAGGCACAGTTGTTATCAGAATCAGAGCGTGTCCACAGAGAATTGATAACTTGTTGCCTCTCAGTGGATACTATCTTGTTTTCTATTACCATTCTGCATTTCTACGGGTATACGCGTTACATACTTTAGTACACGGGTGAGGCAGGGCGCCGATATTCAGTGCTGGCGCATAACTCCACTCAAACGCCGATTTCTCCATATCCTCGCACTTTGTCAGCCATCAACAGGCACAAAATAAGAGGCATCGATTGCTATGACAAATCGTACCCAAAAGATTGCGATCACACAGCCAATTGATCAGCAAAAGACAAAATAGATGTCGCAGCCGTGAATCGAACACGGGGCTCGTGCATGGCAAGCACGAATTTTACCACTAAACCACTGCGACTGTTGTGATTGGACAATGAAAAACCGTTTGCCAGCAGTCAATATATTTCTGCTTCAATTCTTCGCTACCCTCGAGGTCAAGTTTGCTGTTTCTCCAGCAGCTGATGTAAGTATGCTCTCCTCACTTCTCAACTTCAATCATCAATCCATCCCCTCTGACTTTCCCATCGACCTTTCCTCCCCACACGAAAACACACCCACCATCGATTTCCTTGACCTTTGTTGCGCTGAACTTCTCTCGTCCACCTATTCCTCTGTCGTTTTGTCCTTCTTGTATCATCACGCCTTCGGCATTGAAGTATCGCACTTCTGCCCATTCATTCGTTGCATTCTTCTTGCTGATTGCATCACGAGCACGGTCTTTGAGGCTCGCTGCTGTGGTGGATGAGGACGTGAGTTGCATAGTTGAAAGGGCGTGCGGTGTAATATGAAGAAGGTAATTACGACCTTGACCAGTGGTGATGGGTAACAATGCCGATGAGCCTTCAGGATAAGCAAATGGAACTTTATGGGTGTCTGGTGAAAGATAAGACCAAGGACTCAGAGGAGTAGGACCTGTGGTTTTAGACTCGGTGTAAGATGGGGAGGTGAACGAGAGGTCGAGGTAGTGTGTTGGGCTTCTTGAGGCCAAGTAGAGGCGGTTGTCGTGGAAAGCGATGCTAGGACTTGTGATCGGGAGGTATGTGGCTGGAGGTGAGGGCAGTTGAGACCATGTCCTTGAGGCTATGTCGAAGGTCCAGAATTCTGAGCTTGCACTATCGCGAGGTGTCAGTCTTCCAGACTGTCTTGAGCGGAATGAACAGCGAGGGGTTCTCTCCGTATGCTGCTGCATCACACATTTCATGCTCGGCAAAAGCGATATGTGAGCTGTAGAGATGCACGATGTCGTTCACAAACAGAGCAGTGTCCATTGAGAGCCGCCATAGTCTCGACTCTCTTTGGATGAAGCTCAGATCTGAGGATAATCGTGCCTTTTGCAGCTGCACATGTGGCTTGGGGAAGAGGGAGTATGAGGCCGGAAGGTTGACTTACCTGTCTTCACCTTCACATATACCTCCCAACAAAACGAAAGTGCCATACGTGCTCGGGCTCAAAGGTTCAGGCACCATCTTCGCCGGATCAGGAGGCAGCTGTGGAGCTACATTCTCATCGGTCCTCTGATGCTCAGGCTGAGGCTGTGTACTTGCAGTAGCAGCTGCAAAATATCTCGCCTTTGGCACGTCTCCCACAGCAGCATCCAGACTTGACCATGAATTCGTGTCCGTGTTGAAGACCCACACTTTACCTTTCTCGTTGAGAAGCCCGTTCGCGTCCGAGCCACCGAAGATGTAGATTTGGTCGTCTATGACTGCTGTACTGTGACCATATCTTGCAGGTGGAGATGCAGATGTCGGTTCAAGGCGTTGATAATCTGTGCTTTCTATACCTGAGGAAGGAAGAATGATCATGTGCATAGCATTGTCAGCTAGCTGGAGTTTATCAGTCATCTCGTTCTTGATTATGTCCTCCAAAACGTTACTAACCTGGTTACCATGCGTTTTTCCTCCAAAGATGTATGCCCTCCCTTTGACCTCAGAAATACTGTGATGTACTCGTGGTAAGTCTACATCAGTGATAGGTCTGATGGTTGCTTTGAGTGGGAGAGTTGGGTCGTAAATGCCTTTGGCCAGCGCGAGGCCACCTTCGACTAGGTGCTCGACTGCATACAAGACCCCTGCTGCTTCTGCCATTTGTTCTGATTTTTCGTTTCACTCTTGTTGGAACGATAGGAAAGTGACAAAGGGAGGATGTTGGTGCGAGATTCCAAGGAAACAGGTGTTGTTGCACCAACCACCTGCGTGGATGCATGATGTAATGACAGTGGGGGAGCTCTGATCTTGGATCTCACGAGATTGATTAAATGTGAACAGAGAAAAAACATCCCAAACTGCGAAAGGACTGACTGAAGCCTGAATTTTTGTGAAGCCAACTGTTGTTTTTGTTGAACCAAAGACTTAATCCAGGCAGACTAAGATGTGCTCTGGAGTAAAAGCAAAATGATATGCCTCCTCACGGAATCGAACCATGGATCTTGTCATATCAAGCTCAATCGAACTCTTACGAGTGACACGCCGTACCACTTGGCCAAGGAGGCAGATTAGATGCATAGAACTGAATTTTGAAGCAATATATCGTGTTACGAACAAAGTCTGGTCCTCTGGTGGTGTCTACGGTCACCACTCGGGACTTTCTTTCCCTTGTACCACAATGCAACGACCATGGGCCGAATTCTTGATTGGGAACGGGTGTTATACTTGTCGCAAGGTCTGTAAGATGAAAGAGAAAGAGAAAGAGAAGGTTCTTCCGGGAAAAATGCTTTTTGCTGTTGGGAAAATTCAGCAGAAGGCAAACGACGCGGCTTTCCCGCAGCCGAGACACTCTTCAATGCCACTCATCATCAGTACCTTGATCTTCTAGTTGCTAATCATGTTCTGCAAGAGCGTTTGAGCCTTCATAGATTCATAAGGATAGTGTGTGATGTAGCTTTTGTGCTGGGATTGGCTTTGCTCTTTCGCAATAAGATTCTTGAAAGAGGTGAGAGCAACAAATTGTGACAAACTCGAAAGAATGGCTATGAGATGACTCAAAAGCCCATTTTTCGATAAACATTACCTTGTTCTCTGAGAAGATTGTTATTAATTCTTACCGCTATTGATGCCAGATCAAGCACGCAGGACGAAGAAGCTATCTGGCAAGCTTCATGAAGGAATCAGAGAAACTGCATCGGAACTGGACGACGTGCCGACTGTCTGAATAGAACGGGACATCAATTATCGCAACACGTCGAGAAATACATCATACAATCAAGTAGTCATTGCCAGCCATCACCATCCTGTCAAGCCACAAACAATACTTGAAGACAATTTGGACTCTGAACTGCAATACTCTCCAACATGGACATGATACTGTCAATCCTTTCAACGAGCATGTCTCACAGCAACAATGCCAGGTACCTCGCCGTGTGCTAAACACAGTCACATTTTGCAACTAACCCTTTCTCCAACTCGAGCTATAAAGGCCGTTATAGCCTATCAAAATGCACAGTCACCATTCGAAAACAAGTCTCGCCATTGAAATGGCCTTTGCTAGGTCTCTCTCTTTGGAGACAGTATTCTACGCGAGAGTATTGTGTAACTCTACAGCTTCAATGTGACTGTCTTCAGCACACGGGGAGGTAGCTGTAGCGGCCTTCCTTGCAATTATCTATCTCAGTAGCATGAGATTAGCCTTACCACTTGGCGCCCTCCTCTTCGAAACGTTCATCTCGTCCTTCAACATNCATTTACCTTCAACTCCTATGCAGAGGCAAAAGACTATGCATGCTCAGAAAGTGCTTACCGGGCTGATCGCAATGATACCGCATCTTGTTTGTGTTCTCTACGAGCAGATAAAGGCAGGCCCGAACTACCGTCCTCTTAGTTTTCAGGAGTTCCTAGGCTTAACAGCTAAGGGATGTGTTGAAGGAGTGATTGTGCTAGCGATGCTGAGGTTGGTGTACGAAGGATACAGACGNATTGGGCTGAAGCAGCTGGGATTTTTGACACGCCGGATGAATACTGGCCAAGACGCTGTGGAGTGCATGAAGCAAGGACTCACAACCGTGCCGCAAACATATATTGGGATATAAACCAGCGATGTACCCCATCACAAGTCGTCAAGTCATCAGACAATCAAGCCATCATATCAGACTCGTCTTTAAAAACTATATCACGACAACGACCATGTCTACACACTGCTCCGGTCTTTGCAATCCCTGCACCGCGAACCCCAGCTGGATGCAGACCATACGCTCNNGATCCTCTGTATAAGTTTTTCTCTTACTATAGCATGGCTCATCATGCCAGCTATGATTCTAGTTCTCTCGTTCTTGAGCAGCAACTATGGTCCAGTAATCAGAAGCTATGTGCGAGACATGCTCGAATTTCGTCCAGACGAGCAAGAACATACAGCAGAAACAGACAAAGAACATTCCACCTCACCTCGAAAACGTTCTCCCCGTCGGCCTTTTGGAGTTTTACCAATGGAGTTGTTCATGCTCTGTTTCATTCTCGAGTTCCAGCAGCAGGGCTGGGTGATCAATTGGCCAGGCTTTAGCAGATTCTGCGGTCTGATATGCAAATGTGGTGGTAAAGGATTTGCTGAAGGGACGATTATCTCGGTCCTGCTGGACTCTGTGTCATGGGCATACAAGAGATTGGCTACGAGGTTCGGCTCCCAGGACATTATGGAGGGACAAATAGAGCTGTGAAAACGCAGCGTTGTTTAGGTTTTATAGGTGTGATCCATTGAGAGCCCTCGACTATCAATCTCTCAATGGACATGTCTTGTTTTCTCAATGATACTGTGTATTTCATTGCTTGATCAACACATACAAGGCGGAGCAAGAGAGGCTTGGAGGAGTGTCGGCAGCATGAAAATGCAAAGTGCACAACCGTGTCGAGACTGGAGGGTGGTCCAGAGAGAGCCATCAAGATAAACGGCTCTCAAGGCGCACAGCTCTGCTCCCTTCAGCTATTCTGCATTTCTGCAACCATCACATAAACAAACTTGACCACTGAGAGATAGAGGAAGGTAGACATGTGAATGCAGACACAAAAATGCTGTTCGACTTTATAGTGCTCATAATCTCAAAGACGCGCCTTTGGTGAAAAAAACATGAATTTTCTCCTTCCTTCTCAACAAAAAGAAAAGCGCTAGTACCGAAGACTGCTATCATATCGAAACTTTCGTAAACAAGAAGAAAGCCAAAAGAAGAGTGAGAGGGTCGAGACAAAGAAAAAGCTCACGATAAAACCCCTCCGCATGTTATCGAGGAAGGAGTGCGATTGTGTAAGGAGAAGAAAAAACAGAAAAGGGGCTCAGCGGAACTGCAGTCTCCTCACTGGCGATGTCTCCCTGTCTGCCGCGTACTGGCTGCTGGCTGGCTCAAGTCCCAACTGCTGGCCTTGCTGATATGGGTTGTTGTTCCATTTCAAGGCGGGATTGTAGGAGTGCTGAGGAGTGGGTGGAGGAGCACCGTTGTAGTAGTGATGATGTTGAGCACTAGCGTTCTCGGCGGCCTTGTCGCGGAAGACGCTGAATGCGAAATTGGAGCCGGCAATGGTAACGAAGATCAAGAGGACCGTGAAAATCTATTCGCAATCGTCAGTCAGAGCAGTCCACAGCAAATTGAGAGTACAAGTGGAGCTTACCATTGCTTTGTACGAGATGGGCTCGATGAAGCTGTTGAAGATTTCGGCAAAGGCATGAGCGCTGATCCTCGCGCGACCGACATTATGGGNGTTCTGATCCATACACTGCTCCCAATTGCTGCAAGCATTCTCCAGTTTTGGTGGGCGAGGGTCTTGATCGCAGTGATTTTGTTTGTAATCCCTTGCGCAAGCGGCCATCTGTGAAAGAACCTCGGCCACAGCGATGCTTGTCTTCTTGTCGACATCACCACGAATGGTGGCCCAAAAACTGTACAGAATATACATTATGCTGCCAATAAGGAACATGTTGAGAAGTAGTTGCGCGTAGAAGGAGAGGACGTGTGGTAATGTTGGGTGTGCGGTGATGAACTCGAACAAGGTCACAGTCCAGTGCTTATTCGGAGGTTGCTGTTGTTGTCGGTGCTCTTGCGGTGACGCGGGCTTGTCCAGGCTCTTATCCTGCTTGCTGCTGACCTTGCGTGACTTGCTGACTTGAAGCTGCTTTGGTTCTGTCTCAGAGTCTGAGATGCTGTCTCTTCGAGGTACCAGAGCCTGCTGTTCCTTGCTCCTTCTCTTCATAATTTTGCGCTCGGCTCCGTGGGCATAGTCATCCTTTGAACGTGGTGATGAAGCCAGGTCCTTGAAACCCTTCCACCAGCTCTGACGGCGTGACAGCGAATCCTTTTCCTTCTCCTTCTCTTTCTTCCCTCCAGCAGTAAAGACTGGTTTGCTCATGGTATCCAGGTTGGAGAACTTTGATCTCAGGCTCATGTCGGGGGTAGCGTCACTATCAACGTCGTTGCGCTCGGGTGATTTGGGAGTCTCGCCGCCAGAAGATGCAAAGTCGTCAACGTCCAGCTTTCTCGGAGTAGAAAACAAGGGGTTGTTTCGCATAGACGGGGGTAGAGCAGGCAGAGGTTTGGGCGACGAGAAAAAGTGTGGCTGAGAAGCGGGTTCGCGAAGGCTGGGAAATGTCGATTTGTTTGGCGATCCAAATACTGCGTAGCNTTCCTGTCAATATCATTAGTCACCTTCGAAGTGGACCTTGGTTTGATCACACGCGAGCACATGAGACATACGTTTCTTGTCGTTTGTGTTGACGTTGTTGCGCTGTGAGTTGCGCCCTACTTGAGCAAAGGGAGACCGTTCATCTAGAGGTCCTGTTCCATTCTCATACTGGAAGTCCATAGGCGTGGCATGCATGCGGTTCGCCATGTTTGCTTGTTGATGCAAGAAGGAGGATCAAAGACGTTGGCGTTACAATTTACAAACAAAGGTTGTTGACATGGCAAGCCCGCCGGTAAACCTGAAATCCGGGGTCACCCTGACACGTCCAACACGCTCTCACGCTCCACCACGCGTTCCACTCTATCAGTCTGGAGGTTTCCATCAACACAATTCACCTAGCAAGTTGAATTTGGACACAAGCATTCTTTCGTGAGGAATAAAGTAGATTGAAAAGTGAACTGCGTAAAGAGGTATCGTGCATGAGTAAAACAACAAAAGAGAGGTCAACAACTAAACACCCATGTCTTGCTCCACCATTTTTGGTCCATTTCCTCTGCTCCTGATAACTCCTGCAAAAATGGTCTCTCATTTTCGCATTTCCCTACGCTTATTAACAAAAGAAGTTCTACTCTCTGTCCCCTCCCATGATGAATATTAATGAAGAGGAAAATCGTGAGTAAGAATAAATTGATCGGATCGAGCAGATCGCGTTCAAGGGTTAAGTTTAGAACATGCCTGCCTCATTGAGAACAGGCGAACCTACAGCATCGAAGCGAGCACTGCTTGCTGCTGTTTGTGCTGTGTGGGTAGTGTGTGTTGTATGTGTTGTGCGGCTGGTCTCGAAACTCTGCTTCACACGGAGTGGGGGATGTTGAGAATTGACAGCCTCAGCAGAAGGCTTGCGCGAACCCATGTGCTCCTGAGACCCGAATGATGGCACGATAGATCGCATTGGCGGTGAGCTGAATCCATTCAATGGCGGTGATGTGATACTGTCGGGAGTCCTCTNCCTATCCATCGAACCATCTCTACCAAAGCCAAACAACTTGCGTCGACGGGAAACTACTGCAGCCTGCTCGATGGCGTAGATCTCGTCCATACCATTCTTGAGTGAAGCTCCAGGAGGCAAATCGACGGTATCGATGTTTGATGTGGATGACACAAGAGTGGGCTCTGAAATGTCAAACTTGTTGATGGTCTTCTTGCGCAACAACTCGCCTCTAGGCTTGCCAAGAGGTACAGATGGCAAGACTGCAGGGGCTTGCTTCGGGAACGGAGCCCTTGATGCTGATGAGGTGGTGCTGAGAGGAGGAGACATGACCGAGTTGAAGCTTGCTGGTGATTGTGAAGGCGATGGGCCCATGGGTGGTCTCGCACTAGGGTGTAGACCTGCAGCTCTACTGTTGCTTCTTAAGCGGCCTCTACCTTCTGTGGATGGAGATCTGTATTGATTGATCTCGGGCGAGGGTCTCTGAGCAGGCATGGCAGGTGGAGCGTCGGCGCCAATGCCCACCACCGTACCAATCTCGCCACGGTTGCGACTACGTGAGCGTGCTCGAGAGGCATCAGAACCTGATCGGTTGCGTGATCTTTCTCTAGCTTGCTGCGGAGGTGTACGGCCAATCTCGCTGTCTGCTTGTGGCCTGGCACTCGGCATCAGAGGTCCAGGTCCAAGAGGCCACTGTGCGCCGGCATTCGTCGATTGCGACAGCTTGTCCTCATAGCTTGGGTTGCGCTCAATAGGATGAGCACCAGAGAGACCAAGACCGAGCCTTGAGCCATTGTTCTGTCTCAGGTTCATGGTCTCCTGACTGGGTCTTGATTTCAGCATACCAAATGCCTTGAGTGCACCGCCTGTGCTTGGTCCTGGACTTGGTCCACGACTTTCACTCTCGACGATGCTCTTCATCTTCTCTTGGATGGCCTTTCTGCGAGCTTCGAGTTCATTAGCAAAGGCGTCGCGTTCTGCTTGAGTTGCAGTGCTAGCATCACGGTTGTGTGCTGGATGCCATGGAACACTTCCAACATTATCATCAGAGGTCGATGGCCTTGAGCCATTTGTGTTCAAAGGATGTGGGTGAAGTCCTTGACCGTGCGATGCAGTAGTAGCAGAATTTGTTGAGATTCGCGAAGGAATGTCTCCATAGTAGTTGTCAAGCTCGTCGATATTCCAGGCGCTTGAGTTGCCAGAGAGGCGGCGATCTGAGTAAGTGTTTCGGCTGACTGTCGAGGCGCGATCGGCATATGGTTGGTGAGGTGGGTAGATGGAAGAGGTATCGCTTGTGTTGCGCAAATGCTGACTGATCATGCCACCAATACCTTCATGTACGCCAATGGTGGGCGAGTCGATGTCTTCAGCACCAGCCTGAGTAGGAGCGACGTTGAGGGATGGTTCAGGGAATGGGAAGCCTTTGCGGTCTTCCTCTTCCTCTTCCTCGTCCACCTCGGGAAGGTAGTCATTGCGGAGAGCTGGATGTTGCAAAGCGGGTGGTTGATTGTTGACACCATAGCGACCGGCAACAGGCGCTGGAGGTGCGTTGTCGAATTTGTCGTCGTCCTCATCTTCATCATCACTGTCGCCAAAGAATGTGCGATTGTTGTCGTCAAATGTTGCGACTGCTGCTTGCTCTGGAGAGTCTCCATGAGCAACGCGATTCTGCATAGCAGCGCGTTGGAACACAGCGAGTGCGGCGTTGACCGGTGGTTCCGGAGCAGCAGTAGCAGTAGCTCCTGACTTCGAGACGGAGCGCGAACGGGATCGCTGAGATGTCCGTGAGAAGTTGTTTTGTCTAGCGGAGTCAAATCGAGCGGAACGAGAGTCTTGAGGAGTGTGCTCTGCTGACGCTTGTCTCGAAGTAGCACCCTCTCTTGACATGAACTTGCTGAGGGGTGGTTGCTCTGCAGGGGCCTGTGGAGGTGTTCCTGACTGGCTGACGGGTGACAACTTGACAGGGGTGTCGATAGGAGACTCATTCTTAGCCTGACCCATTTGTTTCTGTCGCTGGAGATACTGCTGCTCATCGAATTGTTGAGCTGGCTTGTTGAACATGCCTAGAGCAGTTGCCTTCCCGTGGTCGCCTTGCTCGAGAGCTGATTGTAAAACTTGGTACTCCTCAGTTTCAGGGATGACGGGGCTGATGGGAGATTGCGGATAGCTGGAGACCGTTGGGCTAGAAGTGCTGGAAGCTACCCTTGAGACTAGTGTGTTAAGAGGAGCCATGCCATTTCTGAGTGGTGGACTGGTGGTGGTAGTGGTGTTCAGAGCATATGGCTTGTAGCCACGACGATCCTGCAGGTTTCCAATGCTTCTGGAGTGGTTAAGAACAGATGGCAGCGTTGGAGCACGTTGTCGCTGGTTGATGGAGTTCAATCGTGACATAGTCGAGGCTTGCTGATCTTGGATGTGTTGGTTGAGACCTTGCTCGTACAAACGACGCTTGGTCATGGAGCGTTCTAATCCAGGTCCAGCAGGGTTTGGTGATGTTTTCGGTAGTGTCGCAGGAGTAGAAATGGCAGTTCCAATAGATTGCGAGGCGACCGACGTTGCTGTTGATGAGGATGGATCTTGAGATGGAACTGAATTTGTCGTCGAATCGCTGTTGCGCTTGAGGAACGAGAAGCCAGTCTCAGCGCCAGACAGACCAAGTCCCTTGGGAAGATCGTCTGATGCACGATGTTCAGGATCGGACTCAGGAGACAGCAGAGCACTATCGCTGTCCCAGTCGGCGCCCATTGCAAGCAGTCTTTCTCTCTCTTGCTGCCTGTACTTTTGGAACGCCGACATATTCAAATCGTCATCATAGACCATCCTGCCCATACCACGTTCGCTGTTGCCTCCTATGCTTTTTGCGGAACCCGTGGCAATCTTGTAGACCTTCTGACGACCACCGAACAGCACATTGCCTTCTCCAGGGCGAGCACGGCTCATGACGCTGCCATCGGGATTAGAGTTGTTGTCAGTTCCATAGCCTTCTTCAGATGCAAAAGAGCCAGTTCGGTCGAGAGCAAATGGTGGGCGGATAGAGCTGTTAATTGAAGCAACCTCGGCAATGTCGTTGAGGTTGTTGGATGAGAAGCCAAAGTCGAGTAGGCGAGAGTTGCGTTGAGGCTGCAGGACACTATCATCTGAGGCCTTTCCGAGCAACGAGTGTGGGTCGTCTTGCTCTCTGAGCATACTGAATCTGGTCGAGAGATTGGGCATGATAAGACTGGTGCGGAAGTCGTCGATTGACGGCAAGGCAGAATTCAGATCAAGCTGTGGTTTCTCTTCTACAACATCTTTCTTATTCTTCTTCCATTTCTTGCTGCTTGATGTGGGTGGTGATAGCGGGCTAGAGGCGGCATCGCCGTTCTTCTTGCCGAGAAATCGGTGCATGTTGGGTAGAGTCCAGTAGGATTACGGTAACAGGGCGACTGGCGTTGGAAGCTGAGAATTGACTCTTCGGAGTGTCGAAACTGCTCTTACACCATGGAGCGGTCAGACCAGGAGTTGGGCGTGGGCATGCAAAGGCAAACGAAGGGCGATTGAGCGAATAAGCCAGCCGGTGGCTCGAATGCAGTTGGTGCCGCAGGAACAAACGCGCGAACGGAGCAATGATCGAAAACGCAGGTGGCCGTCGAGGGGCTATGGGTGCGTAGGTGTGTGGTGGGGGTCTGGTAGACGGTGGTAAGGAATGTTGTCAGGAAATTGGCGATGGTCGAAAGTCGAGTGAATGGCCAAAAAATGAGCGCTGGTCGAGAAATGCGGCGGAACAAGTGAATGAAAGAGAAAGCAAAGGGAACCTGATCGAGTCTGACTCGAATCAGTCACGAAAGAATCGAGTAGAGTAGGCGGCACACAGACTTCGTTTCACAGCGGAAAGTGCAGATTGCTCTCTCCACGCGCTTGTCTCTACCGTTGCCGCCCTTGTGCTGATCGGAATTGTGTATTTCCAAAGCCAAACGTCTTTGAACGAACGGTCTCGAGAATCGAGAAACGAGAAGACACAGGCACTCCTTAATATCCCATTGACCTTCTATCGAGAAAAATCCCTTTGCACATTAGCCTGCCCACCACGCTGCAAGAAAGCCGACCATCTGTTTCCAGCTTGCTCGTGACGTTTGAAAACCACGACGCAACCTAAAGCAACTTTGTTCATATTCCCAAGTGCCTGCCGAACCGTCATCTCCTCCAATTCGTCATGGCTCATATATCTCTGACCACCATGGTTAATACGCAAGAACCTCCCACATCGCCATCGCAGTAGGACGACGCCGTCAAACAGTGAGGCAATCCAACATCCCGGTCATGGCATGGCAATGCTCAGGGGTAGAAATTGAATGAACCACGTTCCTGGGCATGGCCGTCATGCGACATGATTGGCCTGAGCCGCGGAGAGGAGAAGCCTCTTGGGCGGGCCGCAGAAGCCGTCAAGTTTGACTCGTCTAGTCAAAAGTATCTTCCGGTGTCCCTTTGAGTGCATGACAGCTTCTGAGAAGGCCTGTCGAGTTTCGAAACATCTTCATGGGCCATGTGTCAAGTTACCCTTACCCTTTGCTTCAGCCTCTGACCCTGACAGACCCTAGATTTTCCACCTCGACTCCAGTAGTCATACCGCGAACAGCAAGCCCGACAGACCGTGTGATTCAGAAGTAAACAAATCCATGGCTCAAGCGCAGGGTCTTGTAACGGCCAAACACCAACAGCGGGACGTTACAAAAGACAATTTTTAACTTCACTGTGCTTGCGGCGAGCGCAACATCTTTCTCATCAGTCATCTCATGTTGAGAACTAAGACAGTAATTGTACGGCTGCTCTGCTCTGCTAGACGAGCTCTTCCGATCCACACACATGCGACCACATATCGTTGCGCCTGAAAACCTGTTGCGCGAAGCACGTTTAGCAGCCGGAAGATCATTGACAAAGCTTCTCCTCCAATTTACACATCCGAGTCTAAAAATCTCCGATGAACGATTAATGATTGACAGCTTTCCGATACATAACCTGATTGCTGGCACTCCCATATCGATCTAAATTGTCGGGCTGGTAAAGCTCACGGATGCGTCTCTCACTGTTTATTCCCATTCGTCTGAAGATCTGTTCGTATCCACCAAACGGGTTTATGTAGATCCATCCATGTACTTGTAGAGAGTGTGGGGTGAACCTGGAGTGTGTCAGTCTGAGAAACTGGGACAGACACAAAAATAGGGTGGCGGTATGCCTATCTATCACATACATGTTGTTCCGATGATAGTGCGTCTGGTTTCTCTGGCGCATAGCATGTGTTCATTTCGAAGAAAGACAATAGCTACGATTCGAAGTGAAAGTCGGTTTACTATCCACACCACTCCTGAAGATCTCACCCTAATGGCCGCTGAGCACTTGTCATCATCAAACAGAACGGTTACAACATCCAGTCAGTGAGCCTCATCGTAGCCGGGCACGAAGCTGCACAGTTGGACAAAGCATGCAGAGAACAAGTCTTGTGATGGAGCTTGCACAGACGCCCTCAATCGTCCAAGACGTTTGATCGTAGCGGTGTGCCAAAGTGACCTCATATCTCGAATATCTCAATCTTTCTGTACAAGATTGCTGAACATGTTGTTGGCACTCCATGCCACACCAGGAGGTGTACGATCACCCGTATGCTCGCCCTTCTTCTTTCTTTTCTTTTTCTTCTTTGTCGACGTTTCTGTGGTATCTTGAGTTATACCTAGACTCTGCAATGTGCTCAAGATAGCCGCTCTAGCAGCTTCAGCCTCGCCATCAATCATTGGTGTCTTTTCATCGAGAAGTTCTCGAAGGCTGGGCAGATCTTGCAGCAAAGTGATGAGGTTCTGTAACGGCGGTAGAATTTCATGACTAGTGCCTTCGAGAAGATTGTGTACGATGGTGGATATTTGGAATAGCATCCTGAGCGAATAGAGAGATGCCTGCATTTGACCGCTCGCGTGGATGAATGACCAAGTTAGAGCGCCCTCTCGTGACCCTGTGACAAGTCTGCTGATATCGCTGCTAAGTGGTGGAGGCTTGTCGTTATCCAGATTCGACTGACAGACAAGTTTCACTGCCACAGCACGCCATCTGGCCGCGCGGGATAGTGATGAATGTTGTGCTAGATCTTGCTGTAAAGCTTTCAAGCAGTCTTCTAACATCGTACTCGGGCTGGTTGTGGAGTCTAATTCAACTACCGTCCCTGCCACGCGAGTGCCCTTTCGCTCGAACTCGGTAACTTGTGTGACGCTCGAGTTCAGGACACGCAACAATGAGTAAGCCTGAGCACGGACAGAGACACCAGATCGCCATGCAGATGTTCTCGTCGGATCATCGATAATGAATGGAAGATACATATTGAGATTCTCAGAGTCCTGCAGGGCTGAGGGCGCTTCTTGAGCCTCCTTTACACGAACCAAATGGATAATCTCAGATATCCTTGGATCCAGACGGGCAAGCGCTCCAGCTGTGTTCGTTTCGTTCATGCTTCCTGCCATAGCCAGTTTTGACAGTTTAGGCAGAGATCCGTATTCCTCTGCAAACTCTGCAAATCCAGCAGACATTGGTGTGTTCTTGGCTGCGAGTCTAATGTTCTCAGTAAGACTCTTGTGGTGGTCTTGGGACATAAAGAATGCCAATTTGACCAGATTTTGGAGTTCGAACCGCTTTGCGATGGCAGCTGGATGGTACTCCTGAGTCTTTAGACATTTTCCCCTGCTTGGTAGGTGAATGGTTTCGAGGTCTCGGAAGAGTATCACCTTTCCATATTCTCCTAGATCGTGGACCAAGAGATCCGAATCACTGGTAAAGATGACACCGCCATGTTTTCTGGCAGCGTCTGCACAGTATGCATCCGCCTCACCAGGAATGACCGAGACAAGAGAGCTGAAACGGCTTTCAAGAAGCATTTCGATGACTGCAGGAACCAAGAATGGCGGGGCGGGAAGAGCCTTGAGCCGATTTGAAGAGACGACCGCACTCAAGACATCAGACTTTGAAGACTTTACATTGTCCATACGTGCAGGCAAGTCTTCCTTGTTCAGCGCTTTAAAAGTGACAAGCTGATTCGCATAGCTCTGCAATCTAGACAACCTAGTGCTTTGCTTAGACAACGGCAACAGGCCATCGAAGAAGACAGTTTTACTACACGGAGAAAAGAAAAATCAGCTACTTACTCTGAACAGACCTCAGCGGTCAACATACATCTTTAGTCCGTATTGCTCGATTTGCTCGAGCCAGTTTACAGCGGCCTGGCCTAGTTCTTGATATGTCGGAGTCGCTTCGAGAGCATTTCTAGCGCTTGTTCTACGGGCTATGCACACATAGAAGACATGGTATGCTAGGCTGGGACCATCGATGATGGCGTTTTCGTGGTTTGCTGGATGTTGCGGCAGAACCACTTTATCACCATAAGGTGACAGCGAATGCGTCAAATGTGGTATGCCCATTGTAGTGATGATCAAACAACCACTTGTAAGAGCATCTGCAGGGGCGGCTCGAAATTGCTGTATCGAAAAGGAAGGTGGTCGTCCGAGGACGAAATCCTTTTCGTCGCTTTCGCGACGCGCGGAACGTCTCCCTGGAGGCTGGTGTCTGCTTCTTCCATCTCTGGGGCCTTCAACTTTCTCAACCTATTGCACAAGACCAAGTCAACCACCCCCAAACCGATCGCCAAGATGCCTACAATGTGGCTTTCAGATTCCCAGAGTATGTATACCCATCTAGCCCGTCTTGCTCTCTGTGCTAACTTGCTTGTAGAGATTGGGGTTGCCTTTTGCTCCGGCGGTAGGTGAGAGTGCGCGCAAAGTCGCATTCATTGCACGAGCAGCTCTGATATAAATTGCAGGAGGCTTCTTCCTGATTGGAGGTGTCATAATGTTCTTTGATCGCTCAATGTACGTTCCATCGCTTATCCTCCAAAGCGAGACCGCTAACCAAGAAATAAACAGGTTGGCCATGGGAAACGTACGCTCTATCACAACCGCATTTCCTGACTCGGAACTCACCAATATACACAGNATCCTCTTCCTGGCTGGCATAACCCTACTTCTCGGAGTCCAACGAACATTCCTCTTCTTCGCGCGTCGCCAAAAGATTAAAGGCACAGCAGCCTTTGTCGCAGGCATCATCCTCATCCTCCTTCGCTGGCCATTGATCGGTTTCCTCGTCGAGATTTACGGCATCTTCATACTGTTCGGCGAGTTCTTCAAGACGATAGCTGGATTCGCGTACAACATCCCAGTAGTGGGACCATACCTTGCGAGGGGTCTGCAAAAGGCAGGCGAGAAGGCTGGAGAGGGCAATAAGAATAAGGATCTGCCTGTCTAGTGGACGAAAGAGCTTGCGCATCATCAGACATACCGCGGGACACTCCGAACTCCTTGCAGACAACTAGTCTGTTGTCATGATAGCAAAAAGCAGGCCACGGGACAAAGACACGATGAACTTCACGATTCACGACGAACGACAAACTCAAGAGGCACAAGTTCGTAAAACCATCCTGTGCAAACCATTGGCACGAAATTTGGTCATGACTGAGAAAGAACGGCTCGATATAAAACCCCGTGTATACCTAAACATCCAAAAGAAGATACGCTTTTTTAAAATCCCGGGACTCCATTCGTATGCTCGTCGCGTTTATTGACCGTTGGTGGTCGACTTCTTGGCCTGTCTTCTGACTCTGACGGCCTCGGCAAGGTCCTTGAGGACGTCGACGGTTGTCTCCCAGCTGATGCAGGCGTCGGTGATACTGACACCTCTCTTGAGGCCAGAAGGACCCTCAGCAGGAACCTTCTGGGCACCCTCGTTGAGGTGAGACTCGATCATGACACCAACAATACCCTCCTCGCCGGCGCGGAGTTGCTCTGAGATGGTCTTGGCGACCTTGGGCTGGTTGCGGTGATCCTTGAGGGAGTTTCCNNTGCAGGCAATTGTCAATTTTCGAACCTTTGAAACGGCAGACTTGGCTTGCTTACCGTGCGAGCAGTCAATCATCATGACCTGGGGCAAGCTCTTCTTGGCCAGAGCCTCTCTGCACTTCTTGACATTCTCGGCGTCGTAGTTGGTACCCTTGGTTCCACCTCTGAGGATGACGAAGCAGTCCTTGTTTCCGGTAGTCTTTGTGATGGCAGCAAGACCTTGCTTGGTAACACCCATGAAGTAGTGCTTGGCAGCAGCAGAGCCAATGGCATCAACGGCGACACCCAAGCTGCCGTCGGTACCGTTCTTGAAACCCATGGGGAAAGAGAGACCGGAGGCAAGCTCTCTATGCAGTTGAGACTCGGTGGTACGGGCGCCAATGGCACCGAGTGAAATGAGGTCGGCAAGGAACTGAGGAGAGATGGTGTCGAGCATTTCGCTGGCAATGGGCATGCCCTGGCTGGTCAGGTCACAGAAGAGCTGGCGAGAGACGCGCAGACCCTTGTTGATCTTGAAGCTCTCGTCGAGGTCGGGGTCGTTGATCAGGCCCTTCCAGCCGACGGTGGTACGGGGCTTCTCGAGGTAGGCGCGCATAATGATGCAGAGGTCATCCTGGAGCTCGTCGGCGAGCTTCTTCAGACGACCGCAGTACTCAATGGCAGCGTCGGGGTCGTGCAGCGAGCAGGGACCGACCATGACGAGAAGGCGGTCATCCTGCTTGTGAACGATGGCCTGGGCTTCGCGACGGCCCTTCTTGACGGCATCGAGAGCGACCTGGGTAGCGGGGATCTCGGAGGACAAAAGTTCGGGAGAAATCAGAGGGTCGTAGCCCAAGACGCGGGTGTCGTCGTTCTGGGACTCGCGGAGCTGCTGGGCATCGATGTTGGGGCCGGCCATGTTTGCTGTGAATGTGCTGCAAGAAAGTCAGAGAGTGGGATGACTGAATGAGTTATTGACTGTATGAGGAAAAATCGGGCCGCGTCTTGAGCCGATCGCGGCTCAAAGATTCTTTGTTCTGGCCGCAGCACTTTTGGCCTTTTGGCAAGCCACTTTTGGCAAGCCACAACCCCACATTCACTAGGCACATACGAGTAGAAGCAATTGCGTTCGCACGTCCACCTGCTCTCACTAGTCCCTGCCTGTCCGGGCCATAAACACGCTCGCTGACTTGCTTAACCTTCACTCGCATGCTGGCTCATGTCTCCCTGTCCCTCCTTTGCACCCCAGTAGCCTCACTCGTCCACGTCTACATTCACAATCTGCACTTCAGCCCTGTCTGACCGCCCGTTATGTTCTCTTCACTGTCCCACAAACGTCGGCACGATGACGACGACGATGTTATGTCCATGCATCACGACAAGGTATAACTACATTGTTGATATAAACGGGACATGATGAAGCTCACCTTCTACTAGAGGTTGCGTCACTCTGCTGGACATGATCATGGTGTGTTTGGTTCAAACCCCAGTGTCGAAGCTCAATCTACTCCTGGAGCCATGGACGATTCAATAGCTTCTACCATGGCCGGAACCGACTCATCCGACGACATGGATATGGACATGAGGGATGACTTTCAGATGGAGTACTCCCAGTCTCCTGAGCAGCCTTCCTCCTGGATACTCGAAAACACCCCACTCCGGAACCCTCGGATGGCTNNTTTGGATGATAGAGGATCACGAGTACCAACNCCCATTGCACTCTTGACTACACGCCCAAAGCCTACTCCACTGCAAGGTAACACCAGTGTCAGTAGTGCCTATGGCGCCTCTACTTCTATGCGTGCTCGGTTGGCTGGTCCAAGAGAACGCTTTCCATCACCAATTTCTGAAGATGAGCCTCACACACCTACCACGGCTACCGGAAGCCAGTTCTCCTTGTTGACTGTTAATGATATCGACATGGATGCTGAGACCACACCTCGGCCTCCTCCGCAAACACCAGAAGTACACGTCCGCAAGCAACGACAACGAAGTGGTGCTTTCACATCACCGCGTGACCAAGACACTTCTAAGAAGTTTTCCATGGGATATCGCGAAGACTGTGACAAATGCAGGAACCGTGTACCTGGTCATATGAATCACTTTCTGAGGTAGCTGCTCTTGTTTTTTCTTTTGTTTGCATCAAGCCATCACACTACGGGGTCAAGACGGCAATGGCGTAAAGGGATCTCTTTCTGACGCAACTGGACTCGGAAAGCATTATTAAATACATCTGTGCATATGAAGTTGGCACTTTCTGGGCTTTTGAGTTGGGCTGCCATCTATGAGTGCAGTCTGTAATAACTTCTCTTCTTTCTTCTGTCTTCGATCAATTCTTGAAAGCGTAGTCGGTTATGATGTCTCGACTTAGCCATCATGCTTGTTGTTCTCGTCCTCTTCGTCTTCCTCACCCATCTCCTCATCGTCATCGTCGTCGTCCTTCTCCTCTCTGCCACCGTCGTCGGCATCACCCTTGTGCTTTTCAGCAGCAGCTGCTGCTGATGATGGGTGCTGGCGCAGGGATAAAGACACGCCCTCGCTGCTCTTCTTAGGCATGAAGTCCTGCCAGCGCGCAGGAGCAGACTCAGCGGCGCTCGGGGTCCAGGGAAAGGGATGCCAGACGCGTTGATGAGCGTGAAGGCCGAAGGGCCAGAGAAACCACGCCAGAGATGTAGGGGCGCGGAAGGCAAGCTCGGGTCATAGACCCCACCAGGAGCAGAAGCTTCCACTGCTGCTGCTCGAGGTGCTGCAGCAGGGTCGTCAGGGACGACGAGCTTGCCGTGTCTGGTGCGGCCATCGTCTCTCAGGTACATCTGCATTTTGTCAGCGCGAGTCTATCTCGTACGCGTTTCTCACTGCTCTTACGCCTTTGCCGTTTACCAGCACCTTGTCATAGGTGCACTCGCGTCCTGCATTGACGCATCTCGAGCAAGGTGTGCCACGATCGCACCTGACGCTGAGCAGGTGGCACTGCCTGCAGCTCAACAATGGCGGCATCTTCTTCTGCTTAAACATCAGCAATCTACTCTTACTCCTGGTGATCATGATCAATCAGCTTGCTAATACTCACTGTGTTCGGAGGCGAGGGTGCTATATATGCTTGTCCAACGACCCGAAAGATGGCACAAAGCTGAACCATTGTATTGCAAGAAATCTGAATCATTTATGTGGTGTTTTGCGTGGGAGTGCCGAGATCTTTCTTGCTTAGTCGTTCGCAGAACGAACCCGGATGTCTGGGATTGTTGTTGCGCCATGGTTCAAATCTTCGACATCTCCTAAAGGTCTGAGACTTTTTGCTATTTTTCTTTTGTGGTGATTCATTGTTTGGTATGGTGATGAATGGTTGAAGGTGTTAGCTGTCTCATATGAGAGACTTGTCATTCTACCTCGTCGCTGCTGCTGAGTGTGCCCTGACAATTTGCTTTTGGATGTGTGGACCTTGATACATCCCTAGTTGAAGCTACACTTCAGAAAGTAGTCATCAAATGTCATGATATTGAGCAATTATCAGCAGTCGAACTCAGGAGACAGTGGCTCTGTATTGCTCTTAATGGAAACTGCTACTTTTCATACTTCTTTCTGCATTTTTGTAATGAGATACGCAGGAGGTGGTGAGACTTGGGGTCATGTTCTGAACATCAGCATTCTAGAATTTTATATTCTGAATACTCTCACGAACCTACGTATATATGCTTAGCCAGTCACAATACCGAATGAAAGTGATCGTTATAGTTGTAATCATATAGTGCAATAAAGATATCAGGTACAAATGACATTGCCGTTCGAGTTTTTGTCTCGACAATGCTTGTTTATGGTATGACCCTGACCACAAACAGCCGCTACAAAACACCAAACATCGATAGTCACCACAGGCAACTTCGAACATCGTATCTCAAGAAAAGGAAAACCACGTACCCCTCTCTATTCATTTTCGACAAAAATACCTTCTAACCCTTTTTTACCATTTGTATCCACAACACCCACCACCCATTCTCTTCTCCCGACAGCAAAAGAACTTCTACTTCTTCTTGCCATCGCACAACTGCACGACTGCATACTTGCCACTCCAAGCCCACTTGCGGGCACCGCTGTCTCCACCACCGTTTTCTGTGTTGCGGAGACGCTCGTCTTCGCCTGAAGGCAAGCCGACAACAACGTCGGCTTTGCAGGTGCGCAGGGCGAGAGTGCGCATTCCTGAGCCAGGACCGAGAGGACCGATTGCGGTGGTGAAAGGGGTGGTGGGGTCCCATGCTGCNNCTGTTTTTGCAGATTGGATTAGTATTTTACATCTATGAAACCAAGGTGGCGGAGAAGAAGAAGGAGGAGGAAAAGAAGGAAAAAACCTTACATCACCAGTCAACTTGCGGTAGTTCAAGTCACCCTTGAAAATGACCAATTCACTCGTCTTGAGATCCTCGAACAGAGCTTCAGCAGTACCAGGAAG
This sequence comes from Aureobasidium mustum, assembly GCA_903819665.1. Classification (NCBI taxonomy): domain Eukaryota; kingdom Fungi; phylum Ascomycota; class Dothideomycetes; order Dothideales; family Saccotheciaceae; genus Aureobasidium; species Aureobasidium musti. The sequence continues at coordinate 1,304,735 of CAIJEO010000013.1, forward strand.
TCTCCAGTAACTGCCTGCTTCAGTCCAGAATCTGTTGGGTCTGAGCACAATCTTTCCCTCTGCGTACAGTTCACTCCAGTTCTGGAACAACTGTTGCAAGTCCGAAGATTCTTGTTCGGAGAGTTTGGATGGTGTGACGCCCTTGGCTTCGTCGTCTTCAGATGGAGACTCGTAAAAGTTCTTTGCGTTGACCAATACAGTCAAGAGGTCTGAGAAATCCTTGGGCACGACATCCGAAACGAACCAGGGGATGTTCTTGGGGTGCAGTACGACTGTGGTGGCCAAACCAGCTTGCAAAAGATATCCGGCGAGAATGACATCAACGAAGAGTTCGAAGCCTGCGTTGTCGAGGACAATGTCCACACGACGTTCTTTAGTACCTTGACTCTTGGCTGCATGAAGTAGTTCGAAGGCTGCGTCAAAATCGTTGGCGATGATGTTCTTCTCTGCTGCTTTTCTTGCCTTGGAGCCTTGCAATTTCTGGATGTCCTCGTAGGTCAGGTTAGTGAGGAGCGAGAGATCTGTAGCGTTACCCCAAAGGCAAATCTCGCACATCTCAGTGAAGAGAATCTTCTCAGCTGCCACGCGTTCTTCGTCCGATTGGGATGAAGCAGCCTTTGAAGAGAGTTGTTTAGTGAGTTCGTTGTAGCGAGAAGCAAGCTCCAAAACTGCAGGGCGGGAAGAGCGGAAAGTGGAAATCTTTTGCTTGTTAAAGACGTCGTAGTTCTTCCAGTGAGTGGAGAGTTTGAAAAGAGTGGCCATGCGGCGGTACAGGTAACATTCTGAGAACAGCCATGGTACGTCGAACCACTTGGGGTTGCCGAGCTGTTCTAGTTCCTTGTTGTAGCTCTCAATGTCGCCTTGTCCATCGTCGGTCAGTGNGTCTTTTCATTCGTCAGTATCGTGAGTCAAATAGTGTCTCTTTCTCACTCACGTAAGCTGGCGATCATGCTGTAACTCATACTTGAGCTTGGCAAGCTCGGAAACAATGTTCTTGCCCTCTGTCTGCTTCTCAGAGTCCTCAGTCTTTCCGATTGCCTTGTGCAAGTCGTCAATGGCTCCTGTCTACGGCACTTGTTAGCAAATTGTCCTTGAAGCTCGCTCTCCAAGTTAATGTCTATTTGTCGTTCGTCCTGAAGCAGACAAGCAATAGTCGCCATAGAATTATGTATGCCAGGATTGAAAAGACCATAAATAGCAAAGCTCAGCAGTCAAAGTAGATCCTGAGATACTCCTGACACCAGAACAGCATGCTATCCTCGAAGTCGACACCGCACCAGGAGCATCGAGAGCAGCAGTTTGAACCAAACGAGACCTCTGGAGAGAGACTCAGAAGATCCAGTAGACACTCACAAGAATAACAGGCCAGCGATCGCGCGCAGAAATGTACGCAAATGATGTCTTGTCCGAAGTTTGGTAAAGAGCTGTAGATGCCACCATCAGAATCTTCACATTGCATACATGGTTGGACACACTTACGCGTCTTGGTGTCAAACTCCATGGTTGCAATTGATGGCACAAGAAATACTCAAAGAAAAATGTTGAACAGGAGTGTTTGGTTTGATGGAAGCAACCAACTGCATGCTGTGTCATCGAACAGCTTCGGCTACGCTAGCCAAGTTTGTGGATTCCGGCTACGCTAGCTCAAATCGCAAATCATGCCGGCCACGTTTTTGCGGCCCACGTTCTTGCCTTCGCGCTCTCTTGACCAACAAAACAAAAAAGTTCGACAAAACACTGTTCACAGCAAAAGATGCTTACGACGACCTATCTGGCAAAAACAATGTGGAGTAGCTGGGAATCGAACCCAGAACCTTCTCCAACTCAGGACTGCTCGAGGAGCAATGCTAAGAAGATGTCATACCACTAGACCACAACCCCAATTGATGGTGAAAAGCGCTTAGCAAAAAATATGTACCTATTCACATGATGATCTTCTTGTCTGCATCTAAGCAAACCCCATCACTCATACTCTTCGTACCTCAATTCATCTGCGCCAAGTACGTGAGCTAGTGTAATTGCTGTAGTAGCTGTGCGACGGTGCCGGCATAGTAGCCGTGCTGGTCATTGGCAACGACACGCTTGAAGCTGAAATGCTCAAGTAACCTGCTTGCGACTCCGGCAGTGCCTGCGTACTGTTCTGTGGGAAACCACCAGGCATGGTGCCGGTCTGGCTGTTTTGACCAGTTTTCAGCAGTGCTAGTAGACTGTAGTGGCCTCCAACAACAGGTCTCGCTATGAAGGTTGGACCACCCACGGGATAGCCACCAGTACCAACAGTGTCAANAAGATCACCGAACGGCAATCCCGTACTCGTGTTGTTCAGCCAGTATGCTAGCGAATTGACAAAGAGTCGACGAGTCTCAGGGGAACATGTTGCTGCGGTCCACATCTCCCAATCAGACTTGGTGTATGTGTGCCGGCTGTCGAGTTGGACNNCTGTAGTTGTTTAGTCAGGGGTTTGCACGATGAATGTTGTTAGCTGACTTACACCAAAGATTTGAGAGATGGTCGGATACCACTCGCTTTGCATGTCATAGAGACTCTGGGGAATGATACCGAGGTTCAGAAGCTTGTCAGGGTAGGTGTTGTAGAGAAGACCGAAGGATCCACGACTTTGATAGGCGAGCATCGTGTGGGTACCGCTTGGATCGATTGCGAATTGTTCCCATTGGGTAAAGTAAGTAGAAGCAGTAGCTGAGTAATTGGCCGCCGCTTGAAGGTCACCCACGGCGTCAGAGATAAAGGACATTGCTTTGAGTGCCACAATACCCTTAATGGCCAAATTAGTTTGGTTGGCAAGCGTTCCAGCAAAGTCGTCAGTGCTCAACTGTGCCTCTGGAATCAGCGAGTACTGGGATACGTAGCTTGCCCATTGACGAAGTTTGGCGTAGTTCTGGGAGAGGAAGGCTGCATCGCCAGTAAACTTGAAGTAAGCATAAGCCATGAGAAGCATGTTACCACTTTCCTCGACAGGCATGTACTCATCATTGCCCTCGACATGGCCAGTGGCATTGGGAAAATGTGTGCCCAGATCGTGCATGCTGTAACCATTGGGGTAGAATCCGTTCTCCTGGTTATAGAGTAATGGGTTCAAAACAAGTTTGAGCATCTGGGGGTTGGCGTAAAGGTAGAAGGGCAGTGCCGGGAAGACAACGTCCACGGTGTTCACGTTGCCATCACTTGAGATCTCTTTCTGAAACAGAAGTGGTTCACCTGGCACGATTGAAGACAGGTTGCCATACTGAAGGTTCGGCGGGACCGTCAGAACGTAAGCCCCCATGACCTGACGTGCACTCAATGCGACAATAGCATAGTAGCTCTCAGCTTCCGAGACATCAGGGACAGCAATGCCGTTGAAGTTGTTGGGGTCAAGGAAACCATATCCGTTGCTTGAATCAAAGATGTAGGCTTGGCCACATTGATTTGTGCCGTGAAACTCTTCGTCTGAAGCATTGGCATATGAAGGAGGAGGCGACGGAGTGCTGTTGCTGTATATTGCTCCTGGAGTGGTCGAATAGTACGCTTTGACGTCTGCCTTGAGCTGAGCTTCGAAATCAGCTCCCTTGGCTTGACTGGTTGCGAAGTCGTTATAATGAAACTCGATGAGGTCAAACAAACTATCTCCGTAGCACTCTGTCCACCATGGTTGAAGAGAGACAAGCCCATCTGATGTCAGGAACCTGATGACATTTTTCTGCACTGTTCCGATAGTGTAGAGTGTATTTCCCGAAGTTGCTGAGCCGAAATCATGCACGAATGCGAAAATCGGTTCTTTGCTTTGAGCACCACGGTAATCAGAATCCACAACGTCAGAGAGTCCGAGTTTTGTGACGAAGTTGTATCGAAGGTCGAGAGAATAGCCACTCTGGAAGCTAAAGTTTCGAGAATCACCAGGGCTCGAGGAGTAGGTGAAGTTGCCCCATTGTGGGAAGTCGGCCTCCTCTCCAAACTCGTATTGTGTTTCTTGGGCGAGCACCCAACTGTAAATAGCAGATGGACGAGTTGTCACATTGCCACTTCCATTGACAGCTGAGGCTCCTTCAAACAGGTTCCATGTCACGGTAGTATTAGTTTCCGGTGAGATCCAACCTGCGTTGACATCGCTGTATAGCTGGACGTCATGAGCCTTGTTATCCGTACTGTGGAAGGTGACTTCAAGGTAGCTAAGAGGCATACTGGTCCGGCAAAGGTCTTGTGGTATGACTGGGCTGAAGAAGCTTGCAACAAGGTCGACAGGTCCGGCACGGATGGTGAAATTTGAATACTGAGAATCAAACGAGACGGCGAGTTGGGAAGCAGTTTTGATGTTCTTGAGGGGCGGGAGAGACTGCAAACCAATACCCAGATACTCGTAAGCAACTTGATCTACGACGATGATACCTTCCCAGCCAGCAGTGGTTCCAGGCCAGAACATAGCTGCGTTGCTGTTGAGAGTGCCATTGTTGGCAGTAGATGACCAGATGCTGGTGTAGGGGCTGCGGACAGCGAGAGGTATAGCTGGAGGCCGGACAGGCGAGTAAGATGGATCCTTGTNGCCTGGGAATCGTAAGCAGGACTCTTGAGAGGAGCGCTCGACGGTGCAGATGTCGAGTCATAGCAAGCTCTACCTGTTAGAATCGTATTTTTGGGTGTACGGGTCCTGTGCCCAAGCAGTCAGAGCGAGCGATGCGTATAGCAACACTCTGGTCATGGCGATGGATGGGACAAGCATTGTTGAGGTGCTCGAGACATTGAAGGACTACATGGGTACCTTATATGTGCAACCGACGGCAAGTGCGGAGAAGGAAGGAGCGATCAGATGGCTGGTCTTGCTCTTGCTCTTGCATGCTCCGCTAGCAGGCGGCTCTACAGAAGCTTGATGCGGAGCAAAGAAGAGGGGGATCATCAGTTTAGCAAGTCGGTTAGGCCGGATCTGCGCAGATGAGGTGCTACATGCATCTTGCTATGGTGATAGATGCCATGCAACATGTCGTGTCACGGAGACACTGATCCAGGAACAGGGCCATTCTGTTGCTCAGCAACGATACACTGTGTTTGTTTAATAGCTTCCAAAATGACTGCTGGTGGAGAAGGATTCTGCAAGCTGAAAGCATGATTGTGAGGTTATTCAAAGGTAGAGGTACCAACGGGGCGACGGAGTCCGGTGGGGTCGATGTTGCAATGGGGCAATAAGGATATGTACGATAAGATCGCAGCATATTCCATCAATCTCTTCTTAGCTCAGTTGGTTTAGAGCGTCTGACTGTAATTGTTCGATTGTCATCAGAAGGTCCTTTGTTCGACTCAGAGAGAGGAGATTTCTTTTGTCTATCTGCATGAACACCGTGGCCACTACGACAAGCCAACACTCACAATTAATTGCGAGTGCTTTGTTTTGTTGTTGCAATCCACGTCAATCGGCATACGCATTGACGATATTGGTCCTCAAATTCAACCCTATCAGATGATGACCTTACATGGTCACAAGTTGCAAAAGTGAAAACAAGCATATGAAGACCCCGAACCTTGACATGTATCTACGCTATGTTTACTACAAAAGCTCAATTGACAATAGAGAGAAGTCATTGGGTGTAAGAACACTTGCTCGTCGAGTCGGTTTCTCGCCTCTTGTATACATGCCAAGTTCAATCAAAGAAACACGCTATGAGATCTCGGTAAGCCATACACAGCTAGACTGTTTCTCTTTTCCAACTATTACGCCTTATGTAGATCTCAGATGCCCGCTGTTGTCGTTAAGACGATTAATCATTATTCGTATGTGATACGGAAGAAGGAAGATTTGGCCGCATCCACCTTCTCCATGGACATGATATGCTAAAACAACCTCCCTATGCCCTCAGCAACGGACCGAGAAGTCTTGTCTTATGATGCTTTCTGGCCATCTTGATGTGCAGGAGAATTGGCGCCGAACAGAGGCATCGGTGTGCCAAATGCGCCCAGCTGTGGCCTTCTATAATTGATATTCTCATAAAGTTCTGGCTTGCGATCTTCTGGCTTTCCGTTTTGCGTATGCAATGCGCTCGTGACGAAGGCTTGCTGGGGAGCGGAATGTTCGACAGGGAGTTGCAAAGGTAAGCCATTTGGTGCCGCGCTTGTATGTGATGGTACACCATGGCGATCTACCTCGGCTGGGTCACTCGGTGTCTCGATTGTCGAAGCACTAGACAAGCCTGAGAAATCCCGCCTATCCCCACGGTTGTTCAACGGATTGCCTAATGCAGAGCGTACTTTGAGCTGATCAGTCGGTGAGATATCACCAGGTGGCCCTTGGGCAAAACGTTCTCCAGTCTGTGGTACTGCACTTGAGGGAGGATCGCTGGGAATGCCAATGGTGTCGTTAGAGCCAAGACCATTCTGTGGGTAATCGGCACGCTTAGCTGGGTTTGGTAGAGGAGTGGTGAAAGGAGAAGCAGTGCGCTGGCCTGGAGCAGAGCCCTGGCGCATCAAGTTCGGTTGAAGATGCATGCCATAGGTGCCGAATGGACCAGGAGTTCGCGATTGATGATGCAAAGGATGCTGAGGGTTGGCCCATGGAGTCTGTTCTATGAATCTTTCCTCGGCAGTACGTACTGATGCAGGAGCCGAATGCATGTGCACAGGATTNNTTTGGTAAGCGGGGCCTTGCTGTTGAGGCAGCGTTTGCCTGCGTGGGATATGCATGGCCTTGAAGTCATCGTCAAGCTCATTCGTCCGTGCGCCTTGAATATCTGGCGCAGCAGGGAAGCCTCGGTACTTGGCCATACCAGACAAGATTGAGACTTCGCGATTGTACTTCTCCTGGTTGCGCACTTGGTCTGAGCGCTTTGTAGGAAACTTGTACGAGTACTGATCCTGTTGGTCGGCCTGGAATTGGCGACGTTCTTTCTGTATGTCGTACCATTGCTTTCCTAGCTGCTCCAGTAGCGAGTCGCGCAGCTCTCTTGCTTCCTGGAAGTATTGGGTGTGCAGTTGGGCGCGTTCTGCAAGCACCTGCGTTCGAAGAGTGCCGAGCTTGTAGCGGTGCAGTGTTATCTCTTGCTGAATCTTGGTGTCGCGTCGAGCTGTAATGCATTGCAGCATGGCCAGGAAGTCGGGGTGTGTTGCGTTCGGCAGACTGAGCTGTTCCAGTTCGGCTTCTGCTGAGGCCAAACGTTCATTGTGCANTTCTGATACACCATTAGTGTTGATGCGCATGACAAAGAGGCGTGCGACTTACTTGGCGCGAAATGTTTGAAACTGCTCGACGATAGCTGTGAAGGCTTCGGTGGCGCGCTTTCTTGTCTCGTCGTCGCCATCGTTCGTCTCGTCGGCCTCGTCGTCTTCTAGCTCTTGTCCAACAGTCTCAGCGGCTGGAGAAGTGTCGCGAATCTGTTTGCTTTNTTGCTTGGCTCTCTTCAGACGAGCAGCCTTCATTGGAGAGATGTAAGGATTTTCGTCAGCTTCGTCGTTAGGTTCTGGTGTTTCTTGTCGACTTTCAGGGAGCTGATCGACATGGTTGGTGTGACTGAGAGCGAGTGCTTCCTCAGAGTCGGAGTGTTCAGAGAGAGGACTGTCGGCGTCGCTAATTGGACTCGGCCTTTTGCGTTTTCTACCTGGGATGGCTGCAGGAGAGGCTGAGAGATGGAGATCAGCACTGTGTTCTTGAAGAGAGACAGTGTTAGTACCTAGGCGAGCTTGTGTGGGTGAGGGCGACTGAGGTTGAGGTTCTGGCGAAGAGGCAGGCTCAGAGTGAACTTCTGCTTGATTTAGTTTTGTCGGAGAGGGAATCCATGACTTGACAGGAGAGCGTTCAAGACGTTCAGTTTCTGCTTCTGAGTCCCGATCGTTGTTGTCTCTCTGGTCTTGATCGTCGAATTCGGCGTCATAGTCGCTCAGACTGCTCGAACCGTCGCTTTGGTCGACATGATCGAGTTGATGGGGTTGTTCAGTGGGTTGGAGCTCTAGCGGGATGGGATCGAGGGTCGAAGGAATAGCAGTCCTCGAAGTGGTACTGAGGGGAGAAATAGAGGGAGTGTCCATTCTGCATGAGGGCCGTCGCGGGCAGCGAGAGCCGTGGTGGGTGGTCGAATGAGCAGAACAATGGTGTCTAGAGGATGCAGACAGGCAAGTAGACGTGGGCGAGCACAAGAGCTAGAGGGCGAGGGCGGCAGGCAAAGAAAAGATCAAGCAATGCAGTGGAGCAATGGTAGACGGAGAGATGGACTCGCTCGTCACCTTCACGAGGGAAGCCAAAGCCCACAGACGCTGCGCGCTGCGACGCCGTCGCCGGACTTAGCGGCAATAACTGGCAAACTTTCGTCCCGACACTCGAAGAAAATCTGACGGTTCGTCTTGCAATCATTCACACATACCACAACAATGGCGCATTCTAAAGACAAGAAGGAAAAGTCACAGAAGAAGGACAAGGTCGACAAGAAGGTCCAAAAGTCTGAAAAGACACAAAAGCCCTCCGCTCTTGCAGCTGCTGAAAAATTGGACCCTACCATTTCCAGCCTGTTCGCCAACTCTGTATGTGTCGCAAACTAATCGCATCGACACAGTCGCAAATTGCTGACTGTTCTANNGTTTGGTGCCGCCAAACCCATTCACACTGAATTCCCGACTCAATCCGCCAGAAGCACGAAGAAGGCAGAGTCAGAAGACGAAGATGAGGGAGCCGACAACGACGAAGAGCTCTCAGAACTCGACGAAGATGAGCTAGATGCCATTGACGCAGACGATGACGATGAAGTCGAGGCCGAAGTAGACGACGACAGCGATGCTGAAGTGGAGGACGTCAAGGAAGCTCAAGCTGCTGCTCAAGCCGCCCTCGAGAGCAACAATCGCAAGAGAAAGAGAAAGGACAAGCAGCCCGAATTGGAAGATGTATACATGGACAAACTCGGCCGCGAAGAGGAGAAGGCTATCGCAAAAGCAAAAGAGGATCGCACTTCTAAGCGCCAAAAGACCGAGAAGAAGGACTCCGACGACAGCGACAGCGATGAAGATACAGCCGAGGGCGCTGATGCCATGGAAATGTCACCACCGCCAATGCACGAGACTCTGGAGCCTGACAACGACTCGGACTTGGTGAAAGCACAACGTACAGTCTTCTTGGGCAACGTGTCCGCCGAGGCAATCACATCAAAAACGGCCAAGAAGACATTGATGCGCCATCTTGAGTCATTCTTCGAAGATATCGCCGACCCCGAGAAGGGACAGCCTGCACACAGTGTAGAATCGCTTCGTTTCCGCTCGACTGCTTACGCCAGCGCCATCCCAAAGAAGGCCGCTTTCGCAAAGAAGGAGATTATGGTCGAGACAACAAAGTCCACAAACGCATACGCCGTCTACTCATCAAACGCCCTGGCTCGTGAAGCCGCTCGCCGTCTGAATGGAACAGTCGTTCTGGACCGTCATCTTCGTGTCGACGAGGTTGCCCATCCCGCAAAAACCGAGCCTAGACGATGCGTCTTCGTTGGTAACCTTGGCTTTGTTGATGATGAAAGCAACATCGACAAGGCCAATGCCGAAGAGGGCAAGGGCACTCGCAAGGGCAACAAGACCCCCAGTGATGTTGAGGAAGGCCTATGGCGTACATTCTCCACCTGCGGTAAGGTCGAGAGTGTTCGCGTGCCCCGTGATCCCCAAACCCGAGTAGGAAAGGGCTTCGCATATGTCCAATTCACTGTAAGTCAATTTCGAAAGCTCACCTCTCATCTAAACCACTAACAACACAACAGNGAAGAAAACGCCGTCGAGGCCGCCCTTCTCCTGAACGAGAAGAAGTTCCCTCCCATGCTACCTCGCAAGCTACGTGTCACCCGCGCAAAGACCATCAAGCGTAACGTCAAGCCCGGCAGCAACGCCGTCAAGGCACCCGGATCCACCAACAAGAGCATCTACAACCCCAAGGCCGACCCTGTTATGCAGTCCAACATGGGCCGTGCAGGAAAACTGCTCGGTCGCGCTGCAGCTGCTCAAGTCCAGAAGGGCAAACCGATAGGAGGAACACCTCAAGGCTTCAAGACTCCTGAGAGCTTCATCTTTGAAGGTCACAGAGCTAAGGCCGGGTCTGGTAAGAGTGGACTTAAGCTTGGTGGTTCGGGCAAGAAGAAGGGCAAGCCGAGAACCAGGAGCAGTAACAGAGCTGCTGCTTGGAAGGCTGGTGGTGGCAAGAAGAAGGACTAGAGTTTTTTTGCGATTTCTTTATCACCCCTGGAAATATTATACCCTTTGGAACTGTTCATCGATTCCTCTCTTACGGCCCTCTGAGTCCATGACAATAGTGTTGTATTCTGCCACGTAAGTCTGCCGGAAGAGATCGTCAATCCTGTAAGTATGTTCATGATTATTACCTCGATCAAATCTCGACCACCTGCGGCATGTTCTTCAGCTGGCCAGTATTGATATACATGGCACTGGCATTGATCGTCCTCGTAGCCCTACCCTCACCACCCCAGATCCTGTCCCAAACAACATTCGACGCACCATGCCAAACGACCTTGACCACATCCATCCACAGCCAAAGATCCGCCATACCCCTGATCAGCCCATCCGGCCTACTACACCCATCCTCAAAAGCCTTCTGTGCATCATCCCAATACACGACCTCCTTGCCTCTTCCAGCATGCACATGCCCAAACACATTCAAGCGTGGCTTGACTCGCCACAGCTCAGCTAGCAAAAACTCACACCCCAAGCCATACAGATCCATATGATGTTTCGGCGGCGTATGCGTAACCAACACATCAACACCAGACGGCACAGTATCACCCCACGCATCCTGGCCTCTAGGATACTGAAACGCAAACTCCTCACCTCCACAAGCTGGGATCTGAGGCGCGCCATAAACCTTTAGCTTTCGGTTTCGATGAGTTGGGAATGTTAGAGTTGTGCTTGAGTGCTGGAGATAGTGTAGATTTCCCCAATCCAGAGTTGCGTTGTCGATATCTTCGGCAGGCAGAGTCCTGCGTGATCTGGGGTCGAGGTAGGTGTCATGGTTGCCTGCTATCACAACTTTGTGCGTGTGAGGTAGAGAGTTCAGCCAGTCTAGTTGAGCCTGGAGTTCTTTGGGTGTGCCGGCTTGTGTGAGATCGCCGGCGTGGATCAAGAGATCGCCATCTGGGACCGAGGCTGGTAGTTGGCAATGTGTGTCTGAGAGGCAGACAACCCTTATGGGCAGTAGATTCTGTGGTATTGACGGTGACGAACGGAAAATGGAGATTAAGCGGTGTAGTGTCCTGAGAAGGAACTTTGGTGGGGAGAGCAGGAAGAGGTAGAGCAGAGACGGCGGCTCAAATGGCGAGGGAGGCGCAAAAGGAGAGAGCATGTTTGGCATTTGCTATCGAACCATACCAAAGAGAGGATGTGTGTGGGTGTTCGAAGCAGATTTGATGTTTGATGTGTTGACGGACGAGTTGTCGATGGTAGGACAAGATGCATGTGAACGTCTGGGTAATGAAGCTTCAATATCTACATTGACTGAGGCTAGTATTGTATTGATTCTTTGGCAAGCAACACGTCTAACAAAGAAGGTAAAGTTTTATATAGATCTTGAATCACCTATCTGTAAAGATGTATTTCAGCATATCATAGAAGGTCTATACTAAAGATGTGAGATGGCCTTGGGTGGGGTCTGACTAGCCGAGGGCTTCCATAGTGGACAATGCTGCATGTGAAACGGCAGTCTAGATGACGTAGGTCTACGCAGCTCGCGATCAAGTTTCCAGCCGTGAGCTCCCAAGTCATTATACCAACTCTGCCCGGTTGTCATTGTCCTCAATCTAACACCTGAGAAGTCATTTTATTGCTGTGGCAGACAGCAACTCAACAATATGGCGAGTTCACCTACGTCCATGTCTCCTACTTTCAAGGACAATGACAAGGGCATCAAGACAAACATGGAAGTTGACTATGTCATTGTCTTCCGCTTCGCGACTACCAGTGCGTCTCAACCATACTGTATACATTGACATGACTGACTGTCCCCGTAGCCNAAAGCTGAAGCAGGAAAGAAGTTCGCTCTCCTTGTAGAAAGACTCGCAAAGGTCGGGTTGGCTACCGAAGTCCGCAATGGAGACAACCACTCCCTGTTGATCTTCGTCAAGGTCGCCAGCGAAGACCACGTCAACGCTGAGGTATACCGCTCGAGAGTCAAGGACTGGATTCACGGTGTCAAATCAGCAGCACCGCANAAGGAGACTCGCAAGGCTCTCGAAGAGGAGCCCCTCCACGAAGCCGAGCGCTACCGCATCATTTACCGCATGATCACAAACTCTGAGGAAGAAGGCGGTGCTGGAATTACCCCCAAAGAAGGAGAGTGGAAGAGCGTGGAATCCATCTTTGCTCTGCACGACCACGCCTACAACAAAGAGTGGATCAAGAGATGGACCAAGAAATACCTTCTGGAGCCCGAAGACCTCGACGAGATCAGAAACAGACTGGGCGAGAAGATTGCTTTCTACTTTGCGTTCACTCAGTCTTACTTTACCTTCCTCGTCTTTCCAGCTGCTTTCGGAGCTACCGCCTGGCTTCTCTTGGGCAAATTCTCACCCATCTACGCTATCGTCAGCACCTTGTGGTGCATTGTCTTTGTCGAGTACTGGAAACATCAGGAGGTCGATCTCGGTGTAAGATGGGGTGTTCGTGGTGTCTCCAACATCCAGACCAAGCGTAGACACTTTGAGCACGAGCAGGAGGGCACAGATCCCGTCACTGGCGAGAAGATGCAGATCTTCCCTGTCACCAAGCGTCTACAGCGTCAGCTTCTTCAGGTTCCCTTTGCCATTGCCGCTGCAACTGTTCTTGGAAGCTTGATCGCTACTTGCTTCGGCATCGAAATCTTCATCTCTGAAATCTACAGTGGACCTCTCAAGTCTCTACTCGTAAGTCGTTGTTGATCATAGCTGCACGTGCTATACTGATTGTTTCAGGTCTTCCTTCCTACCATCATCTTGACCACCGTCATGCCCGTCCTGAACGGCATTCTTACCACTTTTGCTGAACGTTTGACTAAGTTTGAGAACTACGAGACAGACGATGCCTACGACTATGCTATGACTCAGAAGATCTTCGTCCTGAACTTCATCACCTCATACCTGCCTGTGTTCTTGACTGCTTTCGTTTACGTCCCCTTCGGCAGCGTTGTGGTTCCCTTCCTCGACGTCTTCAGTCTGACTGCTAGACCCTTCGCCGAGAATGAGAAACAGCTACAGGCACCTCAGGTCGGATCATTCGTCATCAACCCTGATCGCCTACGCAAGCAGATTATCTACTTCACTGTCACTGCTCAGATCGTCAACCTTGGTATGGAGGTTATCGTGCCTTACCTCAAACGTCAAGGTTTCACCAAGTACAAGGAGATGCAGAGTGAGCGTGCCGCAAAGAGTGGCCGCCCCACCACTACTCCTTCTGAGAGCGATAACCCCGATGAGGCTGCTTTCCTAACTCGCGTTCGTCGTGAAGCCGAACTTGATGTCTACAACGTCACCTCCGACCTTCGCGAGATGGTTGTCCAATTCGGCTACCTGGCACTCTTCAGCACCGTCTGGCCTTTGACCGCTGTTTCATTCCTCGCAAACAACTGGCTCGAGCTCCGTGCTGACGCCGTCAAGATCTGCATCGAGATGCAACGTCCTATCCCCGAACGCGCCGACACCATTGGTCCTTGGTTGGACTCTCTGTCCTTCCTGTCCTGGCTCGGCAGCATCACCACCGCCGCCCTTGTCTATCTTTTCAGCAATGATGGCCTAGGTCCTGACGGCACACCCAAGAACATCCGCGGCTGGGCCCTCCTCCTCACCATCTTCTTCGCCGAACACAGCTACCTCCTCATCCGCTGGGCCATTCAAGTCGGAATCTCCAAAATCGACTCTCCGGGCCGTCAAAAGGAGCGTCGCGACCGTTACTTGGTTCGCCAACGCTACTTTTCCGAGTCACTCTCTGAAAGCCAGAATCTACCTCAAGTCGGCAAGTTTGGCGATAAGATCACTAGAGAGAGTCTGGAGGAGGAGGCTAGACAGAGCAGTTTGAAGAGCTCGAGGATTGAGGATAGGTTCTGGGCTAGACAGAGGAATTGGCATGAGACTGCGCAGGTTGGTGCGGGCTTGATTGATAGAGCTGCGCCACCGCCGGAAGTCAAGAAGATGCAGTAGACGTGTTCTTGGTCTCTTCGATGCAACAAAGAATTCACAAGGTGCGGAGAGAGGGAGGAGTCGGCTGTGGATGAGAAAGAGAAGAAGATTACGAAGTTTTGATGTCCGTTTACCTGTATTCAACATTAGCCTACCAGAATAAAGCATTGATCCTATTATTTGATATTCCCTACCACGATCAGTTCACTGCAAACATCAAAAGATCCCTGTTAGGTACAGATTCCGTTTGGTTTGGACAGCCAGTGTCATTTGTTCCGAGAGGAGTGCAAGCTCTAGGAAAAGATACAAAGCAAATCATTAAATGTCCGAGACATATACCGAAAAGGTAAAAACACAACATACATAAAAGAAGACATTACTCCCACCACCTCTCATCCAACCCCTCCAAAAAGTCCAACTTGACACCAAAGAAACTCTTCCACACATCAACCTCTAGTCTCCACGGCCGCGTCGTGAGCGCAAAATACGCAATGGTCGAGTAATTCCTACACATGCCCCAATTCTTACCAACCACCAGGATTTTATCTCCCTTGAGGAAAATCTTTCCCTCGATCATTTTTTCGTACTCGTTGAGGCGGAGACGCAGGGCGTGGTGGATGCTCCACTCGCTGAAGGGCATGTCTTTGGGGACGAATTTCCACTCCCAGGTGCGGCCTATGTCGTCGGCGAAGGAGGTGCCGTCGCGGTTGTCGTAGCCGAGCATCAAGGGCCAGAAGTGTGGGGCGGACCAGATGCGCATGAAGGAGAAGTAGGCGTCTGGGTTGCTGGCTGCGTACTCGCGTGCTGAGTCCAGCAGAGGTTTGACTTTGAGTGGGTCTTGCATGGGTTGGCGTGGTTTCATCTCTTGCGCGTCTTCGCGGAAGTCGAAGTATAGTTCCGGTTTGTCGGGTCTGGTTGGTTCCTCGAGGACGACGGCGCAGCCTGAGTACTCGGGTTTGTAGCGTGGTGCTAATAGACCGTGGCGGTAGAGATGGGCTATGGTGGGTCTGGTGATGTACTTCCAGTCCTGTGGGTACTTGTCAGAAGCCCACAGGAATGCTCNCTGCCCGGACTTCATTACCTCGTGACGGACCTTGTCCCAGTCNNCCTTCCACTGGTCAGCGCCTCGAGTGCGGTTCGAGTGGGAGGAGCGTACATCAGGGATCATCTTTGCGCGCGCTTCCTGGTCAAAGAGCGTAGAGTTGCTCCAAGGACGACCTTCCTCGGNACAAAAGAAGGGATTGTTTCCCTCGAAGAAGCATGCCATCATGGCATTAGCGAATGTCATGTCGCGCTTGACCCTGCGATGCACGTCTGGTCCAATCTCTAAAAGCATCATGAGCATGAACTGGCGCTCGAGCATACCCGGTGCCCAAGGACCTTTGGTCCCCTTGGCGAAGAAGTCGACATATGCTTTCATGATTTTCTGCGTCTCGGCATACTTCTCTTGAGCACCAGGTTCAAGGTCAGCCTTGTGCCAGGCTTCTTTGAAACTGCTAGCTCTGGTTCTGTCGATGAAGAGCTCCCATTGTGCCTTCATGTCTTCCATCTCTCCTGCCGAGGTCATTGCGTTAGGAGGCATTCTTGGTACACGATACCCGACGGCTTTGTTTTCGCGGAGGTTTGATANGGAGGNGTCTTCCCACAGCTCCAGAGCCATAACCATATCTTGCCATCTAGGCTCTTTCTCGTTGTGATCGTCGACCCAGCGGCCTCGGATGGTTACACCGGCTGCTTCTGAGAGTTCTTCAATGACACCTTCAGCATATTCCTCATCGGATTCCCAATCGCTGCCATCGTCCTCACCTTCTGAGACTTCTTGATATTCAGTATCGCTGAGCTCTTCGTCGGTGTCGAGGTCGTTGATCCAGCGATTGAGATCCAGGCCGTGGTGTTCGAAGTTGTGCATCTTGCCGGTCTGACTTGCAAGCACACCCTCGTCGCCAGCGTTGGAATCGGCATCGGCATCTGCCAACATCAGCTCATGACCTGAGTTTGCTGGTGTAAGATCCGCAGCCTTCTTCGCGACTGCGATGACCTTGCTAGCCGTTTCGGGAACCTCCTCGTCAGTCCACAAACTGCGATCCCATGGGAAGAGAACCTGGTCCTCCAACATATCTTCTTGTTTGTATAGCAAATTGGGAGGTGCCTCTTCTCTGTGGCTTCCGTCGATGCCTCGTGAGAAGTATTTCATCCTGGTACTGTCGCTATGAATCCAGTCCCAGATGCTCTTCCCCTTGCCGACTTCATCTGGGCGAAGGTCTCTAGCACGGGAAAGATGCTCGTCACGGGTGAGCGTGCGCAAGATATGCTCGGCAGGCTTGTAGAAGTCTTTTGGATCNNTATAGCAATATCAGCATATGAATTGGTACGCGAAATGGAATATCTTACCTCTGAATCGCAAAGCCCTGATGAGAAGTTCTTGAATAGAGTTGTACAGAGAGGAGTAGTGTTCCCCGCTCTCAATGTCCCAGACCACGATGTCATAGTAGTCCTTGAAGCCGAGATGCCACTTACGGGAGCGGTCGATTGTGTCCCAGAAATCGTCGTCGATCTCCTTGACGGTTTTCCATTCAGCTCGACTTGCTCGTCCAACACCGGACTTGGTTCTGATGAGCCATTTATGTTCCTCGGGTGGCTCGACAATGACATTGCCAGTTCGACCATCGCGAACCATGATTGCCATCTTGTAGGACTCCATGACGGCGTACTGAATCCAACGTCTAGTGACCGGATCGTTACGCTTCATGTGAGCACATACAAAATTTCGAGTCTCAACAGCATGATGAGTGCGACGCTGTCCATGAGCGCGAGATCCAGTCTGATGATGCGATGTCATATGGTGCGCTTGATCCATCTGGTAGTAAGGAATAAAACCAAATTGAAGCAGTTGCTCATGCGTTATACTCCTGATCCACGATGCCCACTGGGCAGCAGGGAAGTAGTGATTGCAGGTAAGGATGTTGAGCTCGAAGAATTCATCCCAACTTCGAGCCAGACTTACTGCCTGGAACAAGGAACAGTCTTTGGCGATGACTGAAAATTGTAGCCATCCACCTCTAGACATAGCTTTCTCGCTGGCTATGAAATGTTAGATTAGGTCTTCGAACAAGACTTTCAAACACTTACGATAGTTGTAGATGAATCTGCCACAAACTTTGACACGAATCTTCTTGATACTATACTGTTGCTGATCGTCCACGTCACCAAAGTCAACAAAGGTCGTGGAATCCATATTGTCCTGCATGGTTCTCTCCCGCTTCTCCTTGAGCTCTTTCTCACGCCTAGTCTTCACGTTCTTGACAGGATACATAGGTCTTGATGTAAACTTTGTGCGTCCAGCAGGTGCTTCAGCGCTTGCAGCAGGCGCGGCATCATCGTCGTCAGGCTCGTCATCTTCACGACCAAGATCAGCACACGCGTCACGTAACTGTTGCAGTCCAGGCTGTTCCATTTTCAGGCACAGATCTCTCAATTCTGCATTGGTCACGGACGAGTCGGAGAGGAACTCCTCAACGTTCTCAGCTCGCAAGGCCGCTGGCAGCAGACTGGCATAACCAAGCAATAATCGACAGAACAACAGCTGCTTGATGTCAGGGATTTGCTGCATTAGAGTGTTGATCTCGTCGTCAGCGAGAGGGAAAGTCTTGTCCGTAAGGAATTGCGTATTCGCGGGATCCTCAGGGTCGAAAGTCTGTAGCACACCGTTCATGGTCTGGCCTTCGCGCAGGCGAGTACGAACTTCTTCCGGTGTCTCAATGTGGACTTCACCAGGCTTTGTGACTTCCTGTGTCGTTCTAATGGCCAAGGGCACTGCCGCCTTTTCCTCCAAGGCCTTTGCCTTCTGACGTGCTTTCTTTCTGGCGTTCTTGGATTTGTTCGTCTCCACGAGTGCCTGAGAGGTAGGGGAGTCCTTGGTAGGAGACTGCTTGTTAGCAGGTTCAGGGCCTTGTTCTCTTCCTTGGAGCCTGAGGCNACTCGTGGCAGCAGGCTCGTGAGGGGTTGGGTCGTTCGACGACACGGTGACGGGCTCTGCGAGCCACAAGAAGCGTCGAATGAGGTCGATATAGCTGCCGCGTTCATCCTCGACCACATCTTCGATGGGATCCCATTCCTCGCCGCCTTCTCCTTCAGCAGTGAGGTCGGCCTCGAACTTGTTACGTTCCTCCCAAACCTTCTCAAGGTATTCTGCCTGTCTCTTTTCGTTCTCTTTCTGCCTCAACTTGTCCATACGAGCGGAGACATCCTTCCAGTGACGCCTGAATAAGGCAGCTTCTTGCTTAATCTTCTTCTTTTCGGCATCGCGTTCCTTCTCCTCATCGTCTTCAAGATTACGGACCCAACCGAACCACTGTTGCTGTCTGTACAGGACTTCGGCAGTTCGTCGTTCGAGTCTTTCAAGGGCACGGCCAGTATTGTGCTTCTCGCTGATGAGGTGGTCCAGGTAGTGTTGGTGACCATAGTCGAGCTCGAGAGCGTAGAATCGAGAGTGGTGGAGCTTACGAGCACGAATGCAGCGATCGAGCAAGCCATTCTGCTTGAAGAGATAGGCGTGCAGGGTTTTGAGAGTCTCCTCATCTTCTATGTCGTCAAAGGTAATCTTATGAAGTGGATGGTCGGCAAGGTAGGAAGGAGGATCTTTCTGCAAAGCATCTAACTGGGCACCTCTACGCTTGTAACCCTTGTACAAACCTANGTCGTGTTAACCCACGTCTTGAGGCTTTACGGGAAGCTGCTCATGCTTACTGTAGACCTGTCTTGCGTGGAAGGAGCAGAACAGGCCATTGACGTTGGTAGCTTCCTCGCTGCATCGCCGTTCATCCGACACGTACAACGCCTGACACTGAGGCGCCATGGCGACAGACGCTTCGCTTGGCGACTACGGCAACGCGATCAGGATAATGACTATGTGCGATGCTATATGATGTCTACCAGATGGTAAGATGGAGGTGGACGGATGGTATGCGCCTAGACACGAAGGTAACGCGCCTCCGCTTTTTTCACATGAGCGCCCGCATGTCGCAAGCGCTTGGTTGCTGACCACCTCCGGACAGAGAAGGTTCGATTGTCTCGTCGACCTGTCAATTCTTATCGGATCACTCGTTGATTTGTCCTCGAGCTCAGCTCCTCCGGGATTTACATCTATCCGTCTCACAATCGTAATCCAGTGTCGACCATGAACAATGCATAGGTAAATTGAGCTGCCTAAAGCCATTCTTCGGAGATAAGGTTCGCAGTTTTCTTTGGTCCGGAGCTGGCGGATGACATTCCTACATCGTAGCCTTATTGTATAGTATATATCGAGGCAGGTGGCCTGCTGCTTGGTGTGATGCTCTCGACTCAGCGGTTGCGCAATCCATCAATTGCTGCAAAGATCGTCAAGCATCAACAAAGCTTGTTCCATAGCAGCGCCAGAATGTCATCGTCAACAACTTCGTCGGCTTTGTACGCAACAGTCTCATCCTCTTCACGAGCCACTGGTGCTGTGCCCAAAGACACTGGCAAATTGCGCCATCACAACAAGAATGGAAAGGGTTTCATTAATCCTTGGGAGTCATACGTCGACCGCACAGCGCCACAGATCATCTCTGCCTTGATTTGGTATACAATTCTACCTGGTCGTTGTATAACACGTTGTTGACCACTATCATGTAGGCGAAAACTCAAAGGCAAATCAAAGACTCCCGATACGACACCACCCACCGTAACTGTACAGAGACCAGAGTTCCTGCCCACACGCGAGACCAAAACACTACGAGCAACATGGCTGGGACATGCCTGTTACTACGTCGAGTTCCCTAGTGGCCTCAGAGTCCTCTTCGATCCCGTTTTCGAGCCACGATGCAGTCCTTTCAGCTTTATGGGCCCCAAACGATACACACCATGCCCCGTTGACGTCGCCGACATTCCCATCATTGATGCAGTTGTCATCTCCCACAGTCACTACGACCATCTATCCTATCCTACCATCATGAAAATCAAAGAGAAGCATCCCAATGTTCATTTCTGGGCTCCATTGGGCAACAAAGCATGGTTCACAAAGTGCGGCATCGAGAACATGACCGAGCTGGATTGGTGGGAGTCGCGAGACTTTACTCTGTCAGCAAAGAAGCAAGACGCAGAAGCTACACACACTGAGACCAGCTCTACCGTGAATGCAGGAGGTGCTGAAGATATCAAAGCTGTCATTGGCTGCTTGCCCTGCCAACACACCAGTGCTCGTACGCCCTTCGATAAGTCACATACACTGTGGGGCTCGTGGAGTGTCGAGAGCGGCGGCAAGAAGATCTGGTTTGGTGGAGATACCGGATACCGCTCGGTCCCTGACCTTCCCGAAGAAGAGAACGACTATGATGAGAAGTACACTTACCCGACATGTCCTGCATTCAAGGGAGATTGAGAGCTTAGAGGCCCCTTTGACTTGGGCTTGATCCCTATCGGAGCATATGACCCTCGTTTCATCATGTCACCTATGCACGCCAATCCTTTTGACAGCGTCAACATTTTCGTTGACACACAATGCAAGAAAGCACTTGGCATACATTGGGGTAAGAATCGATGATAAGATATCATGGACAAGCTTACTGACATATCACANGGCACATGGGTTCTCACCGAAGAAGACGTCCTCGAACCTCCGAGGGTACTCAAGCAGGCTATGGCCTGGAAAGACTTGCCTGAAACAGGCGTCTTTGATACTTGCGATATTGGCGAGAGCCGCGAATATTGAAAACGCTGTCGTTTGTGTTTCCGATGAAATCCCTCGTCTTCGTTTGTTGTATACATACATATTGGATTATAGACTGACCGCTCTGGGCTCGTTAGACCCTTGTACAATTCTGATCAGGCTCCTAGTGAACCAGGTCAATAGTTACTCGCCGAAAGTCGAAGTACAGGTCTGTCGAAAGTATTCAAGACTCAAGTCTGGCATTGTCGTCGTCGGCGCTGTCTTTCCAGAAGTTGAGCACTGATCACCCCTGACGCCTGCTGACCAGAGAAACTCCCTCATGCAACCTCGCTCCCGCAACCATCCACCCTTTTCCACCTACCTTTATATACGATCTTTTCCTGTCCCCTCCAACAAGCCAAGAAAGCCGTGGTGGTGCAGCGGTAGCACGCCCGATCCAGTAACCCCTAAAACCGCTTACCTAAGTCCCTAATACTCGCTTACCTAAGTTTCTAATTCTCTATCTCGCGGATCGGGAGGTCGCAGGTTCGACTCCTGCCTACGGTGCTTGTTTTTCTTTTGCTCTTCCAGAGTTTGCGATGTTGGCAAACTCATACGCCTGTTCCTTTGTCGCATGCCTGCGACTTTCTTTTTCTTATATCAGGTCTGCTTTTCATACTTCTTTTTTTTTCTCGCGCTTCTCCATTCTCAACCAGAAAAATGATTTATGCGCATACACACAACATAGAGACGAACGTTCAATGCAGATACGAGATTCTGAAAGGGTATGTATTACTTGCAACATCTTTCCTCTGAACAAGTCCTCTTATTGTTGAAGCTCTTTGACAAGACAACCAAGTAATGACAAAGGAGAATTGTTTCGAATGAGAGACTACATCAAGGCAGTATGCCTCGAATTACACATTACAAGAAATGCCCCTATTCCACAAAAACACCACAATTTAGCCGCTACGAAAAGAATGCTTAGAGGCCAGCGAAAAACATACCCAAAGCAGCGATTCCCATGACCATGGATCCCAGACCGAAACTCTGAGCAGCGTCACCAGTGCTGGGGGTAACGGTGGGTGTGGAAGGGGCAGTGTAGTCACCAGTTGTGGCGGTGTAGTTGATCATGGCACTGCCTGTACCCATTGAAGGGGCAGTGGTTACAGGGCTACCAGCATCAGTGGTGATACCAGCAGTTGCCGCAACCGACGAGATGGAGGAAGCGGCAGCGGCGGCAGATGTCGCGACTTCAGAGGCCGAGGATGCGGCGTCAGCTGCTGGTGCGGCGGCTTGAGGACAGATCTGGGCGGTAACTGCGAGAGCCTCTGTTTACATGAATCAGTCTTTTGCGTTCTTGTCTCCAAGAGACGTGTGTCGTATACTTACTGGCTAGATCGGCTTCACTGCACTGCGCCCGAACGGCGGTCTTCAGGTTGGAAATGAGCGTCTGGTTGCCGCAAATACAAGCCGAGTCTGTGACTTGACAACCAGAGGCTGCGATACCGGAAACCAGTGGACCAGTTGCACAAGAAGGGATCTGAGCGATGATATCGGCGCTGATCTGAGCCTGTGCTACAGCCACAAGGCCAGCAAAGAACAAAGTTGATGAACGCATGATTCTTTCTATATCGACTTGAACCCGTAAAATGGAGAAAAGGACAGTGTCTAAGTCTGGAGAGAAAACCTAAGGAGTGGTATGAAGGAAGCTAAGTTGTTCCTTGCTCGCCCCTTCCCTTTTCTATGTCTCCCTGCTTCCTATTGCTGCTTTCGACTAGAACTTAACCCAGATCTTCGGTACACCTGCATACCTCACCACTTGTTTGTTTTCATCGATTGCTAATCTTAGCTTTTCTCAGATGTTTGCTATGCTGAAACGCAAGGAATGTATATGCTCACCTAACCTACGTAACCATTTCACAACCCGTGAAGTTGCTACTGCAACCGGTATGAGGGGCGGGAGAAGCACAAAGGAATGTAGAAGAAAGTTTGCCATCCCGCCACCCCCATAGTCTTTTGATGGCAAATGTTCTTTGTCTCGCCTCCGCTTTCGTGAAAGACGCGGCTTGAAATTGTGTTTCGGTACCGTCTACTCGGCCCGTGAGATAGTTCTGGCAGCAGGATGGCAAGAACAGCAAAGAGATTCTATGCCGTGTGTTGGTTTCAGCCAAGTGCGATGATGACATGGCAAGAAAGTTGCTGATGGACGGATGGAGCAAAGGAAAAAGAGGTAGAAAGCAGTCGAGAGTCCCAAAGCATCACTATAATCCTTCTTTGCCCTTCTTCCCTCCTTCCAAACTTTTCGAACGGACATAATTCAACCATGGTCTCCTTTCTCTACCCACGCAAGAACCATTCCCGTCTTCCACACTCCCAGGCCTTCGAGAGCATGACGAAACATACACGTCGTCACTCTCACCCAGCAACAGAACAAACATCTCCACAAATCGAAGAACCTCATGCCCACCCTGGCGCTGCAGACCTAGATACCTACACAGCAAGCATGCGCCGCTGGACTCTTCGCCAGTTCCGTACTTCCTTCCCTACAGTATCTCATCGCCTATCCCGTCACCAATACTCTTATACGTCGTCTTCTCACACGCCTACTACTGTGTCTCCTCTGTACCCTACAGACTCTTCATTGTACAACTGCAGCATCAAGACACCGCGACCAGACAGTGCTGAAGCTGAAGAAGAAGAGGAGTTAGGAGATGTAGGCACTACGCCTTGCAACACACCCAGAAACAGGGGCTTGAAACGGAGAAGCACTGTTGTTGTGGCTAAGGGAGCGAAAGTCAGAGAGGAAGTTGTTAATGAGGGAGAAAGCCAGGCGAGGCTGAGGCCAGTGGAGTTGGTTAGGAGTCTGAGTTGTGCTGCATGAGTGCAGATCTGCATCTCGAATAGATTGATCATGGGCCTTGGTGGTCCAGTATGATGTTAAGGAGACTCTTCTGAGCAGCCGAAGGGGATTGAATTGCTGTACATGTTTAGAACGTACCTTCGTATTCATTACATTCTACGTAAGACAGCTGGATCGCACATCATGGTGGTAGCAAGAAGATATCACATAACAATGCTTGTTTAAAGTGTGTCCTGCCTGTGCCGCTTTTGGGAGAGCTAGTTCCGCCCCATTGTGTCGCCAGAGTAAAAGGAAATATTGACATAGTCCCATCATGATCCACGCTCATCTCTTGCTTTTGCCGCTCCTTTAAGCACTGCCGTTGGTGGCAGGCTGTGCAGGAGCAGTCAGGATGCTGAATTGACCACCACCTGCTGCATAGTTGAGCATCTTGCCACGGGTTGCGGTGTTGTCGATCTTGGTAGCAACCAGGACATCCTCGTCCGTGCCCTGACCAGTTTGGTAGTTGGAAGAGAAGCCCCATGAATAGGCATGGCCCTCCTCGGTAATGGCGAACGATTGGTCTGATGCGGCGGTGGCGAAAATGACCTTGCCTGGGATGCTCTTGACAACAGTAGGGTTCTTGAGGATGCGGGGGTTGCCGCGCTCGTCCTTGATCAAATCGTCCTCGGGCAAGTCTGCAGTAGGGATACCACATTGACCACCATCAAGACGGCCCCAGACCAGACACTCGCCAGCGCCAGTCACGGCAATGCTGTGGTGACCACCGCCCTTGATACAGCTGACCTGTCTGCCAGAAAGGGTCTCGACAATCTCGGGCTTGAGAACAACAGCATCATCCTCACCAGCATTGTCAGGCACACCGGTCTCACCGAAGTTGTTGAGACCCCACGCCCAAACTCGATCCTTGTTGTCGATTGCAAAGCTGTGGTAGTCACCACATTGAATGTACTTGATGGCCTTCTTGGGGAGTCCGAACTCTCTGGGTACGAGACCTTGTGTCTTTGTGCGCTCGACCACGCGGCGACCGAGCTGATTTTGTTGGCCTGAGCCCCAGGCGAAAACGGCGCCATTTGCATCGAGTGCGAGGACGTGGTTGGCACCACAGCTGATGTGCTTGACCTTCTTGAGTCCGGGAATGAGCATGGGAGTGCGCTGAACGAGAACATCTGCTGTGAAGCCGAAGATGCCTTCGTTGCTTCTGAAGGTGCCCCAACCCCAGACCTGTCCGTCGTCGGTAAGAGCGAAGGACGTCGAATCACCTGCAGCGACTTGGACAAAGACAGTATCCTCGGGGAAGATGTCGGATGAGATGGCGGTAGGTGTGCTCTCCTTGGGGTTCATGCCCGAGTCGCCGTCATCGTCAGAGTCGGAATCCTCCTCATCCTCGACGTCACGGAGACCACCCTCCCACGTTGTATCTCTTCCAAGAGCACCCTGATCGTTGACACCCCAGGTGAGGATCTTGTTGTCGTGGGTCAATGCCATGGCGTGCATACCTCCAGCGACGATTTGTACGACACCGACCGAGTCAGCAGTCAAGTTGGCATTAAGACGCGGACGCTTGACATCGATAGCCTTCTTGGATGTACCGAGACCCAATTCACCAGATGAACCTTCTCCGCAGACAAAGACATCCAGGCGCTGGGTGGGAGCCTCGTTGATGACAGGTCCCTTGGGTGCAACCTTTGCCTTCTTCGCGACGGCGGGTTCAGGAGTAGCAGTGGCCTTGCGCTTTCTGGAAGCCACGGTTGCTTTTACTGCAGCCGGAGCTTCTTCAGTCTTCTTTGGGCGGCCGGGCTTTCTCTTGGGGGCTTCTGACATTGTTTTAGCCTGTCGATCGATCGAGACTTGTCGTACGTGGTGCAACGCACCCTCTTCTGACTTTGCGACCTTTGTGTCGGCTGCCTTCGGTCTGCCACGTCCTCTGGCTGTGGTTGTGGCGGGTTTGTCTTCGGCCTCAGTGTCGCTCTTAGCGGCGACCTTTGCCTTTGTGTTGGCAGCTGCGCGTGCTGTGGTCTTCTTAGGCGCGTCGGCTTCGACGTCCTTGGTCTTCTTGATGTATTTAACACCAGCCACTAGATGTCATCAGCAAAACGCGTCCGTTGAGTGATTGCGCGAAGGAATGGATTGGGTGGGTATGAGGAATGATTGCTGCGTTTCTTGGGGCAGGGACTCACTTTTCCACTATCTTAGATGTATGTTTAGTTCTGAAGTGGTTTGCGACCGTGGTTGAAGAATTGGTCGGATGGTAGAATGGGTAGAAGGGTTATAATGGAAGTCGAGGGAAAAACTTGGTGATGAAGCGCGTCCCCAAAGTCACAAGTTCTTGAAATCGAGAGCATGCGGGCCAAGCTTGCTTCGGCCGCCAACTCCCGAGAGTTTTCCAGCTATTCTTGATACTTGCTCGAATCACGTTCGTTCTTTCCATAACAGCCACATCAGACTCTGATCACCATTCATTCAAACGTCTCACGCTATCGCGTTACTCTTCGAGTCGCAGCTGCTCTCATTGGACTCGCCGCCACTTCACTGATCGAGTACGCTTGAAAATACCCATGCAGCTGAATACTCGTGTATTATTGCGACAATCGAAATGTCACTGCAGCACGATCGTGCAGTCTTGCATTCAAGAACCACATGCCGGATTTGCTCACCTCTGTCCATCAATCTGAATCGTCACCCTCTGACTTTGACTATCGCCTGACGTTTGATCGATTCAATGCCATCTGGTGACACTGACAATGCTCGTTACGCGGTCCATATTCGTTGCGCGGACGCGCGCAGGCAAACATTGCTTTCCCCGCATTGTGTCGGTTCCTCGGCTGCCGATCTTTCTATATCAACTACAGGTAGGTCTTGGTGAGTGGCTAGCTCTTGTTTCTCTGAAGCTCTTCTCTGTTTCATACACAAAATCTTAGTTGTCCAATATGTCCGTGAAGTCTATACCTACCTTTGACGATTTGCCTGTGGACAAGAAAGGTCCATTCTTGAACGCTTGGGGACTGTGAGCGTTGTCGTCTTCCTAGTCCTGGATTGACCATGCTAAGCAACTCAGATATGGGGAAGATGATCAGCTAGGCTTTCTGAATCGGTTGACCGACGCCTTGGTTAAAGAAGCAGCCAAAGAGATCCAGTCCGGCACAAGGTAAGTATACAGTCTTATCGATTAACATATTTCGCTCACCAGAACACTCCACTGTGACATATCTTGAGCTTGTGCCTGACTGATTGATAGGATCTCTCTGAACTGGCCACTGGATGCTCAGAACGACATACCATTCTTCGGTCGTCAGGTTTTCCACAAACATGTCTATCAGAAGCCGCCTCGCGTCGTTAACGACGATGTCTGGACTTTCAACACCCAGAGTAGTAGCCAATGTATGCACCCTGTGCTTTTAAGCTCGTGACAAATACTTAATCATGTAGGGGACGGCCTTCGACACTTCGCCTATCAGAAAGAAGCGAAGTTTTACAACGGCGTAACTCTGGATGACATACACAGTGACGATTCAACCATCAATGGAATCGGAGCTTGGAGCGAAGAAGGCATCATCGGTCGTGGTATTCTTCTTGACTATGAAGCCTGGCGAGAAGAACACAATCATCCGCTCAAGGATGCATTCAAACCTGGCGTCATCACTTTGTCCGAGCTGAAAGCAGTCGCTGAGTGGGAAGGCGTAGAGATCAAGTTTGGTGACATCCTCACCATTCGTTCTGGATACATGGCTCAGTACAACAAACGTTCTGGCGACGAGCTCGAAGCTCTTAGCAAAATCATGCCGCCGACTTTTCTAGGTGTGGAACAGAGTACGGAGATGTTGAACTGGATCTGGGATAACTTTTCCGCGGTCGCTGGAGATCAACCATCATTTGAATGCTGGCGTATGTGCTCCAACCTCTTCTTCTGATACTCTGTATATTCGAGACTGATATGTTCCACAGCGTCTTCCCAGCCATATATGCTTCATGAAGTCCTCNNCCTGGCTGGTTGGGGCTGTCCGATTGGCGAACTCTTTGACCTTGAAGCGTTGTCTGTCCAATGCAAGAAAAGCGCTCGTTATAGCTTCTTTGTCGCCAGCGAACCTTGCAATGTTGGTACATCACGTCATGCTCAAGAGACAAACCCACTAATAGTGCTACACAAANNGGTTCCCGGTGGTGTGGCCAGTCCACCAAATATTATTGCGATTCAGTAGCGCTTGTTGAAGGTCTGTTACTTTCCCTGTACTCCGACTCCAACTAAGAGCAAAAGTAGCCTATAAAAAGGCACAGTTGTTTCGGGGTAGAGGCGTGTCCACAGAGAGTCGACAGATTGCTGCTTCTCAGTGGACACTACCTTGTATCCTGTTACTATCGTGCATTTTTATAGCTACTCGTGTTACATGTGTTGGCATTCGGGAGAAAGTAGGAAACACACAATATCAAACAACAACATCGATTCACATGCTAGCACGGGCCAGCATATTTAGACCTACTTAAAAGTCTCCTCTACTACAGTTTGACCAAAAACTTCAGCAACGAGAATTTGACCTTCTCTACTTGCCAATCCGAGTTCTCCTTCACATCTGCCCCCATTCTCGACATGACTTCCGTCCACTATTTCTTGAGAAAATTCTAAGACCGACGTTCGAAGACCAGGTCGACGTCGAAATTGCTCTCTCGACATGCTCGATCTTGCGTTGATGCTCAGTCTGGTTACGGAAGGACTTCACGGTTCTCGATCGCGTTCGGAAGAAGCGACGCCTCGGGCTCAAGAGCAGTGCGCTCCGTTTTCTCTGTGAATTTCCTAGTTCATTGTTCTCATTTCGATAGTTTGTCGAGAGACATGATACTTTTAGGGAATAAGCACGCGATATAGGATGCGGTCATGTTCTAGACTTGCCCTGATGCTTCTCGAGCATAAGGCTGGATGTTCTCAAGTGCCCGCTTGCTCTTGATGTGCTACATTGAACAATTGTACGTGTAGAAATGCACAAACTATTCCACGATTGGATAAGACTAGGCGAGAACCTCAATTTGACATGTCTTCTCTGTAAGCTTCCCTAGACCTGGAAACAATCGTGCATTTTACAGCGCGTTTATTGCCTGTATGCTGATGCGAGAGTAAATATCTTTTGCTGGTGGTATAGATATCCAAGCCAGGGTCGTACCCACAGCATCAACCATAGGAAGTCTCAATGACGTAGCCTGCGGATCGATAGACAACTTCTTTCTTGTTACTGCCCTCGTGCTCAATATCCACAAACACGAAACACACAAAACCATGGAACGCGTCGTAACACGGCATGCGATCCGCCTCGCCCAATCTCGGAAAGCGTCCATACCTCGAACAATATACAAACCCTCGCTGCAACATCTTCGACACCGCAGCAACGACACCAAAAACAAGGACGACCAAGTCTACCCTCTAACAGGCTACTACGCCGACATACTCTCCTCGCGCCAAACCCTAAACCACGAACTACAAAACACACCCACCAAAGAAATCCAACCGCAAACCAATACAGCACCAACACCACCACCCGCCGAATCACTCCCCAAAACCGACAAAGAGGAAACGCTAGAGAAAGCACGTATAGTGTTTGGATCACGTCTCGCGGGGCCTGGCGAACGCAAAGACGAGATAGAGGCACATAGTAAAGAAATCGCTGGTGTGTTTGTGCCGCCAAAACCAAAAGAACCAGAGGGCGATGATTGTTGTATGAGTGGATGTGTAAATTGCGTGTGGGATATCTATCGCGAGGAGTCTGAGGAGTGGAGTGCGAAGACTAAGGAGGCGAAGGCGAAGATGCAGGCGCAAAGAGCACAACAACCGCAGGGCGCTGATATGCCTGCTGCTTTGGCAAGCAGTATGGATGATGATGGAGGTGGTAGTGAGACTCTTTGGACTGGGGGTAGTGAGGTTAACGAGGAAGAGATGGATCCATTTGCCAATGTTCCCGTCGGGATGAGAGAATTCATGCGTACGGAGAAGATGTTGAAGCAGAAACACGCTGCACAGGGTTCAAAAGGTGGATAAATGGATGACTGCGTCTCTATGAAGATCAAACCAATTCTCGGTCGTACTCGATATCCAGGCAGAACGTAGTCCTGAGCCCTAGGGACACCTGATCCGTTGATTGAGGAGCATTTCGATGCAGCAACTGGACAGGCAGTCGCTACAAGCGGCGTCGGACAGGTCAAACCGTGGTTAACATGCTGGGAAACTCATGTTGATGGAGTTTGACAAGCCTCATTTCAGTTCCAAAACTGCAGTCACGAGAGTCTTCTGCGAACTCGAAACTCTCGGATCAAAAGCAAGCAGTCGCTGGCCAACTAGCACTCTTCGAGAGTTATGCTTGGGAGAGCGGCGACGTTGCAAGACGCAGACCTTCGACTCCTTGACCTTAGTCTTACGACGATACAGACCGAAGGTAGAGTCATAGAGATCCACGACCTTTGCAGATGGGAAGCGCGTGCAGAGGAGACTGGCGAGAGGCCACGGATGTCTCTCATTCCCTCAAATGTTCCTCGAGTATTTACGATATCGCAAATCACGGACTTCAACCGAGTCTGTTGCCCTAGCAAGAAATTTATTGTATATAGAGTCTTAGTAGGACCAAGTGGCCCGATCAAACTACTTATAAAACAGACTTTACATACTGCAACACGAGTAATTCAATTCATGGCCAAGCTTGCGCACCACATCCTTTCCGCTTCTCTGGACAACTTTTCTTCCCACGATGCAGTGCTAGGGACTGATATATGCCACATAGTTTTGAATGTACCGTCCAAGTCATGAGAATCAAGAGTATCTTTTCCTGGGAATAAAAATGCCATCCGACATTGCTCAGGATGCCCACAACGTCTTTAATCAGTTCTCTGTCGATTCTTGGACCAGCTCTGACTCTGCGCTCTATTCCAGCCTGGAGTTTCGCGATGGCAGTGTCGTTTTTCCCTTTCAGCTCGACGTATTCGTTAGGGTATGTCGTGAAGCCGTCCCTCCATTGTGGGTGTGGCAACAGGCGTACATCAACACTTTGTTGACCGCTGTCAGGGACTGTGATCGTAATCTGCACCATGAAGTAGTGAACCCATGACACGCTGAAGGTCACAGAGTCGAAGGCTTGCAATAACAAGTTCTGCCTCCAGGCAGACATGTTCGTGAGCCAGTGAAAATAGGGGCGTTTCGTTTTGGAGAAGAGCTCGCGAGGTGTGAGACCGACAGCAGGAACCACAAAATCAGTCGGGGTGTCATTTGAGTCCTGGACGACTGCTGCTTTCCAGCCTCTGTAGCTTCTTTGCGCTTCGACAAAAAGCCTAGTTTCGTGTCGGAGGCGTAGAAGATGACGGACAGTGAAAAGCACTTCATCTCTAATCTGGCGTGAAGTCAGGAGAAGCGAGAGCATTTTAAGGCTCTGTACCTCGTACAGGCGTCGCAATGGCAAGGATCTTTCAGAGAAGGGTCCACAGAACATTGCTGAGGTACATTATGAAAGCAGTATCTTTTGAAGGTCCAAAAGTCTGCTTGTACAAGATAATACAATGTTTTGAATGGGTCACTACCACCCAATACAAACTCATAGATCATCATCCGGAGTTCGATAGGGAGTGTCATGAAGGAAGTTGTTGATGTAGCCATTTCGTATGGCATCGTGCTGTTAGCAGCGAACACAGAATTTGAGTTTTGTAGTGGGATATGGCCGGGGAAGAGGACCAAGAGTAGAGGAAGTACAGAAGACCTCACGTTAGCTCACGCAAGATATTGACTGTCTTGCTAATTGTGAGTCAGAAAATCGGTGCAAACCAACTCACCATACACGAGGCTTGCCAGAGCTGATTAGCTCGCCATTTCTGCTTCTGCCTCTCTCAGCTTCTTCTCGTCAGGTGCAGAAGTGCCAGGTACGGATATGTGCCATAGCAAGTCGTATTCGTCGTATTCTGGTGAGTTGTCAGAGGTGGCTACTCTTTTTTCGGGAAGGGGTGCCAGCCCACTCTGCTCAAGTCGCCGACGATGTCTTGGACCAGCTCTCGACTCAAGCGCTTGTACGCTCTGACTCTACGCAAGGTTTTGGCTTTGAGTTTCGCGATGGCCGCGTCGTTCATTTCGTTCAGTCCAACATAGTTGATGGGCCTGCTGCAGTAATTACTTTCTCGGTCAGGATGTGGATGTAGGTATATGTCGACGCTTATCTGATCTCTGGAGGAGATGTTGATTGTGAGCATGACGTAGTCTCCCAATCCTACGCTTAGGGTCAGAGAGCTGAAGCATTGTATCAGCAGTTCTTGCGTTCCGGAAGACGTCTTCCACGGCCACTCGTAGGATCTGGGAGACTCATTGAATGCTGTATTGAATGGTGTAACGTTCTCTGTAGTGCCTCTGACGACCGCGGCTTCCCACCTGTTGATTCCTTTTGGGACCGTGACACATAGTTTTAATCCGGAGGGGACACGCAGCGCTTCAGCTTGAATTTGACGCGTTGTCATGAGAAGCGAGAGTATGCCTTTAGCCGATCGTACATCTGTGCGATCTCCAGAAGAGACTCGAGTAAAACGTCTATCCGATTTCCCATGTAGAAGGTACTTCATCATGTAGAACAGATCACAGTCGTCTGAGACGGCCTCATAGATCATGATTCGGATCTCGGCAGGAAGTCTCATGAATGGGAATGGTGAAGTAGCCATTTTGAATCCTGTCGCGTTGCTGTAGAGAACACAAAACTCCAATTTGTGGTGCCAGGGCGTCATAAAAGAGAATCAAGAGCAAGAGAAAGAAGCAGCATTTCTTATAGAAGAGCTCGAGTGACACACGCGAGATGTATGCTGGTTGGTTTTTAGTGAGTCAGAAACTGGTGCAAACGAACTCATCTTACACGAGGCTTGTTAGAGCCGACATGGAGTACTGTGCATGTTCTCGGGCACTTTCAAGCGTTGCTTCCTAAAGGTGGTCTTGAGCCTGTCTGGCGAACATCAATCAATCAGGACGACAAGCTCTAAAGGTATGCGATTTTTGTCTAGTGATGGCGACATGGACCGAATATACATATCCACGGCCAAGAAGAGTTGTTGAAGGTCTTCTTGGCTTGTTGGATTCTTGGAAAGAATGTTCTGTGCTTTCGGCGGTGAAACAAATGGAGCTTGCTACAAGAAGAACAGCTCTGACGGCTGGACGGCGGTGAATGAACAAGATTTCAACCTGGCTGGCGGGTTCGATGGCGATCGGAAGCGGGCCGACAGTTGAAGAGGCAGAGCGAGCCTAGATAAGAGCGGACTAACGTATGGCAAAGCGCAGACGTTTTGTGACGAGTACCCGTAAAGAATTAGATGGTGAAGTGGAAAAGGAGTCTGGTGCAGGAGTAAAGATGTGCAGGGCTGCGGGAGGACATGGATGCTGTGTGGGGAAGGAAGGGTGAGCGTCATTTCTCAACGACGGTCTCAAGCTGCTCGGAAGAGCTGGAAAGACGGATGCTAGACAGCTTTCGCATGATTCAAAAGACAGACAGCAGTAGGCAAGAATTTTCACAGACAGAGGGTCGGTGTGTGGTACGGTGACATGTTCTGATGGGAGGCCGAGTTTCAAGACGAGAGCTTTGACATTATTCAAGGACCGAAGAAGCCGTTGGCTTTGTTATTGGAGACGGCAAATCAGGGATGGCGTGTCGTGGACCTTGATGCATGGTCATTGTAAATAGCGACAAGATGGCCGCTTTTTTGTATCTGCAGTTCAAAACGACTTGCACGCCCAGCTGAAGTGTTGCTGTCGCGTGAGTAGAAAATACAGTCACTAACAAGGAGTCATCTGGCACCGAGTCACCCAGCTTTGATATACTTAGCGTGGTTGGGCTCGTAATCAACAATCCGGCATAATCAAGATTGCTTTTGATGCGCAACTGAGCAATTTTCCAGCAGCAGCGCTCCACGCGCCATAGCAGAGTATACACGACAGGAACCATGGCACCCAAGGACGAGCAGCATTCGTCACAGGAGTCCAACTGGGGAGAGACATCCCAAAGCTCCCTCACCGCCCTGCATACATCAACGCAGAGCCTACGAGATAGCAGCAGCGCCGCCGCTTCTCACCGCCCTCCGTCACGCGCCGAATCCGTTGTTGCGCCCGACGACCTTCGCGCTCAGACGTACAACCCAAACACAAAGCCCGATGCATCCAAGAAGAGACTCGGACCCGTGAACTATGGTAAGCCTACAACATCTGGCTGCCTGCCCATCATCCTTAGCTAATAACACTCGCANGGATCCATGGCCTCTCACACAAGGCCACCTCTCAACTCGCCTCAACCATCAACCCGCGGCACCCCTAAGAAACCCTCTCTCGGAAAGCGTACTTCATCAGCCGGACCCAAGCGTGGTCAAGAGTTCTCGGTGGATGACGATGTGAACGAGGTTCAGCAGGACAAGGCTTCGTCATCATCCAGCCATGTTCTGAAGTCCAAGAACTCAACACTCCGCAGACGACCAACAGCCCAGCCACCACATCTTTCAAGAGTCGAATCAGACGAACGGGAGGACGACCCACCATCCAGGCCTCAGACAGCCGAGGCACACAGACACGCCGACTCTGACGACACCGAGGCCACAATANNAATCCTGAGGAAGAAGAGGAAGCCTACAACTCTGCGAAAGACCAGGACGACGACGACAATGATGAGGGATGATGGCGACGATGACGCCGACCTGAGCGACGCCGAGAGCTTCACCTTGAAGGACAGGCAAGAAGCCATCAACGAGACACATCCTTTCGGTATCCGTATCTGGAAGCCTGCTTTGTACAAGAAGAGTCGCTCCGTTCAGGTTACAGCCGAAGGTGACATTCATCAGACCCCTGGTCACCATGTCAGCTTGGGTCTGTTATTNTTCAACCTACTTTGGACCCTCATATTCGGCTGGTGGCTTGCCTTGCTTTGTGCTGCTGGTGCTCTTATTTGCTTTGCTCTACGCTTCACCCCTGGCTGCCAGGAGTACGGCTATGTGTTATGGCAATTTGCTGGCTACATTTTCTATCCTTTTGGAAAGTATGTTCTGCTCGAACACGATGAAGCTTATATGGACGAGGATTCAGGCGAAGGTCGCAGCATCTCTGAATACGAGCGATGGCAGACCGGTGATCTCGAAGAGGGTCGACTCTTCTTCGGTCCTACAGACATCAACCGATCCCTGATCGGCCGTAGAAGGGACAGCGTTGAGACGACTCCTGATGAGACTGACAGCTTGCTTGGTCGCCCAGGTAGACGATCCAGCGGAGATAAACAAGAGTCAAAGTCGAGACTTTTCGGTCGTGGAAAGTGGACTGTCGGAAGAATCATCTTCTTCGCTGTTTTCTGGGGCTTCATCACTCCTTCGCTCTGGTTTATCTCGGCTCTATGTTGGTTCCTCGTCTTCACCATTCCTATGGGTAAGGTCACGCTCCTCTTGCACCATCACTTGAGAAGGCACCCACTGGCTTTGTCTTTCCACTCCGACACCCATGATGCTAGCCGTGGACCTAACGAAGCTCCTTCAAGCGTCCTGCTGTGTACCTACCGTGCTGTTGGTAGCAGATACTGGAAGTATACCATTGACGGCACTAACATCTTCCTCATAAACTTGTTGAGCATGGTTGCATTTGCCATCTTCGACTTCTACGTTTTGAGAGAGTATCTTGAGCTCGACATGTTCATCGCCTCATCTGGTTTCATCTTCATCCTCGGTCTGTTCTCTATCATCCCCTTGGCCTACTTCATTGGCCAAGCTGTTGCTTCCATTTCTGCACAATCGTCCATGGGTGTAGGCGCTACCATCAACGCCTTCTTCTCTACCGTCGTCGAGGTGTTCTTGTATTGCGTTGCTCTTAACCAAGGTAAAGCTCAGTTGGTTGAAGGCAGTGTCATTGGTAGTATCTTTGCCGGTATCCTCTTCCTTCCGGGCATTTCAATGTGTTTTGGTGCCATCAAACGCAAGACTCAACGCTTCAACGTTAGATCCGCAGGAGTCACATCAACCATGTTGCTTTTCGCAGTCATTGGCTCCTTTGGTCCAACCCTGTTCTATCAAAACTATGGTAGCCACGAACTTGTCTGCCACCAATGCGTCAAAGGAGACGATACGAAAGGAGACAGAGACTGCAGACGCTGTTACTTTAACCAGGTCCCTGCCATCAACGATCGCTTCTTCCTCGAAGCCGTGCGCCCGTACATCTGGTTCTGCGCTTTCTTCCTGTTCATGTCATACATTATCGGTCTCCTCTTCACTCTGCGTACTCATGCAGCAGTCATCTGGAACAATGAATTGGACGAGAAGAAGCTGGAAAAGATGGA
This sequence comes from Aureobasidium mustum, assembly GCA_903819665.1. NCBI lineage: Eukaryota > Fungi > Ascomycota > Dothideomycetes > Dothideales > Saccotheciaceae > Aureobasidium > Aureobasidium musti. The sequence goes on from CAIJEO010000013.1 coordinate 1,340,654, forward strand.
GCACCAAGCATTACAAATCGAAGCTCGACATGGCAGCATCCCCGAAACCATTGTTGTCAATCCTCATGCACACATGAGCCGTAACAGCACTATGGGCTCAATCGGCACTTTGCCGCGTGGAAACATCCAAGAATCACAACTTTACAAGCGCATTCTCGGTCAGTCTTTGAAACAGGCTGGCTTTGGCAGTACTGCGCCCAGCGAGCAACACTCTCCTGACAAGACCGCAGCCCCTACTTTGGGTGGTCCGACATATCTTGTACCTCCCAAGTCCAGCGAAGAAGATGGCGATAGGATCCAGCAGCGCAAGCTACGAATCCCTGGTCTCTCCGCGGAGGATAATACTGCTTTGGTACGTCAAGTTGCAGAGATGGCAGCAACTGCAGCGACTGTGGCTGCCCGTGACGCAACCCGCGCTCCTCGCAAGGCATCGCAAATGGCAAGCACCAGCGCTGGCAGTATAAAGCATCACGGTTCCATCTCATCGTCGGCCGGTCACTCAGCCTCAGCAACTAAGAGTGGTGCCGTGCCCGACGATGCTGGAGAAGTTCATGGAGAGGTCCACGAGGCTCCAGCTCACGAGTCGGGAGGCCACGATGCACCCAACTGGAGTCGTACAAAGAGCGCGGTGATTCTGTTGACCGCCACTGTCGCCTATGCAGTGATTGCCGAGATTCTGGTTGACACAGTTGACAGTGTTCTCGAACACATTGACATTGACGAAAAGTTCCTTGGTATCACTCTCTTCGCGCTTGTACCAAACACGACTGAGTTCTTGAACGCCATCTCTTTCGCCATGAATGGAAACATTGCTTTGTCGATGGAGATTGGTTCTGCATACGCACTTCAAGTGATGCTTCTGCAAGTACCGGCCTTGGTCCTCTACTCTGGTGTATGGGCACAATGGATGGAACCCGCGTATGTTGCTGACCATACTTTCAATTTGATCTTCCCTCAATGGGATATGGTGACCATCATCCTCGGCGTCTTCCTGATGGGTTGGGTCGTTGGCGAGGGCAAGAGCAACTACTTCAAGGGTTCTATCTTGATTCTCGCCTACCTGACCATCATCATCGGCTTCTGGTTCTCGAGCTGGAGCAGCGACNNGAGGTATTTCTCTAACCTACAATCTATTTCTTTTCGCATTACGCTAACCTTCGTGCGTGTACAGGGTGGCATCAACCGCTTCATGGGCATCGACCGCTTCGACACACTCGCCCTGCCAACCAACGCCCAGACTTTTCACACGATTGGCAAGTCCACACGAGGACAAGCCTTTGGTTGAACACACTCCTCAACCTTACTGTAATAATGTTTGAAAGACAAATTTGAGCATGGAATCGGCGTTTTGTTGTTACGGTGCTTGAACGACCTCTTTTGGGCACAACTGATATGTCTTTGCTTATACTCAAAGAGAATATAATTAATATATAAAGCTATGAAGATTTTACCTTTGTGCATGTTTGGTACACACACGCATACTACTCGGGTGACAGGACCTGTGATGAACACAAGGTACCAAAGATGCAGAAAGGAAACCCTATCGGCAGCCCAAGTGATATAAACAAAGTTTAGTCTTGAAGTGACAACACCACACCATCGACGAAAGACCGGTTCGCTGGGAGGCCAGATGCCCATCCACTGAAACCAAGTTGGCCCCCAATCCTCCCCTCGCCAACCATTGAAAGATCTCGAATAGATCCATCTGTTAAACTCCCACTCTCCATCTGCAGTTTTTCTTCTGTACCAGGTTTGGCTTTCGATATTGCTCAATACTCTTGTAAGGTCGAGTATCAGATCTCTGCTGCAGAAGTCAGAAGTTTCTAGCCTGGCTTCGAATTTGGTCTTCAGTTTTTCGATGGCGCTGTCGTTTAGCCGTTCAATCTCGACGGGTGCATGGGCTGTGATGACATCTCTTACGGGATAGTCTCTCCAGCGCACATTCACGCTTTTCTGTGTGCGGAAAGAGATGTTGACCTCAAGGCTTGCGTGGCGATCAAGGCCTATAGTTAGAGTCAGTGAGTGGAAGCACTGCATCAATAAATTCTGCCTCCAGATGGACGTCGAAAAATATGAGCTAGCAGGCCAATGATCGTGTATGCAGGCAAAGAATGTAAGTGGTATGCTTTTGTCTTTGGAGTATTGGTGCATCAAAGCTATCCAATCGTACTGGCCTCGTAAGCGTAACTCCAGCCCGCGTAGAAGAACAGGCAGCGCCTCGGTTTGGATCTGGCTCGAGGTTTTGAGGAGCGAGAGTACTGCTTTAGCTGTGGATTTGACGGTACTGCATTGGGTGGGTTTGTCGCAGTATTGACAATGTCCACGCACAAGCTGTTGCGCAACTTGTATCGATTCGACGTCTCCCAAGACGGACTCATAAACCATGATTCGAAGCTCGGGTGGGAGTGTCATCAAGGACGGCGGTGTAGTCATCTTGTGTGCGATCATGACTTTTGTAGAGGATAGTCTCGTAATGATATATTGTGTGAGATGTGAAGGGATCGACCAAAGATGAAGAAAGCAGCAAAATATGGTTGGGAAGAAGTCGAGGTGACTCACACAAGGCAGCAGCTGGGAAGGACAGTCAGCCAGCGAGAAGATTGCGCAAGTTGACTCACCACAGCCATGAGGCAGATGCAATCATCGAACCCATTGTTGCAAAGCAAGACCATATATAGGATATTATTCCTGTGCTCGCTCTTGTCCTATCGGTCGCGGTTGTCGTGATCGTTCCTACCTTCTTCAGAGACTGTACCTGCCTAGCATAAGCAGCAAGAATGGCTTGAGACCAAAACCACAGACGGTCATTCTTATAATGATAGCGTACCCTTGTCAAGTATCTCGAGCTTTCCGTCATCTCTTCGACGATACTGGATACAGAGACCAGACATGAGTAAAACCACCAATGTAAACATGCAAATAGTCCATATAGTGTGAACCACTACGAAGCGTGACATCAAATGGCCTGGCGAAGCTCTCTAAGTAGTGTTTTCAAGAGAGCCTATCATTTGTTTGATCCTCTCTTATCCGCATCGGAGAAACCTCCGCGTCGGACATTCCGATTTTTCAAGTCCTTCGTGAAAGTAGACGAGAATTCAGGGTAACCTGTCTCGCTGTCATGTGCTTTAAGGATGCAATTTGGAATGCGTGGTCGAAAACATCTGCCGTTCACTCGTATGGACCAGATTCTGAAATCGGTCCGCAAGTAGCGGTTTATTGGCCGCTTAGAAGGAAAGAGCAGGAAGCAAGGCCCGTGACAGTTTCTCTCCAACAGATGGGATGAGTGGATGTATGCTCAGACAACAAAGCAAATGCCCAGAGAAGCCTGGAGTACTAGCAAGAAGCAAGCAGAACGAGTCAACCACAAAGATCAGCGTCCTACTTCCCACGCCGCGAGCTGAAGACCGCAACTTCCCCCAAAGACCTTTTGATTAAGATCATTGCTCCACGAGTCAAGGGCACCAAAGTATAGACAGACCTAGAAGTCACGTCCTTGGGGGCATCGGAGTCCCATCCGCACTGGTCCGCTTATCGGCAGAAAGGGCGATCCACATTCAACAGGACCATTGAACAGGCAAAACCCAGCGTCATTTCAACGACTAAACCAATCTGGACTCTTCTGATGGTTGTGGTTGATGGAGTGGCACTCCGCGGGTACTGGCCGAGACGACCTCAAAAGGCAGAAATGCCACCAATGCAACGACGTTGAAAGCCACGAGAAGAGCCCTCTTTGCCGAGACCCTATGGCTTTTCGCTTCTCGCGTGCCATCGGCAATAGATAATTTAAACAAAAACGGCGAAAAGAGGTTATTCCGTTTCTAGAATTGTTTGCTTGCAAGTGCTTTGCTCATCAATTCACGGAGTGCTTGCTACTGCCGGAAGAAGCTCTCCCCAGAGTGGATGCATGCTCGATCGAGCAAAAGAGATAAATTGTCGATAAATGAAAGTCTGCTTCGGCCCGCTCCAGAATCAGGGGCGGGTGTGCGTGTTGCGCAGGTGCAGCCGCAAGGGAAAGCTTTGATATACGAGTGCTGGAAGCTAAAAGCACCAGAAAAGTGAGCCGCAGAGGTAGATCAATGTGATTGTGACATGTTGATAGCAGAGTCAGAAACAACGAAGTCTGGAAGTAAAGTTGAAGTTTAACTTTCAGCAAAGCACGGGGTCAAATGTCGATCCGCATATTATTGAGGATTCAGGAAAGGCTGGCCTCAGAAGAGCCAAGCAGGAGAAACAGGAATTCAAAATGTTGCTCTCTCCAAAAGGAGAAAAGCAGAAAGCACAGTCACCCACCTTGACATGCAGACTATCGAGTTTATCTTGTAGCTGTGCCAAAGTTTCTCGAGATTTTGAGCAACGATCACTTTGTGGTATGGCAGAAACAATGATCTACTCAGTCTCCATTGTTCAACGTCTCTGACTTACTTGCAGAAAGCAAGGCGAGAAATAAATTGCGAACTTGATCCAATAGGCAGACCAGAAGCCAAAACAGTCAAAGAGTGTTACCATGCAAGGGACCAGTTTTGGGGGGTGATCGGAGCCGGGATGGTCAATGGCGTCTGAAGCTAGAAAAGGCAGTTGTCGAGTCATGGGTGGTCGCAAGTGCTGTTTCAGCAGACGGACCTAAAATTCACAACAACCAGAAGGAGCAAAGCACCACTGGAATGGCAAGTGGAGATCAGTGGAGTGAGAATCGTTGGCTCGAGCCTCACGAGTCACAAGAAAAGCATGGCAAAAGAGGAGAAAGGCACAGACGCGGGAGTCTGGTTGTTGAGGTTCCACGACAGGATATAATACTGCATCTGCTCTTGCTCTTGTGTGAGCATTTCATCCAATTCAAAACTTCCAGATTTCACTCTTTTGCAACAGAACCAACTTTGACACACTCTCTTTCTTCAATTCCTTCCTTCTAAACTCAACAACCAACACACAAACACCGCCATCATGCAGCTCCGTGTCTACACTTCCCTCGCCATCTTCGCCGCCACTGCCATGGCCGCTTCGGCCTCTACCTCTGCTGCTGCCGCCTCTTCGACTGCCGCCAGCCTTACTGATGGTGTCCCTCAGTGTGGTGTATGTTCCTGCTTTCGCTCTGAATGAGATGTGGCCAATAGACTGACATCTTCCGACAGNCTCCAATGCATTACTGACGCCGTAACCTCATCCGGCTGCTCTGCCGACGACTACGTGTGCCTCTGCACAACCGGCTCCAAGGCCTTCCAGGCTGCCGGAACCCAGTGTCTTCTCCAGAAGTCCGACTGCTCGGCCGCGGACCTCCAGACCATTACGACCATTGCTAAGAATCGCTGCGCCGCTCTTCTCTCCAGCTCCGGCAACTCTGCTGGCGCTGCCGTCTCTGGTTCTGCTACCAGCGCTGCCTCGTCCGTTGCTAGCTCTGCCTCCAAGGCTGCTGCCTCGGCCACACACACTGGTGGTGCTGTCCAGGTTGGTGCCAGCATCATGGCTGTTGGTGCCGGTGCTCTTGCCTTCATTCTGTAAGCAGAGATGTGCAAAAGGACTAGGATGTGATAGTGTGGAGTGGGAAAACAGCACACGCGCTGTTCAGAGGAGAGTTTGTACGGGATAGCCTCTTTTAACGATACCCAAGTGGTTGCAGCATCATTTTTATATCTTTCTAAAGCAGGGGGCACTTTTTGCATTTTAGGGGAATATTAACTTCTTTTTTCTTTCGTTTCAAGAGACTGTGTTTATTTGACGAGAGAAGTCCACTTTGTGACCCATGCTGTGAATTCGTCGTCTTTGTCGTTCCAGTCTGTCTTCAGGAAGTCNNGAGCTGCTGAGCATGCATTATCGATGCATGTGGAGAGGATTGTATCGACTTGATCAGCATCGAGCTCGTAGAAGGCGTTTGCGAGATCGTCAACAGATTCGGGCAGTTCCTTGAGTAGATGCATGAGTTTGTCCAGAGTCAGAATGTTGACCTTCTTGGAAGCAACGTCTGGCGTGAAAGTTTTGAGTCTGCGTTTGGTGATGGCGGCGTAGAGGAATTGGATCTTCTTGAGTTTGTCGGCAGCAGTTTGCAGGCGTTCCTTTAGGTCTAGACGGTCTTTTGGGAGTTTGTTGGCAGCGGAAAACATGTCGTCGAATTCGTCTTGATCGTCTCTTTCGTGTTGGTCGTCGCTTGTGGAGCCTGCATCGTCCTCGTCATCTTCATCCTCATCGTCGTCGTCTCCATCGCCCTCTTCCCACTCTTTGAGTTCTTCGATGGCATCGTTGATGGTGTCTCGTAGTTCCTGAGCTTTCAGAACAGCCAGACCAGCAATTCCAGTCTTCTCCAGCAGAATCAGAGCGTCACAGGCTTCCCACAGCACACCAGTAGAAGCAAGAGTGTTCTTAGAGTGGTTGGACAAGTTCTCTTCCCTAGCGACATCGAGGACTTCTTCTAGGAAAGAGACCATCTCACGCATGACTGTGCGGACTTTGGCGACAACCTGGTGGTGTAGAAAGACGCCCCAGATATCAGGACGGCAGAGTTCGACGGCGGACATCATGGCGGGAAGACAGGTTTGGGCAGCATCGCGAAGGACTGAGGTAACAGCGGTAGGAGTGAAGGGCTTGTTGATCAAGAGCAGAGCGAGCTTTGTGGTGTGAGCCTTGAGCAAAGTGGCACTGTCGCGAAGCACATGGAGCGGGTTTGGAGGGTTGGGTGGAAGTTGACTTGACGGGTCGATGGAAGCGTTCGGGGCTAGTGTGGCGAGGTATTGCGCGACCAGAGCACGCTGCGTCTGAGCAAGATCTATGAGTGTTTGCGAGGCGGCCATGGCGGGATTGTGTGTTGAGGAATGAGGAATGCGACAAGGTTTAACAATTTCTTGAACAAAGTTGCCAAGTTCGAAAGCTTCGGGAGTGTTTGCGGTCACCGCCCGCCGCCCGTCTCGTCACCGATAGCACAAACATGCATGAAGACTCTCTCTAAATGTCGCCTACCCTGGTCGTCGACGTCGGCGCATGGTCTCTCAAAGCTGGATACGCCTCATCCGATAGCAATGGCGCCTGTCACGTTGCTCCCAACTGCATCGCCAAATCTCGCGACAACAAGACTTATGTTGGTTCGCAACTGTCGCAATGCACCGACTATGGTGACATGACCTTTCGTCGTCCCGTCCAGAAGGGTTACATAGTCAACTGGCCTGCTGAAGTCGCCGTGCTGGACAATGAACTGCAACAACTTCAATGCGATACTTCTGATACCAATCTGATCATCACCGAACAACCCAATGCTCCGTTACAGCTCACTCAGAATCTGGACCAGATGGTCTTTGAGCACTTCGACTTTGCTGCCGTCTATCGAACCATTGGTTCCTCGTTGAACGCCTACAACGACACTCGCGCCTTGTTCGGCGACCCTCCTGCGAATCCATCAGCCATCCAACCAGCCGATGCTCTTCTCGTAGTCGACAGCGGTCATAGTCACACGACAGTCACCCCATTACTAGCTGGCCGGCCCATACACCCTGCAGTACGCCGTCTAGACGTCGGAGGCAAGCACCTAAACAACTACCTTGCCGAACTCATTTCCCTGCGCCATTTCTCTCTTATGGATGAACCCCACATCGTTTCTCAGATCAAAGAAGACGCCTGCTACCTTTCCACAAACTTCACTCAAGAGCTGGAAGCCGCGAGAAACAAGGATCCTAGTATTGTCGTCGACTATGTCCTGCCAGACTACGAACGCTACCATCGTGGTTTCATTCGCCCGCACGATGCCTCTCACAAAGCCAAGATGGAACGTTTGGGAGTAAGACAGCCAGATGATCCCATGACTGCCCGAGAAGAACTCTTTCCTCTAGCAAACGAACGTTTCGTCGTTCCTGAAATGCTATTCACGCCTTCAGATATCGCTATGCCACAGTCTGGCATTGCAGAAACTATACTCCAAAGTCTACAGTGTTTGCCAGAATTGCTATGGCAACCTATGCTCGCAAACATCCTACTAGTCGGTGGCAACACGTTAATTCCTGGCTTTGTGGAAAGAGTAGAGACGGGAGTAACCATGTTGGCTCCTGAAGATATGCTTGTCCGTGTACGGAGAGCTAAAGAGTATGTTTCTATTGCCTTCACAGCCCTGCTTTCCTTCTCTCCCTCTTTATCCTGTCTTGTATCAACAAGGCAAAATACTAACTCAAGTTCACAGNNTCCCATAACGTCAACCTGGCAAGGAGGCTGCCGTATGGCCAACAACCAAGACCTCTTCAAAAACGTCCTGATCACCAGACAAGAGTACCAAGAACACGGTCCCAACTGGGTGACCAGACAATTTGCAACNAAAAGACCAACGACTGCCAAAGAATAGAAATCTTTGTAACCAACTCTTGGTCAATAAAAACGAATTCAAGAAATAGCATGACCTTTTTCGCTTGCAGAACTGTATATTATGGCTTTTTTGATGGCAGAATTATGTAAAACAGGGAACCAAGAAAACTACCTACATGATGAGCCTGGGCATTATTCTGTATTCTTATGACCTTTTCATCCCATCTCTTGATAAGCATTCAGGATTTTGCCATGTATACAATCTTTTCTACGGACCGAACTTACTAATCATGTGGAAACGACTAGGAAGAAACATCAAACGTAATTGGATTGTACTGTAACCACTGGATCCAAACATTCGTCAAGAAAATGTTGCAATAGCTCACGACGGGCAAGAAAAGCACAAAGACATGCACTATAAAACATGACAGTGAAAAATGAATGTGTGTAATTTCGAAAGAGCGAAAGCCTAGCTCTCCTTCCCTGAACGCAAAAGAAAGAAGAATATATAACCATGAAACGCTTAAACCCTCATTGTCCCGAATGATAAAACCACCAAGCGCCTTCGCCAATGCCACGAACAAAATAAATGCTGAGAATGAAGAGAAAAGACATAGGACAAGCAACAACAAGAGAAATGAGTGTACAACCGACCCAGGGAGATGAATATACATATAGACATTCTGTTCCCACAAAAACTCCTTCCAATCAACAAGGAGTATACGAAAGAGAGACCAGCGGAAGGTCTTTGATGAAGGAAGAAATGAAGGCGTCGTTAGGCACGACCAAACCAAGGTGATCTCTGTCCCTTCTTGCGACCAGAGATGAACAGTCCCAACCACTGACGCTCAGTAGTACGGTCGGGAGAATCATAACGCTTCTAGCGTCCGAACTGGGCAAACAGCTCTCCCATGTCCGAGTCACCAAACGAAGTCTCGATTCTAGTGAGCTCCGGCAGCGTCGGTGGGGGCGAGAAGGCTTCTCTCGTAGGAGGAGAGTATGGATTGCGGTGTTGAGACGATGATCGACTGACTCTGCTCTGCGAACTGAAAGTCCTGTGGGAAGCAGGTCTCTGGACTTGCGAAGGTTGAGAGTACAGCGAGGATTGTGTCTCGGTCTTGGACATGGGTGACAATGGCGGTAGAACTGGAGGCTGCTGTGTGGTTTGTGTGGTGTAGACGCTGGCCGATCTTTCGCTCGAAGAGTCGCTCTTGATGGGTTGTGTGTGCTCGGTGGTGGGATGGACGACCTCAGGCTCGTCTAGCATCATGGCATCAGGGCCCTGGGGCGGATCGTAATCGTCTACGACGGCAGAGCCGTTATTGTGGGAGTTGAATGTGAAAAGACCACTCTTTCTGCGGAACCAAGAGCTGCTCTTTCTCTTTCTTAGAGGAGGCTGAAGAGTGTCTTGGCCAGGCTTAACGACGACATAATCCTCTTCAGCAGCACGCTTGACTCCTCTAGAGCTGGTTGTGCTGTCGGAGGCCGGACGATCGGACGAGGCGGTTTGTGGAGGGTTTTGTGAAGAAGGGGTCGAGACGAGAGATGTGCGTGAGTTGCTGAAGCTGCTCTTCAGGTTCGACAAGGAGAAAAGCTTCTGCATGCTGATGGATCTGCGACGGCCATTGTTGTTGGGGCCCTTGGGTACAGGCAACTGGGAGCCGAAACTGTCGTGGCGCTGGTTGTCGTGGTGGGCCATGGCGTCTATGTTTGCGAGATCGAGCTTGGACGACGTGTCGTGGTTGTTCAACTGGTATGCCAATGGTAGATGATGCAATTGAGAGGAGCTGCCGGCAAAAGAATTGGTGTCTTGTCGGTGCAAGGAGTCAGTCGAGGGTGAGGCAGACTTTGACAGGTCGGGCGTGGAGAAATTGCTCGGATGCTTCCTCGGGAACGACGNAGTTGGAGTTGCTAGGCGACACAAACGGCAGCGGCGATGTACTCGTCGAGACGTTCCTGCTGTGCTTGACAGAATAGTTGCTGTGCTGTTCGTNNTGCTGTTGCTGCTAGACCCCGCAAACAATTCGACTGGTGTTGGTGGATGCGAAGACAGTGGGCTCGGTCTGGACGGCAAGACAGTAGCTTGTTGACCTCGCCCAGAAGTCGCAATAATGCCCAACGATGGTACTCTCTGCCTGTGCTGAGAAAGCTGCGACATGGTCAAACCCCTTGACTTTCCAATGACTCTGACTTCTGAGAAGTGTCGCCGTGCGCTACGAGTACCTGTCTTATCCGACTCGCTACTGTGTTGCTGAGAGCGTGGGGTTCACACATATATTAATCCTTGCCGACGGCTTGTTAAAAGTGGCCCCTTTCGTGTTTTGGCTTCGCCAGATCCTTCTGTACCCTACGCCTGAAAACTATCCACCACGTTTCACTCCTGGCTCAGGGAGCACATGGACTGACAAGAACGACAACAACAACGATCGCCATACAACAAGTCATGCAAGACTAAAAGGTCCCTTTGACGCAAAGACCATCATCGCCCTAGTCTCGCCCAAGTACCCCTGCGTGCCCTGCTTCCCTGATTTACCGTTTCACGACATGCATACAAGCAAACAAGTACCTTCTCCACATGTCTGTGCACCGTTTCAGGCCCGTGTGAAACTGACATTTACCCGTCTACAAACACCCACAACTCTATCCGTGTCATTGATCAAATTGCATATGTTTGGGAGCCAAACTACAAAAACTGATAAGAATGCCCTCTGCCTGACGCCTTGCCCTATACAAGCCTAGTCATCTTTCCCCAAACCACAACCAACCATGACATGACTCTGGCGGGTTTTCAGTCTGATCTTGCTGTCACCGCCCATTTGCATATTTCGAAAACTTGACGAGGAAAGAAACTCTGCAATAGCATTTGCTTTTTGACGTCCTTTTGCCGTATGCATATCCATCCAGCGCCTGATCAATGCTGTGTACGAAAGTCATACAGCCCGTCTAGTTGGCCGATGTTCCTGATGTGTGCAAGACATTGACATCGCCTGCGTGCTTTGTCTCGCTTTGCTGCATCTTTGACGTCGACTCTCCATTCACTTGCACAGCATCGCCATGTTTCGCCGTCTCTCTCTCATCTTCATCCAACGGTGAAAGCCCAGAAGAACCGTCGCCTTTGGAATTTGATGCAACTGAAGTTTTACGCTCTTGTTCTGGCTTTTGCTCAAAGAACTCGACGTGATCTGCATCTCGTTCCTTATCATCATTGCGGATCATCTCACTCAAGCTGTTGAAGTTGAACATGGATTCCGTGTTCACATCATTGCTAGGTGTGCCGGATTGTGTATCAGGTGTACCGGTGCCATCGTCTAGTACTGTTGCACTGGCATTGGGAGATGTTTGGTGACTCATCATCCGTTGTTGATAGCTTCCGGGTGCAGAGTCTAACATCGAAGATGCTGCTGACGAAGCGTTCGAGATATGGCGAAGGTGAGAGCGATTCTGAAGTGCTTCTGGGAACGAGATGGGCTGCGTTGTTTGAGGTAGGTTGGCTCTCGATTCCTCGAGATGTCTCTGAGAATCAGCTGTCTGCTCAGCAACCTCTGTGTTTAGGGTTGATGTGGGTTCGCTGAGTGGGTTAAAGCCATAGGCGGTGGTAGCAGGTGCTTTGCCTTTTCCAATAACTGGAGGCGCGGCTGTTGGCGGCGATGAAGCTGTTGAGAGAGCAGTCTGCGGTCGCGGAATGTTACTCGTGGACCGAGTCATATCAGACCAGGTGGCTGTACTGCCATTCATACTGGCACTGTAAAGACTTCCGCTCTTCTTTGCGGCCTTCTCGGCTTTCTTCGCCTCCTTGGCAGCTTCCTTTTCTCGTTTCTTTGCTTCCTTCCTCACTTCCTTCTCCTCCTTCCTCTTACGGCCCTCTTCTGAAGCCAGTGATAGTCGAATCGCCTCCATCATCATCAAATCTTCCAGATCGTGGGCACGACTTCTTCTACCTGACGGCCGAGGCTCTGTGCTTGATCCCTGACCTTCTATGTGGGCGATCAATTCAGACAGACTGCCTACCTGGCCATTGTCAGCTCTTGGAGTACCTGATCCACTTGCACTAGCAGAAGTATCTGCCAGAAGCGTACGACGACGGCGACCGAGACCACCGAATGAGCGCGAGTCTGACGGCGGTTGATTGCCGAGCATGTACGCAGCGTTATGCAAAGCAGTGGCAGCAGCGGATCGTCGCAGAGCATGTGCTCTAGCATCAGCTAGCTTCTTTGCCCAGTCTGGTCTTACTCGATCGGTGGTAATAACAGTGGGGGCGGATGCTGATAGAGAGGTCGTACGTCTTCTGCCAGACGGGGCGGCCAGAGAGAGGGATGAGGCATCTGGTGATGGGGCACTGGTCGGAGCTGGGCTGCTCACTGGGCCTGAGTATACTAGGCCTCTACGGAAAGATGGAGGTTGGTAGCTGACACCGAATTCAGGTGTCACACAGAAAGGACATGCGGCGGGCTCTGAGACCAGTAATCCTTCTTCGTCAGTCGTAGGATTTCCTTCGTCATCGTGGTGCTCCGGGGGGTGCGGGTCAGGACGTTTGATCTGTACGAAGCATTCGGAGCAGATGGGCTGATCGCAGCAGCGGGTCTTGTTGAGGTACGGAGGGTAATACATGAAACAGATGGGACACTCTGAAGCATCTTTGTACAGAACAGCCTCAAGAGGAGAGCCGTTAACTCGTGGGTCTCGTGGCAAGCGGATCTCTTGAGGGGCGATTGAAGTAGACGAAGCATTGTTGTTCTTGTTCGAGGTGCCCAGAGATGCGAGCGTCTTTGCGCGATCGCGGAAGAGGCTTCGAGATCCCGAGGCTGAAGGGAGAGATGAACCACCTGGGCGAGGGAAAGTAGAGCTTTGAGGAGAGATGTGATCGGATTGATACGACTGGGAGCGAGACGAGATAGGGATGGTGAGAGAGTCTACATCGCTGCCGGTGGTTGTTTCAGGGTCAGGGAGCGGAGGGTCATCTGCGGCGGGGAGAGGTAGTCCTCGTGCTACAGCTACGAGCTGGTTCTCGGTCCACGAGTCCGAATGGTCGTTGAGACCCTTCCAGAATGGCGCCAGACGACGTTCGATNNCTGAGTTGTGTCAGTGAGGTAGAAGCGACATGGACGATAGGAAACATACCATGAGCTGGCGCACGACCGTCTTGTTGAAGTCCTCAGGGCCAACATATGTGCCCAACGTGACGAGATAGCCACCATCGACACCTTCCTCCTTCATACTCCGTTCACGTTCATTGTCTCGAGCTACACGTTCCTTTTCACGCTTGCGTGCTTCTCTTCTTGCTTGGTCTCGCGNACGGGGCTCCTCAGTGCGTGATTGATCTCCTCTACTGCTGGATCCTAGATGAAGGAAGGACAGGTTCTGTCTGCTGCCACGATCACTGCGCACATTGTACATGGAGTTCTCGTTGGAGCCAGTGTTAGAGGTCCCATTGTTGGTAGTTCCAGAGCGCGTTCGTGAGGATGTCGTTCGTGACTCCCTGGTGGAGCTGGGTGTATTCCCCATGGCGGAGCGATCGAATGTCTCTCAGGCTCGTTGCGGGGAAGCACTTGAGAGACGGCGCATTCCACGCTCAAGATCCGACTATGTCTTGGCCAGTCCACTCATACGACGAACAAAGAATGGATGTTGAGTGGACGAAGAGGTGGGCACGTGGGGTGGAAAGCCGATGGAGATGGAGGTGTTTCAATAGCTGAGTAGGCGAAAGAGGATCAAGGTAGATATTGTTGGAGTAACGGCCGACACGTCCGCCCTTGGCCTCAGTAAATAGCCGTTCGCGAAGCCGCCGACGAAGTGCAATATGCCGTGAGAAACGACCACGGATTCAGGCTGTAGATATTAAGAACAACGACAGTGAGCTGAGAAACCTATTTTCACCAGGTCAAGGTTTCTTCCTGGAACCTGATGTCGCCGACTTGTCTCTGATCATTACGCCGATGACGACGTCCGCTTTGTGCCCCGGAAGCCAATCAATTCGATCTCGACCGAGGAAGCTGCCCCAAACCCCCAAAATCTTCCCCAAATCCCTCAACCCAACCATCACTGTTGACGCTTTCACTTTTCAACATTCGGCCCATCACTTGTCCGGTGCTCAGCTCTCACGTAATTGTTATGTTCTTATGTATCGATACACCCTCAGGTACCTAAGGACACTTGAATTAGCTATCCTCAATGCTTCTGCTTCGGCAAATCTCCATTCAACATTTGTTTGCTGTAACAATTCTGGCCTGAGAGTTTCGAATCCCAATACTATGAACTTGCTCGGGAATGGCGGTCTATCTAGGAGGCCTCACGTCTGGACTAGACATACTCATCTCCTTTCATCCATCCAAGTTGNNCCTGCATCTTAGTCAGCACTTACTCGTTCTTATCTCCAATCCATATTTCTACTCACTTCCACATATGCAGCTTATCCCAATCCTTAGTAAAGCTCTTGACTTTGCCATCCTCAACCTCAAAGATGGCTGCCGCCGACCACTTGGCTTTATTCCCAGTCTTTTCGATTCCATTGTGAGGCTCTCCGCAATGACTTCCCTCAGCCGTGTATCTCAAAAGCACATGTCCATCTTTGGCAAACACCTGATCGTAGCAAACAATGTGTAAGTCTGCGATACTGGCCATAACATGTGAATGACTCTCTGCATAATCTTGTGGTGACTTGACGCCAGGGAAAGTTGTGGGGGCCCAGAACCAGGCATCATCTGCACAGAGGTGCTCGACAGACTTGCGACCTTTGTTTTCTGAAGGTGAGTATGCGATTCGCATGTATTCTTTGGCAATTGAAACATTCTTTTCTTCGTCGGGAGACTGCTTCGTTATCATGCGAGCAGGTGGCATTTTGTGTTCAGATCCGCTGGAAGACATCGTGCTGCGATGCTCAAGGTCCGATTGTGTAATAGTCGAGGTTGAAGCTGTTGATTCTAGGGCAGAAGCACCTGGTGCAATAACTAGTGATACCGTATGATGCTCTGCTGCACGGTGATGCATATCATGACATCAAGGTATCGTTCTCCGCACCGAGGCGGGCGCTACATGATCTGCAGTCTTGACACCCTGTTTGGACTTTTCGAAGAGTTGATGAATGTTTGATGAGAGGAGGACAATGGTGGTATTTTCATGGACGTGTCCATATCATATGCGATGAAAATGCAACAAAAACAGAGAGGGATATCGAAAAGACTTATTAACCAACCCATCCGTAAAACTCCATGAATTGAGGAAAGCCAGCAACTCTTTTGCGAAATCATCTGAGTGCAATGCTGATCTCCTCAGGAAGGTCTTGCTCGGCCTGCGGACTCTGCGCAGGAGTCAACCAAGGGGCATCCTCAGCTTGAGGCGCTGACAGATTTTTGACCGCTCTCTTGTTGACATAGTCCTTGCCAGGGCTGTCCCAAGCGAAATCCAGATATTCTGCCAAATGCTCCTGGATACCATCGGCCATGATCTGGACACCATGCTTGCGGTTCAGACTCCACTCGTGATCTCTCTTCCAGCGACCAGCGAGCTTGACAGTCTCTTCACCACCCTCAAGACCATCGAGAATACTACGCCAGACTGACATTGTCTTCTCCAGCTCGCTAGCGTTACTGACACCCATAACGCTGACACCGAGCTTCTGGCCTCCAACCTGCTCGTTTGACTCGCGAGTCCATGGAACACCAGAGGCAGGATCACCTCGAGAGCCAACGCTTGCACCTGCAGTCAACCATGATTCGAGAGCGAAGCGAATAGCAATGACCTCGAGGCGCTCTCCGTGGCGGTCGCAGAAGTCGCTCGCACGACGGATGGCTGCTCTAACGCCGGGACCAGCAGGATGCCAATCGCCTTGGCCGGCCACAGGAGGACCTGCGCGACGCAAAAGACCCATGCCAAGTGGTGATGCGTTTGGTACGACGTCAACGCCAGCGGCACGCAGACGTGCAATGCCATTTGTTGCGAGTGTAGTGTTTTGCAGTGTGTAATTTGCGTAGGACATGACAGCATCGAGAGGCTCGCCAGTCTCGCGAAGAACGCGCTCAGCGAGCGAGCAAAGCAGAGGAACGGGGTATCCAGAGATACCAACATAGCGCAGTGTGCCTTCCTCGTCGCGAATGCGTCGCAACTCTTNTATAGCTCCCATGACTTCATCCTCACTGACGAATTCCACGTCGTGACAGTAAACAATGTCGAGGTAGTCGGTGCGAAGTCTCTGCAGACTGCGAGCGACACTCTGACGAACCCACTCGGNGGAATAATCGAACTCATCTCCAGCAATACGGCCGCACTTGGTGATGTAGAAGAGGTCGGAACGGGGCACGTGTGCGCGTACAAACTCTGTATCGAGGGCGGCTCCTATAAGCTCTTCACTAGGTCCATAGTAAGGGCTGGTATCAAAAGCTCTGATACCAAATTCGAGTGCCTCTTGAACCAAGCCAACTGTGTCTAGCTTGTTCACGTCGTTGTATTGTGAGTTGAAGACGGCACAACCAAAGACGAGAGGTGGCAGAATTGAAGATAGTTGCTGGGCGGGCTTGCCCTTGATCATTGCTGAGGCCATATGGTGATAGTTATTTGAGCGTATGTACGAGAAAGCGAGGCGGGCGCCTGTGGCAGCTGCGGAGTCTTGGTCCGGTGAGTTGGACACTGGTTGCACAGGATGCGCAAAGATTCGAGGTATGCAAGAGACAAAGAGTGAGTCGTGAGAGGAACTTGAGAGGGAGAGGAAGGCCAACAACAANNGACTAATAGAAAACAGTTGAGCGAGAAAGTGTCCTAGCTTCCAGATCCATGATATCTACACTGGAATTTTGGGCGCTCGGAGCCGGAGCAATTGAGCAAACTCACGATCTTGCAGNNGTGCTCGTGCACAAGACACGAAGGCGCGATCGCGCCGCGAGATAACCTTGATCCAATCATTTGGCCATGTTTGTGCTCGATTCGTTCTAGGCTGTGTCTAGACTTTATCACGTCAGATCTTGATCTCTACGCAACTTGCCCTTGCTGCCTTTCAAACCGGAAACGGCTGGCAAACCGTCCGTGAATCGATCGGCAAATCAGGGACCGACCTCCTGCAGGGATAGCCTGATCAAATAGATAAGATAAAGAGAATCTCTCTACCAATTTGACTGGCACAGCGAGATACTGTAAAATTCTCCAGATCTAAAACGTTAGTGAAAGGCTGTGATGCATATAGATCCTCAAAGCTAGCGATGGTCATCCGTAATAGCGACTTTGGAGTGAAGAGGCAGAGTGACAAAACTCCGTACCTGCCTGGCCGGAGTCCTTTGAGCGGCACAAGCCGTGGCTGCCTGCAGGGCTGATTCTAACAACATCCATCCCTAACAGAGGCGACAGCGACCTCTATCCTTNNCCTCCCTCTGTGCGCAACATCATTTGCGCATCACCATATCAAGACTCACTCACCAAGCGGCTTGCGCATTACACAGCAGTCGACCTTCATCATGGCTGAGCAAAGCATGTATCACGAGATGTATCGCAATGCGAGGTAATCCAGTAGCGAACTCATCACCATCCAACATTGTGCTGAGAAGGACGTGTATAGCATCGGCGGCACACTTGCAGACACCTTGGACGATCTAATTAGTAGTCGTCGTATCGAGCCCCAGCTCGCCATCAAGATCATGACCAACTTCGACAAGGCCATCGCGCAGGTTCTTGGTGAAAAGGTCAAGGCCAGAATGAGTTTCAAGGTAGGAGACCACTTCCCAACAAGTCCAAGATTAGGCGCATTTCCTGCTATGTTCTTCTCTCGACCCTCAGTGAACCGGGCTGCCCGGAATCTCTGTCAGCATCATGCGACCAGTTAGCTGCGTTCTTCACCACTTTCCCAAGCTGATCAGATTGTANNGGGTCACCTCGACACATACCGTTTCTGCGATGATGTGTGGACCTTCATACTTAAGGACGTTAAGGTCAAGCTGGACAACTCACAGCAGATCGAGGTCGAGAAAGTCAGAATCGTCAGCTTGCTGAACGCCAATTCTGCCCACAACAGCGGAAAGAAGTAGCACCTCAACACACGTTACGGGATACCCGAGCAGCTTTGAGTCACGGAGGCACGATGGAATTGATTTGGGGTCATGGCGTACAGGCGAATCTTGAAGGGTACGAAGGCATTATAACGAATACCCAGCACGGAGAGTGCACACAGAGAAGCACAGAGCGAAAGACAAATTAATAGGCGCTCACAGCGCAAAGCATGATATCAAGATTATCGCTCCTGTGTTCCCCTAGTTCTTTTCACATGTCAACCACGTATACTCGTAGATGTGCTGATGCCAAAGTCATGCCGAGGGTTCTCTCACCGCCTTGTGTTTGCTTGGCGGGCCAGAGGTGAATGCGGAGAGCGGCAAAAAGTCTCCGCCATACAGTTCGGCTGTAAGAAGTATTCGCGAATTTTGTCGCTTTTGCGCCTCACCAACATTCTCGCTGTTCACCCCAAAACACCTCGATTTATTGTCATACACCCGCAGCCACGCCGTGAAAATCATACACATAATCAGATACGCCTTTCGCCGATTTTCGAACCAACATCATGCCTGCACCAACCGCTCTCCAGAGAGCTGCTCCCGAGGATATCGCTCAAAACTTGCACGAAACCCCCGTCGTTGCCAACAATGAGGACGACGAAATGCTCATCAGCACCACCGATGCTCCTGCCGTTCAGGATGCCGCTCAGCCCTCAGAAGACACAGCCATGACCGTTGACTCGCAACCACTCTTCGCTGCCGAGAAGGCTACCAATGCCCACGTTCGCTCCGAGTCCCGCAAGGTCGCTGTGCCGCCTCACCGCTGGACCCCTTTAAAGAACGCCTGGCCCAAGGTCTACCCTCCCTTGGTCGAACACCTCAAGTTGCAATGCAGAGTCAACACCAAGAACAAGAATGTCGAGCTCCGCACAAGCAGATTCACCGACGACACTGGAGCTTTGCAGAAGGGCGCAGATTTCATTCACGCCTTCTGCTTGGGTTTCGACTTGGACGACGCTATTGCATTGCTGCGTTTGGATGATCTGTACATTGAGACTTTCGAGATCAAGGATGTCAAGACACTTCAAGGCGAACATCTCGGCAGAGCTATTGGCAGTAAGTGACGTTCAACACAGCAGTCTGCCAGAATTGTGCTGATAGTGTTTAGGNNAATTGCTGGAAAGGACGGAAAGACCAAGCACGCCATCGAGAACGCAAGCAAGACTCGTGTCGTGCTCGCAGACTCAAAAATTCACATTCTAGGTGGTAAGTTGTATCGGAAGATCTCGCTATTGCAAAATACTTACGATTTTCTCNNAGGCTTCAAGAACATTCACATGGCTCGCACCGCTATTGTTTCGCTCATTCTGGGTAGCCCGCCAGCCAAGGTCTACGGCAACCTCAGAACTGTTGCCTCAAGAATGAAGGAGCGCTTCTAAACGCAGCAATTTATCATGGTTCATAAAAGAGAAGACAAGCATGCAGTCAGCGGTTGGACAAATGCTGCGGGAATGACGATCCTTTCCCATTTAGCAGTCAAGGCGAGCAATGGCGTTGGTGGATGGGATGTACCTTTTCGACAAAAAAAATGGGTAAAGGGCATATGGGAAGGCGTTTTATACTCAATCAGGAGCTTTGCTAATCTGAATGCATGCGAAGAATCAACACGATATTTCCAATTCTGTTCCTGATCAGCGCCGAACATCAAAGCATTCGCCGAAACACTCTGCTAGTACGCACCCGGTAAACCTTGGAATTGTGCCTCTTCCATGTCGAACAACAGCAACCCCGTCAGAACGTCTGACGACTAAAGAACAAATGACAGTGAATTAGATGGCTATGGCTCTTGCCGTTCGACGGTCTACGTTCACTGAGCTCAAGAACTTACGCACTAAATAAGCTGAGCGCGGAGATGAGACTGAGTCCAGATCGACCTCTTGGTGAGCGCTGAGGTACGGAACAGTAATCAAGCAAATGAAAGTAGTATACGAGGGCACAGCAGCAGTCGCTCAGGGGTTGCGCTTGTTTGTTAAGTACGAGGTCAAGATGTAACTGATTCTGGACTGATCAACGACAATATCTTCTAGCTGACATCACTGAGGCCAGTCTCTGGGTAGTGGGTGAAGTCAACCCTCCTTTCAGCGCTTCGTGTGCTCGCTGTCGTTGTTTGCGCGCGGATGAATTGCCCTTTGATAAAGATCGTGTCTCGATTCCTTCACTTTCTTACCTTTCACTTTCAGGCTGCTTACCTTCCTAGCACCTTAGTCACACACCATACCACTACAATAACATAGCTTACACACACCATACCACTACAATAACATAGCTTACACAGCGCAGCCTTTTTACCACCGATACTTCAGGCTCTCTCTACGAAGGGACCTCGAGATTGGTCTATCGTGGTCACAGTGTTGGCTATCAAGATATCGAAGGCAACTGACGACTTCGTTTTTACTTCTTCCACTCAGCCAATTCGACAGTCTAAGCCTTCACTTGACTACGTTGGTCCGATCGACTTCAGCTTCAAGTTTTCCACATTCAGAGACCTGTTGAATTACAACATCATCAGTCATTCCTCGCTGCGCTTACCTTCCTTGCCCATCTTATACACCACCAGGCGCTTTTCATCATGACTTCCACCAATGAAACTGGCCTCACCAATGCCGTTCGTATCAATAGCAGTGTCAGCCAGAAGCTCTACGGCAGACCTATCTTCGAAAGCGTCACCCTCTGGGATGTGTATGTACAGAAGATGATGAGACCTTCAGCACCCCACGACCAGGCGTCTCAGATCGCACGTCGCATCGGCACTCCTCTCCGTGCATACCTCGAGCATCGCCATGAAAGAAGTGACCAGGTTCGCATGGACTGGTCGTATGCTGTCTTCCTTCACATGAGCTGCAAGCTTGACACAAAGCAGGACTCCATCAATTGGGGTTGGGCATCGGACTACTGGAAGATGAATTCTGGTGATGCCTATGTCATCAGAGAAGATGGCAAGCCACTGTGTCCTAGACTTCTGGAGGTCCTCTGCGCCTGGTGCTACCAAGAGCTGCAGCCCAAGTTCCAGATAGCCATGGAGGAGTACTACGACCGCTTTGTTGACAAGAGAAAGGATGTCCTTGCTCTGATAACCAAGGAGAACTTCGAGGCTTACAAAGAGAAGTTTGAGAGAGAAGGCAAGACCGCAGACTATGGTTTCGACGATTTCGACTTCGCCTCGGCCGAGGAGGTGTATGAGGAAATACTACGTACTGGTCAGATTCAGGATCAGAATGCATCGGCAAGGGAGAAGACAACGACTCGAATTGAGTCCAGAGCGGCATATCTTATCAGATGATATTCGATCTCCGCTAAAGCGACAGTCCGGACTGGTAGGAGATCTCCGACATACAGAAACTACCTTAAGTTGACCATGTTACAGTGCTATCTCGCTAGACAACACGGAGCTACCAAAACCTGATAAGAGCCCAGAAGACAATCCAAAAGACATGCGCCCCAGCATACCCACCGTGAGTTTGGGGATCGTCCACCATGCATCGGCATGTGACTGCGAAGGCGGGGTAGATCAAGGTACCTTTAGTAGAAGGGATGGAGGGGTGCTCTCCTAGCTCCAAGGATCTTTCTTGTATCGCTCTTTCGACTACCACATTCTCCATCTCTGACCTTATCATCCGTGACTGTGACAATAATGGCCAAAGCAGCATCCCCGTATTGTCGAAAGGACTCGGGCATTGAACTAGACGATAAATACGAGAAGACCTCCTTCCTTGCTCTTCCAGCCGAGATTCGCACCCAGATCTGGCAACTCGTCTTCGACCCAGCACAAAGCTANCAAAATGCATTTCAATGCCCCAGATGCAACGAAAATGCACCTTCAGCTCTTCAAGAAGACTACTGGGCTTCAACATACCTCCAACCTCTACTCACCTGCCGTCAATTCTATCAAGACGCCCATCTCCTAGCCTTCTCCCGAACAACCTTCGTGATTCGTAACCCATATACCGTACTCGATATTGCAGGCCGCATAAACTCCACACTTCGCCCTGCCCAGATCTCCTCCCTTCGCAGTATAGCAATCATCTCAGAAGCACGCCATTTCCGCCAGATGCACCATTGGAAGACTCATGCGTTTGGGATACCTGCTCTTCGGCTTGAAGACATGACGATCATACTACATCGGTCCTCGTACTGGCATTATCTGTTCGACTTCAATGTCATGATGACACAGATGCTAAGGGACTTTAGCGGTGTTAAGAAGATATGTTTCGTACGGAATCATGCAAGAGTAAAGCCACACTTCCACACTTGGTTCAATAGATTTGTGGGTGCCATGATGAGATTGGATAGAGTGGAGAGGTTTGGAAGGAAAGAGTCTCGAGCGGAAAAGACTTGGTGGAATTGGGTTTATGAAGATGACAAACAGACTGCGACGTTGATCAAGGTGCCGAGTAAGGATGCTGCGTTGGATGTTGAGGAGTATGATGAGCTCATGGCGCCTATGATGGAGTGGTTGAAGAAGAGTATGGAGCTTGAGGAGTATGATCCGGATCCGATGTCGAGGCTTGGGTTTGTTTGACGCTTGTCTTGTATATTGATTTGTATCATCGAAGCATTTCGAGCCATTACTGATCGGACCCATGTCAATGTATCACCCTTGTTGAAATCAATGTGCATCTAGATAGCCACATCTTGACGGTCTCTGATAAAGAGGTCAAGGTCTCCTTGCCAGTGCTTTTAAAGCCACCCTTGCCGATTCCAAGTGCCTAGTGGCCAGGTACTAATCGAAGTCATGGACATGGCTACAGTCTTCCCTTCGAGTAAAAAATGTTAGAAGCCTGCATTATGCATTCAAGAATAGCAAACAAGAGCTGATAATGCACAATTGTCTTTATGTCCGAGTCATATCCCGCGAAGGGCCTAGAGGGCAATGATTCCTATGAACCAAAAACTGTGTTGCTCAAGATTATGGTGTATCTTCAATTCTTCGTGCAAACAGACCACCAGGCTGCGCTGTCTTGGTAAGAGAAGAGCCACAAATCATCAGTGTGCAGTTGATATTAAAGCCATAGGCATCTCCATATTAGGGGGGAAGGTTATCGGAGAAAGAGGAAAAGTGAAAGTTGAAGCGGTGGCCATAGCCTACTTTCTGTGATATTTTGAAAAGATTGTAACATGCTGTGCAGCAAGCGAGTGAAGAACCAACAGAAAGGGAGTTTTTCTCGGGTTTTCTGAGGCGGTAAGAAATCAGTCGCTTTCTTCTGGCAGATTATGTATGTCAATCACGACTGATCGTATTGACTTGAGTATTGTTTGATTTCAGACGAAAAGCAAATTCTGGAGCAAAGCGCAGTGACAGACACATGGGAGCAACGGAAATGTTATACCTTTGATAGCATGGCTACTGTCACTTTGACCGCCTCTTAAGAGCCGATAGGCGATGATAAGACTGCGATGCATGAGCAAAGAGCCGCCCCATACACGCAGCTATATGCAGCCTTTCAGGAAACTTGTTGACAGTGCAGTACTAAGTAACTCAAGCTTCGAGACAAACCATGCACGCTAATTTACTTCTGTTCTCCGAGATGCCATCAAGTGAAGGATACAAGCAAGCATGCATAGGACCTCGGAAGTGTAGCGTCCTCTAGTGGTTTTCAGAACGAAAACAAGTCAAAGCTTTGGGGTTGTTGGAGTGAAGCCTCGATTAGGGTGAGATTCCCAAGACAAAATCCTCAGCTTTGGCTTGCCTGTGTTTGATGCAAACATTTTTAGGTGCTCAGGAGGCTCGCATGCAAGCAAAGGTCAATTGATGACAGGGATAGAGCAGTTTAAAGGTCCAAAAGACATTGACCGATGTGGGGGTCGAACCCACGACCTTTTCCGCTCTACAGCATGAGATTTGACCTCGAAAGTCCTCATTAATGTAAAGGAAACGCCATTACCACTAGACTAATCAGCCCTGTTATGGAGGATTCAAGAAAGTTAGGGAATAAGTTGTGGTTAAGATTGGGGGTGGAGTGAAGCCTGTGCGAAAATCCGGGCGAAAATGCCGCATAACGGATTTTTCGGGGCTCAGTCACTTCCAGCACGACATTAGGACGTCTCTGGAGTGATTAAGAACATCAGATATGCCTTGGTAGAGCAAACGAACAAAGGGGTATGGGAATATATAGAAAAAGGAGGAAATTTGCTGGAAAGAGAATGCAAAGAAGCTTTTTGAAGACAAACTCGAAACCAGAGTTCCTAAAGCATAAAATGACATAAAAGAAAGTTCTGCTAAGCCGAGTAGAGACCCAGCAGCTCTGTCTGCAACGAAATATGAACGGCAATACCCGTTCTGGTGATTTCGCTAGAGATGATACGATACATACACTGAACTTCGAGGAATCTCGAAATCTTGTTGCACGCGCAAGACTTACCAATCGAGTTGCAAATGCCTTCTATGATTTATTATCTTGTAGAAAAGTTTTGTGAATCGTCGGTGGTGGAATAGCATTGCGACAGGACGAGAGGTCGTTAAGAGCGTTGGTCTTGGCACAAGCTGCCAAATTACCATAACAACCATGGCAACCGGGAACTCTTCATCCTCGATAACGAATAATCATCCTGACTCCAAAGGAACAATGAACAGCACTGAAATTCGAAATACTGCTCAAGTCGACTCTGAACAGGGCAAGAGTCCCGAGTCTAAAGTCACGGTCGATATTGAGAGGCAATGCGCTGTTCCTCTTGCCAGTGGAGCTCAATGTCCTCGCGATTTGACTTGCACACGCCATGGTATGAGTGCAAAGCGCGCTGTACCAGGTAGAAGTGCTCCGTTCGACCAGCTTCTAGCCATATATCAGCGCGATGACTAGATTGTATCAATAGGTACGTCTAGCATCGTGTATAGCAGCCAACCACCACCATCAGTACCACGATGCTCGCGTAATTCAACTTTCGAAACACTCACAGCAGAGCCGCTTGATATGATATAGCTGAGACGTTCAGCTAGACAAGAAGGTGCATCCTTGAATCAGTCACGATACGATCCCAGCAAATGTCACGTCCAAGATTGTATACAATTCAAAGCACAGGGTGCCTCGAGCGACAAAGAAACAATATCCAAGGCGAGCTCGCAAGACTGCAAGACAAGACTCAAACACTTTCATGCGGCATTTACATGGGCAAACAGTTAAACCACTAGACTCCATCAGAAGTCATTGCTGTCTAGTGAGTTGGGCGGGGTGGTCTCGCCGTCGACTCCAGCTTCTTTATGCCCCCGCACACACAAGTTTCATGCTCTGCACCTATATTATAACAAGCGGCTCCTAGAGCATTTCATCAAACAATGTATGTATGTTACACTCATGTGCTGCAGTAAAGCGTGAATTGCTTCGGAAGTGGGGAGTTCGTGATGTTCAGCCCACAGCTCTCGCTCTTCTGCATGCCCACAGACGAGTCATCATGGGTTTGGTTTCGATTACTCTTAACAACTTCAATACTAAGGGCAGGTACTGACACAGATCCTACTCAGAAAATTCTCGTCACATCCCTCTCCTGGCGGTACCCTCCAACCATGTCGCAACAATGGAGATAAAAGTTGGATCCGTGTGCTCCAAACGCTCAGCTTCATCAACCAAACAAGGGAAGTTATGGTAGCATACGTCAGGGGGCTGAGAATGAAGGACGGTCCTTGAGCGAGGAAGTCTTCGAAGATAACACGCTTGATGAAGCGCTATGCCAGCGGCGAGATCCCGCTGTAGAGACCCAATCTATCACGGAGGTCAATCCAGGAGCGATCAGCTACCATACTCTCATTGGACAATTACTCAGTTTTGCAGTCCTTTATTTGCCCTCGAACACACTGAAGATTCTGCCTTGAGTGCGGCGACGCACCAGCCGTAAGTACATTACTCAAATGCAGTGGACGACTCGACGATCTGGAGAATGCGACTTTCTTGATCGAAAGGTTCCCGATTGCGACATACGAGCACGGCTATGCAGCAGAGACTGCTACAGCTACTGTTTGAGCCTCGTCCATCTACCGAATGTGAACGTCGATGGGGAATGACGAGTCGACCTCGCTTGTAAGTCACTATCCATGAAGCATAAACTTCGCCTTACTCAAATGTCAAGCATGAAAATTCTCCAAGACCAGAAGCATAGCGAAATGTTTCGATTGCCCGTCAGCGGTCAATCAACCTTAAAAGACTAAAGTGCCATGACGATACATCTCGACAATGCAGCTATTCGCAGATTGCGACGTCGAGATCTCCCGAATTCGTCAATATCGATTTTCTGCCGTGTCGCATTGAAGAGCCAGAAGGTCAGAATTGACGAAAAGAGCGATCCTCGTAATCTAGACATGCCTTTCGAAATGCCTTTCGAAATGCCGTGTCATAAGGCAAGACACATTCGTCGTCAATATTCGCTGGAAGATAGAGAACCGTTGTGACGCCTCACACAAACCACGCGATGGGGAAACTTCGGTTGAAGGCTTGGTCAAACATGTACCGCGACGCCTTCTGCATCACCCCTAACTCCCAGCTCAACGGTTTTCGCGAGCCGACACTCTCATGCAATGTTTGCTCGCTGTTTACATTGATGCTGATATCACTGGATCAGAGTTGTCGCGAGAGTGCGATTGCGTCTACAAAGACTTGACTCAATTAACAACCTCTTCGCTGCGATAGAAATTTGTCAATGGTAGGTCTTATAATGACATTCGGCCAGACCTACTCGTTGTCGGGGCGGTCTATCGATTCAAACCGTTTTCCAAACGTCGAGATTATGGAGGTTTGTATGGAGGCGTCCAGGGCAAGCGGTGTTGAAATAGAAAATCCACATGCTCTCCATTCTGTTCTGCTCAGTGTCTGCTACCAATCTTTTCATACGCTCGTTCAAGTTTCTGTTCAAGATGCGCAACATCTCATCCATCTCTGCCCTCGCCCTGTTGCTGGTTTCAGCAGTGGCAGGTAGTGTATCGCCCATTGACACCACCGAAATCGAGCGCGCTGTCGAGTGCAACCCGGAATCTGGACTGTGTAATGTCGAGCTTGTGGACAGAGCTGTGACGAGCACGAAGCATTCGAGTTCGAGCTCTTCTCATAAGACGACCTCGACCAAAAAGTCTTCCTCGACCAAGAAATCGTCCTCAACCAAGAAATCATCATCCACAAAGAAGACTACTGCAAAGACAACTTTGAAGACTGAGGTCAAAGTCGTGACCACGAAGGCCGCGACGGTCACGTCCTCTTCCAAGAAGCCTACTTCATCATCCAAGAGTTCAAGCAAGCCAGCCTCTTTCAGCTCCAGGAAGACTTCCTCTTCATCAGTCATCAAGCCTACCACTGTTGCCAAGGCTGTAACCTCTTCTTCGAAGACCTCAACCACGAGCACCAAGCCTGCTTCTAGCAGCTCCAAAGTCTCGTCGACTAGTAGCAAGGCTACCTCTAGCAGCAAGGTCACCTCCTCGACCTCAAGCTCAAAGGTAAGAACTCTTGATCACTCTTTTGATATTACCATATACTAACAATCGCGCAGAAGCCTACTTCAACCTCAAGCTCGTCTAGCAAGAAGACCAGCAGCAGCACTTCATCAAAGGCTACTTCCACATCTGTGAAGTCATCCTCAACAACCTCGTCAGTAACCCTTTCGTCTTCTAGCCCATTCAGCACATCCATTCCTGCAGTATCCACTTCTTCGCAAGTTGCACTGCCTCTGTCTATCAATTTGTCGTCGTCAAGCTCTGTATCGAGCTCGATCTCCGCGTCATCTGCCGCTGCCATATCCGCTTCGTCGAGCAACAACTCCTCAGTGGTTAGCAGCAGCAGCAGCAGCAGTCTGAGTCTCTCGTCCTCAAGCTCTTCTAGTGCCAGCTTGGCTGCTGCTACTTCGGCATCATCGAGCGCTAGCTCTGCAGCTCTATCGTCTTCTTCTTCTGTTCTGCCATCCTCATCTTCCATCCTTGCACAATCATCTTCCTCTGTCTCGAGCTCTGCTATGTCTTCCTCATCTTCTTTTCCACTTCCCTGTCATCATCTTCACAGTCATCTTCTTTGCCTACAAGCTCTACCCAAATCACATCGTCTTCTGCTGCGGCTTCATCCACACCAGTCTCCTCAAACAGCACACTCACATCCTCCGACAGCAAAACCTCCACTTCCATCAAGCCTACTACTAGCTCAACCTCGACCAAACCCACCAGCAGCTCGACTTCGGTCAAGCCTACCACCACTTCATCATCAACCACTTCCACATCGTCTTCGTTGAGCAGTAGCTCCAGCAAGACAAGCTCATCAGCATCCACCACTTCTTCCGCTTCTTCATCTTCATCCTCTTCATCCACTTCTTCGGCAGCAGCATCATCTACAGTTGCCGCTTGCAAGAAGCGCAGAAGAAAGGTCAGAAGAGCCGCCGTCGCTGCTCCTGTTGAGACACAGGCTCCTGTCATGAAGCTCGCCGATCTGCCGCCTGGTGCTGTTGCAGACATGCTTTACTAGATTTGAGCAAGCTCGTTGACCGAGTCTTGTAGTATCGTTATCTTTCTTTTCGGGTTATCTTTTGGTTAGAGTTTTCTTCTTTCTCAATCACAAAATAATAGCTGTTTAAGAGTAATAGAATTTTCTTTTCGCAATCTCGAAGCGACGGCAATTAATACCGTGTAATTGCAAGGCTGTTGCGCCTTCCTCAGAAATCTTGGAGTTTGAAATTCATCGCGCCTTCCAAGATCGTGCTGCAAAGTTGTCGCTCCATGTATAGAAAGCACGTGGAAGTTGCGCCTTCCAACTTTACGCCTTGCACCTTCATCTTCGTTTTCTTCGCAACTTTCGTCTTTCATCTTTACATTCATCAACAACAACCAACCATCATCCAAACAACTGCGAAGCCATCAGCGACGGTGCCGCCACGCGACACACCGCTTTACTCTGCCTTCCTCAAGGGGATTGAGAGACCTGAAAGACCTTCGCATTAGCATCCCTCTGTTTGACACCGCTGCGCTGATCTCAAGTCTGCTTTTACGTCGTGAGTCACGGGGTGCAACATGAAGAAGCGGGTTGCCTGGCCTGAATGTGTGAACGACCGTTTGAGATGATGGATGCGTTGTTGGTGATCATCGATGCGAAAGATGCGAGGTGAGTACTGGTCGTGAGACGCGACGACAACGATACAGTACTGATGGCGCGTGTCCAGAACCACACTCCGTCAGTTTCCCGCCGAGATTCCTCTCCATCTTAATCTCTCCTTGTTACTCAATCCCAGGTCTTTGACTGCTGTCTTCAATGACACCTACCATTGCAGCCTCCTTGACTCCGGACATGACATATCACAGTCTGCATCTTTTCGAGGACCGAATGTTGCAATCGAACTGGAAAAGTTCATTACGTGTCATGCTTGAACATCTAACATACATCATCACCTGTGGCGCTTTACTCGATAGCATCACTCTCTGGAGGCCCCTTGTATATCTTCCTGGCGTAAACCGCATAGAACAACATCGCCAGGCTCAGAAAGCCAACAAGGACGACGCTGGCATAGTTCATCGATACTTCAGTGACCGGTAACGCGCCAGGCATAGAAAACAAGACCAACTCGAATCCGATCCACACTACCGCGATGAGGTTGACGACATATCCGATCGCATTGCCAAGATTCCAGTTCGCTGTGTTCACTTCTCTACGCGAAGACAGCAGAGAAAGAATAATCGGGATAGCATACGAAACGGCCAGTGCGATGACACCCACAGAAACGAAGGCTGTGAATGCAGAAGAAGAGCCGAGATTGATCAAGCCCAGCAACAACTGGATTAGCGTGACAAGTAAAATGGCGTTAAGTGGCATCCCCAGCTTCTCGTTCACTGCAGCGAACGTTCCAGCAANAGGCAATGCGTGGTCACGCGCTACGGCCCACGTACATCTACTCGCCGCTGTGGTAATGCTGATGCTGCAAAACAGTGTGATCAACAAGACCAAGAACGTCAGTCCCAAACCACCACCCGGCGTTCCCATGACCTTGTGGAAGATAAAAGGCAATGCTTGAGCAGCAGGAGCATCGACAATCTCCGCGAGGTCGGGAAGGAGAACGCAGATGGGGATGACGAAGAATAGACCTGCAAACCCACCTACTGGGACGCAAAGAGCCAATGCTCTAGGTACCTTGACGGAAGGGTTGTCACATTCCTCTGCCATTGAGGAAATCATGCCCAAAGCAGCGAAGCAATATGCTGCTGGCAACAACCCGATGAAGAAAGTGAAACCGCCATAACCCGAGAACGATTTGTCGTAATGTGAAAGAGCGTAAGAGGCGGAATGACGTCCTGCATCTGCCTTCGTAGACAGCGCGATGAGGATAATAAGGATGCTGATAGCTGTGAATGCAGCACATATCGTGTCGACCAAGGGTAAGAACTTATTGCCGAATGCGCAGATGAGTAAGGTTGCAATGACCAGCGCGTAGAAGATCAAAAGGAGTTCCCAGTTCGTCATTACGTAGTCTGGATGGTACATCCCGACCGCTCCTACTATAAGTGATGCGAACCCAAAGTTCACGGATAGCGTTATGGTCCAGTTGCCGATCAACCATGTCCAAGCGTTGATGAAAGAGAGCACGGTGCGGACTTTAGGAGAAGACAGTTGGAAAGTCCAATAGTAGGGGCCGGCAGAGGTTGGGTAACGGGAAGCTAGTTCACCAAGAGAGAGGGCGATGCANNCCTGCAGTCGACCGTGTTAGCAACTTTCAGATCCAGGAGGACAGAGGTAGAAGGTGAAGATTGCATACTCGTCTAGGATGCACACGACTATCCAGCCGACAAAGATGGATAATTGGCCACCGCCATAGATAGCACTCATAAGTGGACTGCCTTCTCCATAAGCTACAAAAGAGGTGTTAGCAATCTACGCGAAAGTATAGATTGGCCATCACGTACGAATAGCAGCCATGGCCAGAGATTGGAACAAGAGTGTGAGCATCGATCTATTCCTTGTCATCTCGGGCTTGTAGCCGAGCTGACTTAGATCTTGTATCTCCCNCACGCCATTGTCCGTCCGAGTCTGTGATCTCGAGANGACCTTTTCATCTGCCATGCTAGGGAAAGAGGTCTTGATGGAGTCCTCAGACATGGTCGTTATGTTTGGCCAGGTTGGACCAACAGTAGATGTCGAGAAAATAGGGGGATCAAATGTGGCAAGAGCAGTAAGACAAGTGTACTTGCAAGGCACAGAGAGAAGATGGTGGCACACAAGCAGAATAGGAGAAGACCGACACAAAGAAGAATGCACCTGATGACCGACCTTTGTATATCTCTGTACCCCGCCTGTTTCTCAGAGCCTTGTCAAGGTTGACCAACCATTCGAACGCTGAGAAGCCTATAACGCCCACTGTATGGTCACATTGGGCTTATCGTCGAACATAATCCAAGTCAGCTTCGTCGTTTTGCAAGGGTTTGGTCGAGATAACAGCCGAAAGGGGATAGTATATCGACCAATCTTCCGACAATCCCCCGACCAGGAGACTAAACTCTAAATGGTCTATCTTCCCATGCATATAGAGATTCGAGAACCGGTACAGCTCTGGAGACCAGATAGAGGCTTATCTTTTTAAGTAACTGCAGTCAGCGATAAGGGTTGTAACCTAGGGAGGACACATGGCGGGGTAGAAGGGGAAATGCATGTCTCCACGTCTGGCCGTACCACGCTACAAACTCGATAGGCTGACCATGGACATGTGGTTACCTATATTCGAAAGAAACTTCCGAGATCATTTTTATTTGACTCTGTGACTTACCATGCTTACAACACGAGTGATAAAACCTTTTAACGCTTGTACGAAGGACGAAGAGTGTGGTCGTTCGAAAGTCTGAAGCCTAACAATGCCACGTATCGCCCTCGATCCTGATTTCAACGATAACACGACCATGAATGGTATGTCACTCACCTCAAGTGAAGTTGTGCGAAGTTGAATATAGAGTGGCAAGCGGGAAACCGCGGTGCTGTATGTGCGGAAGTCCAGATCCAGGCTTCGAGGCCAGCCCATGCATGCTGCGACTTCTCGAATCCAAACACGACTCGAGATGGTGTGTCGAAAAGAGCAACCGAATTCTGCAGATCGAGTAAGGAAGACGCGCAGTGCCGTCTCGGTCCACTCTGTGTTGAGGCGTGATTCGATCGATAGCGCATTGGCAATCGAATTTGGTGAAAGGTTGTGTGACTATTTCAGTACGTTCTGCAAAGCAGCCAGAGATGCTGTTCGTTCAGGCCTATACTGGATTGTCGAGCATGATTGTATATCCAATATAGAGGACAAGCTTCTCAACGGGCGCTCTGGCCGAGTGGTCTAAGGCGTTAGACTTGAATCATAATTCAGCAATCTAATCTCTTCGGAGGCATGTGTTCGAACCACATGGGCGTCGATATCTCCTTTGCTTTTGGTCCGAGGACATAATCAAGATCTAGTTACAAGCGATCTATGACTGTGGGCGAAAATGTCCTTTTGCGCGGTCTGACACGGAGTTCAATTCATTGGCAGTCTTGACGGATTCGCGCTTAGGAAATCAAGAGGTATGAAACAGTTGATATGAACATCACAGCAACCGAGTATTGTGAGATAGATGGTTGTGGTTGGTGGTATATCAGCTTGGTGTACTCGCTTAGCCCCAATCCGATATAACGCATAGATCTCGCATACATGACCCATCCTCTCAAGTCTCATCTCTCACTATCTACAAATCAAACTTCCTCATCCTCACCCACAAGTCCCATCTGTATCGCCATCTTCCTCTCCTGCTCAAAGTACGCAGAAGCCAATTCACTAGCCTTGAACTTTCCGGTCTTGAAGACCGAGTAATCTGTACTGTTGTGTTCATTCACAATGATGATACCGTCCTTGTGTTCGCGGCTCAGAAATGACGAGTCTGAGACTCCAGCCATGAATTCATCGTAGGCATTCATGCTGTCGGCGGAGATGGTGTCTCTCATGGAGAGTTCCATGGCTGAGTGATGGGGGAGATGCTGATCTAAGATGGTGGAACGCAACAGACTAGAGTATGCCACGCAGATGGCGTAAAGATGTCGAGTGTAGCGTTGACTGCTACTTGTGTAGGAGATGTTCGCTCGTGTCCCAAGTCTCGATTGGATATAACCCGAAGATGAAAGTGATGCTAATCCGGAGCTCGAGAAAAGTGGCTTGAGATTGGCACAAAGAGAGCGTGATGTGGGAAAACAGGTCTCTGTGGGCTGGGGTCTCAGTGCGTAGAGAATAGATGAGGGCGCTTGTGGTAACCTGGATTTGAGAGAAGCTTGCTGTATAGCTTCAGTTACTACAAGCTGTGCTTTGTTGGCCTCATCAGAAGCCTCACGCACGGAACTTGCTCAACAGTTTTTCTTGAATCCTTCGAGCGAAACTTGGGAAAACGAAGCGAGCGGTTGTTGGTAAATTTCAGAAGAGTTGTCATAAAGATCAGATTTCACCTCAATACTGACATGACAATCAAAATGCTAATGATCATATAACTGAAGCGCAGGAAGATGCATGGAAGGTATGAAAGATTGATAGTAGCGACTCACCGTACTCCGACTATAGTCTAGAGCAAAACCTAGACTATAAAAATGCACGATTGTTTAGAGAAGTAGAGGCGTGTCCACTGAGAGTCGAGAACTCGTTGTCTCTCAGTGGATGTCATCTCATTTTCTAATAGTATTGTGCATTGTTGTAGGTATACGTTAGATACTTTGGTACACGGGGAGGTAGCACGTCCTTCTCCTGAGCAATATAAACATGAACCTCATGGGTATCATAAAACATGTAGTTCTCTTTCTTCTCTAACGTCCCTGATCATCAGCACCCAATTCAGCACCGTCTTCGAGAATAGCATTGAGATACTGTTGCTTCTCAATGTAGTTGTCCACAGCTCTTTTGACACCCTCGTATGCCTCGTCCAGCAACTCTCTTGCAATTCTCACGCGTGTGTCCTTGTCCAGAAGACGCAGGGCGTCTGAGATTCGTGGGTCCGTCGAGGAGTTGAATGAACTGAGGAGGCCCGAAACATCTTGGCCATTGGGAGGCTGTAGCGCGGATTGATTGGGGGTTTGATGAGGTTGGAGGGCGGGAGATGTGGTAGATGGGTGATTCAGGGCAGAGGCAAAGGCTCTATCGATCTGAGCGCGGTTGAAGTTGGAAGCACCGCGCTGCGGTACGGACGACGGCGTCGAGGCGTGGGAGATGGAGTTTGGGTTGGCGCGAAGTGCTGACGAAGGTGTAGGTCTTTCTGAGCGAGGAGTGTCGTTCATACCGTTCAATCTCGGCGCGCCAACATTGCCGTTACCAAACAGTACAGCAGCTTGGGCACCGAGTTGGCCATTCACAGCTCCCATGCCCACAGCGCCTTGTCCTGCATGACCTTGTTGCAATCTTCTGCAGCCAGTCTGATCGAGGACGGATTCCAGGACGACAGCAGGCATCTGCTCGAGTTCGCGACACAGGTAGCCGCCGGCATTCTCAGCCTCAACAAGCTGAACGACGTGTTCGTTGAAGGCGACGCATTGCTTGAGATGTGAAGTCTTGCGTGAAGTGCTGTTGTAGGCGACTTTCTNTTCTATGCACCATTTGCATTGCACGGCGCGTGATTTTCCATCCGAGTCGCAGTCTTGAAATTGGCGTGACGCCCAGGCTTGTTGCGGTGGCATGGCGACTTTTGTGGTAAGCGACCTTGATGGTGGTTGCGAATGTGTTTGGGTAGTTGTCAACTGCGAGCGTGAAGACACTGAAGAGACGTTTTGTCGCGCGTCGGCTCGTTGAGAAGAGTTGGGCACCCACCAAGGCCCGTGCCCATTGGCCAAGGTCACGCGTTTGGATTTTACTGCCACTCCTGATCACCAGCGATGTACCATCAATTCACCACCTCCCGTGTGCGAGGGATATGTAACGTACACACTACAAAAATGCACAAATCTATTCAGAAATAAGAATATGGCCAAAGAGAGCTGATGAGAGATCGCTTCTCAGCGGACACTATCCTATTTTATGATAGTATTGTGCATTTTTATAGCGTGTACTTTACGCTCTGCTATGATCGGAGTAGTGGAAGCTACATCCTTTGGCACTCCGAGAGGTAGCAAAAATCCAGTGTGGGGCTAGCTCACGTTTGCTTGGAGCCACTTGCATGCACCATCAGCCAATCTATGATCAATCATCATTTCATATCTTGACCTCTCGTTCTGGAGAGGAATCGAACCGCTGCCTGTCCTATGCAAATGTACATGTTTTGTATCTCCTCACCCTCCTCTTTCTGCTTACATACTCTTAGCATGCGAGCAAACGATGGAACAAAAGAAAATAGAAAAAGGGAATAAAGGTTGTTGCTGATTCTCATGCCTCTTTTCTCATACGGGACCGACTGGTCTTTTCCTCATTTCTTTTCAGCAGAAAAATATGTGTCTTGTGTGCGCGTGTGATTGTGCTCCTCTTTCGTATCTTCTGTCTCTCATGGTGAGTCTTTCTTCTATACTGCCACTGCACCTTTGTTGGACTTGGTGCTGGATGTGGCATCGAGTGGAGCAGCGTGGAGTGCAGGCTTTGCCTTCTTGCCCAATGTGCCGTTCCTCTTCTTCTCGATCTGTCCGCGCACCCATTCACCAACTTCACGGTCGACCCACTTCTCAGAGTCTCCAAGTTGTTGTGCTTTGGATGCTGCATCGACATCGCTCTCGGATGCACCAATGCCTTCTCCTTGTGCTACATCAGCCTCCTCGCCTTCGGCAGCTTCTTCGTCTTCTTCCGAAATAACGTCGGGTTTCATCAATGGAGCGAGCCATGCGTGTTGAAGAAGCATGGCGTATGTGGGTCGAAGCTTGGGAATCTTGTTCAGACAGCCTGCAACAAAGTTGCGCGCTGCGTCGCTGAACTCGCCGGTAGGAAGATCTGGCGGCTCTCCGTCTACAATGGCNNCTGATATGAATGTCAGCAGTTGATACCAGGGAACAGAATGTTCAATACTCACACTCAATTGACTGAAGATGTTGTCGTATGTCTCGGGTGGGTAGGGGTATCTGCCCATGGCGCACTCGATGATGGTTAAACCCAAACTCCAGATATCACTCTGTACGCTGTAGGTACCGCCACCAGGGTTGGCACCGGCTTGAGCGACTCCGCCAGAACTGATACGTTCAGGAGCCATGTATGACTGACATCCAATATTTGTCTTTGCAATCGAAGCAACGAGGTTTCCACTGACACCAAAGTCGCAAATCTTGATAGCACCAGCCGTGTTTACCAAGATGTTGGTTGGCTTGACGTCGCGATGAATGATGTTATGTTCATCCTTGAGAGACTTGAGACCACGCGTTGTCGCAAGAGTGACCTTGCGGAGGACATTTTCGGGCACACCATCGCCGTACAACTTGTCCATGGAACCACCGTCCATAAACTCCATACAGATGTAGACGGCTCCTTCTTGGAAGAAGGCACCGTAAAAGTCGACGATGAAGGGNNGGGAAGCGCAACGGTGCAGGACATCGAGTTCCATGATGATGGTAGCGAACTTTGAGTCTTCGAGCTCGAGACGCATCTCCTTCATGGCCATGACTATGCCTGTTGTGTTGCCGCGAGGAGCGGCTGTCTCATCTCTTGTCTCGCCGGGTCCAGCCTTGTTGCCTGCCAAACCTTGGCCGACCTTGCGCATTTGTGGTCTTGAATGACGAACCTTGTAGACTGTACCGTAGTTTCCTTTGCCCAACTCGTCAAGGGTGTCGACTTCGTCCAGCGAAATCTGGAATGATTGACCTGACGAGAACTGGACTCCTTTGCTGTTGAGGACGGCTTTGCCCTTGAATTTCAGACTGCCCGTTTCTTTGTCAATGTATTCAGCGTATCGATCCATGGCAGATTCTTGCTTGGGAGGAGCGGAGTCGCCATTGGCACCACCACCCATGCCAGACAAAGTCATCTTAGGTTTTTGTCTGCCGCCAGCGGCTGGGGGAGCGCCAGGAAGACCGCCAGGCATTTTGAGACCACGCTTCTCGGCAAGTGAGGGACCTCTGCCGGCGCCGACATTGGGAGATGAAGCAAAGCTTGGAGGACCAGGGCGACTGCCAGGAACACCGGGTGGCATACGGAAGTTAGCGGGAAGACCACCGGGCATCTGAGGACCGGTCGGGGATGGACCGCCAGGACCAGGAGTGGCAGCAGCAGGAGTACTTGGAGGGTTGCGACCTGCAGCAGGAGCACCTTGTCTGTTCAAGTGGAAGGCCTTCATTCTGGCAAGGATGTNCGNGTTGACAGCACCTCCACGACCGAGAGTGCTGACGGTAGGAGCAGGGCGTCTAGCAGCATTGACATTACCAAGCGGCGTGGACGACTGGGTCATGTTGGCGGCCGAGGAAGGTGGGGGTGAAGAAACGGAGTGAGGCGACATTGGTGGACGGGTCGAGTCTGGGGACTCTGGGGGAGAGGCTATGGATGAGGGCGACTGCAGCGGACTGCTCGAGTCTTCTGAGGGAGTCGACGACGCCATTGCTGGAAGGGGATGTGCAGCAATGGTATTGTGGGCCAGGCTGTGTCTGACGAGTGGGTGTGGCAGACTGGGCGAAGATGGATGAGAGACGAGTTGAGACTCAAAGTCGTCAGACGTGGATGGTCATCAGTTGAAACACGAGGCTTCGAGTGTGAATGTGAGAGAGGAAGCCAAGACAGCAAGTCAGAGGCAGACCTATGATGTATGTTCGAAGAGAGCGAAAAGGAACTTGGGCCGAAAGACGATGGCCGCCGCACGCTGCTGCTCCTGCTGTCGTCGTCTCGGTCGAAAGCTTTCGATCCGCTTGTGGCGCGTGCAAGCAAGCCACCGACCATCATGATCCATCACCTTTCTTCCTCCTTCCACAACTACCGACCAACTTTTTTCAACTTTCTACACCCGTCTGCCTACTAATTCTGGTATAATCCTTATAGTGTCTGTGTATCTATCGTATACTTTCTTGAATCACACTTTGTGCTATCCGCTCATTCGCTGCGAACAAAGTGCCGTCGGCCAACAAGTCCGCCCTGCAACCACGTTCCCTGCTGCAGACGCATACCTGGTTACGTCAGTCCTCGAAAAGATGGCAGTCGCAAAACAGTGACATCGCTTCAAATCCACTCACGTTGCACCTGCAGTGCCACAAATGTTCCAACAAGCGACACGGTTGGTGCAAATGTCTCCATATCTGTCACCGACTTTCAACTTTTCCATCCATTGATAACCATCGCTCCAATCATCATCCTCCGCATTTTGCTGAGTCGCTTGCTTTGCACTTCCGCTCTCACCACGCTCACCCTGTCAAGCCACATGCGGCTCCTCCAGCAATCGTCCCCCATAATTCTTGGCCTTGGCAACGTTGTTTCCGTGCGAGTTGCTCAATTTGACATGAAGATCGAGCGATTTGCTCCAAACACACTGATCCAGACTGTTTTTCCCTTGAGGTCAAGAACATCCAAAAGAGTCATGAGTCTCCTATTTCTTTTGCTTTCAGACACCAATTTCCTTTCTCTTCCGTGTCAATCTGATCCGGATAAAACTTTGTCTTTGCCGCGAACCCGGTCTTTTGCAGACTGCAGTGCCGAATCCACTGCATAGGAGGACGAGAGCCGGTTCCATCCGCACCTATAATGTTGAATTGCATGATCCGGCATGTCTGCTACTGACCAGCGATCTCTACCGGCTTATACTGCCACTTCAACACATTTCGTCGTGTCCTATTAGGCAGAACGTCATGCTTTGGTAATGGATTTGACTTCAGAAAACATTAACCCAATTATCATTAGAAAGTTATGTTATAGCTAACTAGACCCTTGCCAAACTTAATCAACAGATAACATTACAAAGGAAAATCCGAACCTGAACAAGGAAGAAAATAGTCTCTTAACACCCCTTTACGCAGCAGCCACCGAACCATACATCGTCTGCAGAGTCGTGATTTCATCTCTCTTGGTTATAGCCAGAATATAGGCAGTACATCCATTACCACCAAGCAGATTGACATTGCCGACACCGATCACGGCGTTGTTGGCACTACTACTGCAGCTGGTAATTGTTGAGTAGGAAATGACACTCGATGCAGTGGCTGCCGAAGTGATTGTGGCCATTGACGTGGTGTATGATGCTATCGATGAGCTTGTGGTCCCTGAAACCGTAGATGACAGTTTCGAGGTGCTCGGGGTACTCAAGACCGTGGACGACAACACCGGACTGCTGGCGACGATCACGGCGCTTGACGACACCATAGTCGAGCTAGAGACCGAGGCGACGGGGCTTGACGACGCGGGTGAAGTTAATGGTCTTGTCGAGGAGCCAATACTTGCTACAACAGAACTACTCTGGGGTACAATCGAAGTGACGGTGACCAGGCTGACCACTACAACGCTCGAGCTTGATGGGGTTGCAGAAGATACTGGCGCGCTAGACGAGCTGCTAACCACGACAAGGGTGTTCGATGGCACGATGTTAGAGGCCCCCAGAATCGAGGATGCAATGCTCGATGAAGAGGATGCAAAGCTCGACGAAGAGAGTACAACGCTCGATGAAGAGGACGCCATGGTCGAAGGTGTAACGCTCAAGGGTGTTGAGATAGAGGTCGACACGGAATTGCTAGATAGACTGCTCGACAAGGCCGAAGACGCCGTAGATGAGCCAACACTCGAGCTGATCGAAGTGCCCTGTGATACAGGAAGGATGTTTGTAGCAACACTGACCACCACAGTACTGGTGGCCGTTGTCAATACAACAAGGGGTTGAGAGCTGGAGGTGCTACTAGCCACGATTGCGACACTTGAAGATGAAGAGGCCTGAATCGATAGACTCGTGCTCACTTGGGCAAGAGATGTTGTAGAAGAGCCGGCACCTGAGCTAATCGAGGTTGTTTGACTTATTAAAATAGCAGTCGTAAGTGGATTGGCAGCCAAAACACCGGTGGCGGTGTTAGGTATGGTTACTGCCGGAGAGCTCACACTACTGCTAGACGAGGCCACAGTGGTC
Organism: Aureobasidium mustum; assembly: GCA_903819665.1. Taxonomy (NCBI): domain Eukaryota; kingdom Fungi; phylum Ascomycota; class Dothideomycetes; order Dothideales; family Saccotheciaceae; genus Aureobasidium; species Aureobasidium musti. The sequence goes on from CAIJEO010000013.1 coordinate 1,380,872, forward strand.
AAGCTTGTACTCAACGACGGAGACGAAACAGCCTGACTTGATGAACTGCTTGACTGCATCGAAGTTGACGTGAGGCTGCTGGGAGTTGTCGAGGCCATCTGAGACGAGGCGAGCACATTCGTGACACCAGCGATAGACAGGCTGCTAGTAGTGGCCATGGAAACAGCGGCCGAAGAGCTGGAAGCACTACTAATTATGCTTGCGGTACTCGAAGATGAAGTGACCTGGCTCGACAAACCGACGCCAACTTGGACTGATGGTGACGGAACAGACACGATACTCGAGCTGGCCGATATGCTCTGTATTATCAGGCTAGCACTTGTGGCTGAGTTGATGACCACGACGCTACTAATAGTGGACGATATGGATAATATCGAAGAGCCTCCACCACTACTGGGTACACTCAAAGTGCTCAATAGCGTGCTGCTCGACATCGATGAAGTAGCCTGAGTTGACAGGCTGCTTGACTGCGCCATGACTGTTGACACACTTGCTAAACCAGATGTAGCGGAGGACACCTGAGGAATAGAAAGCGCACTTGTAGCGCCAAGTACCACGACTGAACTTGAGGGCAACGAGGTTTGAGACGTTACGAGTATACTATTGCCAATACCAGCCAGTTGAGTGCTCGCAATAGATGGAGATATGCTGATGATTGATGAGCTGAGGATTGTTCCTGATGTGCTCAACGACAAGGTAGTCAGGGCAGCAGATGAAGCACCCTGACTCATTGAACTACTCTGCAGCTGGACAGAAGATCCTGGGATTGTTGCAGAAGCAGAAAGGCTTGACACAGTTGTAGGCGTCGACAAGGCTACAGTAGTTCCAATTCCTGAGCTGCCAACGGCTGAACCAACAGCAGTAGTGACGGGATTCGCAGCACTAGCAGAGATTTGGGTCGAGGCGACTGAACCCGCTCCAACATTGGCTAGATTGTTGCCGCCAGCTGTTTGAACAACACCCACACTCGTATCACCAACACCAACATTGACCAAGTAACCAGTCGTAGCGGAAGAGCTCACGGCTGATATCGTAGAGCTTGAGGCAGACAGTATGACACTGGAGCTAGTCGACGATGGTGCCCCATTCGCTTGGCTAGAGATTACCTGAGAAGTGCTAGTCGAAGATGTAGGAACAACAATGGAGAAGGCGGAGCTAAGCGAGCTCTGAGGGACCAATGATGCAGTCGCTGCTGTTGAACTTGTTGCACTACTGAAAACAGAAGTACCAATGTTGATTGATGAACCCAAAGAATCCATTCCGAGACTTAGAGCACTTGTAGAAACCCCAATGACTTGAGTGTTGGACTGAACGACAGAGATAAAGGTACTGCTGGACGATGCTGAGGTAGAAACTGCCAGATTGGCACTTGATATGCTCAAAGATGACACACTCAACATGGTGCTGCTGATACTGGTTGCAACCGAGCTACCGCTCATAGAAGAAGGTATAGCAGCGGTAGATAGAGCCGATACGACGCTGGACAGAATACTCGTTGACGGCAAGCTGCTCGAAATGCTCGATGATGGAAGGTTAATCGACGTTGATGGCAAGCTCGATGAGGGCAAGTTAGTCGCAGTTGGCGGTAGACTCGATGACGGCAAAACACTTGAAGAGGGCACGATGCTCGACAATAGCGCGATGCTCGACGATGACACGATATTCGACGATGGTAAGATGCTCGAAATGCTTGACGACTGTGACACGCTCGACAATTGCAACATGCTTGACGTTGGCAGAATGTCCGAGGAGGGTAAATTGGAGAACAGCAAAATGCTCGATGCTGACGGAACGCTTGATGACTGCAAAGTGCTCGAGGATGGGACGCTCGATACGGAAGGCACGAGCTGTGAAGGGGCAGCACCGAGGCTGATTGCAGACAAAGATGCAACACTCATGCTACTACTGACATCTGCCGTGCTCGAAGAATCTGCTGGTAATGGCGAGATGCTCAAGATGGCAGAAGTGGTGGTTGATGAGCTTTGTAGACTTGCTGACGACGAAGGTGTGGGGGCCGTTCCAGGAAGAACACCAAGACTTGTACTTCCAACGTCGATGTTGACCGCGCTACTGAGGGTCGAATAGCTTGATACAGACTGTAGTATGCTCGTGGTGGGGATCAGATCTGCCGTGGTTGTTTGAACTGAAGATGTCATCAAGGAGCCGACTGCAACAAAGGGGGATGAGGTAGTAGGCGGTGCCATTGAGTAAGAGCTCTGATCGCTTATCGATATCGATATAATGCCAGAGCTCGACTCAGAAGAGACGCTAGGGAAAAATCCTAGATCTGAAGAGATTGATGATGCAGCGGCAGAAGCACTCGACGAAAGCTGCGATACAAATACAGAGTTCGAAACGCCAGAAGAAGGTGAGATGATCGAAGTTGCAGGTATCAATCCAGACATGGAAGCAACAGAGCTTGATATACTTTGGACAACGCTTATCTCGGGCAGGCTGGTTGAGATCGCTGTTTGAGCCGATCCAATACCTATAGAGCTAGCGATCGCTCCTGACGCAGGATCGTATGTTGAGACTAGACTGGAAGACAGGGTGACCGAGCTTGTCGACTGAGTAACAGAAGATTCCGCTTGAAGGATACTCGATATCAAGTCACCACTCTGTGATGAAGTTTTCGAGGAGATCTGGATGACATTCGAAGTCGGTGTCACAAGAGAAGTACTCAATGTTGTTTGAGAGACGATATCCGAAACTTGACTGACAGTCGAAGAAAATGCTGAGGCGCTTGGAATGGCTGCTCCGGACGACGTCTGCGCAGGCAGAACTGTATCTGAAGACAAACTTGAATCTATTACCACGACGCTTTCTGAAGATACTGTAAAGCTAGATGGCAGTGATGTAGCTGGTGAGTCGATGATGGATGAAATCATCGAGGGTTGGATCGTGGACGCAGCGAATGTCGAGTCAACACTTGCCAAAGTAGTGTCTAGAAGCGTCTGGCTTGTTAATACCACAGAAGAAGCAACCACTGATTCAAGCTCTGAGGCTGAGTTCAAAGGAGCCGTACTGGCTACCGCTACAGGCGTCTCTGTCGGGATGTCAACAGGACTCAAGGTGACAGCAGATAAAAATATTCCTCCCGCACTCATTGAAGTCTCCACATCAGCGATGACCGAAGACAGAGTAGGCGTACTAAGATCTGGATCTGCGGAGATTTGAACGATAGTCGATGTTGAACTTGTGTTATCAGCCAGGTTCATAAGGCTGCTGGGGATCTCAGTCGGGCCAGGATCCAGAGACTGCGACAGAGTACTGGGTATAGCGCCGACCGAACTGATTGAAGAATCAGTTACAGCAGCGGTCTCACTTGGTCCCATCGTCTGAACTTCAGTTGGTAGTCCACTAATGATGGTCGAAGCAGCTTCATCGCTCGAGGTCAGCTGTGAAGTTACAGGTAACTCCGATGAAGCATAGCCAAGCCCAATACTGACAGATACGGCCGTCGGCTGTGCTACTGTTAATGATGAAAGTGGCTCAGAATCTGCTGAGATAGTGGACAGGGCAATTGAAGATGAAGACAGTGAAACATTGTCACTGACCGCAGCAGTAATGCTGGTCGAAGCGCTAATATCAAGCTCAACGCTCGAGCTGAGGGTTAGGTCGGTGGCCGTGGAAACAGAGTATGCTGTTCCAGATAGGAAGCTGACGACTGTCGAAGCACCATCTTGACTCAGAAGAGAAGAGAGGTCGGTACTAGCACTGCCAAGTTCAACACTCGTAGCAGTCGTCTCCAACGATTCTAATGATATCATGACCGACGAAATTACCTCAGAGTTGAGGTCAGATGTAGGGCTGCTTGGCAAACCGGTCGCTTCGATACTGAGGGTCGTTTTGGTGATGGAATCAGATACATCAGGCTGACTGATTGAGCTTGGAGAAGTATCGGACAGACCAGCAGCCTGTGTCAGAATGCTAGTTGAAGCTGTCATATCTGATTCAATCGACGAAGAGCTAGTGCTGACAGCACCAAGTACGATGCTGGCACTGATCATGTCAATCAAGCTAGATGCACTGTCTGCTGCCGAGGCAGACACCATACTAGAAGGAACGTCTGTTGCCGATGAAAAGGTTGATATGTCTGTAATACCTTCAGAAGGGCTGGTGGGCAAGGCAGGCGTCTTGGACTGCGAGTCAAAGGTGATAGATGGCACATCAGTAGCCTCTGAAGCAATACTGGCAGGCGAAGGGTCAGATGCGATGATGGTACTGTCAGATGGAACCGAGAACATTGAAGAAATGTCTTGAGTGGAGGAATTAGTATCAATAAAGTTTGTTCCGGTCTCGAGAGGTTCTGTAGCTGCCGTATCTGATGCAGATAGATCTGATACCGTATTCGATGTCAAATCAGTCGTCAAGGGTGCCATCTGGGAGACCGCGCTTGATAGGATGCTGGCCACAGAGGAAACCATTGATACGTCGGTGATGGAGCCGGAAGTCTGAATCGGACTAAGAGTCTCGGATTGTATATCTGGGTCTGACGTGATAGATGGTGTATCGGTAGTTTGTGCAAGAATGCCTGTGGGTTTATAGGATTCAATCACTGATGAGCTCCCGGAAGCCAGGTCTGTAGACTCCACAAAGGCGCTCGTAACCTCAGGCTCAGGGTTAATAGTCGAGCTGCCAAGCACGGCTTGAGACAACAAGGAAGAATTCATGATTGCGGAGGAAGTATCGAGAGAGCTGATATCACCAGCGTCAGATGTTTGTGTCGCCAACGGGACAAGACCTGAGCTTGTGATTGATGATAAATCAATTGTCGGAGACGATATCGTCGTGGGCTCTTCAACTTCTTCAGTACTTGCAGTCAATGAAGCAGGAACCTCAGACAGGGCATCGAAGCTAGTCACGGAGGATGGAAAATCGGAAATCTCCAATATGATACTGGTAGGTTGCGACACAGAAACGATAGTACCAACAACCAATGATGGTATAGCAGAGGAAGCGTCTTCAATGACAGAGCTAGTATCGAGGGAGCTAGTCTCGGGAAGATCTGGCGCTGGCGTGATTGAGCTCAGGGGACTAGAGGTGGTACTTGAAGGCAGATCGTTGATCACAGGTGGAGTTGAGGTGGTGTCGAGGGTAGCTTCGATATCCGTGGATGGCGGAGCCGGGCTATCAGACAAAGCATCCGAGCTAGTTGCGACAGATGGTAATCCTGTAGCGTCCGCAGCGTTGCTGGTCGGTAGAGGCCCAAGGTCAACAGTTGAGCTGTCCAGAGACATTGTCGCAGAAGAAACGTCCTGAATGACGGAAATGGTAGACGATGTTTCGACAGGGTCCGCAACATTGCTGGTGGGTAGAGATCCGGGGTTACTAGTCCAAATGTCCACGTATCCTGTAGCCGAAGAAATGTCTTGAATGATGGGAATGGTAGAAGATGATCCGGCAGTGGCCACAATATCGCTAGTAGGCATGAATCCTTGGTCAACACTTGAGCTGGCCACCATTATAACAGAAGAAGCATCTGGAAGGGATGGAGGCAGTTTCAAGATCACTAGCCTCAAGGCTTCCTGGCGCAGTTGTGATTGACGCCAGTGGATCTGAACTAGTGATTGTTGGCACATCGGTGGCCAGTGGCAGTATTGTGAAGGAGTCGGAGGTTGCTTCGACATCCCCAGCGAATGTGGTAGAAGCCTCGGATTGGTCATCTGTGCTAATGGGAAGATCCAAAATATCGGTAGGCTGTGCAAGGATACTGGTCGCAGCAGATGCATCATTGTCAATGGTAGAGCTGCTGAGCAGAGAAGAAACGATATCAGTGGGATCCGTAGATGTGACATCCTGAGTTGGGATTGCAGAGTCAGACACACTAGGATCGAGGGTCGAAGTGGGTAGGCTTTGGCTCTCTGAGGGAAGAAGAGTGTTTGGTCCACCCGGTACATCTGGTGCAGATGTTTCGAGGCTTGACGAATCAACAATAGTAGTACTCGCGGCCAAGGACGGAATATCGCTGGATATGGTGATGCCGTTATAATCAAGTGCCGAGCTGATAATTTCGAGCTGCGAAGTAGCGGTAGAGACAATGGAGGACAGAATGTCCGTGGCAATAGCCGAGGATGAAGGAGAATCGGCCAAGATGAGGGAAGTCGCGGTGGACTGGACTTCCGCTAAGTCTGAAGGAATGACCGACTCGGTATCGGAAGAGTCAATTGAAGAAAGTGACAGGCTTGTCGAATCGAGCATGGAAGTCACGGCCGCCATATCTGTGTTGCTACTAAGCGAATCATCGATGACAGAAGTGCTTAAAGATGGTGGTTCGGTCGTGATCGGAGTCGAAACTATACCACTCGAGATCACTATGCTCGGCGCAGCCACATCCGGTCCAAGGCTGCCAATACTAGTGAGTTCCACTGACTGACTCTGATCGGCGCTCAATACCACGGATGTTGGGATCATAGTTCCTGATTGAGCCTCTACAGAAACGAAGGTTGGTACAACCATGTCTGAGGATTCTGTGGGCATGGTGGCCGAGGCGTCAAGAGTGCTAGTCAAGCTATCAAGGGCTTCTGTAAGACTGCTCTCGATATCAGACAAGGCAGTAGGAGTGGATAGACCAGAATCGGTAGGAGCGATCGAGTCAGTCAAAGCAGCAGTGGCACTTAGTGTCATCGTCTCGACCTCGGTTGGCAGCCCACTCAAAATTTCTGGAAGACTAGTTGCCGTCAGTTGGTCAAGACCGGCAGCCGATATAGGAACACTCTCAATGCCGTCAGTTATAGAGAACGAAAGTATGTCTGGTGTGCTGGTTGCTGCGTCGAGGTCAGAGATAACGCCCAGATCGACTGATGTACTGGTCATAAGTGCAGTGATTTCAGTGGGCGCGAATTGTGCCGAAGTAGGCAGATCTGTGTAGAGAGAGCCATCACCAGTCAGAGTTGCTGTTGCTTCGGAGATGGTAGTGGAGGCAGCGCCGACCGCTGTTAGGACTGGCTCTGAGCTCTCGGGTATCACTGTTGGGAGTAATTCATCCGACGTCTCCGAATTCGAATCAATATATATGGTGGTAGAACTTGGTATTGATTCCTCGGCCTGTGATGGATCAGTTGGTATATCAGCTGAGATGAGATCCGTTGGAGGGATGTCTGTTGTTTGAGTTGGTAAATTTGTGGACGATTGGACCGCTGTCAGACTCAGATCAATAGAAGCAGCGCTGGTTGTGACAGCATCCAATATTGAGCTTAAGGGAGCAAGCTCACCCGAAGGGGCATCCAATATGGTTGAGGTAGCGGCCACGTCCAGGCTGATCGAGGTCATGGAGGCAACATCAATGCTAGTTGAAGCGTCCGGCACAACTGGTATGACTGAAGTCGAAAGCGAACTACCAGCATCCAAGGTCGTAGCAGGCTCATCGACCAATGGAGATATGGGACTGTCGCCACTAGCGATGGTCGCCAAACTTTCAAGAGCTTCGGAGATGGTGGCGCTTGGCGTCAGGGTTGCAACACTTTCGGTGGTGATGGTCTCACTCCCCAAGTCTGTGGAGCTTAGCACACTGTCTATTGCGGGAGTCGGTAGTGTCTCGACCATCGAAGATGCAGATGATAGAACGTCTGAGGCAGCCAGGTCGCTTTGAACTGTTTCAGCAACACTGAACTCGATTGAGCTGCTAAGCTCAGCAGTCACTGACGGACTGATGACATTTGGAGCTTCCGAAACGGTGCTACTGGCGCTGGATGTCAGGTCTGAACTGACTGTATCATCTCCGAGGAAGATACCGTCGCTGGTGGAAGGCAATGAAGCTGATATAGTCGTGCCGCTACCAAACAGGTCTGTCGGGATATCAGGATCGAGAGCTGCACTGGTAGCGGCCGCTGCAAGTCCAGTAGCGATAGGATCAATCTGGCTATACGCCGGCTCAGAGATGGCCGGAGCAGTGGTAGAAATCTCAAGATCAGTCACTCCGGCTGTGCTCTCCACGGCACTCAAAAGATCGGTGCTTATAATAGCCTCTAGAGACGGTATCACAGAGAGACCACTAGTTGCGGAAGGGGCCAGATCAGTGGTAGCCATGGACAAATCTGAGATGATTGAAGAGAGGATTTCAGGTGTTGCAGAGTCGAATGGATCAGCCGAGTATGAAGGGATTGGGCCTATCTCAGTTGTTTGTTGCGACAAGTCACTGCTTGAATCCAGAGCTCCGCTGATCAAGCTTGGGACGCTTAAGTCAGTTGGAGTGGGCACGAGAGCGGTTCCCAACTCAGCTACATCGGCCGTAGCAATCGACGATGGAAGTGTATCGTCACTCAGAGTTGCTGGCACAATCGTACTCAGGTTGATTATGTCAGAGATCGATGTGACCTGGGTCAAGCTTCGAGTGATATGTGCAGGTTCGATCCCAGCACTCGTCACAGAAATCTCATCGACAGAAGCAGTGATGCTAGGACCTCCATCTGCGGAAGTGATATATGGCACAGCGTCAGAGATATCTGGGTCCAAAGATACGATAGAAGAGGTAATATCACCATAGTTGTCAATGCCCGAGGTGGCAGCTGCTCCAGCATTTGAGATGACAGATGGAACAATATCAGTGATGACTGGGTCGATTGAAGAAACGATAGGAGAGGCTGCCCCACCAACGCTGTCGATAACGGAGGTGGCTGCCGACCCAGCATCCGCGTCAAACGACACGGAACCAGTGACGATAGGGTCAACGGAAGATACGATAGAAGAGACCAAATCACCAATACTGTCCACGATGGAGGTAGCCGTAACTTCAACCTCTGAGGCGAATGTTGGCATGGATCCGTCGATAATACTGCTTGCTGCAGCGGGAGGTCGGTGGTCAGAGGCAAATTGGCGGTGACTCCGTCGATTATGCTGCTGACCAACTCGGTAGGAAGGGCCTCACTGAAAATGCTGCTTGCGGCCGCAGGAAGATCTGAAACGTCGCCAACAGCACCACTTAAGCTGTCGACAATGGAGGTGGCTGCCGCCCCAGCATTCGTGTCAAAGGACATGACATCAGTGATGACGGGAGCAACCGAAGATACGATAGAAGAGACCAAATAAACAGTGTCGTCCACGAGTGAGGGTAGGAGCGGCCCCAGCATCTGAGGCGATTGTTGGGATAGATCCGTCAATGATGCTGCTTGCTGCGGCGGGGAGGTTTGTGGCTAGAGGAAGATCAGTGATCACTCCGTCGACGATGCTGCTAACAAGTCCAGTAGGCTCACTAGGAAGAACCTTACTGACAATGCTGCTTGCGGCTGCCAAAACATCTGTAACGTCGCTAAGAGTGCTAGAAGCTGCCGCAGGAAGACCTGGGTCCTCAGTGACTGCGATACTGGAGACTATGCCGGAGAGATCATCCACAAACGTGCTTGTTGGCAGATCTTGAGACTGTAATGAGGTCAAGGCCGCGAGCAAACTGTCAAGACTTGAATCAGGTAGCGCTGTAGTAAGTTCCTCGGCTATGGAACTAACAGCAGACACGTCTTGAATATACGTGCTTGTTGGCAAAACTTGAGACTCCAATGAAGTCAAAGTCGCGAGCAAAGTGTCAACACTTGAACCAGGCAACGTTGTAGTGAGCTCGTCGACTGTAGTAGTAATATCTGGGACCTGGGGATTCACGCTGACTGATGTCGGAATCAATACAGAAGTCTCACTATGATCCGTATAGAGATCTGGCATAGTCGTTGTCATTTCCAGCGATGCATCAGAAGCTATAGCTCCGATTATTTGAATGTCGGGGCTAGGTAGAACAAGTCCTGAGATGCTTGAGGACACAAAGTCTGTACTGGGTATCGATTCAGTCGGAACAGCGCTCAATTCAGTAATTAAAGACGCGGACGCTTGTTCCTCTCCCAACAAGATGGATAACCCAACTGCGGTTTGTGAAGGCTGCGCAAAACCGACTGTCTGAGCATCGGGTACAATGCTAGACAGCAGAGAATCGAGAGCTCCAAGGGAAGTTGTGGTAAGGGTAGCCTGCGTTTCAACCGCAGGCAAAGCGACTCCAGTATCTGAAGCTACTGTTTCTGGATCGAAAGGCAGAATATCAGTGGCTGTGGTGGGTAAAGCTCCAGCATTCATAGCATACGAGCCAGATGCAGCGGCCTCCGTAGAAAGCACTTGAGTGGGCAAATCACTAAACTCGAACGTGTTCGAAGTTACGACATCGCTCGTGATACTTCCGATATCAGGGGTTGGTGAGCTATCATGGGAGAGTATCTCTGTTGTGGAAGGTAAAACAATATTCGTTACTGAAGCTGGAAGATCATCCGGAATCACGTAGCTCTCTGCTGAGCCATCGATAAAACTCGTCTGAACTGCATCAAGAGAAGTCTCCGAAGGCAAAATTATCGACGAGGTTTCTGCGCTCAGCAAGTTCGAAGCGGGTCCAATGAGAGAAACACTCGGTGATTCAATTCCCTGCGATGCACTAGCTTCGCTGACCGACAGCTGATCGGACAAAGAGATAATCGGGGTTGGTGCCGTCGTCGTGACCACCTCGACGTCACCAGAGTTGACAAGAACGCCACTGGTAGGGACCGCAAAATTCAGCGAGGCGACAGATGTCGGGGCAGAACTGACGTCTTCATCCAGGACCGTACTTGTAGGTACCAGAACGGAATTTGCCAGATTTGGTTCAAGTGCAACGACGGAGGGTGATACTACGCTATATGTAGCGGCATCCGAGCTGGCCTCAACTCCAGTCAAGGCGGACTGTGAAAGCAGAGACGTAGGTTCGGATGGGGCGATAGTCGCTGTTATCTCAGTCGCTGCAGACACGATGCTGTCAGAAGCCAGAAGTTGACTCGAGGAAGGTTCCAGAATCGCAGAGATGGTCTGCTGAAGAGCTGAGCTGATGGTCGATGCTATCGAGAAATCCTCGCCAGTTGTGCTTGAGCCACCGTTGCTGCTGCCATCAACGACGTTGGTTGAGGTAGCTTGAGCTTGGGTTGGTTCAAGATTGCTAGACGTATCCGTACCAGTAGAGGTTGATTGTGTCTCCGAACTGAAAGTCGTGGTGACCAGAGCGATATCTGAGGCCGACGCAGCTGGTTCAGAAGATTGGGTCAATGTAGCCTCGCTTGATGTCGCGATAGTGTTAGAGACCTCGGGCATTGAAGTGTACGGCGAAAATGTGACACTTTCGTCGTTATTGGGCTGATTCGAGTGACTTGCAGAGCCATCAACGGAAGTTGTCTCTTGCACGTAACTGCTACTCGTAGTTATCGCCAGTGCCGTGCTATCCATGCTGCTTGTCGCCTCTGTAAGACGTGCAGTGGATTCAATGCTGGTTTGCTGAGCTGAGACTTGGTCAGGCTGAGTATTGCTACTAGAAGACACAAGACTCGAAAGTTGACCTATGACTTGTGTAGCGATTGTTGACGCTGAATTGACGTTGTATGAATGAGTGCTGGAGAGCACATCAAGAGTCAAAGTGGATCCAGTGTACGTAGAGCTCTCACTTGTACCTCCACTCGCAGCAGAGTCCTGGACAGCGGCGGGTCGTGATGATGGATCAGGAAAATAGCTGGTCAAAGGAGAGCCTCCGGAGGTAATACTGGCGTCGATGGAGTTGAGCGGCGGACTGGACTGAGAAGTGTTAACCGAGGGCTCTGCTGACTGCACCATAGTTGGCAATGGATCAGCGATGCTTGCGGATGCTATACTGCTGGCTGAAGGTTCGATCGGCAGCGTGGGTTGGTCGAATCCACTTGGAGTGCTCTCAGTGGACGAACCGTCATTCGTCGTTTGTACAACCGTGCTAGAGGCGCTTGCAAATATATTGCTACTGGATATCAAGATATTTATCGTATGTGAGGCACTCTCGGCCGCCGTCAAGAATGAGCTTGCAATCAGCTCTCCAGAACTCGTAGGCAGCTCGATACCGATGCTTGCGGATCTCCTTGTTGACGAAGAGGCTGTAGGTTGTACATTGGGTACGATGATTGAGATACTAGTCGATCGAGTTGGATCGATAACGGGAAGTCCTGTTAATGTAGTCTGTGAACTGAACCCAGACGTTGTGCTTGCTGAGACCGCGTTGCTCGAAGATGAAAAACTTTCAAAGGAAGCCAATACTGAACTGGATGACGTTATGTGGGAGTGATTTACTGCGTCTGCAGTTGCAGCGGTATTGGCTATCGTGGCCGACTCATCCAAAGTCCCTGCGAAGCTGGCACTGTTAGATGTCGTGTGTCCAAGCATGGAAATGACACCGGTGGGTAGAAGGAAGCTGATCACAGAATCTGACCGGGACGTTGGAGTGGTTCCGATGGCGTTCCCAAGTGATGCAAGTGTATTGGTGGCTGTGCTTGTAGCCGAGAGATCTTCATCGCTCAAACTTGAGTCGGAAGAGATAGCAGAACTCTGCGTACGTGTGGCTATGGACGATGATGTAGATTCTGTAATGGTTCCGCTGACTTGTGTACCACTACGGGCGAAGGAAGAAAACAGAGGCTGTAAAGAGGTGGTTGAGTTCTCCGGCGCAGCGGCATTCTTAGATCCCGGGAAGGCATTCGCTGTTGACCGTAATGGGCCGGAAGTTACTGAAGTTCTGGGGGCCGAAGTGATCTGTGAGTTTGAAAATTGGCTCGTACCAATATCTGTAGTGATGCTCGAACTTGATACAGTCCCTCGATTTGGTTGGGAGGATGCTACTAACACAGATGACTGTTCCCCAAGATTGCCAGACCCAAGCACCCAGGGGAGGAGACCCATGGGTAGAACTGACTCCTGAAGAAGCCTGTGAAACTTGACTAGAAGCTGTTGATCTACTCAACAAGCTGCCAAGCGCAGGCAGCTGACCGCGAATAGCTGAGATTTCGGTAGACGACGATCTGCTTGATCCTGGTAGAATAGTAGAAGTAGATATCAACGACGTCGTGGGAACTGATAAGGTACTCAGCTTCGATGGAAGCTGACCTCGATGCGGGTTATTGAGATCAGACTTGATCGCTATATTCCCTCCTGCAACCGAGGATAACGACAGCGAACTATGACTTGTGGCAGATGATGTAAATATCTGCTTCGAAGAGATTTGCGCTGATGACGATGAAGTTTGGACAGAAACCTCTGGCGGGCAGGACAACATGCCTCGACATCTTCGCGAGCTGGTGGTGGTTGTTGGCTTCGAGGAAGTACTCTGAGAGGTCGGATGACCAATCGAGACCGAGACTGCCGATGAAAATTTGCCTGTACTAGAACTCAAAAGGTGCTGAGTGGTCGAACTTTTAGGGGGAGAACCACGGACAGCACCCGAAGCTTTGGTAGATACAGAAGAAGATCCAAGGACAGATCCTCGAACAGCATTTGAGGCTTTGGAAGATGTCGAAGCGATCTTTTGCGAACTTGACTTGATGGTAGGCTGTGAAGATACACGAGACGTAGAGATGGTAGTGCTCGTGGATCTACTTAATACACTAGGTACGTTACCCTTTGTTGAGACCCGAGATATACTGGAAGGGCTCTCCTGCCCGAAGCCCGCCTCAGTCGTTGGCCTCCCAGAGCTGAGCAACTCTTGAGATATGGAACTGGCAGCCGATCTTGTTTCGCTACCGATACTCCGAGTAGAGCTAGAAGACGTCTTAAGAGAGCCGGAAGCCTTGTTTGTAGAGCTGGACAACTTCTGAGTGGCATTGATGTCTTCTGATACAGAGCTGTCAGGCGGCATGAGAGATATCGTGACTCCCTTCCTTGCGCTACAAGCCGATTGTGTGGCGACCGATGGCTTGACACTGCTCGTGTGTCTACTCGAACTAGAGCTAGTCGCTCTCTGCGTCGAGCTCGAAGCGACAGAACTCGTAAGTTTGGAACCTCGGATGGGCTTGGTGAACCGCGACGAACTTGAGACTCTTTGAGACGAGCTCGCTGTCCTGCTTGAGCTAGCCCTTTGAGCTGATGCTGTTTGTCGCTGAGAATTCGTCGTCCGACTCGACGATTTTGGTAGAGGTGCTCCTCGAATCACAGAAACAGTCTTCCTAGTTGAGCTGGTGCTCTGTGATGATGTTTTGACAATTCTGCCACTGCTAGTCACTCGTGCTGCGCTGCTCTTCTTTGACGAAATCTGGCTCGATGATCTTCGTACCAGAGGTTTTGTTGTGGACAACGCCCGACGCGGGAATGCCATCGTCTTTGAAGTGGCAGACTCGGCAGAAAGAGGTAAAGGAATTCCATCATCGGAAGACCGTTTCTCTGAGTTTTCATGCGCAGAAGAATCTGAAGGCCAGGTATCGTGATTGCCATGCACTCCCTTGTCCGGAGCTTGATTTGTGCTGAAGCCAAAGGCCGCTGGAATGTCCACGTCGGGTAGGAACTTCTTGAATACACCCAGCACGGAGTCTCTCCTATAACCAGAGCCTTGAATGTTTGAGTGCCTGCGAACGGCTGGCTCTGTATGATCGCTTCCTGATTGTGTGGACGTTTCCTGTGTAGCAGCACCAGATAGAGACGACAGGATGAGGCCACCTGATAAGGCTGCACTGTGGAAGCGCATGTCTATTGTACAGCAGCAGTGGCTCTAGAAATTGAGTAAGTAGTAGAGTATCACGTCAGTAATTAAGGAGTCTAGGAACAGATGAATGTGCTTTGTAGAGGCATTGTGACAAGTCGCAGACTTGATTCGAAATAGACGTAAATGTTAGGTATCAACCAACACTACAACCCAGACTCGATGAGCAAGGCGGCGAGTTGCAGATCCTAAGACACCTCAACGGCACCATCAATACTGGGGTAGCATGACTTGTTTTGCAAGCGAGAGGCCATCAACACAGCAACAGACAGAGACCAAAGAATCAAGGGCGGGGCGATCGACATAGAGCAACAACGGCGGCAAGAATCCCTGGGAGCCATCAACCAGAGACAAATCGATAGTCCTTCTTAATTGAGGAGCGCCTCGTTCGTAATCAGTCCCTGAACTGTCAATCAGCTACTTCACTAGAATGGCTATGCATGTTCTGGAAAGTAAAGTGATGGTCTCGATCGGAGGTTGGAGATGTGGTCCGATGATTTCCGACAATTGAGCGGTATAGGGTGGTGGCAGTTGAGTGCTTATGAGGCTCTTAGCAGAAGCGTTAGCCCGACAGGATGTAACCAACGGTGAACCACAAGACATTTGATAGGTTCGAGATATGCAGATGCCGTCATGATATTTGTGGCTGTATCTTGTCCAGGAACTAAACCCACAAGATTCCAAAGTCCTTATATAAATGTCGTTCATCTGCTTTTTTTTGTCGTGAGAATTGTAAGAAGAGTTTCCCGGAACATGCTGCATGCAGGGTCTTCAACTTCCGCTCTACGATACGGGGATGTCTCCAGACTGGTATCTGTGTTTGATAAGTGGATTCGCAGCACATAATTTTCGACCCACAGCGATGGGGACCGAATAGACGAAGTCCTTCTGCTAATGATCAGTACGTGCGTAGTTACAGAGGCAGTGTCTTCTTCGGCAAGAGTCCGATCAGGATCCATCCACATCTCGAACAGCATTACAGTTCTGTGTACCCCAAAACTGATTCCATGATAGGATCTCAGAGGTGGCACATTCTCGTGTTGAACAGCAGTCGTACATGGAGACCATGGACATAGAGACAAGTGGGTTCGCGACGAGCTGAGCCTAAGATCTAGAACTGTAGTTGTTGTGGAGAGGGGGCCAACGGCTTTTGTGCAGCACATGAATAAAGACGTTTTGCAATGGTGAGATTCATAGCGAATCCGCAGATGCTCGGTCATCGTGCTGGACCAAAGATTCGTATGTGGGCCTCGATACACAACATGAAGGCGTGCAACACAATGTGCATCGAGAACCCTCTTCGGTGGTGACACGCCTCGAGACGTCAAAGTTGTCGAACTGAGGGTGAGAGAATGGACAAAGTGGTACAGCAGCTGTCAAAGCTTGGGCCAGCGGCGGTCGGAAGACGGCAGTAACCTAATCAGGCAGGCACAAACATCAACACAACTCCAGTCCCTGATGGAAGCCCAAGCAAGACCCTTTCTTCTATTCTGACAAAGGGACTTTTTTCCTGTCCCTTCTTTTCGCTTCTACAGGCGCCATTTGGGCCATGGCCGCGTGCCGAATTTTACTGGGGCTCAGCCGCGGTTTCTAGAGACCCCCACGACTGATCACCTGCGACAACACATTGCGTCCACGCAGATAGCGTCGGCCAGGACTACAAACGATCTTGCTTGTTTCCCTTTTCACCGGCTCAACTCGGACTCTGTCGCAAACCAACCGAGCGCCACCAGCGCATTTCTTATTGGTCGCTTTCATTCTTGTTATACTGTTTCTTAATCCGCCGAGTCATGTCAGCACCCACGACCTCACTAGAGGCCAAGCTGGTCGTGCTCGGTTCTCAAAACGTGGGCAAGACTTCGCTCGTCCACCGTTTCGTTCATCAGACCTTTCTTCCTCCCAGCACTCCCTCGACCGTTGGCGCCTCCTTCCTTACCACGCGCGTTCACGATCCAGAAACAGACACAGACATACGCCTGCAGATCTGGGATACCGCCGGCCAGGAACGTTTCCGCAGCATCAGCAAGCTGTACTATCGCGGTGCACACGCCGCCGTCTTATGCTATGACATAACGAGCAAGAAGAGCTTCGAAGAGATGGGTGTATGGCTGCGAGAACTGCGCGACAAGGCTGGCTGGGGTGACACTGAGGACTTGATCCTGCACGTCGTAGGTACAAAGAGTGACGTTGTCGCTGAGGATCCTTCCAAACGTGAGGTTCCTTTTGAGCGCTGCATCGGTTATGTCGCAGAGCAGCTCTACCCAGACCAAGTCATTCCTGGTAGTCTTCGTCCATCAAGCGCCATGCACAGCTCCCCTCCCAGCAACAACAATCTTGCTGCCATGGCCTCACCACACAGCAACCGCAGCAGTGGCTTCTGGGGTCAAGAACACATCTGGGACTGCTGCCATGAGATCAGCGCAAAGGATGGCGAGGGCATAGAAGAAATGTTTCGCGTCATCACCCGCAAGCTCGTCGACCAGCATCAGCGCAGACAAGACCAGCAACGTACCATTGAAGCCTCCATGGGACGCACNCCCTTTGCCGAAGGCGGCCCAAGCTACTTTGACCTCCCGAATGGTGGCACAGGCAGCTTCCGTGTCGGCCATGGCGACAAGCGACGCAGCTGGCTAGGCTTCCCCAACACTCCTGGTGCAGTCAGTTATGCATCAGAAACTGGTGAAAGCGAGGACAACACCAACGTCAGAAAGGGTCGCTGTTGTTGATCAACCTTCTCGTCCACCTACCATTACCTGTTCATATCACCCCTCATCCGCCGCAACCTCTATTGACAACGACTCTCTCAGCTCCAACTTTTCAGACATTGTCTATGCTCGGACTCTCAGACGGTATTCCGCTTCTTCCTTTCACATCATTGCACGTTCTTTTGGCATGGCATTTCTTCCAAACTGCATTCATGCATGCACGGCGTTTTCACGAGTCAAACTTTGTACGATATGGCGAACGATCTGGGCATTTCCTTTTGAGTTTCAGTTTTCTTGTTCTTTGGGTTCGTTTTGGGGCATAGCGGCATTTGTTGTTATTGAATCTTTCGGTTTTTGTTCTCTTAACATTGCACGATGACTTCTTTTTATGACAAAGTGGCAATGCATACCCTTCATACGTACCACTCAACTCTCTTTACTTGCTCTGGAGAACGTGCAACCTGTAAGGTGGTTCTCCCGGCGATAAAGAATTTGGTCTAACACTCATCCGACTTACGTATTCTACGTCGTTCTATGCGAAGAGATGATTCCAAGGGCTCGCGTATGCAATCTGATATGACGAGCGCAAAATGTGCTGTAGAAGACCAGAACTGTCCAGAAGCCAAGAATCACGGGTATCATTTCGTGTTGTAGCTGTTCTTGAGTGACAGTGTTTTGAATCGCCTTTGTTCCGCCGCAGGGGCTTTTTATAATGCTTTGCAAGCTCCTTTCTCTTTCATGGTGTTCCACCCATCAACATTTTCGAGTTTCAATCGATCCCACCACCCGCCCTTTCTCAAAGGTAACCACCCAGAACTCCATGCTTTGAAGAATGCCCAAGAACGCCGAATTGTTGTATGCAAAGAGGTATCGTTTGTGAAGAGGATTTAGACACGCTGTCTGATGATGTCGCGCTCGTTGGGGTTGTANNGCTGATGTAACGTGTTAGTGGAATAGCGGTTGGATATGTCGCAGAGTAGTGCATACCGGAGCAGCTTCTCGATCAGGTCGACGTGGGTCATGAGCATACGGCGACAGCAGTAGCGCGTCAGGCCGAGCTTGTCCATAGCGTNCACTGTCACAGCTTGTCAGAAAGGTTGTATAGGTGGTCGCGAGCGAGATCAAACTCACCCATCGGGGATGCCCTCATCCAGCAGAGACATGTAGCGCTCCCAGAGGTCGGCGACAACCTNTGTCGTCTGTCAGCGCATTGCGGGAGAGAGGTGTGGACCGGACTCTCGTTGACTGACCTTGCCACAGGAGAAACAGCGGATGGGGATAATCATTTTGCCGTTCGAATGAAGAAGCTTGTGAGATTTTCGATGAAGGAGCGACTGAATGCGACGGGCGAAGCGGCAATAGTGATGGGTCGAGAGAACAGTAAAGGCCTTGGTCAATGTCGACGACCGCAAAAATCGCCAAGCCTTCTCCGCGCTCAGGAATTTCTGGAGCCGCATGCCGACGAGGGTTCATCAACTTTTTTTCAGCACAAGGAAAGACGCACCAATTTGGAAGTCGCGACAATGTCTGACACGCAATTNAAAAGAAAGCGCTCCCAGCGTGACAAGGCTCCTGCCACCACTTTGCCAAAACGCCAGAAGAGCGACCACCTGGACCAGGACACGGCCACCACCACGCCCAAGCCCGTCAAGACGCAAACACCAAAGTCTACACCAAAGACGCAGATCATTGATCAACTCACCACTCCCTCCACCAACCTCCCACAAACTGCTGCCTCGGCCGACAAGAATGCGCTACAAGTAGTCACCACTCCAGGTCAAGGAAAGAAGGCGAGGCGAGGTAGAAGAAAGGGAACCGATCGCGTCGCCATCGATCAGGCTCAGGTCGTCGATAAGCCACAAACAAGACTTGACGGCAGGTCGCCATGGTCGCTGTCTAAGCCATTGGGTGGCAGATTTATTCTGCACGATCCAGTCTTTGCCCAGGACGAGAGGTATGCTCAATCTTGCCTACACTCCCAAAACACCGTCTAACCCCTTCCCAGCTGCATCTTTGCGTCCAACGGCCGAGAAGTCGAGGTTCTGTCAATTGCCACATCGCTGGTCGAAAGGAAACTGCCTGGTCCCGACCGCTCTGCCACTGCTTTTGCTGTTTCAACCGCCGATGATGAGGAACTATACATCGCTTCATCCACTGGTCGCGTTCAGCGTTGGAACTGGATCACCGGCACTCCTGTTGAAGACGCTATCAAGTTCGAAGGTGCCATTTCTGCCTTGGCAGTTACACCGTCAGAAGACGCTTCACAAGACACTTTGTACGCCATCTGCTACAACGAGGAGGACTGGAACATCGTCATCGGAGGCCGCACTATCTACACATCCAAGGACTCTTTGAGCCACCTTCGCGTCGAAGGACAATACATCGTCGCTGCTACTTCGACGAAACTGGTCGTTGGCAAACGCGTTTCCTCCGAGGACACTCCTCGCTACGACTTTGTCGAGATCACAGTTTCTTCTGGCGTGACAAGTCTCGAGTGCAGAACTGAAACTAGCGAGTCGAAGAAGGGAAAGACAGAAAACATCTCGGTTGCCGTCGGAAACGTCTCTGGTGAAATCTTCCTCTACGAAAACGTTTATCCCTCAGACAAGAGAGCCGAGTCTTTGACTCCTCGCACCCTTCATTGGCACCGCGAGGCTGTCGCAACTGTCAAATGGTCCAAGGATGGAAACTATCTCATTTCTGGTGGCCGTGAGACCGTTCTCGTGCTCTGGCAATTGTTGACTGGCAAGAAGCAGTTCCTTCCTCACTTGACTGCCGAGATTGAGCGTCTTACTGTTTCCCCGAACGGCACATCATATGCCATCCAACTCGCTGATAACTCGGTCATGGTTCTTTCTACCACTGAGCTCAAGCCCACTGCAAATTTCGCTGGACTGCAGGCTCAATCATGCATTGACAAGAACACTTCCGCTCAGGCCGACACCGAGAAGAGTTTCTTGCGCGCTGCTGCCGCAACCTTGAATCCTTTGTCTCCTGACCAACTTCTGCTATCTGTACCTTCTTCTACCAACGAGTCCTCTCAGCACACCTCTTCTGCCGCTCCCCGACCTTTCCTCCAAACTTACGATATTTCCAACGACCGTCACATCTCCCGCCAGGCTTTGACTCGCAACATGGTTACTGATTACAACAAGGGTCCCGAAGGTAACCGTATCAAGGTCCCCGACGTTGCTTTCCTCCAGGTCAGCCACGATGGACAATGGCTTGCCACAGCCGAGCACTGGTCACCTCCTTATCCCGATGTTGAGTACCTGGCCGCTGACAAGTCCTCCAACGATGAACAACGTCTTTTCCGTCGTGAAGTCTATCTCAAGATCTGGCGCTGGGATTCTGAACGCAACCTCTGGGCTCTGGAGACAAGAATCGATAGCCCTCATCAGCTGGGCGAAGATTCTCAGCCTGGTCGTGTCCTCAATCTCGTTGCCGACCCCGTCGAGGTTGGTTTCGCAAGTGTAGGCGAGGATAGCTGTGTCCGCATCTGGAAGCCCAAGACTCGCCTTCGCAACGGTATTGTCGTTCGTGGCAGCAAGGCAGAAGGTCTCGTTGACTGGTCATGCCGTCACTCGATCTCTCTTGACCGTAGTGTCGAGCTGGCTGAGATCCCGGCTCAATCTCGCCTTCTCCCTCCTCCCAAGGGCGCTGCACTGGCATACTCTGAAGACGGTTCTGCCATTGCTGTGTCTCAAGCTTTCGAGCACGTCACCGAAACTCCTACTGTGCATTTTATTAACACAACCGATGGAGCTACTGAGCAAGCACGCTCTGGCTTCTTCACTGGCACTGTCCGTGCCCTCGCCTTCCTCGACCGCCACCTCATCGTCCTCGCCGATCAGACCATCGCAGTCTGGGATATCGTGGATGAAGTACAACTTTACTGCATCAATCTTGAACGTGCCGCAAGATTCGGCACATCTATTCTCACCACAAACTCCGACGACAAGACATTTGCTGTGTCAGTGAAAACAAAGGGCGGTGCTTCTCGTGTGCAAATATTCAGCCCCTCGAGCTCTGCTCCTCAGTTCAACCAATCATTGCCATATCCGGCCTCGGCTGTATTAGCCGCTAAGGGCAGGAGAGGCTACAAGGTCTTGACAACTGCCGCCGAGGTCTTCACTCTTGTCCCTCGTGCTGCTGCTCCCTCCCTCAGTGGTGTACGTACACGTCGTGGCAAGCGCTCTGGTGGCGCCGCCCCTTCGACCATCGCCACATCCGCTGCAGCCGTCTCAGCTCCTGCTCCTGAACTACCAGAGGACATGGAGATGGCAGAGGCACAGCCAGCTGATGTGTATCTTCTCGAGAATGACGAAGAAGCTGACAAGCCTGTCGTCAGACCTGAGCAATTGGCTCAAGTGTTCGACAGAGACAACATTGCGCTTATGCCTGTCAGCGAGATGTTCAATGCTGTGGTGGGATTGTTTGCAAGGAAACCTAGAGCTGTGCCTGTTTCTGCTGCTGCATAGATGTCCCTAGTTCATGAACATGTTGACTCGGGCTGTGAATAGAGTTTCATCCAATAGAATACCCCATGTGTTATTTTCGCTTGTCTACCGAGTTCCAAATCGTACGCGATGTTGTGACACCTACCAAATCGTATGCTACGTGTAGCATTAGTAAGCATGGGAAACCACATTGGACCTCTCTGATCTTCGAGGAAGCTTCGACATCACGCCGGATCTATAAAAGGTAAAGGACTCTCTAGGCCCTAGGCCCCTGCTATCCTGCCAGATACCGCATACAGCTCTCAAGCTTGTTTATACACTTACGTCCGACCCATTCAAAACACCACAACAGGACAGCCACAGTGACTGTATACCTTTCGCCCGCCTCAGAGCCTGGACGGTCTGCCAGGGCATCTTCGAGGTCAGCGTACCCTCAGGCTGAAGCGTGCTGTCTCGACCTTTCCGCGAACCTCTTCGTTTCTGACTCGCTACAGAATATTGGTCCCGGGATTGATGACGAGGCGAGAGCTCACGGAGTCAGTGACAGGCTCAGGTTCAATCAAATAGGGGACAGCTCAGGTCCCTCGGTGATCGGAAGCGGAGGCTTGACTGGGTCGCTGGTCATCCTCTTCGCGCAATAAGACAAGTATCGACTTCTTGACTATGCTCGTTTGGCCTCTCGTGTTGGAAATAGTGCTCCTGGAGAGAGCTCTCGGATGCTGTACTGAGGTGAATTTCTGGAGTGCTGCGACAGTAATTTCATGTGAGCCCCTCACAGTACTATAGTGGTGCCCTTGCGTGGAGTTCTGGAGTAATGTGGAGGCCACGCTGGTTGAACCCCTGGAGTGCTTTAAGGTTAGGCTGGGCAGGGAAGTAGTCGGCCTCGATCTGCTCGACTGCGCATCTCAAATGCACTCCATCCTCCAGAGAGAGTCCTCCAGGCCTCGCAGTACTTTGTCTCTTACGGCCCTTCTAGTCTCACAGTACCCTGAAGACTAACCTCCATCGAGTCACCTTCTCTGCTAACCACAAGGCGCCTGCCTCTGATTACTTTCTATCGCTGACCATAAGGCTAATGCCTTGGGTTTCTTCTGTTGCTAACCAGCTGGCCTACACTTCTGGTTGTTTATTGTAGCTTACCAGTAGGCTGATGCTTCTGGTCAGTTCTAGTACTTGCTATGGACTCAAACTCTTGGCTTTCCGTCAGCTCTGACACTCCTTTTCGCGACCCGTTGTCTTGTCCCTAGAAGAGTTGAACTTTTCTGTTACTTGCAAGATTCGTGAAGCGCCAGATCACCGTTTCCAAGTTTCATGTTATTTATTCACCTTTATTCATTCTATTACTACTGAGAAGCAGCTGGAACAAAATTGCTGGTCTGGAAAATGGTGTGTCAATGGCTATTGTTTGATGCGAGAGTGCTCCGATTGCAACCTTCCGTAGGTAGTTCTTTTAGATGTTTTTCTTGGGTGCGTTTGTGGGTTGGTTTCTTTGTTGGCATATGTTCGCAGTTTCTGCTTTGCGCTGTCTGGTTTCGATTGTCTACTGTCAAGCGAAAACGGAAACACTGCTGTAAAATCAAAGACGGCTTGAAAGACTGGGAAGTTTGATTCTTGTCTTTTTGAGCTCTGGAGCTCTGTGACACAGCAAAAGTCTTAGAATCTGTCAGAAAGGAAGGCAGCAATCACGACTTCTTTTCTATGTTCAACTACTCTCATGCTTTTGCTTGGTGCCGCTGATTACATAGTCGGCGATCCTCCCGCTTGACTCCTACCTTCTTCCCTCACTCTCTACCGTACTCCAGTTTTCAACAACCCTTCATGGAAAGGGTAAAAAGACTGAGGCGATGGTTTCAACCTCTTTGCCAATCAGAGGTGAGTGGCTTGTCATCAACACGCATTCGGCCACTACTAACAAGATACAGAGGCTGCACCAAGATCAGAGCCTTCCGACACCGAGCATAACCAGACTGTGTCACAGTCTTCCGCCAATGCGTGGGACCCAAGGGCATCTGGAGGTGCTTGGACTCTGGAGCATGATATCACAGACCAATCAGTAAGAGTTTCGTGTTTGAAAATCTCATCTAACTGCTTACTTACATCTGACAGGACCAATCTGTCCCTGGAGGAAAGACTCTTGGTCAAGTGGCTGCCAAACTTGAGGCCCTCAAACAGCGAGTCGACAAGCTTGAACCCAGTTCTTCATCATCTCCTCACTACCTTAGCATGAGTTCTCAGACTCAGGTATGGCAATTGCTCCGGAGCGAGAAAGAGACAGAGTTGACGAGATTCAGAGCGATGCTGAGGATACTATCTCCGCGGCCGAAAATCGAGTAGATGATGGTAATCAACAGCAAACACACACATCGCAGAATAGACTCGACGAGCTGAAGAGTCAACATCATGCTCAGGAGAATGGCTGCCCTGATTGTCTTAATCTGCGCTCACATATCAACAAACTTGAGCAGAAGCTCCGACATCAAGAAAACAGATCCAAGCTTCTCAAAAAGAAGCTGCCGCCAGAGAAAGCCAAGCAAAATACTCCTTTGAGCAGAGACATCGACTCCAAAACCAAATCAACGAATTGGAAACTCGATGGGACAGATGCGGTCCTCATGCAAATTTCCCGCGCCGAATACAAGTGGTACCGTTCTGGCGAGACCGATTGTGAGATCGGAATCATCGACAAAAAGCTAGAGTGTAACGAAGAAGAACTACACGAACAGTATTGCAAAGTCAGCGAGGCTAATGCGCAACTCTACAAGGTTTTGGGTGACCTTGGTAAGGCTGTGGAGGAGAACGAAAGTCTTCGATCTGAGCTTGACACCTTGAAGGTTGCAGTTTCCAAGAACAAGAGATGATGGAGACATGATGTGGTAACGCAGGATGGTGGATGATTAGATCTCGGTGGTATGTAGTGCAGATATGCCCGATGAGGAGTCTATACATAATCATCATACATCTATCTGCCTGCTCACATCACACATCCCATCACGCATCGACCTGGTTTCCTTTCTTACTTCCCCTTATTTTCAACGGGTGCGTGTACTTCATTCAGCATAGTGTCGTAACTGATACTGCACTGCTGTATGTTGAAACAACACCTTGATGTTGATGCCTTCCCGGATCGTGTGAACTGTATTCTTGCGGAGTCTGGTCTCAGAGCCAGCCATGCTATCGTCGTTCGTCCCACCTCGATTTGACAATCAGACCAGAGACATCCACAAGACAAAGTGGCTTCTCAAGACCAAGTGCAACACCATGCCTCGAGATATTTTCGATCTCCAGAAGGTCAAGATCTCTTCTACAGGCAACGCAACTGTCCTGTACAAACAGAATATGCCCAGAGTCTCTTTCACTGCTGCATGTGCTTGATGAAACATTGAGTGAAGCATTCGTGGCTCGTCCCATGAACCATCTGGAAGGTGCAGAACCGAGGTCAGTGCCCCTGAATCAGTAACTACCATCTCCACAACCGCCAATTGAGCAAATAAACCCATGTCGTACTTCAATTATTTCAGTAAGTAGGAAATCCATCAGAGACCAAGCTCGAAAGCCGGGAGGAAACTGACCTGGTTCCCTTCGTTATCGGCCTTAATGGCAATCATTTAAGGTTTCGTATCAACATCTATGTATGCGTGAGCAGATCCTAAGTGGCGTCGGAGGTCACTGACTTGATGGAAGGCCGTGGAATGCTCACAGCCAGTAATTAGACATTGCGTTGCCATTATATTTGGACAGATGATCGTTGTAGCCGCGCTCGCTGGTGAAAAGTTGAGTGGGACGACAGCCACTCGCATGTCTTGGGGTCGGCCCCTTAACGATGAATAATGTACCACTCCATCAAACACTAAATACATGGAGTTGTCAGGACGCAGATAGCATCTGACGGTAGACAGCTTACAGGAGATCATCAAGTTTTGATCTTGATTGAGTCAACTCTCCTATTCATCCTCGTCAAAATCTTCATCATCAATCTCATCCTCGTCGTCTTCATCACCATCCTCATCATTCACCATCTCAACCTCCCAACTCCCATCCTCCGCCCTATCCTCTCTTTCCCTCTGCCTCCTTTCCGCTCTTCCCTCTTTTCTAACTTTAAGACTACATCGTCCCATACTTCCTTTGCCCTCAAACCCATCAAAGTCCAACGTCCAATCCAGCGGCAATTTCGCCTTTGCACCATCACTCCGAAACGGCACTGCTTCTGCATCTTCAGAAACCCAACTCCAACCTTGTTTCAATATCACATGTGTAGTGATGACAAAATACCCCCATCCCTTACGTCTGATCTCAAACGGCGGTTGTGAGAGCGAGATATGCGGAGGTCGAAAAGTAGGATGCAGTAAGATTTCCACAGAGGAAATGATATCTGTACGTGAAGGGCGAACGAAAANATTCCATTGGTGCATGTTGTGCGAGGATTCCGGGGTTGGAGAGATGAGTTTGTGCGTGTTGCCGATACAAAGCGTTAGTGTTTCTATTTTGCCAGTGTTGGGATCTTCCTCTGTTGTTTCCTCGATTTCTCGAGATGCATAGGTAGCAGGATATTTTGCAGATAGCTGGGTTGCGAGAGCTGGATTTGGGGTTGCAGAGGTTGGTGTGCGGCACATGGGACATCTGGCCTCTGTGTCCGCGCCTTGAAACATTGAAGGCGAGGATGAAGGAGCGAGAATGGTCATTTGAGAGGTCATGGATACATCTGCCCAGTGCGCCATACATGTCGAACAGAGTGTATGGTTGCATCTCGTTGTTACAGGATTGTAAAGAAGCAAATGGCATACTGGGCAGAGATCGTCATCGTTCACTTCCTCGTCGTTGGTGGTGTCGTTATAAGCAGGTTCGGCGTGTCTGTTTTCTTCACGCGCTCGCCGTGACTCTGTTGCCGTATCCTGTGGTTCTGATGTGTTTGATCCTTCGCGTCGAGGTGACATTGAGCGGGATTCTCGTTGGCGCATGCCGTCAACTCAACTGGATCTCTGATGTGTGCAAGGTTTCCAAGTAGCACGGCTGAGACGAGAGTTGACAGTCCTTGGGTGAAGAATCCCGGATTTCGCACAAATCTAAGCTTGTATGGTCCTTGATGAGCTTAGGAACAATTGAACTCTTGATTGGGGTATTATTGACAGAGGTTTGATGTTCGAGAACCGGCGAAAAGCTGCGAGACAAGTTTGTTGGCAACTGCTTGTTCATGAGTGATGGCTTCGTGTGACCATCGTGCTCATCGGACGTTCTTGGACTGTGGCAAGCTGTTGGGAACGTGGCTGAGCGAAGCTGACAGGGTTGCCCCCTTACCAAGCTTTTAAATAAACATCGACGAAATATCTCAATCACCCAGAGGTGTATTACTTGAATAACTCTTTCAGATAATCTTGATTATACTAGTTATGGTCCATGATATTAAGCATGTATATATTTGGCGTCGCGCGACGCTTTGGGTGATTCTATGCTCCAAACTAGAACCTGCTTAAATACTGAGCTTCACACCGAAGGCATAGACTCTTTAAATCAAGTCGGAAATTGTCATCAAGAAAAGCAACAGAGCTTGAGAGAATGCTTTGTATGTTGCTAGTGTTGTTACAGTACCCATATCACTTGCCAAGCAAGGTTCGTAATTACCTGACTTCCCAGCATAGTATAATGCTCCCAACAGGTTGCCCTAATCTCATTCTCAAAACTGCGTGTTGTCCTCTTGGACCCGGTGTACTTGAGGCGTCGTGATTCTCATTTCAAAGAAAGTTTTAGTAAGGCACAGTCAAAGCAGCCTGGATGTAGGTCTGCGTGCATCCATCATCTGTGCCCTTCCACTCAATNNCTGTGTCATCGTCAGTACATATCTCCCCAGAAATCTTTAACACAAGCAAACTTACAACACTCTGACCCAACTCCTCCACGCAGATGGTCCATCCAGTTGTACTTCCATTCACACCAAGCAGATATCCCTCCTCGAGAGTCAAATCTCCAGCTCCTTCGTATTCAGCTCTGAATTGCAACTCCGAGCCGGTGTGGACTTCAGTGCTGTTGTAGATGTAGTCGCCGATGCCGTGGGGTCCCTTTCCGGGTGTGTGCAATACTCCATCCGAAAGTGTGAATTGGGGAACCCTGCCATAGCCGGGACCGATGAGGCGGAGCAGGTTGTTGGGTTGGTAGTAGGGATCGAAGAGGGTAGTCAAAGAGACGTTTGGGAGGCGAGAAGTGTTTTGAGAGTAGGTTGGTGAGTCGGTTGTTAGGAGATAGAATGGTTGCGTGCTGTTGATGGGTGCGCGTTTGACGATAGGGGTAGCAGTCACCACAGCGGCCAGTGAGGCGGCGAGAGCGAAGATGGAGAAGCGCATGTTGTAGTAGATATTCAAGGTTACTGCTGAGAATGTTCTGTTCTTGATGTCTGAAAAGGATTTGATTGTAATGGAAAGGTGTGTTTAGGGAAGAGTGAAGAGAGAAGGAGGATTGGCAAGAAAGACCTGTTGTTATATTCATGCACCTACCCAGCATGCCTTCTCAACCATGATCAACATGACGAATGTGTCGCAAGCACTTTTGTCAGTTGCTCTGAAACGTCTAGCAAAAACGTGTGCCTGGTGTGCGTTCTGTGCTGCACTGCATCATCCCGCATTGCACATCACGACCAGCATCTCAAAATAGATGCCGAGGGTCGTACAGCTACACAGCCTTCTCTAGCATACACACCACATGATAGCTATGACTGCCTGGTCGAGATCATAACATAGTCGCAGCCATAGCGAATCATCCGCAGATGTTGTGTTGTCTCAGTAATTAGTGGACGTGAGAGAAGGGCAAGAAGGTGCAGGCACAAGATCTGCATCACCCGCGGCACTGGCTGCCGTCGCCTATCCCAGGAACGGGAAGTGATCAGCTCCACGCTGGCAACCCCTGTGAATCTGTGGTTGAGAATGCTCGGTCAAGATCAGGAAAGCAAACAGGGGCATCCTTGTCCAACATGATTTTTGTAATACACACTGGCTCCAGGCAAAACGACTGGAAACAGACATTGGATTTGAGCGGTGTGATAAATTATTATAGGAGAAAAAAGAATGGTAACTTGAATTTTTCGATCTGTACAAGCTCGTGATTAGGCAAAGGGAGAAGAAAGGCGAGAACTAGTTGTTCTACAGGAAGTCAATGCCAACGCCGAACTGAACACCCTTTCTGCCTTCCTCGCCCTTACGGAGGACCAATGGCAGCGAGAAGTTCAATTCGAATCGTGCGACGGGGTGTGCGTAGACAAGACCAACACCAGCGGCACAGCTAGGCAGACCATTGGAGAGTTCTTGGAAAGCATTCTTCACGCTTTGTTGAACGTTGTTGGCGCCCTTCTCGCCACTGGCTACGTCTTGGAGTACCAACAAACGTCCACCGTTGATGAAAGTCTGGAATCTAAGAGGAGTGTCCTTGCCCATGCCAGGTACAGGGAAGAGTAGACTGGCACCGCCAGCAGCATAGACGTCACCACCAACTGCATCTTGTCCGTCTCTAGGACCGAGTCCTGCAAGACGGAAACCACGAACGTCAGTAGGGCCACCAAGTTGGAAACGGTCATTGATGCGGGATGCAGCAGGCGCGTCAGAGCCAGACTTGGTCAGAGGGTATAGAAGACCACCACGAAGGCCAGCAGTGAAGGAAATGCCACTATCGCCAGCAACACCAGGGACAGGAACGGGAAGGGCCATTTGCGACTCAGCCGAGTACTTTGCGAAAGCGACGTCTCCAGCAAGAGGGCCAAAGCCAGCAAGTTCGCCAATAGCTTTGAAAAGGAAACCCCTTGTAGGGAGCATGGGAGCATCGCGTGTGTCGTTGATAAATGTGTGAGTGATGCTGGACTTGAAGCTGTCACCAGCGTCTGCGCGAACAGTAGGCGAAGCGTTCTCAGAAAGACCAGTGACTTGTCTCCAGATACCGTTGTAGCCCAGCTCGTGCTTGCTGCCCCATGAGCTCAACCACTTAAGTTTTGTGCTGCCGCCCTTGATGAGTTCCTCGTGGCTTGCCCAGCTCTTGAGAGTAGAGCTTGCGAGACCTCCAATCTCGAAGCGGATATCAGGACTGCTGAGGATGGGGGTGTCGAAGTATGCCGAGTAGGCTGAACGAGTGCGCGTACCGAGCGAAGCGTGGGCGTTCAAGGACTCAGCACCACCGAAGATGTTGCGTAGGACGACATCGAGGAAAGCTGAGCCCTCGGAAGAGCCGGCCTCAGTACCAGTCTTGATGGTGTAGCGAGAGCGCTCGGGAGCGTGGATGAAGACCGAGAGATCGGTAGGAGTAGAGGAAGCATCGGTCTGGTCGGGTTGATCGATGTAGGTCGAGATGGGAGCCTTGAAGATGCCGAAGCGGTTGAGCTTGTCGACAGCGCCGCCAACCTCGCGCAGAGCTTCTTGGAGAGTGTAGGGACCTTCTTGGTTGTGGGAGAGGACGGGGTTGAAGATGCGCTCGAGGAAGCCTCTGCGAGTGTGCTCGGCCTGCAAGACCTGGATGGATGAGATGGTGACGGGCTTGGTCGAGTTCAGGCCGATCAACTCGGATTGACGCTGCTGTGCTTTGGCATACTGCCTGGCGAGACGGTCGTCTATCTCTTGCTGTCTCTTGGGGTCGGCCTGGCCTTGCAACAGAGCGAAGAGCTGCGCGTCGACTTGTCAGTTGATTGCGCAAGTATTGGGCAGAATTGGCAGACTCACATCGCTACCCGAAGAATTGTTCGCCATTGGAGCCGCAACAGAAATCACACCGTCGTCGTCGCAAAGATAGCTATTACCGCCCGCAAACGCGCTGAGGACTTGATACACGACGCACCGTGAAGCTTACGCAGCGCCAGCCGAGCACGTCAACGCAATTGGGCTATGACTTGGCACTGCTACACTTGGAACTATGGAAGATCGAATTGGTGCTAGATACGGTCAAGCATAGCTCTATTCTTCCTTCTGGTCTCCAATTTTGAGACTCGAATCTGCATGAATGCTAAGTTGATGGGCGAGCGATATGCTGTATAAGACAAAGCGGGTGTTCTGAATGAATTCGCGGGAGTCGGCATGCGCTCGGGGCTGACGTCGCTGCCTTCTAGATTCATTAACAGGACAGTCAGTCGTCTTATCTCGTCTACGTACCCTTTGACCCTTCATTCTCTCCTCTGACATTCAAGGCCAAGCCAAAGTCGCCAACCAACCACAGACCAGTCACCGCATATCGCAATCTCCATCTCTCGAATTACATTATGGCTACACGTGCCGCCCACAAGCGCCTGACAAAGGAGTACAAGAACATTACCGAAAACCCTCCACCATACATCACCGCCCACCCCAGCGAGTCAAACATCCTAGAATGGCACTACATTCTCGAAGGCCCCAAGGACACTCCTTACGCCGGCGGCCAGTACTGGGGCACTTTGGTCTTTCCTCCTGATTACCCTTTCGCCCCGCCTGCTATTCGCATGCACACTCCCAGTGGTCGTTTCCAACCCTCCACCCGTCTATGTCTCAGCATCTCCGACTTTCACCCCAAGAGTTTCAATCCCGCCTGGGAGGTCAGCACTATCCTCCTCGGCCTCCAGAGTTTCATGACTAGCGAGGAAATGACTACTGGCTCGCTGTCTGCCTCAGAAGCCGAGCGCATCGTGTTTGCTCAGCGCTCTCGCTGGTGGAACAGCACAGGCGGCGGCTCCTCCAACCGCACCATTCCCGGCGTAGGACAGCAAAGCAGCAACACCCGCGGCTTCGGCGCCATCAGAGCTGGAGACGGCGGCATCAAGTTCAAGGAAGAGTGGCCAGAGCTGGACGAGCAGAATTGGAAGTGGATGGAAGAGCACAAGATTGATCCTCAGACTGGCAAGACTGTGGCACCCCCTCCAATCGCGAATGCTTGCTCGCCAGAGACAAGCGCTCTGCGCAAACGTCCTGTTGGCAGTCATGCTGGCTTGGGTGCTGTGGTTGAAGGTGGCCATGTTGCGCGCGATGCTGGACAGAGCTGGTTGAGACGCAACAGGATGTACCTTGCTCTGGGCCTCATCTTTGGCTACGTTGTCCTGGCTCGTGCCTTGGGAGAGCCTGCTTCATGATCATGCTTCTCTAGACTGCATGACTTGAATTGTGTGTATATTTAGCCTGGGCGTTGGGGTCTGATTGTCAAGTGGAAATTGCATGGACGGGGCGTTCTTGGGTCTGCAGAAAAGCAGCGTATTAGGTAGATGCGCAGTATAAAGCACCACTCAAATCACTTCTTCATATCGACACTTTTGCCATCTTCAGACTCGGATCCAACGAGAGTGCAGGAGAGCAGTAAGAGACAACAGACATCGCATAGCTAAACGTTACAAGACAAGAAGAGAAAAGTACAAGTGGTTTGGGGGTCGTAAAAACTTTTTTGAATGTTTTGGTATCTCTATCTTTCAGAAGACAAGAGCTAAGCGTAATATATTGCAGACCAGGCGATATAGCCGTTCTGCGCGACAGTGCCACATTTCGCCATGAACCATTGTCTTTTGAACATCGAGAGCAGATGCTGACAGAAGTCCGCCAACGATCTACAGACGACGACCACGGCGACCACCCTTTCTGCGGGTAGAGTCGGAGGGAGTGGGGGTAACATCCTCGATACGGCCAATCTTCATGCCGGCACGGGCCAGGGCACGGAGAGCAGACTGGGCACCGGGACCGGGGGTCTTGGTGCCGTTACCTGTGGATCATGTGTTAGATGACTGGATCGTGGAAGGGAAAAGGAAGGTCAAAACATACCACCAGTGGCACGGATCTTGACGTGGAGGGCAGTGATGCCGAGCTCCTTGCAGCGGGTGGCGACGTCTTGGGCAGCCAACATGGCGGCGTAGGGGGAGGACTCGTCACGGTCGGCCTTGACCTTCATACCACCAGTAACACGGGAGATGGTCTCACGGCCGCTGGAAATCACCCAGAATTAGCCTTTGATCTCTCTCATATCTTTTGTATGTGCATCTGTTCCCATTTGCGCTGCTCGGTCTGGTGTCTTGTGTGTTTCTCTTCTCTTCCCAAAATCTTTCTTCTTTCTGTCCGTGGTCTTGTGCTCGGCGCATATATCGAGCAGCTACCAACTGGCCGAGAGAAGTCGCAATGGTCCGAGAAGAGAAGCGCCCAAGTCCGTCGGAGCAAGCGCATTGAGGGCAGATGCGGCAAGGGGAGCACCTACGAAAGATCGGTAACGTGGACGAAGGTGTCGTTGAAGGAAGCGAAGATGCGAGCAACGCCGAAAACGAGCTCACCCTCACGGGTCTGAGGGCCCAACTGGACGTTCTCCTGGGCGCGAGCGGGCTTAGCCTTGGGTGCCATTGTTGCTGATGTTAGTGGTGATGGTCGAAACTGCACTGGGACGAACAAGAGAGGAATCTATCTGGCGCCGCGACGCAGAATTTGGGCCGTGGGTCTGCCAAGCAAAGCGAAGCACCAGCACGGAAAAAGCCGGTCAAAGCTTGCGGAGTCGCAGCTTCCTCTCTATTTATTTTCTTGCGACGCTGCAGCTTCTGTTTTCTTCCCATCACTTCACGCCTTCTCGACATTTGCGACATCAATTGCATCTTCAGTGCGCGCACAAGAACCGCTTAATATTCAAGAGCTGGACAGCATCTCACAGTTGACACAATCCGACCATCGCAAATATGGGTGAAGCAGTGGTGGGCTTGATTGGCATGGGCGACATGGGAAAGATGTACGCTCGCCGCCTTAGTGAGGCCGGATGGAGGTATGCTTTTGCGCGCAATATCACGCTTCTCGTGTGACTTTTGACTATGGTACGTTTCTCCTCTTCCTTCCCTCCTTCACATCCATCTACCCCCGCGTTGCAATGATGACTTGAGTGCATTTGGCTCGAGTATGGCTGTTGGACACCCTGTCACCGTTCCGGTGGCAGGATCTGGCAGTCGTCAATGATGTAAAATCTCAGCTACCTTATAATTTTTGTCTGAAACGCTTCACACATCCACTGTTCTTCACACACTTGAGATATCATCTGCAAGACAGCCGCTGACTTTGGATCAATAGTTTCTTTTCGCAATCCGTGACAACCCTGTCAGACACAGACTGACATCCTACTCTTGCAGAGTACACGCCTGTGACCTTCCAGACAAGTATGATCTGTTGGTTGAAGAATTCAAGGACAGCGTACGAAATATACTGTATATAGCCCGTGTAATACACAACATCTTGCTGAGGCTTTCAGCANNGGAAAACGTAACGGTTTTCAAGAACGGCCACCACGTCTCGCGTAGCAGTGACTATATCATCTACTCTGTTGAAGCAAAGAACATTGACGCTGTTGTCGCCGCCTATGGCCCGTGTCTGTTACCTCTGTTACACTCCCACTCATGCCTGTCATTCATACTGACATGTCTGGCCTACAGCNNTACCAAGATGGGCGCCATTGTCGGCGGCCAAACCTCCTGTAAAGCTCCAGAGATGGCGGCGTTCGAGAAACACCTCCCCTCCGACGTCGAGATCGTCTCTTGTCACTCCCTCCACGGTCCCGGCGTGAATCCCAAAGGTCAACCTCTGGTCCTAATCCAACACCGCGCCTCAGATGCCAGCTACAATCTCGTCTCCAAGATTCTATCTTGCTTTGAGAGCAAGCATGTCAAACTCACAGCCGAAGCCCACGACCGCATTACTGCAGATACACAAGCCGTCACCCATGCCGCATTCCTATCCATGGGTACCGCATGGGCAGCCAACAACCAATTTCCCTGGGAAATGCCACGCTATGTTGGCGGCATTGAGAACGTAAAGATCAACATCACCCTACGCATTTACGCCAACAAATGGCACGTGTACGCCGGTCTAGCAATCTTGAACCCAGCTGCCAAACGCCAGATCAAGCAATACGCTGAATCTGTTACCGAGCTGTTCAAACTGATGCTAGGAGGCCACAAGCAAGAGTTGAGAGAGCGCATTGAATGTGCCCGTAAAGCTGTGTTTGGCAATGCCGATGGTAGCAAAGGACATGAATTGCTATTGCAAGACGACCTGCTTGATCAATTCAGTCTAGGCGAGAAACCTGCTGCTAGCGAGCGTGTCAAGAACAACCACTTGAGTTTGCTAGCGATGGTGGATTGTTGGTGGAAGCTGGGGATTGTGCCTTATGACCATATGATTTGCTCGACACCGGTAAGCAAGAACGAGGAGCAGTATAAAGGAGAAGAACGATACTGATGACTTGAATAGCTCTTCCGTCTTTGGCTGGGAATCACAGAATACCTCTTCCGCAACGAAGAGTTGTTGGACGAAGTCATCGACACCGCAATCAACGACAACACCTTCCGTCGCGATGATCTCGAATTCACGTTCGCCGCCAGAGTAAGCGACTTCTTTTCCTTCTCAGCATGTTTCCTTGCCTTGCCTTCCACTTGTCATCCCAATCTCTCCTTTCTCGATACCTACGCTTTGTACTTACATAATCTTCGCAAATAGGACTGGTCCGAACGTGTCTCCTTCGGTAACATGGACGGTTACCGCAGCAAATTCGAAAAGATCCAAGCTTACTTTGCTCCTCGCTTCCCCGAAGCCACTCGCGTGGGCAACGAGATGATCAAGACTATTGAGGAGAGCCTTAGACAGAGAAAGGGCGATGGGGACAACTGAGAGAATCTCGAAGAAAGGCACTGAAAGGAAAGCATGAGCAGAGCAATAGGACGAGGATGCAGAGATGAAGGTCATGGTTCCATTTTTTTGCTTGCATTTTTATCCTCACGCGGTTTTTGTAGACAGGTCAGCTCTTCTATGCAAGCACTGAGGAAGTTGACAAAAGAGCAAGCATGCAGAATGAGAAAACGGAACGTCTTTTCGATAAGGTCATACATATTCATAATTTTACCTGAACCAAGACCCTGATCTTAAAGCTGGGTAGGGTATTTGGTGGTCTCGATCTTCTCAGGGTAGATCATGTCGTTCTGCTTGCGCACTTCATCCATGACTTCCATGATAACGATACTTTCCTGCAAGCCCTCGTACTTGCCCTCTTTTCTGCCCTCCTTGATGGCAAACGCACACTCGTCAGCCTCCCAGAACATGCCATGGCCCTCCCCNNCTTCGGGGTTCTTGTCACCACCGAAGCCGTTGTAGAAGCCGGAGCCCTTGCCAGGGCCGGGTTGAACGAACTCCTTCTCTTCTACAGTGCCGTCGGAGAGAACGAGCTTGGTCTTTGTGGGACGGAAGGCAGGGTGGAAGACTTGAACTTCGCCCTTGTCGCCTTGGACGCGGATGGCTGGACCAGCGCTGCCTTTGCCATCTGGGTCGGNGGTTGTGCGCATAGCAGTGGTGGCAATGCCGTGAGCGTCACCACCGAGCTCTTGAGAGCGAGGGAATGTGAGGAGCATTGTGGTCATCTCGTCGGCGCCAGTGGGGTACTTCTTGAGCGAAGAGACAACAGTGGGAGCCTGACGTGCGGATTCGGGCTGAGTGTGGTAGAGGGTTTGGAAGACCCAGGTCAAGGCGTAGATACCGAGATCGAGGAGGGCACCTCCGGCCAAGTCGGGGTTGACCATGCGGTGCGAGTTGTCGAAGGCCTCCTCAGGCTGAGCGCCAATGGAGAGATCGGCGAAGGTACGCTGGACTTTGCCAANTCTGCGCATGTCAGTGGTGTTTCAAGACAGAGAATTTGATGTGCGTACTTTGCCCGAAGTAATAATGTCGCGAACGTATATGGACAGAGGGAAGTATCTTGTCCACACAGCCTCCATCAAGAACAAGTTCTTCTCCTTTGCCTTTTCCGCCAGCTTCTTCGCCTGAGCAGCATTGACAGTAAATGCCTTCTCGCAGAGAACGTTCTTTCCAGCCTCGAGACAGAGCATGGCATTCTGGTAGTGATGCGAGTGAGGTGTGGCGACATAGATGATATCGACATTCTTGTCGGCAACCAGCTCTTCGTATGATCCATATGCCTTTGCCGAAGATGAAGCGCCAACCTTCTTCAGGAACTCGCCAGCGCGGTCAGCACTACTGGAGCTGGCTGCGGCAACGATCTCATGTTGGATTTCCTTAACGTTACGAGTTTCAGGGTTGACAGTCAGGTCTCTCGAGAAGCTNNCTATGAAACATGTCAGTCTTGCCAATGGTCAATGCAACTCCGTCCTACGCACCTCGGCAATGCCTCCAGTGGCAAGAATACCCCAGCGTAGTGTGAACTTGGACATGTTTGCGATGTGGTTCTGCGATAGTTTTGGAAGACGCAAGAAGGCAAACTGCTGAATGAGCTGTGAAGCTGACGGTCTTGATATACTTAGGATGATGTAACAGATGGCGGGGCAGAATGCCGTGCCCCACTCTCTATTTAGCCATCGATCTGTTCGGTGAGAACTCCATCACCCATACCATAGCAATTATTGGTCGTGCTGCAACCACTTCAAGGTTGTCAAATAATATGATCGACCCTGGGACGGCAGGTTCTTCAACCTTAGTCGCCATGGTTAAATCAGTTTACGCGTCGCAAACTTTGGTGGGTGAAAATGGTAAATAAGCGGGAAACAATCGAAGAAACTCCAGAACGAAGCAAATGGTGTTGGTAACTTGATCTCTTCTGTGGTAAAATCAAGTCCGAACAAAATACTAAAAAGGGGGGAAGAGAGGCAACGAGGACTTTACAATGCTTGCACTCAACTCGTTCTGTCCAGGCGATCTATGTCGCTATCGTTCTTCTAGATCCGACAAAGACGAACCACGTGTTGAGCTACTCTGATCCTCACGCTCCAACTATTTCTCGGCGAAGGTCTTGTTGCGAGACCCTAAGAACCTGTCAGCTTGGCATTAGTGGCAGTGTGGTGGGAGCAGAATGGCATGGCAGTCGGATGCCAACATCGCCGAGTGCATTAGGTCTGCGGAGACCCCGGAATGACTTCTTGTTCTAGTGATGTACCGGTATCCGAAGACGCGTATGCAGTGATGTATAGTACAATAATCGCATGTCAAATGATTTATGATCAGTGAGATAGGATGCACCGGAGTGGTACGACGACTCCAGATCTAGGACTCGAAGACATCGCACAAAGAACATGTTCGATTGGTGTGGTGCCTTTTCAAAATCTTGCACTGCCCAAATCAGCATAGCCATCAAGGCAGAATGCTCGCAAGAGACGGCCAAATAGGGCGGCTGGGAGGATTTGCTCGGGCAAATAGGGCAGATACAGCGCGCGAAACAGTTACAGAGCTGAAAATGCCGTTCGTATCTCGTTCCTACTCGTACCATATCCATTTCCCCGCATCGCTCGGCGACAATTGGCCGATAAGACAATCGTCGGCTTCCATCGCGATACAGACGGCTTCCAACGACTTGCTTCAATTCGCTCAAATCTGAGACTCGCGTCGTTGCTACATGGTCGATGACCGCGGACGTGGCGGAGATAGTATATTCCACATCACAAAGAACCTCTAGTCGCGTCATCGAGTCTTGTCATCCTCGGCGACCCATCCGGAGCAACTGGGCGCACGCGCTGGGCATGCAGGATCGTCAAAGTCAAGCTTAACAACAAGTGTGGCGCTACTTCTCACCAGCCGCGGATATCTTCTCGCCCGTTTCCTCCACGAACTCTCCACTGTCGCCCATAACTGTCCCCTTTGTTCCTGCCAGTCTTCGTTGGAAGTCGCATCCATACTTGTACCTTTTTGCGAGAGCATGACCGCGTCATTGTCTTTCATTGTCCTATAACTCGTCTCTGGTCCTTTGGCGCTGATCTCACCACACTACATCGATAGCCATGCTTAGCCAATGGCTGTTGTCAGCAAGTCTGCTGGCGAGCGGAGCAGCCGCTTTACTGATACAACCAACGAACATCACCCAGAACAGTAGCGATGCCGTCGAACTCAACTTGGATACAACGGATTTCGGCGCGCTGCAACCTCTGACCCAGGGTGCGAGTGTCGGCTTGAATGTAATTCTTCTCTTTAGATCAGCTTCGTGTTCAAGAGTGATGCTGACACTCGACACAGATNNGGGTATCCATGATACCATTTACCATGTGACGACACAAAACCGGGATAGCCTTACTGGTCAGGAGATTGCCTATATATCGTGCGATGCTGAAGACTATACTGGTTTTCTTTCGTTAAATGATGTCTACCGAACAGCGCTCAGCGTCAACGCCTCAGCTATCATCCTTTACAGTCTAGTATCTGAGCAGTGCAACATCACCAATCCGGAAACGGCATACCAGAGAGTATTCTCCATGTCTAACAACACCAGATCTCAGGACGTACTGAACGTTATCAATAACAACCCGAGCATTATGGCAGCCATTCAGTACGCTTCAACTTCAAATCACAATAACGGGCCTAATCAGCAGAACCCAACATCCACTTACGGATCATCTCCTACGACTGCAGTTGCTATGATCATTCTATACAGCGTAACTGGTATTATCACGGCCTTGTTCCTCATCATTATCATTACTGGAGCAGTTCGAGCACATCGTCATCCAGAGCGTTACGGACCAAGAAACGTTATGGGAAGACCTCGACAGACCAGAGCTAGAGGTATCGCTCGCGCTATGCTGGATACAATTCCCGTTGTCAAGTTTGGCGAGCAACCCAAGCCGGATCCAAAGGTCACAGATGTCGAGTTGGCGGATACCGATACACCTGTGATTCGTCGCTCAGTCGAAATCGATGGCACCCAAGAGACAGAGACCCGCGACCAGGCCGCGCCAAGACGATCAATGGCATCTGTTCGTTCAGGTATCGGTGCCGCAACAGGACATCCTGACTCCGATGCTATTGGNGGAGTGGCAGCCGCTGAATCGAGTGAGGCCCTAGGTTGTTCGATCTGTACCGATGATTTCGAGACTGGACAGGACCTACGCGTACTGCCTTGCGATCACAAGTTCCATCCAGCATGTATTGACCCTTGGTTGTTGAACGTATCATCAACTTGCCCGCTATGCCGTATTGATTTACGCCCTGAAGGGTCCACTGAAACAGACGCTGCAGCCACTGAGGCAGGCGAGAATGGCGACTTGCCTCCTCCCATCAACGGCTACAATGGGCAACCTTACCGCGTTAGCATGCGTCGCAGCTTGCTTATCGGACTTGGACTTGACCGTGGACATCTCGATCAAGGACAAAGAATGGCCGCTGCACGTGAGCTACGTGAACTCAATCACAACAACGTCGACGGTGTTGAGGTCGCACAACAGGACCAAGGCGAGGAAGGTCGTCAGCGTCGTAGATTACGAGAACGCTTTGGTGTGCGTACAAGAAGAAGAGGACAGTCTGATGCGCGGGCACAGACAGTTGCTGCTGTCCCTGAGGAGACAGCTACGACTGCTCCAACGGCAGCTCCGGAAGCTGACGGTGCACAACGTCCTACCACGACTTAAACATGTATCGTTGGAGGGTTAAACTACATGTCACGAAAGGTTTTTTTTTTTTTTGGAGGAGTTTCTGGTATATGGGTCTGCATCGCACAGAGCAAGTGGTTATCGAGATGACGACTGGATGTTGCATTTGCGTCATCAGGACATGGGAGGCATGGGCAAGGCATGGCATTATGTATTAGTACGATTGAATGAGCGAAAGTTATGTTACCTGTTTTCGTTCATGTGGTTCTCACGTCTGCAATGCTCTGTGAAGATGCAGTGGCCCGTGCACATCAGATGGTCGTCCAGTGACGAAGGCGCTTCCAACAATTTGGGCGCGCGACGACGAAACCATCACATTTTCCCACGTTCTCGTTCTATCCACACAACCAACAATATCACACACAATGGCTCCCAAGCGTGCAAACCAACAAGGCGCCATCAGCCAAATGTACACTAGCCTCGCCTCGCCCGACAACCGCTCCGTCGTCACCGCCGTCGCCTTCTTCGCCGTAAGTGCTGTCTGCATTACGCCTCCTTCTCGAGAAGCATCTTGGTCATTGCAAGAGGAGGAATACAGACTGCAGAAGAAACAGAAACGTCCGAGCTATGCTTTTGAAGGAGGGGTGCAATGCTTGAGATAAGAACAACAGGACTGATTGAGAACCACANNGGCCGGTGTCGCATTCTTGCACAGCAGCTGGAGCGAGATGCTGCTTCCTCCGTAAGTGTCTCTATACATACTCATCCCCGCTCAGACTCCGGACGTCAACATCCACCATACCATACGCTTTCCCTCGGATGTCCTGAAGCTTACACCACACCTTACTACAGTCTTTAAACACCTTCTGCGTTCGACCCAAATGGATACGACGCGATTGTAGGAATACGCCTGGAAGAAGGAGAGGGCCACACACTTGTACAAACACAAATCCTCGCGCTTTCTTTTTCATGAATAGGGAATGGGCGTTTTGCTTCTACAAAAGAGGAATGAAATATTGAATCTGCCGTATCGACTACTCTCCTCGTCTACCTCTTTGACTATTCGATAGATTTCGGAAGCCTCAGAACCTAGTCAAGTGTAGGTATAGTGGTTTGCATCGCCTCCCAGTGACGTGTTTGACTAGAACGTTGCTGTTCTCGGGTCTCTGGCTGTCGGGTCGTGGTTTCCTCGCTTGTTCTAAAGCACAAGCAACGTTGCTGCTTCTTGTCGCTTGGAGTGCTGACACAAGAACATGTGAAATTGGCTCCTTCCTGTTTTCTGTTCTGACTGACTTTAAATTCGACAACACCACGAAGTTGCGACCTCGCTCGTTCCAATTCAGTACTACTGCAGCAAGAGCCACAAGCACCTGCTTGACCACAATGCATGCCATCGTCCTTTCCAGTTTTTTGATGCTCAACTCGACTTTGGCGCAGCAAGAGCCAGGGCCATTCTTGATTCAAGTGCAATTTTCGGATATGTATCGCTCTTTCCCTCAACAATCGGCTTACAACTCATGGTTCACAAATCTTCGAATCGATCTCTCTTTGCTATACAGCTTTCCAACCATCCAACATCATCGTGAGCCACAGCGCATCTATCAGCGACGGTGCAGCCACGCGACACGCTTAACTCTGCTTTTCTCAAGGGGATTGTGAGACTCGAATCTACCGCTCTAGCATCCCTCTGCAAACGCTTTCATGCCGATGCAAGTCTGCTTTTGCGCTGTCGAATCGGGGTGCGTGGAGAAGCGAGTTGCCCGATCAAAATATGATGACTTCGTTCTGATGATGTTGATGGATGAGGGGTTTCAGCGTTGAACTTGTCGAGATGAGTGCATACTATGAAACATTCTTGCGAACTGACCTGGAATCTGACTTCTAGTTAACGGACGCTTGAGATGGTATTCGAAAGCTGCACTATGCTCTGGCCTCTACGACGATGTCTAAACAGAGCCCATGCTCCCTGGCGAGGACGTCCATCAAATATCGCTCTTCGCCAGCCCTCTCGCTGATTCTCCCTTGCCCGACCTGATCCTCCTACTCGCCGATGTCCCCTAGGTCCTCCATGTGATCGGTCAGGTCACAAGTCTCGACCACCTTTGTTGTGCTGCAATGGTCGTCAGACTTCTCGCGTGTATCTATACTGCGATCACGCTCAGCGATTTCTCTCATTACCTCACTCGTTACAGCGCAGAAGACCTTCGCGCTCTCCTGGTACCTGGTGGTGTTTTTTTGAGACAACATATACCGTCCGTACCACTACTGTGATGGCGAATGCTTTCAAGCACCATTCACTCAATGGGACCACTGGATATCTGCTGACGCGCCAATCCGATATTGTGTTCACTAGACTACTTGCTTGCACATTGCTCGAGGTGTGGCTCTGGCTAGGGGTACACCGAACATGCATGATCCTTCGACTGGTCACTCAGCGGACCAATGGTCATGACTCCCCATGGTCCTGATCACACCTGGGGATGCTATACGATTGGTCGTTGCGAGTAACATATCAGGTTGAAATCAGCTCGGCTTTCGTTCGACAACCCTCCAAAGCTGTCTTGATATACTAAAGAAATCTATGAGCCAGCGGATCAAGCCTTGCAACGGGCAACACTAACTATCTGATGTTCGACCTTTTCCTTGAACCTTTTCCGAAGAACGCCTACTAATGCAATATAATCGAATCATCTTGTGGTTCAGGTCAGGAGGCAGGAAGCCATAATTTTAAGATGTTAGTTGGTTTGCGACTACCTCCACTCTAACAGGAGGCAGAGGATTCACATCAAGTTTGACCATTCAAACAAATGGTCTGACTGAATCTGGCAGAGCACAAGGGACCATGAGATTCTGCTTGTCCCAAACTTGATATTAGGATTTGCTACGAATAATCGTTCCATGGACAACATAACACAGGAAACAGTAGGTCAAAAGACGCTGTTCATTCTTTTGTATCTGTCCTATCAATAAATACTTGACAAAAAGTCTGTCATGGCTCATTGCTCCCACACACGCAATCATCGATATGACCCCGCCAGGGTCATCACACCAGCATGTCAAGCACGAACCACGCCCGAAGCTCGGCCGCCACCTTTCATACTACAAACTCTACGCATCATCATTGTGCTCGTCCAAAATGTCATCGACTTTTAGCAGACTTTTGAGACCTTTGCAGATCAACGAGATTAAGTGACGGGAACGATGTCAATGACAGGTGGCAATACTGGTAGCCCGAAAGTGTTACGCTGCAACGCCGAAGCAAGGGCGAGAGAGTAGCAATAGGAGAATAATAGGCGATATTTGTCTTTCGGATGGGTAAGTGGCAAATATTCGAAGAGTCAGGTTAGCATTGTTCCGAGATGACTTCTTCGGATGCTGTGTGGTGGTAGGAGATCATATATTCTTTTCTATGTTTAAGCAAAGATGTCATCTGGTAGCTGCCTGTTCTGGACCAGAAGCAAAGGCTATCTACGAGATCAAATGAAACAGTCTGATCTAGGCTTGGATAGCTTTCTAATGTTGCGCAGCGAAGCTCAAAAGGAGTGGAATGCCACTAGAGACCTACCATGAAGGAACAAGGAATAGTGAATATCAAGTTCTAGGATCATCTTCCTAGCAGACTTTAACTGCCAGCGAAATGCAAACCACAGAGAGCAATACCCAGATCCGTTGCAGAGTAGATTCGAAATTGACAGACCACCATCCATCTTGGATCCTGCGTAACCGCGCCAGTCATAGGTGACTTACCAGTTCATGCGTCGAAGGAGAAATCGTCTTTGGACTCGACCTATGACAGAATCTCGCGGCAAGCAACTCATAGAACGAAGCAGTCATATCTGCGAACCAGTCATCTCTCAGCCTTGTCCAACCATCGATCGGGCTGCTAGAACGATTAAGATCTGAACTGCTGAATAGTTGACCGCTTTAGTTGAATCCAGTTTCGAAGTTTCCTGAACGCTGCTTCCGTAGGCTCGATATACTGACAATATAATTGTCGAAGCCGAAATCGCTATACCACGATAGAGTATTCGACCGGCTTGAAGTGCATATAGCAGGATCGTGTGAGTTTTGAACTGAGTGGACCAAAGTTGGCAGGCAGACGTATCTTCAATGTGCAGTCGTGATGACGTTCTTCAGGAGTCCACTCAGATGCATCGAAGTCACAGATATTAAGTTCGACACAAGACTCGGAGGCAGCACCGATTGCTTCAGCACACGTCTTCTTCCAAGATCGGTGAGTGAATGGGCTGGCCACGGATGTGATTCTGCCGACCGTTGTCGCTTAACGCCTGGGATGTTGCCCAGCAAGATTCCGTAGGAGCAGCAGAGTTCTACAATCCATATTGTGACAGTTCAGAGCTTACGAGCTTGAAGCATATCGCTGATGGCTGGACCTCTCGTTCCGTGCACAGAACCCGAGGGACGGGTCCTTCTAGAAGAGAGAGAGAGAGAAGGTGAGTGGTCCCGGTCCGGCGCATGCTGAACACTTGGTCAAGGTTGAATTGCCAAGATACAAGGTCTTAGATTCGTGGTTCGCGTCAGCATACTTTTCGTACTGATCACGCCTAATAGGGGCGGATGGATCGTTCGACTGTTGTATGGTCATGTCGAGTATAACACGAATCCCAACGTTCCATCTTGTGTATGTATAGATCCAGACCGGGTTGTGTCTCACAGCCCCCTATTGTTGCTATGCTTCACGCCGAAAGCATACCGGCCCGTCAGCACCGGGGGAGAGAACGTATGTCGACAATCATACATCCACACGAGGATGCCTAGTTTGTAGTGTGCTAGTGTCGGAGTATCAGAAAAGAGCGAGGATTGCACTGTCAACGGTAAAACTTGAGCGGCGAGCTAGCGCCAGATGCCCTGATTGATACATGTGTCCTTCTAGGACACATGCATCTGCCTGCGTGGTTCGCAAGATCGTATGCGTGATGATAATCGTGGTGATCGTAGTGATCGCAGAGATTTGAGGCAATATTGCCAAGCACCATGCTTATGCCAAACGTCTACCAGGATTGATGTGAGACACTCAGCAGTA
Organism: Aureobasidium mustum; assembly: GCA_903819665.1. Lineage (NCBI taxonomy): Eukaryota > Fungi > Ascomycota > Dothideomycetes > Dothideales > Saccotheciaceae > Aureobasidium > Aureobasidium musti. The sequence continues at coordinate 1,425,846 of CAIJEO010000013.1, forward strand.
CTTCGATAGAAGAAGCCAAGGCTTCTGGCCCTATCTGCTGTATCGCAAGGAGCAGAGGCCGAGCGCCTCTACAGATCCAAGCCCTTGAGTACTCCTCGAAGAACGACATGGTGAACGTTTTGCGCCATCAACTAGTCTTCCTTGCATTGAGAACACGGAATCTCTACGGTCTGGAGCTTGGCTGCACGTAGTACCGATGAAGTTCAATCTTGGTAAAACGGCGGCACATTATCGTGATAACGGTGACTGGCAACGTTGGTGAACGCCATCTTGGCTCAAGTGCGAAGAGTTGGGTAGGTGCAACAATCGATATGTGACAAAACAATCGGAACTGGTTAGCTGCTGAGGAAAAAGCGCTGTAGCAATTGGACGCAGCTCTGCAGATGCCAGCGAGATTTTGTAAAGCTGCGGGTTGAGAGCCAGACGGTATACACTCTGGGCGTTGGGCGATAGTGACAACAGAGTGTTTATTCCAGGCAGTCGTCTTCGTCGTCGCATCGTCTTTTGCAAGCAGTCCATACTATTTTTGAGATGCAAGTTCCCAGAAGGTATAACTGCAATCTTCTTGCATAACCGTTTCAACAGCTAACGTCAGTTGCGCCAGGCGCCGTCAACGTAGCTTGACGGTCCTCGTAGCGCTATTCTATGTGGCACACAAGGGCATTGTTGAGTCGTGGTATCAACAGAAACATCTTGAGGATCTGTCGATATCAGTTCGGAGGAAGGGAATTCGTTTTTAATGATCTCCCAAGGTCCTTGATGATTTTGTAGCATACCCGAGCCGTAGTGACCATGAGATCCTCCACGCCGTCGCATTTTCACACGGGAACTTGTGAGCGATCTTCTGAAAGCAGATGTAGTAAGCAGATCGAGTCGTATGAAGGCTTGGCGAACGTGTAGACAGGTCAGATGTTTTGGCGCCGTGGCTCTTGGCTGCTTGCGAGAGAAGGAAACAATCGTTCGCAGGCCTGTGCGTATTGCTCGTATGGCCAGTTATTGCGCTTCAGATCGAGTATCATCTAAAAACCAGAAAGGTTGCTGGCTAGACTGCGCCTTGTCTTTGATTGATTACTGCGCCTTGTCTTTAAGGAAGGTAAGCAAACGCTTGCGTCTTTGTGGGGGAAGCCCAAGTAGGTAAATAGTAGTCTACTAGTCAGCCACGGCCGCCAGACTTGGAGTTTATCACTGTAACTGGGTTTGAGCCAAGCCATAGCCGTGCATGCTCAAAGTCCCTTGAACTTTGAGGCTGTTGAGTCAGATCAGTAGTATTGAGTCCAGACGCAAACAAGTCGGGTGTAGATGATGAACGAATGAGTTGGATGTCATCCTGTCCACGTCAAAGTGAATCGAAAGAATGGTCGCATTGCGACATGGACAACCATCACTCGGATTGACGTCTTCCGGCTACTGCGGCAGTGACGCTTATGTGATCTGCATCTGCATACGGACAGAAAAGGTTCCGTGAAACAAGGGCACCTTTCGCTCCTTTTCTCCACGAAAGTTAAGAAAGGGTCCGGTCGCAGCGGCGCAACAACTCACCGACTGCCCTGCAGAGAGCAGGAAACGGGTACGCGCGCGAATACGGCGACACAAAGGTCCGAGTGCGGCCTGTCGTTGCTGTGAAGGCTTTGCGGTCAGAAAAAAGTCCGATGATCGCAAGGTCCAAGTCACCGTTGTGACCGTCGCCGGATGCGCTCGCGAGATTGTCAATTTGGTTACAGGCCCTGATCGGTCTAGGCCAAAACGCCAGTAGTGCTTGCGAATAGGAAAGCGTGGCCTCGTTGCGATACTCGCGATATGGGAAAGTAAGGATATTGCTTCACGCCTGATCAGCACGCTATTGTTCAAGTCTGGCAGGGGCCCAGAACCGCGAGGCATTCACTGATTACGACTGGTTACAATGGATGATGCGATGGATTAACAATACTGTTTAGTATATCGCTGACAATTGATTCCTCATCCAGGGCAACTGTAGAAGCAGAGTCACAAAGACTGCTTGCTCAGCATTACTCACAACATGTGTGAGGAACAGATGCGATTGGCTGGGTCGGATTACTCATGCCATGACTTGTACACGGCTTGACCGGCTTGATCCTGCAGGAATTCTAAAATCCGAGGCGGAGCGGGCGGTGTCTTTTCTTGCGGCCGGTGATATTAGAGTTCAGATCAGGAACGGAAGGAAACGTCTACTCCCGAATGACAAAGCCTTGAGACCCGACCGACCATGGGTGCCTGAGCACTGCTATTATAACTCCCATGGACGTCCGGCTGACAGGTGCTTTCTGTTTCATCACAATCACACCCAGCGAACATTCGAACACCACGTGCCATACATAAACAATTAGCTTCCCCAGGCTTTGATCATCGCCGGATAGCCACACTATCTGTTTGCCTTTTAACACCAATCAGCCACTTACCTCTCATTGGCTGTGAGTAACCATTGCGACAGATTTGGTAATTACCATATTGACTCATATATCAGATCACTGTTCTCATATACAACAACCATCTCATCATGTCGACACAATCATACTTCCCTGGATCTGCTGCATCACCAGCAAAGAAGCAAAGAATGTCTCTTACACAAACATACTACATTGCATCCACTGCACGAAGCAAGCTCGGTCGTGAGGCTTCCCGTGCAGACCACAACCTCAGACTCCTTGTTGGCCATGCCAACCTTCTTGATACTCTTATGATCGAACTTCAGGACGCCGAGAGGGAACAAGAGGCCTGGTTCAACGAGTCTATCAAGGCCAGCAAGCCTGACCCTGCCACCCGTCACATTCAATGGATCGACTCCATTGCAGAGGAGCTTGAGGAGGATTCATCTGACGAGGAGAGTGACGAAGAGGACTCTTTCTACGACGAGGAGGACGACTTCGTCCGCGCATCACCATCACCATACACTGTCTCAACTGTCGAGGTTGATGACGACGAGTTCGAGGAGGATTACGAGTACGATGAGGAGCACGCCCTTACCAGAGTCGACTCGCACCCACCGGAGCTTGTTCACGGCGACTCAGACTCGGAAGAAGATGAGTCAATGCCACCATCACCCACACAAGAAGCAATGGACCTTCAAGAATCACAACACGCTCAACCTATCAAGACAACACCATACCTGAACAAGATGGACCACTCAGATTACCTTGCCGACAACATCGTCCTCTCGCAACGGCAATCACCAATGATCAGCGCCTACTAGACGCCCTTCATTACTTCGTCTATCTTGTCCAGCGTTCAAGCGATTCTTGTTCTCATTTTCGTATATTTTATGGCATCACGACTAGGATATCCCGGCTTGGAGCCACGGCGTTTTTATGATGATCTTTCACGGATGGGGGAAAACGGATTTATCTCTTCTTTACCAATCGAGTCGAGCTAAGAGCTCCTCTTCTTGTCTACAGGCCTTAGTTGCCTCTCTAATCATAACCATCTTCATACCTTCATATCTCTTCCACTTTCATGTGATCAATGTGACTTCCATTTGTTTGTCCGACTTCTTCCTCTCCTCGCCTACTCTGACCAAAGGTATCCACCGGCGACCTGATCAGGCTCCCGCAAGATGACTCCCAAATGTCCGCCTTAACCTCGCTTGTAACCGAGGCCGGGTTTCCGGCGATGCAGGTCGCCGAGCTTAAAGTTTTTCTTCCTTGTTGGCGTCATCACAAACCATCCTCCACACCACAAAAGATCTGATCGTCTCTGTCAATCTTCGACTCTCTCCGACCCACCGCCGAGAATAGGATAAGAATTTGCAAAGGATCTGTTTTTTTCATGTGGTGCTTTCCATGGAAAGGGCTTTCGCTTTCTGTTCGGCTGACATATCCACAATATCGATATTGTAATCTTCTCTCCGCAAAGGAGCCGTGCAAAGAATGCGTTGGAAGCGAGGAGAGAACAGTTTTTTTTTCTCTCTTCCCTCTCTCCAGAGTATGCACGGTGTTTGACGGTTGCGAGTGGTTGTCACGCGAAATAATCTTCGTTTGATGCTTTGTTCGCGACCTCTTGCTACATACGGTGCTTGCTCCGAGTCCCTCGGTCTTGACTCTTGACCATCAACGACTCGGTCACGACTCGCGAAAAGGCTGTTGTCGGCACTCGGAGCTTCCGATTCAGCTTTGCCGAGCTCATGCTTCGGATCCGTCGTATCGTCTCTCGTATCTGGGCTTCATACTTGGCCCATCGATCTTTTTGACAAGGGTCTGGTATGAAACCGCCAAGGGCTTGTGCTTTGTGTTTGTGTTTGTGTTTGTGTCTCTGTCTGGACAGAAAAGTAAGAAAAAGCTGCAAAAAGCATCGACTAGCACCAGCATCAAATTTCGGCCCAGCCGTCCAGCGGTACAGCTTGTTCAGGTTGCCTGGCCAGGTATTGCATTGTACCAGTCTTTTCGCTCACCGTCCCCTGTTGGTCGTCTCTTTTTTGCTTTGCGGTGTGTGATCGCAGATGCAACCTAGCAAGAGGATCCTCTGTCTTTGCATGACAACCAAACATTTGCAATTTTGTTCCAAGGCTACCAAATGCATCTGTTGTCTTGCGTCCTTCCTCTCACCGGTTCGTCCGAGACTTCGGCGACTGGAGCTGAGTGGGAACAACACATGACCTTTTGATCCTTCTTCCGCTGTGTCCGCACTTCCCGCTGATGAGCAGGCATGCACTGCGGAGTTTAGGTATGCATGCGAGCCAGCAGCCTTGCCTCGCTGCGAGCTCGGTGCCTGCAGAACCCCGCGTGTGTCGTGTCGGAGGATTTCGTAGTTCTCGGCGGAGATAACAGCATTCGACCACCTGCTTCGCACATGCTCTTTGATCTTGTCAGCAGATCGATTGATACAGTCTTCTTGTGACTCCTCGAATACCAGAACCACCCAGGTTTGCTTCGGTAAGTCGTGCCACCGAGCAAGGAATGGTTCCATCAGGTTGGAAAATGCTCGTGCTGCACTCCGCCCAAAAGTGCTCCCGCCAGACTGGGCGAAGCGGTGAACGATACCGTGCCTCTCCACACGATCCTTCCAGGTTCCTGCATGGATCAGCTGAAGCCACCCCAAGCCTTTTGTGGTCACTGCCCTGTGGCTGTGTACTCGCAGGGCTGAAGAATGTGTTTTCTCGATGTGACACCACCAAAGAAACAGAACTTCAGCTTCAGCCCACGCATGCTTTCGGTACTCATCGCAAGTCTCTGGAATATCCTGACCTGACCTCGTGGGCATTCTGAGCTGACCTCCTGTGTGAAGGGTGTGTCCACCAGTAAGCACATCGCTCATAGCTCCGTAGGTACCTTGTTTCCTTTCCAGCTCGATCTCACGCCTCCAATCGTTCCCCGAAACCCGAGCAGCTGCGTTGGAAGATTGTATCTACATTTCAAGTGACTTGTTCTCACGCAGCAACATCAGATCAGTAGGGCGCTGCAGGTGATGCGAACACGACACACCCTTCTTAATGAACCACCCCTACAACTCAATGTTTGGCCAACTTTGTATTCACAACTTTGTTTGTGGGAGTCAATCTCTTTGGTTTCGAATCTTAGGAAGACCCAATCATCTGGCGTGTGTCATGTTCTCTAGTATGTCCTTGGCATCAGAAGATGACTGCTCTGAAACCAGAAAATGGTTGTCCTGCAGGAAAAGGTAAGCATTACTACCACAGACCCCGAACTGGTAGTCTGGTCAGAGTGCAAACATTGAATCGGGATATAGCCGAAAACTTGTTCAGCTCTGTTCAAAAGTCATCATTGTTTACTCCTCCACTCGCACATGTCACAGCTAAACCATAGTTTTGATGATGAAGTTTTGTTCATCGGAAAGTCGTCTTGAAGAACAACTATCCTGACACTATCCAAGACCCGCAGAAAAGGTCGTCCATTGCGTTGAGTTTGGTCGAGGACGCGGAATACAGCGGCCGGTCATGATCTCTAAAGAGCCAAGCACGATGTTGTTATTCGTCAAAAGAACGGTAGCAGTGATGAGGAAGTCAGTTCATTAGAGATGTCGCGTTGTTGAATCTTTCATGGATGAATCTCTGAGATCTCAACCGTACTCATGATCCATATATTATACCAAAAGCTATTGCTATCTTCTATCTATACTGCAATTCCCTACACGTGAGTCCAGCTCATGCATGATCCATTTGTCCAACCAGCGTATATATACTTCTGTGCCTTGTAAGATATCCTGTGAGTATGATGGTCCAGGTCAGTCTTCAATACATAAGACTTCTAGCAAAGACGACGACGACCAAGGCCCATTGAGCAGTGCCACCTCTCTTGACCACTTCTTTCTCGACGCTGTTGCCGCTGATAGAGACAACACTAGGGATGATGACAGCGATACTGGTGGTTGCCAGTGAATTTGCATTCGACGATGTAGGAGGATCGCCCGTTATGCCGGTTGTGTGATTCGATGAGGCTGATGCTGAGTGGATAGCGGTGGCAACGGTGGTTGTGCCTGCTGCGATGAGACTTGTTGATGATTGCAGCCGAGTAGATGTTGGTGTATCACTTCTGATGCTGCAGAGAGAGGATAGATACATGTGTGCGGCNNTATCGACATGGTCAGCGTCGTGCCAGAAACATCAGGATTCTTGAAGCAGTTTACCCTGGTTGTCGGATGCAGTTCCTCCTTCACCACACGACAGCATCACACTTTGACCACTAACCAGCCAGCATTGCCCAGTTGAAGCAAGAGTTTCATCCAAGGGCACTTCTCTTGTGCCACCTGCGCAATGACTTTCCTCAAACAGACCCAGCGAACAGTCTTGCTGGATGCCGTTCTGGCCAGTGGAGATCAGGAACGATTGGAAGTGGTAAGAGCTGGTTTGACAGATGCCAGGCCGCAGTTGTAGCATGGACCGGGGTTGAGACAGTTCATCGCTGGGGCTCTGTTGACATGAGTTGTCATAGCTGGGTGTGAAGAACATGCTCGTACGAGTATTGACATCAGTCGAAGAGACGGAGACGCTACATGAGCCATCGATGCATGAAGAGATGGCGGATGTCCAATTTGACATGCAGGTCAGTGATGAGTGTGGATCAGGATAAGGTGACATGCAAGCCGACTGTAAAGAATCAGCAGAAATAACAATGAGAGAAAAGCTTCAGGCACCAAGCAGGGCGGCATGTTGATACTGGATTGAGCCAGTACAGCCGTAGCAGCAAGTTGAGCGAGGAGAGACTTCATGTCCTTGGTGTGTTCATGAGTGTCTTGAACGAGAGATCTGAAGTTGTTCCGTGTTCGAGCAGCACGAAGCTCTCAGGCCAGACGTCCTTTGATGGAGTTAGCAAGGAATGATGGTCGGAGCGTGGGAGAGTATGAAGGAACGGGAAGGTCAAGTTGTTTAGTTGGGTCGAGGAAGTGTTTCTGGATTTTGTCAAAGAAACAGCAGTCGCTGTTTCCTCCTTCGGCATTCGACATATTGAGGCGTGTGAGATCAGGCAGGGACACTCGTGGTGCATGAAGCAGATCCAACATCAGTTTCTGAGAAATATAAGACAGCTTGGAGTGGTTCTTCCGTGTAGCGTGTGTGGCAACCACTCGGCAAGGTATGTTGGAGTTATGTGGTGTGACTGCTGTGAATTATTTTTGTTCGGATGTAGTAACGAATTCTTCAAGTTTTTAGACAATTGCATTTGGTGTCAAGGTTACTCTACTACACCCTGATTCTTCTTCTTCCCAGAACGCCTTCGTGTCAATCGATGCATGAAAGAGCCCTGTCAAATGCGCCGGGCTGTATGAACCCTCCTGTAAAGTGGTCCCTGAATAAATAAAATTACAACCATGACATGATTTGGCATGATGTGTTAGTATGAGGAGGTCGTGATAAAGAACAAGGCCGATGATGCTCGCTCTTGCTCTAGTTGTATTGCGCATAGGCGGCAGTGGAGTTGAATTTGAGACCACCACGAATGACCTTCTCGACAGCGCTGAGGAAGTCCTTCTCGGTAGCGATCTTTCTGCGGGCACGAATGGCGAACATACCGGCCTCGGTTGCGACGGATCGCAATTCGGCACCAGTTGAGTTAGGGCATAGGCGAGAAATAAGCTCCCATCTGATGTCGCGCTCGACACTCATACTCTTTGCGTGGATGCGCAAAATGTTGGCACGACCTTCCATGTCGGGCAAGGAGAACTCAATCTTACGGTCGATACGTCCGGGACGCATGAGCGCAGGGTCGAGAGTAGAAGGACGGTTGGTAGCGAACATGACCTTGATGTTTCCACGAGCATCGAAACCGTCGAGTTGAGTGATAAGCTCAAGCATAGTACGTTGTACCTCGTTGTCACCACCAGCGCCGTCATCGAAACGAGCACCACCAACAGCATCAATTTCGTCGAAGAAAATGATACAGGCCTTCTTTGTACGGGCCATCTCGAAGAGCTCACGCACCATGCGAGCACCCTCACCAACGTACTTCTGCACCAGCTCGGAACCGATAACACGGATGAAGGTAGCGTCTGTTCGGTTGGCGACAGCTCTGGCGCAGAGAGTTTTACCAGTACCGGGAGGACCGTAGAGAAGAGCACCCTTGGGAGGGTCGATACCGAGATGGACGAAGCGCTCCGGTGACAGAAGGGGCATTTCGACAACTTCACGTAGCTTCTCAATCTGCTCCTTGCAACCACCAACATCGCCATAGGTAACGTCGGGCTTGTCTTCGACTGTCATCATGGTGACCGAGGGATCGATCTTGGGTGGCAGGGGGAGCATGATCTGGTACTTGTTGCGGTCGACACTAGTAGAACAGTGTCAGTAGGATACGGACACAGGCATACACAGAATTGACTTACCNNCTACTCTCATGCCTTCCTCGATATCGGTGGNGGAGACACGCTCGCCGAGGTTGACGACGAATTTTGCTATTTGCTTTACGTTGATGACATATTTGCTCTTCTCCTCGTTCTCGTCGGCAATGATCTTTGTGCAGCGGGCGACTTGAAGTGGCTGTTCCTCTGACATGCGTTGTCTGTCGGCGGCGATATCCCAGAGATGCGGAGGGGCGAGACCGGTGTCTGACTNCCTGTGAGGGTCTTAGTATGGGCAGCTCGATAGACATGGGGTAGGGTGCGATGATACCTTGACACCAATCTTCTCGTTGACACTTGTTTGACGATCCTTGATCTCCTTCTCGAGCTTCTTGAGGGCGGCGGCATAGGGAGCGGCGCCGTATGTCTTTAGCACCTGGATATCTTCATCGGACAAAGGAGTGATCTTCTTCTCCTCAACCTCGTCATCGGCAAACTTCTTCTGGTACTTCTCCCAGTTCTGACCCGTGGCGCTGGGCATGGCGGCGGTGGAGGAGGATTAGGTGTTGATGACGAATGCGGGAGTGAAGCGACGGTTGGTGATGCGGACAGAGGACAGATTGCAGGTGTGCGACAAGTAATTCGATGGTCCAGAGGGATGAGAGATGGAACGAGACGTGGGCGATGGGAGATGTCGTGTGTGGGTGTTGTGGTTCAGAACAGCGATGGAAGGGCGATGAAGCTCTCGCCGGGTCGCCGCAACATGACGGAGCAGCGAGCAGCAGCAGCAGCTCCAGAGACGCTTTGCTTGGCACCTCTTCCCCGACGCCGACGCTGGACGCTCGAAAATTAATATCATCGACGAGCTCAGTACTCTGAAACACCTGTATCTTGTGCTTGTTTCTCGCTCAAGCCATCTCTTGCTCGTCGCATAATCCCAACATACGCAGCAGAGATCATGTCGACCCAAACCGCGGCTCCCAACGCCGGCAACGCCGCCTTCAAGGTGCGAACTGGCCTATAAACATTCTAGCTCTCCTATCCATACTGATGTCGACTAGGACAAGGAAAAGCCCCAGGCTGTGCGCACTGCCAACATTGTTGCTGCCAGAGGTATGCCATACTGTCTAGCCCTCATTGAGACCTTCCACTGACTCTGTCTAGCCGTCTCCGATGCCATTCGTACTGTAAGCTAGCCGCCGACTCACCCATATCTGGACTCCCATTGACAACAGTTGTACTAGTCGCTCGGTCCTAGGGGTATGGACAAGATGGTACGAACAAGAAGCCTTCTACATCTCTGCGCAACCTGCTAACACACGACAACAGATCCAAACCGGCAAGGGCGAGACCATCATCGTAAGACAAGATCCAATATTGCTCCGACAATCCTCGAACAAGCACTGATACCCTGGACCANNGACCAACGATGGCAACACCATGTTGCGCGACATGGCCGTCATGCACCCCGCCGCAAAGATGCTCGTCGACCTTGCCAACGCTCAGGACATTGAAGCTGGTGATGGAACTACCTCAGTCGTCGTTATTGCTGGTTCTCTCCTTGGTGCCTCCGAGCGCCTGCTGCANAAGGGTCTCCACCCTACCGTCATCTCAGACTCATTCCAACGCGCCGCAAAGCACGCCGTCGAAGTCCTTACCAATATCTCCATCCCCATCAACCTCTCCGACAGACAGGTCCTCCTCAAGGCCGCCTCTACTTCGCTCTCCTCAAAGATTGTCGCACAAGAACCTAAGCTCGCTCCCATGGCTGTTGACTCAGTCCTGAAGATCATCGACCCCAAGACCGCCGACAACGTTGACCTGAAGAACATTCGCATCCTCAAGAAGCCCGGTGGTGTTATTGATGACAGTGAGATGATCGATGGTCTGGTTCTTAACCAGCAGGTCGTCAAGAGCGGTGGCGGTCCTACCAGAATCGAGAAGGCCAGAATTGCCCTTATCCAGTTCCAACTCAGCCCACCGAAACCCGACATGGAGAACCAAATTGTTGTCAACGACTACAGACAGATGGACAAGATTTTGAAAGAGGAGAGAACATACCTGCTCAACATGGTCAAGAAGATCAAGAAGGCAAAGTGTAACGTGCTCTTGATTCAAAAATCCATCCTCAGAGACGCTGTCAACGACCTATCTCTGCATTTCCTGGCCAAGCTCGGAATTATGTGTGTCAAGGATATCGAGAGAGACGAGGTCGAGTTCATCTGCAAGGTACGGCATCCCTTTTACATTTTTTTTTTTTAGAAAACGAGGTATACTAACCTGATCCTANNGAGCACTGGTTGCAAGCCTATCGCAGACATCGACTCCTTCTCGGAAGACAAGCTCGCCAGCGCAGACCTTATTGAGGAGGTTTCATCGCTCGGTTCGCGCATCACCAAGGTTACTGGCATCAAGACAACAGGTCCCACCGCCCCCAAGACTGTCAGCATCATCTGCAGAGGTGCTAACCCCCTCATTCTCGACGAGGCCGAGAGAAGTTTGCACGACGCACAGTGTGTGTTGCGCTGTTTGGTAAAGAAGAAGGCCCTCCTTCCTGGTGGTGGTTCGCCGGAAATGGCTGTCTCACATTCGCTCTCCAGACTCGCCCTCACCTCATCTTACCCAGACAACATCTGCTTCAAGGCCTTTGCCGAAGCTCTCGAAGTTGTTCCTATCACCCTAGCAGAAAACGCTGGTCTCAACTCCATCAAGGTTGTCACAGAACTCCGATCACGACACGCAAATGGCGAGACGAATGTCGGTGTCAGCATCAAGCGCGGAGGCGTCGGTGTCATGGGTGGAGAGGTTGGCGGCAATGCTGGAGAAAGTGGTGAGGGTGTTATGCAGCCTCTTCTTGTCAGCACCAGCGCCATTGAATTGGCTGCCGAGACCGTCAAGATGATTTTGAGAATCGATGACATTGCCCTGAGCAGGTAAATGTCAAACAAAATGGTTGTACGTTTATTAGCATGAAGGAAACACAGATGCACAACAACAGGCTATATTTTGAATGTCTGTAAACACAACAAAAATGTAAAATGAAGTATGATGCACAATTACTTGATCCCTCGGGTGCTGTCGTAACGGGCATACAGTAGATGATCGCTTTGCAATCTCCTCTCGATCACATGGAGTGTTCGGATGCTCAGCTCTCACATCAGATATGCACGAGAGTTGACTGTCAACTTTTCGCCGCAAAGCCACACCCGCAAGATTAGAGGTGACCAACAACAACAAAATCATCGACAGCAATTAGGCAAACACTTAAAATGGAGAGAAACACTGGGAAGACACATGCTTATCATCTCAACTTTGCAAAGATATGCACCAATTCCCAACTTGATGCGTTTCGAGGTCGAGAAACAAAAGATCTTCAGCTCAGCAGCAGCACACACGAGGGGCTAGAATTTTGCTGTGTCTGCAAACTTGCAGCTGTACCGCGACCGTTGAGCTTTCTCGCTGAGATTGTGGAGTAAAAAGGCAAACCAAGAAACCAATAGCGGCAAGACCGAGTTGGGGAAGCTTTTCTGGGTGCGTGCATGGATTGAGACAAGAGGGAGGAGAGTTGAGATGAAAAGAGACTCTGAAGACGGGTCTGTGATACTCTTTGTCCTACATGTGTGTAGATACGTGGTGTTTCTTCAGCTCTGTCTTGCCAGGCTGACCTTCAGGTGTCAAGGATGTGGTAGAGATGTGCAGTGGTCCAGCCATCGATAATCTGGAGATGTGGGCGAGTGTTGGGCTTGGCAAGCTTAGGCTAAAGGCAACGCTTCGACGCCCTTGACGAAAGCGGATGTGGTTCGGGCGGCGACGGGACATGATGGATTCGACCATCTGCCTTTGGATGGGGAGTTTATATTGGGGATGCGCGAAGGGTACATGGAAGCGGTGTCGAAGGTACCGTCGTACAATATTTCTTTCCCCCTGTCTGCCGTTCGTGTTATTTCTGCTCTGTTTGTCGGTTTTGGGTTCTTTCGCAAGGTCTCAAGACAGACCAAGTCTCAATTGTCAGTTGCTTGCTTTTGTCTGTCACAGCGTACGTGTTGCGCCGATAACCCCGATCTCGTCTCTCCATCCGCCGATCTCCTGTTCTGTGGTCATCACGCTGCAAGGTCGAGCCTGCATGCCCGTTCAGCGGTCAAGGATTCTCATTGTTTCTCCTTCACTTTCACGACATCCACGACACTCGAGCGATTAGACATTCGTATTCCTGGTTACTCTGCATAATTCACCCTCGGTCCCCCGCCTACTCATCCATCTCCACGCCTGCCGCGACGCACCCAGCCGACGTACCGGACATCTTCAACAGCCCGTACCTTACAACTAGAGTATGCCGTGCCTCCTCATCGTCTCACCCAAATCAGTCTAACTAAGATGGCCTGTAGCACTCGTTAACTGCTTGTCCAATCGTGCGAGCATTGCTCCTTCACTTTCCGGACGAAGCCTACACGACGTTTACACACCAAAGCCACTCAGGACGATTCGAACAAGCTCGCAACACGTCCCCTCAGCTGTCTTCGACATATTAGATCAAGGTTATGAGGTAGCACTCTCGTCCGAGATACCCAGCCTGCTTCAATCAAGCACACACCATCCGTACATTCCACCATGTCTTCCGAGCAGCCACGTCGCCGATTCGATCCGACTCCTGTTGAGACATCTTCCAAGTCGAATCGTCAATCAGCTCAATCTGAAGAGAACACCGCTCCACGGAAGTTCAACGTCCAGCCAGCCGAGACTACGACACGAAGCAGCAAGGACGGCAACACAAATGGCCAAGGTGTCAATCAGCCCTCGCCGAGGCGTTTCAGTCCAACACCCGTCGAGACAAGCACAAAGAGCTCAAGGGAAACACAACAGGCACAACAACCTGCTAGAAGGTTCGCACCAGAGCCAGTCGAGACCAGTGTGAAGAGCAGTAAAGATAAAGAACAATCACCATCACAACCCGCTAGGAGATTCGCTCCAGAGCCTGTCGAGACAAGCACCAAGACCAATCGACAGTCGGATCCACCAGCAGAGAAGCCCAAATCACGCCTCCTACCACAACCGATAGAAATGACATCCAACAGCAACCGTGCAAAGTCAAAGTCTCCTCAATCAAATTCTCCCGCAACAAAGTCTCCCGCAACAAGGTCTCCTGCAACCAAATCTCCTCAAACGAAATCTCCGCCGAACGAAGCAGTATCTCCTTCGTCGCAGCCTCAAGATGCCCCTGTCGAGAAACCAAAGCGCAAATTCGCTCCTCAGCTCATTGATACGTCGAGTCGATCTCGAAAGAACTCTGATGAAAAGCCCTCATGGTCTGCAAACCACAGAACCGACATATCGCCCGGAGAGGAGTCCAGGGTTGCATACAACAACATAGGTCAACAGATCACCATCGCCAACCGCGAAAACACAACTTCACCTACCGAGTACCCACGATTCATTTCGCCCTTTGCTCGCCGAAAAGAGCGTTCCGATTCCGCTCGCAGTCACTCGTTCCGTATGCCCGAACTTGAGACTATCGAAAGCTCCGAGAGTGAGCCCAGTGCGCCACCAAGTCTCTCCACCAGTCCTTCGTCCAACGATTTCTCGCTCGGAGCAGCCATGGAGCCAATGAATCCTGCATACAAGCATGCTACGAGAATTCGTGAGAGCGTTGATGAAACCTTTAGCCGCTATCTTCTCGAGCTTGAGGGGAGAAAGGCTCAGGCGAAGCTCCAAGAACAAGCGTTGGCAGCCTTCCCCAATTCAGATATCCACGAGCCTGTCACACATTTCATGGATGGTGAGAGTGAAGATGAAGAAATGGACGATCGCCCTGCGACATGGGAGGGCCACGATGACGATGATTTCATGATGCAAATCCGTACGCCGCATGGTCGTGGCTCAACGCACGGAACATACGAGGTGCGTGAGATGCACCAGCACTTTGAAGAGATGGAGCAAGAGCGCAAGGCTGCTGGTACAACGAGGAGAAAGTCTTCTGTAAAGCCTTCACCGTGGTGGAACCCTGCGGGTCACGACTTTGCTGGCTCCAGCTATCCTGATAGCGAGGCGCGAGCAATGCGCGACAGAGCACGTCCACCCATGCTTGGTAATGATCTGAAGTTCCCTCGCTCTGCTTCACCCGAACCTGCACGTTTCGACGTGACTCAAGGATCCAATCAATTGCGTAGTCAGATGTGTTATCTGACTGAGCAGTCTCAAATAGAAGTCTCGCCAGAAGGACTTTGGGGTGGCAAGAAGACATCGAGGGACCCTTCTGAACATCAGAAGTCCGTACANAAAAGTCAGCACACTATCTACAGTCAGAAGAGCACGACTTCGCAGAACGGCGGTGGACTTTGGGGTGGATTCTGCGTTGACGATCGCAAGTCTGGCGAAAATGGTCTTGCTCCTCCAACATCTGGCACTCAAACTGGTCTGATGACACCTGCAGTTGAGCCGCCGAATCCGTTCGAGTCGGGCTTCAGCCTACCGCCAACAACCATACTTCCTCAGACNCCCCAAACGCCGCCAGATAATGTTGACTTCGCCAAGATCGACATTATTTTGAGTGAAGATCAGGATCTGGACGAGGTTATGGAGCGCGAGTTTCCCGACTCGTTTGTCACACAAGTTTACAACTACCTCTCTCTAGGTTACCCGACCATTGCTCGAGCCTATGATGAGGAGTTGTGCAAGATTAGCCATATCCCTATCTCTGATCTTCGACATGACGATGAGATTGCCAANAAGACGCCTCGTGGGTACATCCGCTTAGGCGAGGACTTTGAAGGCAGAGGCGATGGCACAGATCAATTGCTCGAGGAAGGTGGCTGTGCGAGATGGACAGCGCTCAAGAAGTACATTCGCGAATGGGCACGCCAGGAAAAGAACATGGTCAAGACTGGCTCATCAGGCACAGGTCTGGGTGGTAACTGGGGCACTGGAGCTAGAAGGGGAAGTTGGGCATGGTAGAGGATCGTGCACTTCTTCTCTTGTCGGTGCTATTTTGATATTGCTATTGCATTGGGTCGGCGCTTTGTTACTTCGGTTGGATGAACTGCATTGAAGACCACACGCATAAGGTCGTGGCTTTGGAACACATATTTCATAGCTAATAAATATTACTACGAAAGCAAAAGCGATTACTTCATTGACATATCATTGATACTCAGGTCGCTGCAGAGAGATGTGAAGTCAAGGTTCAGACTCGAGAATTATGCAGCACGTGATTGTGCACGCTTATGCAACCCCGTACCAAGAATTTTTTCTTCCATAACTCTTCCTCGACCAACTTCCGACAGACCATTTTATCTCGACATCAATTTACAAGATTACAACATGTCTCTGGTTGGAGCACTTCTTTTCTGCAACGATTGCGGTGGTCTTTTGGAGCGATGCCCCGCTTCTCAAGCAAACATCGACTGTGATGTTTGTGGCAAGAGAAACAAGAGTAGGTCGATTTTTCTGTTCTCTCTCTCATCTAGCCATCACGAAATGTCATGAAAGAGCAAAAGCCACACTTTCTCCCATCAAGTTCCCTAAAAAATTCGAAAACTAGAGAAATACCTTCGAACTTTCTTGTTCTAACCTGGTCCCTTTCCACANGACAAGTGGCCCACCTCCATCACCACCGAATCAGCACCCACAGCATTCCCATCACGCCTCCGCGATGCCCGCTCAGAGATCCAAGTTCTGAGTGCTGAAGACCGCGAGACTTGGGCCATGACGACTACAGCATGCCCTCAATGCGCCAACCCTGAAATGAGATTCAGAGATGTGCAGTTGAGAGGTGCGGATGAAGGAAGTACGATTTTCTACAGGTGTCCCAAGTGTGATTATAAGTAAGTTTTTCAGTGGAAGGGCTAGAAGGGAAAGGCAGAGGCTGACGTTTGTGCAGATTCAACACCAACAACTAAGGTGGCTTCGTGGTGGAGAGGGTTGGAAGGAAATTGCTGGCCGTGAGGCAAGTCAGAGTGTCTTGAAATGCATTGGAGAGGAGTAAGAAAAAGTGATAGTTTGATACCCCCGTTTTAACAATCTTTTGTTTGTCAATTCTCTGTCAGTCTCTGCTCGCTGCAATCACTCATCTAACAGACGCATACTTCTGGAATCACTACTGAACTTTTCAGGGACACCGTCAAGACTGTTTCGCCTTGCTGTAAAGACTTCTGAACTTCCACGTTAGCTTGTTCAAGATTCACTCACCAGCTCGAGACCAATCACCGATCAGGACTTGCTGGAGCCTCTCACCTACTCACAGTTCAGATTCGCTCCTTCCGTCCTCTCTCTCACTGCATATTACTCCTTTTCACATTCGTTCCGAATACTGATCGAACTCTCACACCTACCTATATCTACTCTGTTTCTCCCCTTCCTTTCCACTTCCAACCTCTCTTGCCAACAACAAATATCTACTTGGATTTCTTCTTCAAACAACAACATCCACCACGACAACACAACACAAAGCTACGCGTTCTTCGCACGGTTTAACACAACAACGTACTTGTGCTGCTTGAACACTCTTCTTCACATCTCCAATCATGCTTCGGACCGACCGGACGACAGCTTGTGCTGTCTGTCCACCCTCAGCTTCACACCCACCCTACATAAAGTTATGGAATGCGATAGATTACAAACCTCGCCCGAGCAAGCTCTGTGCTGGCTGCAAAAACATCCGATACTGTTCTCGAGCTCACCAAAAGCTTGACTGGGCGGTTCACAAACACGCATGCAAGCAGTTTCAAAAACTTGAGTCCCGTCCCTCTCCGGATATGATACGCGTGATCTACTTGCCAGTGGACAAGATAGAACCTGAATTCAGATACGTATCTGTCGGAACGAAGACAAATCGACAAATTCCGGACTGTGCGATTGAATTCGATCTTACTCAGCCACTCAACACATGGAGCCAATGCTGCGCTCGTGGCTGCCACAATGACTTCGAGGAGGGTGTCCTTCACGTAGAAGGCTGCTACGGTATTTACGAGTTTACTCACGAAAGGGCAACCATCACAACAAGAGATGCAAGGCCAAACAGATGCATCGAGCAACTCACCGCCGGCGAGATAGCACATTGGACAGGCCCAGTCCTGGCTTTTGGTCGCCGCAGTGTTGGCTCCGAGTGCAGAGACCTAGACACAACAGACTTCAAAGCCATTGTTGATCAGATTTGCAGCGCAGAACGATTCAAGGTATCCAAGATAATCCAGGGCGTACGCATTAACTGTGATGACCACATGGAGAAGCACAAACGGCCGCGATTTGAACGTGGAACGATCCAGACTTACGCTGGTATGCCCGAAGTTCGTCAATTGGAAGACCTTCCTAGACTTGTTTTTGGACGAGGCCTGCGCATTGCTCGTCTCCACATGGAAGAGAACCTGGATGGTCGTAACCCTACTGCTAGCCTTCTCGGCATTCCCTGCGCAAACGATGTCCGCGCATGGGGCTACTACAGAAGACAGAAATGTGGTAATGTTTTTGTCATACGAGATGATGGAAAACCTCTCGCGGTTGAGGATCTCAAGGCTTTCTGCAACTGGATCGACAAGGATCTAAGGAAACGCTTCAACGCGGCCAGGAAACCCACTTCTCAAGCGATGAAAATGATAAATACAGCAGCTCCATGGCCCAAGATCGAGAAGGCTCGCAACGACGTCCTTGACAAGATCACCCTACAGAGATTCCTGGATTACAGTAGGAGCAGAATGGGCGATGATTCGACCGACGAAGAAATGCCCGATGACAACCACGAGGAAATGGAAGATGACAGCAACGAGGATGGCGACAACGTCTGATCTTGAAGATCTCAATGTTGCTTAGGACTGATCACGCCCTCTTCCATGAAGAATCGATGGCTATCGCAAGACTGCCTCTCACGAACATTCATGCCCTGAATGTACCACAGAACTGAAACAGTGGCCAGGAGAAGCACATCATGGCATCGGAATATCATTTTGCTTATGCGCAACGAATTTCTTGATGAGCAAACAGGGTTATCCTCTCGACCGACAAAATTGCCTATTTCTTTTTTGTTTCTTTTCTCTTTTCTTCCTACTCGTCTTCCTATCTTTGCGGAGGACAAACCAACGGAACAATTTGAAGGAGCGGAGGGCCCATGGCGGCTGCATTTGAAGCTCTCGTAATCGATATTTCCATTGAGCTTTGCTTGAAAAGGGAATGAGGACATTTTTCGGGAGTGCGAATCGGAGACACCATGAAGCGAAGACGAGTCTCGATGGGCGAGACCACCAGAGAGAATAGATCCTGCATACAATCAAGTAGCAATCAAAAGTTCTCCAATCAATCCAGTGCCGCATGATGGTGAAGAGAAGAAAGAGGCTTGAGGCATTGGAGTTTGTACAATCACATGTTAGGTGCACTGCTCTACGTCAGCCAAGATTCCGGGGTAGCAGCTGCCGAGGCTATTGGAATGTTTTCCAGAGGTCCCTCGGCTGGTGCATCAGATGTCAGAGGGCACATGGAAGCTCGAACGAAACAATGATCTGCTTCTGCTGGAACAAACCACTGCAACTTCCTACTCTGCTAACCTGATCTCTGCATCTTAGCGACAGCAAGCACCATAGCAGCTCTCGTTCCGCAACCAGCATTACTCTTGCTTCGTCACACGACACAACCACCACGATGGACATCTCTACCCTCCAGGTCTGCCAGTGCTCAAGTCCCTACATTGGCAACCCACTAACACTCTCACAAAGGCAACAGCCAACCGCATCCTCCTCGACCCCCACTACCACGCCCCGCTCACCCTCCTAAAAGCCATCCGCAATGGCCTGGTCTACGGCACAAAAGTTCGCTTCCCGCACGCCCTAGTAATGATCCTCTTATTCCGCTCCGGGCCCCTCCCTCAAAAACTATCCGCAATTCTCAAAGCAACCCGCCAGCATGCCAGAAACCTAGCCACCTTTGCCTTCATCTACAAAGCCTTTATGCTGCTACANAAAAACATACGCCCTTCCAACAAAGAGTTGAAATCTGATAGTTTTGTGGCTGGGTTGGTGGGTGGATACTATGTCTTTGGTCGTAGCAGGAGTAGTGTCAATCAGCAGATTGTTATCTATGTTGCTGCCAGAGTGATGCTTGCTGCAGCGAGTTTGGCCGTTCAACCCCGTGGCGACAATACTTTGTTGGGAGGAAAGTATGGCGGCAGAGGAGGAATGGGATTGTTGAGTTTGTCGGATGAGAACAGAGAAGCGGTTAGGAAACATGCTTGGCCTGTGTTTGCGAGTTTGAGTTGGGCGTGTGTCATGTGGTTGTTTAGGTTTTATCCTGAGATGCTGCAGCCGAGTTTGAGGAGTTCCATGACTTATATGTGGGTGGTGGTCTTGTTGTTGATCGAAGATGGAATGCTAACGAGAATGACAGANTATGAAAACTCGGATCACTGGGACTCATTCAGGAACTTCTTGTGGCACAACAAATGAGGTGGGAACACAGAAGGAAGCGGCAGGGACTGCTGCATAACATGACGACTTTACGAAAGACATTCTCATTGCATCTTCGCTATGGTGCTACCAGCCCGGCAATCTCATCCAGCCAGACAGACCTGCAAAGCGGCCCTCAAAGCTCCTCAATAACATCTTCAATCGCCTGTATACCATCAGGCACAAAGACTTCGAAACTATTCTCGACGATCTCTGGAACGTGCAACACGCCGCCACGCCATCTCAGCCACTCGGGTCTCTTCAACCACTCCGTCCAAGCATCCAGCTCGATGAACCTCGGCTTGCCGACTTTGACCTTCAAAACCAGCTCCACGGCTGCCATCAAACTCCTCTTGAAGAAAGCAAACAACCAAGCAAAGGGAGCAAATACCCATTTCAGATCTGTCAGGCTGACCCAGAACCTCTTGGCCCAAGCGAAAGGAGCCACGACCCAGGCTTTGAGCAAAANGAAGAAAGCGATGGCTTTGAGCACGTAGCTCTTGATCCAATAGTACGCAGCAATAGAGACTGCAACAGCAGCAGCAATACCGACGATTGTGACAGTGATGCGTAGAGGTCCCCTTTTCCATGCGAACATCGTCAGCCANNACTGTATCTTTTTGTTTTTCTGTTTTCCTTTGGTCTCCTTTGTCGTTTATGCTCTTGTGTTCTTCTGCGACACAAGGGAAGGGGTCATTTACCATGCATTGAAACTGCCAGAAGTCTTTACTCCACCATCCCAAGCAGCATTATCTCCCGAGGGACCGGTTTGCCAGGCGGTAGGGTCTTGCTGTCCTTGGCCCCAGGTTTCCTCTCCGCCAGCAGCTGGTTGACCCCAGTTTGCATCTCCACCAGCAGCTGGTTTATTCCAATCAGCGTCTCCATCAGCGGCAGCAGCTTCATCCTTGTTGGACTTTTTGGAGCCTGACTTCTTTGAGGACGACTTCTTTGAGTCACTCTTCTCAGTATCACCGGTATTGTCATGGTTAGATGCAGAAGCAGGCCAACCTCCAGGTCCCTCTCTAGCTTTCTGGGAAGCTGTCTTGGAAGCAGGCTTTGAAGGCACCTTTGAGGCGGGCTTGGTAGCTTCAGGTGCATTGTCCTCAGCGGCAGCGGGCCAAGCGTTATTGTCAGGAGTGGCCTAGGGGTCTGCTGCAGGCGCAGCAGCTGTCTTTGAACGTTTCGACTTGGCTGGTGAGGGCGATTTTCCTGTGGTAGGCATCTCGTGGGCGTTGCTTTGAGTAGGAAGTTCGTTTTTAGCAGAGGCTTTGGTGGCACTGGCTGCTTTGTCCTTGGTATGTTTTGTGCTGCTGCTCTCTTTTGCCANTCTGTGGTTTATCAGTATCATGCTGATGACTTGGTCATGATCAGAGACCATAAAACTTACACGCAGTCTGAACAACTCGTCAGCCAACTCATCCTTGGACATGTCTGCCAACTTTGCCTTGAGAGCTTTTCCTTCCTCCTTGATCTCGATCTTGAACTTCTTCTCAATGACCTTCTTGCTGCGGTATTTGAATGTGAAAACTGCATATGGCTGCTGCATGCTATCCAAGTATTCAGGACGAGCACACAAATGCAGATATGGTGCCCCTTTGCCAGTCTTGACTTGATGCTCAACATGTTTGGCACGAGCGGCTTGCTTGGGCACTAAAGGCATGGGCTCTTCAGGAGCAATGTAGAGAGGTCTAGCTAGGCGAGACGAAGAGATTGTAGGACGTTTGTTCCAGTCGTTCCAGTAGGGCTTGGGGTTTATGCCGTCGTGGTCTCGTTCGTCAGAGGCACCGTCGAAGAGGCCGAACAGCCCGCCGACAGAGCTTTCTTTGCAGTTGCGGGTTTGGCGGATGCTGGTTTGTTGGAAGGTGCTTTGTCCTTTGTGGATGGTTCTTTCTTCTTGTGGCTGGAGGAAGAAGGTTTCGATGGCGCCTTCTGTTCTTGGTGTGCAGCGTGTTTGGATGACGGNCTTACTGGTAGGACAAGAAGACGTAGCTCTGGAGGAACTCTCTCTGCTCACAGGTTCGCTGGGTGGTGGTGGAGGCGCATCTTTGCAGCGCAAGACGATGACCTCGATGGTTCCCAAGTTCTCGAGAAACACATCGTCGGTCTCCTCGACCTTATCAGCAGACACTATTGTCCATTAGTAAACAGCTTACCAGCATCCGTGGGATCTGGATAATTCATACCCAANGTTCAACCCATGAAAAGTCCAATCCCTTCCCAAGAAACTGCCATCAGCTTGCTTCGTCTCCTTCTGTCTGACACGCAAATCGACCTCAACCTGATCGCTCTTGACACCCCTGCCTGGAACCTGGAGCCCACGTCTGTTGCGATCGCACTGATACTGGCCATCCATGTAAACAAACATGGCAAGACCAGGTGCAATGTAGCCTTGAGAAGTGAGATGGATGCTGAAGTTTACTTCTTCGCTGGGGACGGCGATGTAACTGGTGACATGGCCATCGCCGTAGTCTTTGCCGTATTCCGGAACCTTGGTGTGTGTGCTGCCCAGCTCGATGGAGCAGGTGAGCTGTTTGAGGGACGGCATTGTGGTGTTGCGCAAGGGATGAAGAGATGTGAGATGCAGTTGATATTGAATGTGAACAAGATATAAAATCAATGAGAGAGTGGGACAAGTGTAGAGCCAAGACCAGTTGAAATCTCCGCGAGTGAGAGTGAAAAGCGTCGTGATGATGATAACGAAATCTCCGGTCTGGTTGCTATGCCGCCTTGACGAAAGTCATGAATCACAGATAAACACTTTGAAGCACCGTGGAGATAGCCCGATCGTCAGTGATATTGAAGACCTGGATTGAAGGGAAAACAAGAGGGAAAGGAGGACCTCTGCCTCTCACTCAACACATACCCCTGAATGAGTTCATGCAGGTCGAGGACTGCCCCAAGATTTGGAGTGAATATTCACTTCAACCAAGTCCAGTCTTTCACGCCTTCACTTGATGGCCTTATATTCAAGCAGATCTTCCTCCACCACAGAGTTCGGGCCTATGGCCCAATTCGATAAACCTCTCCAAATTGGGTGTGTAAATAGAATCCGGAGGTACTGAGTTCGACTCTTGCCTTGGTCGGTCTCAGCGAGATGATTTGGTCGAAAAGATGTTTCCCATTAACATGGTTTTTTTGCTCGTCTCGCAGCCAAGCTACTTTCCTTTTTCTTTCTGTGTCCCTGGCTGCTAAGGTGCCTTTACAGCTTCTTATCTATCTCAAGCTTGGAGTATCTCTCACCATCGCCGACAAATGATGATTTGTGTGTTGAGGAACCGCACACGAAAACCGCACACATCGGTGGAAGCACATAGAACTGGAAGACCAAGCCAGGAACACCGGAAGTGTCTCGAACAGGCCTGTTCAAGCGCCCAGAAAGGTTTCAGGATGATAAGAAGCCGCAGAGACAAAGGTGAAATGTTTCATTTACACCAGGCTTTGTTGATCTCATGGCATCTCATGACTATTCGGATCTTATGAGACACTAAGAGAAGCAGCCAGATGGGACGAAACGTTTGCTTGTCAAAGTGTGAAAGGACAGTGGAAGAAATATCTTGGTCTCATATCGTGTTGTGCGTTTCCAACACTTGACGCGAAGTCAGAGTGGACGGATGAGCGTTCTCCTCTTCCTCATATACTGCTTCTCATCTCCCGATCAGACAGTATTTGCAAGTAGTGTTGACCGCAGCTCATGGCGAGAATGAGGCTTTCACCAGTATGGGAGAATCCACCCGACATCTCGACATCAGAAATACCTCAACAGAACCAACAAGCACGCCCTCATTCAGAATCGAGCCCACTTTCCGTATCCAGCGAACGTCGTCATAGCAGAAGACGACTCTCAAGACGTGGCACATATCCAGAGCAACCTGAGAGCCAAGGGACCAATCGTAGAGTCCGAGCTCGCGAGCTTGTGCTTACCATGAACGGCATACCAGATCCTCCATATCCAGTCACGCCCCCACCGCTCGAGCGACCTCAGCCTCTATTGCCTCCGCTTGGCTACAGAGCACCAACACCTCTACCGGTCCCAACACCCTCAAGTGTACCAATCCCAGCTCAGAGACCAGATAACAAGCCATCTCGTTTGCTGCAACGTCAAAGACAGTGTGCACGCCAGCTCGATGCTTCGTTACCAACACTCAGCCTTTCAGCTCTGGCTTCAGGCTCGATACTGCTGGTTTCTGCTATCCTATTTGTCCGAAGTGTGATGGTTGGCACACCTCACGCCGTCGTTGGAAGGTCAGCGTTGATAGTCTTCTTCGCACTCTCAGTCGCAGCTTTCATCATCTCCTTTGGCTTGATCTTGGGAGTTCTGTGTCGAAGAGCCCGAGCTACCAAAAGTGCTGTTGCCAGAGCTCAAGCAAGACAGGAGATTGAGCTGATGGAAATGAGATCGCGTGCGAGCGAGGGTAGACTACCCATGTACGACATGAGGAGAAGAAACGCAATCTGTGAGCTTCGGGATGAGCCAGGAGTTGTGGTTGGTGCAACACATCATCGTCCGATCCAAGATCAAGGTAGAGTCATCAATCGTCGGAATGCACCACCTGTTCGAGTGGCTTCAAGTCATCTGATCGACGTGCCGTTCTCTCGACCTTCGACACCGCACCCAAGGCCACCTTTGTCGCCACTCCTCCCGCCAGTGCCGAGCACACCCCCACCACCAATACCGGCACGCAATCCTGCCCGTTTGCTCGCGGCAGTAAAGAAGGTCAGAGATTATGCCGATGCAGATGCTTTGAGCACGATCGTACAGCCTAGTCCAGAGTCAGGTGTATCGCCACGGACTGTACCAACAAAGGATGTCCTACAGACCGATAACAATGGTACCGTTTCTGGCCGTTCGACTCAGCTGTTCAATCAGCACATGCTCACAGCAGGTACTCGCGAATTGCAGGCCTACCTCGACGCGCCTTCGAACTCTAGCTTGAACACTCTTGCAGCATATCAGCATAGCGAGAGTGACTCGTCTTCAACTCATGCCATCATGAGTAATGACCGCAGTGTATACAGCGGTGATAATGACTTGATTGACAACGAAGAGGAGAGCCATGTTGGTGAAGCAACCATGCTGAGTATGCGGAAGGTAGGCAAGGCGCGCGAGTGTTACATCCCTACCGCCAAGAGCGACGTGTCTGCACCTAAGTCTCCCAAGTCGAGTAAGCAGCGACGCTCGAATCTCAAGGTGTTTGCGGATTCCTCAGAGCTTGAGGGGGAAAAGTCCGAGGTACGAAAGCATCGAAGCATGGTTGAATCAATGCCAAGTGCACCCCTTCTGCTTACTGAACAGAAGAACAAGAACCATCAGCTTGCTGTCAGACGACCGCACAGTCTGAGTCCGAAGAAATTGATGAGTTCTGTTGCCAAGCCAAAGACAGTTGGACTGGGGATCTCCATTGTCAGAGAGCACAATAAGGAGAACTTAGATCCGGATCAAGCCGAGATTGAAACGTGGAGTGCTCTGGGCGACCTCTGAGTTGTCATTGATGTCGCGATATTGTTTATGGTTGGTTCGATGAAAGGATAGGATAGTCAGGCTTTCAATCATTCCAGCCTTCAATTTTAAACTCGTAATGCTGAACATCGTTGTCTGTCGGGTGCCCATTTTCGTCGTACAGTGTCTTCTCAACATAAGTGACCTTTCCATCATGATCGACGAGAATGACTGTTTGCTTCTGGGTGCCGTAGACCCCAGTGTCAGTCTTTGCGGCATGACCTACATCGGCGGCAGCAATTTTATCTGCAGAAGAATCATCCACCTGTTCACCTCCGATGCGTGGGATGAAAATACTGTTGCGTAGTTGATAGACATATGTCTCCCAATCTTGGCCGTGCTTGCGACGAGGTAAAGTGTCCGTACTCAGGATATCAAACAAGGAGTTGAGCAGACCATCTTTGGTCGAGCCTGTTGTGACATGCTCCTGAATTGCACTCTGCAGTCGCTTCTCTCCTTCAACGACCTTGGGCCATGTTCTGTCACCAAAGTGTGAATTGCTCAGGCCTTGAACCTCACCAGGCTTCCCACAAACCCAGGCAGTAGCTGATGCATCTTCCGTGCGATTCGAGATGATTGCAAGCCCTTCACCGTCCTGTGCCCCGATGTTTATCTTACTCAACCTACCGAAGACGAGACTGAAGCCCCCAACATCACTTACGCCAACATCTTCAACCATGTGTCGTGCAAATTCTTGGGAAGACTGAGTGCTCTGAGGAGGCAGTGAGAGGAACGCTTTGGGCAGACCTCCTCGCGACTTTGCGCCATATACCTGTGCGCCAGACTCGCGAAAGTTGGTAAGACAAGCTAGACGACCCTCTTTGGTGAGACCTAGCCATGTGCCTTGCTCAGGACGTTGCAAGTCACGACCTCCGAGGACATGATCATTGGGAGAAGGCCAGAAAGCGGCTTTTGCAGTTGGACGCGTCAAGAATTCCTATAGCCGTAACAATGTCAGTCGACAAGACATGACCAGCGTGGTGTTGGGCATGTTCACATCGCGGTTGTTCAACAAAATGAACGGGTAGTCGGGATGGGCAGTCGTAAGCAAGGCGATACACATGCTGCAGGCCTCCGAGGATATGTTTCAGAGTTTGACAGTAGAGAGTTGGATCTACCTTGGAATGTTGTCGTTTGTGGTTGAATGCAAGCCGCCGCCTGTCCGCAAGAGGTGGCTGGACGGCTGATGACATGACGTTTGCCGAAGACTTCCGTGCCCAGCTTTTGACAAGTCTGTCAAGACGAATTGATGAGCTTGACCGAATCACCACAGGAAACAAGACATTCTCCAAGATGCCTGTACTCAGAGCCGCAACATGTTTATGCTTTCAAGAGCTTGCATTGCAACAGTTCAAGTCCATAGTTGTAGCGTTTCTGATGATGGGTACGTCACAATCACATGCGAGCAAAATAGCTCTCCACAAGCAAGCCGGCACCCGTCTTGTGGCCATCCGTTGAGATCTTTGAGTTGCATGCGGTACAACGTTGTCACTATGCCATGCATGCTTACTTTAGTGCTAAAGCTTGATCATCATCTTGTTTATGGCGACGTCGAGTGGTCAACATGCGGCAGCCCCTCCAGATCATGACCGCAACGATTGCGACTTCAGCTGTGGGCGTTTGTCTTGTCTGCAGCGCGCCTCTACTTGTGCCGCTGTGGCCACTTCCTGTAATGCTACACTATTTCCGCATGTGGTACGAGCTGTGGCACGTTGTAAAAGCTATCCGCTCGAAAAAGTAGGTAGGTATCCTGATCATCGTGATTCGCTGCTTGGGGAACCGGATCTCCAAACGATCGACCTCGTAGATAGTCTCCGAGATGAGGCTCGGACCGAATTTTTCTGACACGATTCCAAAATTAAACATCAAACACGAATATTTCGTATCACAACGAGCCGCAAGAGGCGATATTCTGTGGAGGTGCGAACATGATTCTGTGGCCATTGACGGAAGGAAGGAAGGGGTTTGGTCGTACAAGACGTCGAGAGTAGAGCGGATGGACAGCCGAATGTAGGGCTCATACAATTTGTCTCAGGATGAAATGTAGAGATAGAGCGGAACCTATCAATTCTGACATGGCTAATCTCCCGATGCTTGGCCTCCATTTCTCCAAGACGCGCCGCGGCTAGTCGGATACTTCAAGCACTCGTACGCCCACTTTTCAAGAATATCAAGGTTTTGGATAACCGTTTGCTGAGTTGAGTTTGGTAGAGGCTGGGACCTTCCTACTTATAATCGCTCTTTCCTCCATTTTCAGACCACACTCGCTTTTGGACATTCTCACATTCTTCAACATCATCATGAAGACGGTAATTTCATCTGCGCGCAATGCCACAATTGAGAGAAAGCGTATACTGACTCAAAATCCAGACATCTGTTTCGGGCGCCGCTCTGGCAGCGGCCTCGCTCTTCTCATCCTTTGCCGCAGCAGTCCAGCCTCTTACTGTCGATGGTGCCAACTTCATCACCAAGTCGAGTGGAAACCGCTTTTCTATTGTTGGTGTCGAGTAAGATCCAAGATCCATATGACGCAACATTTGTCAACGTGCATCTCTAACGGTCAAGTTTAGCTACCAGCCCGGCGGCTCATCCGGCGTCACCGCCACAAGCGACCCTTTGAGCGACCCTCAGGCCTGCTTGAGAGATGCAATTCTTATGCAGCGTCTCGGTGTCAACACCATCAGAGTTTACAACTTGATTGCCGACATCAACCACGATGAGTGCGCATCCATCTTCAACGCTGCTGGTATCTACATGATCCTCGACGTAAACAACGGGTTCGACAACTCGTACCTCGACCGTTCCGCACCCTGGACGACTTATACCAACGCATACCTTACCCATGTCTTCAGCATCATTGAGGCTTTCGCACCTTACCCTAACGTTCTAGGTTTCTTCTCTGGTAACGAAGTCATCAACCAGGACAGTGCTGCTAATGCTCCCGCCTACATCCGCGCGGTCACTCGCGACATGAAGGATTACATCGCCAAGAACGTCGACAGAGATATCAGTGTTGGGTACTCGGCTGCTGATGTTGCTACCCTGCTTAGCGACACCTGGGAGTACCTTGGCTGTGATTTGGCAAACTCAACATCTTCCAAGATCGATTTCTTCGGTCTAAATGACTATGAGTGGTGTGGCGACAGTTCTTACATGCAGTCTGGCTACAACATGCTCGTTGAACAATTCGGTAATACCAGTATCCCCGTCTTCTTCTCTGAATACGGATGCAACAAAGTCGAGCCTCGCACCTTCACCAACGTCCCTGTCCTTTACGGCGAACAGATGAGCGTTTTGTCTGGTGGTCTGGTCTACGAATACTCTGAAGGCTCCAACGACTATGGTCTTGTCAACATTACCAGTGCCGATGAGATTCAGCTCCGTCAGGACTACGGTTTCCTGGCCACTCAATATGCCAAGCTTGACGAGAGCCTCCTTACTTCTGCCAATAGCACTGCCACTGGTCAGAAGCCTCCTACATGTGACCCCGACCTCATCACTGGTAGCGGCTTTATCAACAGCTGGGATCTCCCTGCTCGTCCCAGCGGTGTCGATGCCTTGATCAGCAGCGGTATTGCCAGTGCAAACAAGGGCAAGACTGTTTCCGTTACCAGCACCGCTATGCCTGCCACTGTCTACGACTACGACGGACAGCAGTTGAATGGTCTCGAACTCACCGTTCTCGCTGAGCAAGACAGCAACCGTCCTGGTCTTGCTGGCAACTACACCCCTTCCACCCCTACTGGAACTGCCGCAGCCACAGGAAGCAGCAGCACCGGCGGTAGCTCCGGCAGTAGNCTCCAGCCCTACCCGTAGCGGCTCTGGAAAGGCTTCTTCCACTGCTTCTCAATCTGCTGCCACGAGCAGTGGCGCTGCAGCACCATGGTTGTTTCCTCAGGTGCTGCAACCTTTGGTGCTCTCCTTGCCTCTCTCTTCTTCTTGTAAGCGCGATATTCGTTATATTGTTCGCCGCAGCATGAGAGGTGACGCAGGATCATCACCCCTTTTCTTTGTATACCCCCATTTCATACGTGTACCATAATATTCGCATCACTGGTTTCTTGCATCAGTTACAAGGAGGCTTGGTTTACAAGTGCTTTTGGGCTACGATAGCCTTTCGTTCTGCCGGAACATACAATGTCACTCAGTTTTTATTTGCCATGATTGCTCTGCTCGTTTTATCACTGCCTTTGCAGCGTTCCTTAGATGTGCGCATCGTTTCTCCCTTCCAATTGTCATTGCTGCTGGAATCGGCCACCTGCCCCCTTCAATCCGCTTTTTCTTGGACCATTGAACCGAGTGTTTGCTTCAATCCGATAGCCTCTTTGAGGTTGTACCTGCTCGTGTGGAGTTTGAAGTTCTTTCAGGCTTGGAGCAGGAGCACACGACGTTCGCGATTTCTCAAAAGCAGGTAGGTATCCACGAACGATATCTAAAGTTGCAGGAGCGACCAGCAGCTCACGAAACGGAACGACGAGGGCCATTGCTCACTTTCCTTCACGTCGCAAGCAACCAAAACAATCCTCTGCGACGAGAACGACAACAACACCTCCATTCATACCCGCATTGTATCGATACCGGTCGCTGGCTCTATCATCATTCGATCAACTACTTTCATTCTTGGTCAATCATTACCTCTACCTTCTATCATCCATAACGTCCGTCTTCGCACATACTTTGGAGTCTTCGACGAAGCAGACAACAGGTGCCCGAGCACGATGGAGGTGTATAACCGCCACAACAGGAAGCAGTGCCTTATCTGCCCACGTCTCGACACATACCCCTGCGCCAAGTGCGATTGTTCACACTATTGCAGCAAGGAATGTCAAGTGGTAGATTTGCCAGTCCACCGTACCATCTGCAAATCATTCGCACAGTTCAAGGATAAACCCAGCCCAGCCGTATGTCGTGCCATCTACTTCCCGGTCGACCGTCCCAATCCCGAGTTCGTGTGGCTGGAGCTGGATAAGCAATATGCTTACGATCAACCTGACCTTGCCGCGATGCGAAAGTCCTTCTTGGGAGATTCGGAAGACTACCTGTGGCCAATCCAGCTCAACGCAGATTTTGTCCGCATGACGAAGGTCTATCCTCATATCATACTCGGCTGCGGCTCNAAAGATGCTCCAGCCAACCAAAGCATCTCAACTTTGATTGGCAAGGAGTCATACGGCGTGAGAGGGCCATTCATCGCTTATGGCCAAGTCAAGGTAATCAAAGAAGATGGCGAGAAGTACCCCGTTGTCACAGATCTTGACACAACCGACCTTACCATCCTCACCAACTACTTTCTGGGACGCCATAAACACGATGAAGCAACCTTGGACAGCGTGCGTATCTACAGCAACCGTAACAGCAGACCAGGCCACCGTTTCAATGCTAACACCATCATGTCCACCGTGGCAATCTGCAACGGTGACCTCGGTCTTTGGTCTCCCATCTCCATCTTCTTTGGCATGCCTCTTGCCGTCATGTTCCAGATCCCTCTAAGAGACAACCAGAATGATACCCCGAATATTCGCGAGCAGATTGATAAACTCCGGGCTCAGATGCCTCCAGATTCTGGCAACAGAATAGCATCACTCCTTATGGTCGACATGGGCATGCGCAACGACTCCTTCGCTCAAGATTTTGGCACAATACCTTCTGAGTACGTATCAAATTCTTGGTCTTTGCGGCTCATCCATACTAACACGCGGGTCTGACCAGATACCGCACCNGAGCCCGTGGGAGACGCTATCGTCATTCGCAAAGACCAGAAGCCCTTGAGCCCAGCCTACCTGCATGCTTTCTGCACTTGGATCGAAGAAGACCTGCTCCCCAAATTCACCGATGCCAACATGCAGATCAAGTACGCCTTGGCCACTGAGCTTGATGAGGAGGATCCAAAGAACGGGGAACGAGCTTGTTACTTGAGCATGCTGCGCCAGAAGATGTGGGACCGCTGTTCCAGAACCAGATTCAATGCTTGGTGCAAGGAGAAGGGAATCAACATGGGTCAGCTGGGTCAGCTCTGAGAGATTGAGTGAGCTAGCGAATACGAAAGATGGTGGTGATGGTCAGAATGCTAAGAGATGGACAAGGGCAGTGATACAACGATGGAAACGAGTCACTAGAAGATACAGAATTGGAGAATGCAGCGGTGGTTGGAATCACGCATCAGTACACAATCATAATGCAATCGCTCCACTGACTGCGCTTCAGTTGATAAAACGCGAAGTTTCATTTGTTGCTGTGGCCTATCGCTGCGGTCTGTTGCTGCTCATGGTTCTTTCTAGAATACGAAATGACCTCCTCTGTCTGTCGGCATGGGTATCTGCGCGGTAACCCTACTTCTTGTTCTTGGAGAACGATGGTAGCGCGTTAGCAAGCCAAGGGTTACACTCCACCGTCTCCTGCATATCATTGGTACTGAACGAGCGACCACTGGTCTTCTGCTCTTCTCTCCAAGCTGACTCCTCCTTGCTCACGGGGATTGAGAAGTCTCTCTCAGCTGGAGGGGTTTGGCCTTTTCCTCTGCCTTCTTCTCGTCATCCCACTTGCTCTTGTAGAAATGCATCTGGTCGAACTATGCAAACATTTTAGGAAGCATTGCAAGCGAGCTCAAGTCCTCTAGAGTCCATTGACGGGCAGGTTTGGCTCGCTGCTCTGCCTCCCAGGTCTCGAAGCTTTCCTTGACACCGGCCAGGTTGAGATAGCCATTTTTTCTGGTGAGTCTTTCTTCGTAGAATTGCTCGTCCTTGCACTCGAAGAAACCATGAGAGAACCAGTCTTTAATGATGTTGAGATCTGATGTATCCAGATTGGTGTTTTTGGCTTCCTCACCCCGCTTGACGTCGACATTGCTGTAGGCAATAACGAGACCTGCCAGCTTCAAGGCGGGAGGGCCGCCGACGGGACTTTGGATGGAAGCGTTGGGCAAGGAGCCGTCCTTCTGGGATGCCTCGCGGAACTGAATGGTGATACGGTGGCGCAGTCTTTCGCCAATCTTAGGGTCCTGAATCAAGCTTCTGAAATCGGTCTCGGCAGGCGCGTTTTTCAGGTACTGATTTCCGGTGCCGAACAAGAAGCCAGTCTCTGGGCGTTGGACCTTTGTAGGTCTGATGGGCATCCAACGGAACTCAGGCTTAGCGTTGTTGACAGGGAAGACGAGGACACGCATCATGTTGGGGCCTGGTGGCTCGCGTACGGCCTTGAAGGCGCGACAGAGCAGCTTGTGGACTGCCCAATCAGCCTTCTGACAGTCACGTCCGCAGTAGTGAATGTTTTGGCAGCTGGAGCAGAGCTTGCCAGGTTTGGAGCAGACAGCACACTGGCCTTCGGTGGATGCCATGATGGTTCGAGGTGTTGGTGATGCAGAAGATGCAGTTAAAGATAGACTAGAATGAAGATCTGGCGTTAGAACACCATCGCAGAGCAGTAAGGAGCGAAGATAAATGATGGACATACGACAGTAGGCGTCTCAAGACACCAAAGCTTGTTGGTGAGAAGGTGGTGACCAAGCTGATATTATGTCACACTTGAAGAGGTCAAGATGATCGAGAAGGAGAAAGATGTGAACCTGCGCAGAGGTGAACGATATTGAGAAGCACCAATGATCGTTGGCAGGTAATGATTGTGTTATCTCACAGTCGTGACAAGGGTAGATGTACGGAAGGTGAGAGAGGACTGAAGTGAAGAGAAGTGGTGAAGATGTGTTTTCCATTCACTGTTGGTGTTGTCGCGAAGTTGTTTCCGCGTCAACAAACGCGCAGCTCACTTACGATCAACAAAAGGAGTGTTTGACTAGCCTCCAAAACCACTGGTGACGGGCTCGTCTTGGCTGCTTCTGAAGCAAGAAAAATGGTTAGTAGTAGAGGAAAAGAGTTCGGCGCACAAGATGCACAAGAAGAAAAAAGATCAATTCTGGAATGTACCAGAGGTTTGGATACACATAAGTTCAGTGCAATGGGGAGTAGCAGCAGAGTAACGCCGTGATAATCGTAGTCCCAACGTGAGATGGTCGTAGAAGCAATTACATGTCTTCGCGGAAGATGCTGCGACGCTCTGAGGGAGAATCGGCAGAATGGGCACCAAGACTCTGTTGACTCTTGTGGTGCGGCGGTTTGTGAATTGAGGCTCCGACAGTTGTGTCAACAGTAGGTCCACCAGTGTTCTTCATGCTGCTGCGTTCAGCCGTGTCGTCGCCGAATGGATTGGTGCCGTGCATCTCCTCGTCGTATCGTGAGTCGAGTTCACGCTGACGGCTGGCAGCACGTCCTCTTGTTTCTTCAATTCCTCCGACACCAATGCTTCCACCTCCATAACCATGTCCGCCGTAAGGTCCAGAGTTCATGTCCGGCGAGCCCAAGTCATGTTCTTCGTAGTAGCCGTCGCGACCGACACCATAGTCTGCCTCGTTACCAACACGCGTATCCCAAGCTTCGTCAGGATCCAGAGGGCCGAAGCCACGGTGACCACCTCTTCCGTAACCACCACTAGGCTCGTATGCTCCTCCAGATGATCTTCCTCCTCCGACACTGCCCTTCAATGCGCCGACCTTGTCCTTGATCCAGCCAACGACACCTCCTGATGCTGCTGAGGGAGCCTGATATGAGTTTTGTTGTCGTCGGCCACGTGTGAAGGGGTTGAGCGAAGGAGCGGGTAGGCCCAATCGTCGGGCGCGGTATTGTGTGANATCTATCGTAGCATGACGAGTTAGGACAAGTTGCTCGTGATAGACACAGCTCATGGATCTCCTCTGAGTCTACAATGGCAGACAAGTGAGAGGAGAATACAAGACTTACATTATCCATGCGCATCCGCCTATGACGATGAAGACAAAAGCTACGAGGAAGAAGATGCCCCAGCCAGAGAGGCCACGATCGGGTTCGTTTGCCATGTTTTGTCGTGGGTTCAGATCATGCAGCGTATGTCGAGGTTGAGAAAGACTACCGGCTAACTTGATTTCGTTGTGGAAGGCATGAACTTGGCAGGTCAATGAGCTTACTGGCAGGCATGAGGCAGCTGCTTGCTCTCTCATCCGCTGCTGATCTGCGCTATGACGGTCAGCCGAAGCCTGAAGATAGCTTTGCTTGGCGTCATTTATGCCACTTTGTGCGGACTTGTGCACGGCGATAACAGCCCAATCCTGTCATTCAATCATTCCCAATCTGACACCATTCATATAACTAAGCGCCTGCCTATTCTTGGGATTTGATCCTTCGCTTGAGTTTCTCACGTCAATATAAAATTCTGGTCGCCTCTCGCAGAAAAGCTGCCAAATCTCTGGACCTCGCGCCTGCCACTTCTATCGGTCTTTTCTCTCCTGCTTGACTCGCGAATCATCCTTCATATCGTGGCCTGAGGTGGAAGGCCTGATCAACAGAGTCATGGCATCTGCTCGTCATGTCATTGTTTCGACAGCCTCTGGTACTGGCCAAGCACAATCCTTCTACGAATCACATCTGACCGACACTTTCAAATCTCTTGGTTTTAAAGAAGGAGAGCATTTCTTTGTGCATTTCACAAAATCTGAAGATACCATTACCGAACTTACGAAAGACGTCTTCCTACCTGCTGCAAACACTGGAGCTGTGCTTTCCATCATCTTGCTGAGTGGTGATGGAGGCGTCGTAGATATCATCAATGCTGTTCTCACTTCCTCGCGGAGTCCTGACTTTGCTTGCCCTGAGATTACCTTACTACCCTTGGGTACTGGAAACGCATTGGCAAACTCTTTGGGCATTACCGCAGACGATAGTATGGGCTTGTCGACCTTGATGCAGGGAAAGTCGCGTCCTCTACCAATTCTCCGTACCACCTTCTCTCCCGGTTCAAGACTTCTTATTCACGAAGGCAGTGACGAAGCGGAGCTCTTCAATCACAATGGCAAGCCAACGATATGGAGTGCTGTGGTGTGCAGTTGGGGCATGCATGCTTCGCTTGTAGCAGACAGCGACACGACCGAATATCGCAAACATGGTGTTGAACGCTTCCAAATGGCAGCCAAAGCAGCTCTCTATCCTGAAGATGGATCGCCGCCACACAAGTATCGCGGTCGTGTTTCTGTTCTCCGCGGATCAGAATGGCATGAACTTGATGAACAAGAGCATGCATACGTTCTGGCAACCTTTGTCTCCAACCTCGAAAAGAACTTCACCATATCGCCTGCCTCAAAGCCACTGGATGGAAAGCTACGGTTGATACACTTTGGGCCAATGTCTGGCGACGAAGTCATGGCAGTGATGACCGAGGCGTACAACCAGGGCAAACATGTCAACGACGACAGGGTTCGCTACCAAGAAATTGATGGCTTGAGAATAGCATTCGACGATTCGGAAGAGGACGGTCGTTGGAGAAGGATATGTATTGATGGCAAGATCATCCGTGTCGAGAAGGGAGGCTGGGTTGAGCTTGTCAAGGAAGATACCCATGTTCTCGACATTGTTTGCAGTGCTGAACATGTCTAAACGTATAGCGGAGATACAGCGACAAAACCTAACGAGTTACGAAAATCTAGCGCTTCATCTTACTCCAATACCCAAGAGCCATCTCTATACATACTATAAAAAGACACAATGTTTTCAGAAGCAGACGCATGGCCAAAGAGAGCTAGTAAGATATCACCTCTCTGTGGGCACTATCCTGCTCCCAATAGTATTGTGCATTTTTATAGTCACAGTCACCTGTTTTATGACCTTGTTGTCCCTGGCCACGTTCACTCGCTCTGAAACCCACCTCTAGGCCAGAAGTTGGTACATACATGATAATCTGTTTACTCTAGGCTATTTGACACTACATATAATGATTTGAATGGCTGCCTTATAAGGGTGATAATATCCCTATGTTCCAGTACAAACAGGTTGACAGATCTTCGCTGAGACTTCACATTGGTGGATACACCAAAAACAAAGGCAAAAGAAATAGCTAAGCTTGGTTTCGATCCAAGGTCCTCCGGGTTATGAGCCCGGCGCGCTTCCGCTGCGCCACTCAGCTTGATTCTGAGCGAAAACATGATCAAACAAAATATGTATTGTCAATGGCGAGGTTGTCTGCTGAAAAATTCGGGTTTGAAAAAGTTCTGAAGCACGCCTCTTCTGAACCACGGGCTGCTCTCGGCCCGATAATTCCGAGGTCCGACGCCGAAATGGCTATCTGATTCCCGTCCTTGCATCTTGAACACATGTGCTACTCCGAGTATTCTACTCGTACAGTCTCTGCTGCGTCTAGCTTTATACAACAGATTGATAGCGTTGAAATCAAAGGCGCCTGACCTGCGTTCATGATTGGTGCCAGAGTCCCGAAAGAAGTGCCCCTCGGAGACTTGAAAGCATTAACTTGCTTTCAAAACTGGTTTGCTGGCATTGGCGAACGTCCAACATGACAAGCGTCGTTGGTGGTATCCCTTCCATCTTCAGAAGATAAGTCGGTGTGCCATCATGACTAGACAGACATGCAGGTGAAACGGACTTACCCTCCAGTCGCTCCGCCTTCTCCTAAGAACGGCATGGAGAACAAGACTAGACCGCACGATTGTCTCTCCACCAACATAGACTGACGGGAAAATCACACACGCAATGTTCAAACATGTTCCCCAAACATCATGTCTTTCCAGGAGACGTCGACTCAAACCTTTCTAGAAGGTCGACTCATGCGTTGCGGGGTGGCTTTCGCAGCCTCATGAAAGGACTGCCGCTTGTTTGAGCAGGCAGCCTCAATCTGATGGTGGACAACTCATCATGTGTCTTCCTGCTTACGACCAACACAATTACAATGGACGCCAATATGCACGACGATCCAGAGCTCCGATCGATCTTTAGCTCGTTCGTCATGCGAGCCGAGTTATAGGTAATATGGCATGGTGGAGCGAGGTTTGTTGACAAGCTGCATGGAAAGAAAGCAGCTGGTCTGTTCGCATTTTCTGAAACGCGCAACACACGTCGTCCATTTTCGCGAAGCCTCCCACCTTTCCATGTCGAGCGTACCTTCATGTTCTGGTCGACATAGTCATGTCTCTGGCATGGGCCAAACTTAGCCAGTGGCTGTCGTGTCTGCAAGCCAATTCTGATACCGGATAGCCCTGCCCTGATACAGAAAGCCATCTCAGCCGCGGTTCCTCACGATGTCCAACTCCTTC
The DNA here is from genome assembly GCA_903819665.1 of Aureobasidium mustum. NCBI lineage: Eukaryota > Fungi > Ascomycota > Dothideomycetes > Dothideales > Saccotheciaceae > Aureobasidium > Aureobasidium musti. The sequence goes on from CAIJEO010000013.1 coordinate 1,463,620, forward strand.
ACACGCACCATTCCGACGCTAGAAGCCATGGTACGGGCCGCACGGCAGAGCCAGGCTCACGTTGCGTTCTTCAGCAGTGGTTGTGGTCTCGGGAACCAGGGCCTTGATCGTTGCACGCGCCTCTAGCAATTAACTCGGGAAGTCTCAGGCATTCATTTTTGCGCGTATTGGTGGGTGGCCGTAAAACATATAGGTAGGTCGAGAGTACGTCAGTTTCTTTCTCTCACTTCCTTCGCTTTCTGTCACTCGTTCTCAACTTCTTTCCTGGATTAGGGTTAATGGCGCTGATCTATGACCGTGATCTCTGGCCACGCCAATCTTTCGACCCTTCCTGTCCTAGTGGTGGATCCTGGTACGCTTGCACAACTGGATCCAGATTCGTCGGATGCTGTACTGGCAGTATTGACCCATGCGATGAGAAGACGAGTTGCCCACAAAAGAACCTCAGGCCGGCGAGCTTCGACGTTGCTCAATATGGCATGTTTCCGGACCAAACATGCGACGCCGACAGCAATTGGTACACTTGTACCGGAACAGACCCAGCCTTCATNGGGTTGCTGCAAGAGCAATCCATGTTCGAGTGGATGCCCAACAAAAGACCTCACTGCTGCAAGTCTCAGCGTTGACGACGCAGTAGCTTCGGCTTTATAACGACTTCCGCAGCCGCTGCTACTTCGACGGCAGCGGACACAAACACGCCTACCGCCTCACCAACTCCATCATCCCCATCAGATCACGTTGGCGCCATAGCAGGAGGTGCAATTGGAGGCGTGGCTGGTATCGCTCTGGTCGTGATCGGATTGTTGTGGTGCCTCAAGCGTCGAAAACGAGCACATCAACGAGAACTCGAACAACAAAGAATGGCGGCAGAATACAAGAACGACGATGGACATTTCCATAACACATATGTTCCTCGACAAGTAGATACTCCTACAGGGATCCAACCTGAGGACGTTGAAGAACCTCGAAGGACTGTCTACTCTACGGAAGACCCAGAAGGTATTGAGGTTGACGATCGACCTCCGCGGGCAGTTTCGACGAGACCGAGCACTGCTGGTAAGATCAATTGAGATGGCAAAGTGGAATTATCCAATATACTGAACTGANNAACAACAGATCAACATCTCACCTCGGTCGTCCAAAGCTTCAATGTCAGCCCAAATGTCAGCCGACCACCCAGCGTTGGTAGCCCACCCAGTGTCGGTCATCCTCCAAGCGTCGGCAATCCACCCAGCGTAGGAAACTCCTGGTTCACTCGCGACTCCATCTTTGCAAACGGCAATCCGCAACTAGCAAACCTTCCTTCACCCGACGACTCACGTCGTGTCTCTTGGATCGAGCAATCACGCTACCACAACAATGGCAGTCCTGTCGTGACGCCCATCCACTCGCCTATTCACAACAATCAACCCGATTACTTTGGTGCTTTTGAGAATCACCAACGCAATATTTCGTATGCCACTCAACATCCGATTTCGCCGCAGAACCAGTATTTCGAACTGGACGATACGCAATTGAGCCCACCTGTCGAGCTCGAAGCTGTCGAAGCGACTTTAAAAAAGCAAGGAGAAGAGAAGACAGAGCAGGATGTGTTACAGCCGGCAGCACAGAGACGTGGTACGCATGATGTTGAGGAAGGAAAGACTGGGTCTGCCTACTACTCCNNCCCTGATGATGTCGGCAAACCTCAAAGCAGAGGCTGAAAATATGTTTTCATCTTCCGATATGGACATCTACCAAGAGGCTCGATATCTTGAGCGCTGGTGAACAACCCATCCACGAACTTTACGATTCTTGCATCACGAAATCTATTCTTATATATCATTACCTTACTATCATGAAATTAGCGATTTTTCTTCAATGGCCCTCTGGCTCTAGAGTATAGACTCTTTGCTCGTATGCTCACTCTGATCATGTTCGAATAAGGACATCTTTGGGCCAATCGCTGGCAATTTGTCAGAATCGACAACACGTCCGGAAAGTGCAAGTTGTTGCCCTGATCTTGCTCAGATCGGTTGCTCCCTGGCAGTCATATCAAACTTGCAAGCATGAAACTGTTTTTCCAAATCGATTGTTCGCGCTGGCAGAATGCTAGAAGGTAGCCAAGCAAGATGCCAAGTCGGTGAGGTACATGAGTTTTGATCTCTGTTCATTTACATCGCTTTGTCCTTTTATCGTATGTCTTAAAAAAAGTCACCTGGTGCCCTAGAGGCGGCGAGAAAGAAATGCGGACTTCTCAACCATCATCACAGAGATGAGGAGACTCATGACTTAGTGTCAGAGGAAATTGAACATCTGTATTGCTTTCTCGAGGGGATCAAGTAGTTTCGCGCGCATCCTTGGTGTTCTTGCGGTTATGTACCATGTTGCAAAACACAGATGTTCATATGTTCGGAGGCATCCATCACCAGATGAAATAGCGGCAGCAAAATTGTCGGAAATCTTGCGATCCAGGTGAGAATATTCTTTGCAACGTTATGGTCCAGCGCTCTGAAGATGGAAGGTACCCCTGAACTTCAATCGCGATCAACGATCTTTTGTGTAAATCTTACATCCATATGCCAGTTTGAGTCCAACTTTTTGAATGTTGTGAGCACTTATTGATCCTTCTCTTGCAGAAGCAATCGCTAGATCACATCCTCGATCTTTCGCAACTCGAAGCCTTTTCACGAGCAATGCTTTGTGGATACCTCTACCTCTGGCGCGTGGCAGACAACTATCAATGTAGAGAATAGCCACTTTGCTGTCTTCTACATCAATTATCGCCATTCCTGCGGCACCGAGTAGTTCGCCATGCATTGAAGCCGAGAACAAGAGGGTATCCGGACGAGCTGCAGCGTTCTCTGCTAGCAGCTTCAATAGTCCTTCGGGGCGTCCATTGCTGCGAAATCCTTCAACTGATGCTTGAATGAATGTTTCATGGTCGTTCAGACCGAGTATGGAGACATCAATATCATTCGCCATGTCAGGATAGTCGAAGTCCGAAAGAGACATGTGGTAATCGCAAAGGTGACCAGTAATCGTGTAGTGTTCTGACAGTAGATCGAATGCCGATCTGTCAGCAGGTTCGCACATGTATATCTCCGGCTGGACATCATACGGCTTGTATGCTTCTTCGATGGCATACAAATCGTCCTTTGTAACTGGTCCAAACATGCCGAATCCGTATGTATGATTGAGTTTTGGCCCATACTTTGCTGGTGACAGAATTGTGATTGATCCTGCTACGTCTTTTGTGGTATAGCCTTGATTAGGATATAGTGTTTGCAAGGCCAATGATTGATGCCGAAGGTGTATCATCTCAGCTCTCGCGATCTTGCGACTCATGGCGTTTGTGGTGTCAACTGAAGAGAACGACATCATCTCCAATCTGATTTGAAGATATCGAGATGAGACACGAAAGTCCAGATAAGGTAGCCGTAAGTCAAAATCAGTACAGGCATAATGCATGGAAGTTTTGTTGTTGATGATGACTCACGAGGGTATTGGCGATAAGAAGTCACAGATCTGGGGCGGTCAAGCCACGCGCGCACCACTGATCCTTCATGTCTACACGGCGCGCCTGCATATTTATCGACACAAAGACTGCATACCTCAAGCGAATGCGATCAAGTGCGATATACTGTTCCCAACTTCAGTTGGTGTTAAGGCCACTCTGGCGTCAACGAGATGAGTGGTATAGTTCCTCCAAGTCCGAATGAGCAACGGATCAACATCCTTCCGTCTCATACATAGTTTTTTCTCCGAGGATGATACCGAATCATTAGTTCATACCAGACGATGGTGAGAAGAATAACACAGCCGAAGAGCGTTCTATAAGTGAAAGACATTCGCCCACTCTTAGCCGGGCATTCGACCATCAGAAAACATCATGAAGACCATAGCATTAGCTGGAGCAACCACGGGTTTTGGACTGACCGTTCTCGACCACTTCCTCAAATCACAGCACTCATATAAGCTGGTACTCCTCACACGCTCACCACAATCACACCTATCGACCCAAGGTATTGAGGTCAGACCCATTGACTATTTAAAACACGATACTTTGGTCTCGGCTCTTCAGGGCGTACACACCATTCTCTCCTCNTTCATAGGGGCCAGTATGACTGCACTCCAGGATGCTCAAATCTCGCTCTTGTCAGCGGCAAAGGAAGCCGGAGTCACTCGATTCGGTCCATCAGAGTATGCGGGAAAAGGCTATGACGGCGTAGATCTTTACACCGGCAAAAGCATCGTCTGGGATGCTGTAACAAAAAGCGGTCTCCAGTATACTCGATTCGATTGCGGTATCTTCATGAACACGTTCGCAACATGAACACCGTATGGCGAAGCAGAAGCCCTATCCAACCTCCGTCCATGGAACTTCGTCGTCAATATGAAAGCCGGCACGGCAGAGGTACCAGCTCTGGGCGATGGCAAGATCGTTTTCACCGAGATGAACGATGTGGCCAGATTCGTGATTGCTTCTCTTGAGCTCGAAGTCTGGCCAGAGGTTTTGGGGATGAGAGGCGATGTCAACACATACCGTGGAGCCGTCGCAGTCGCGGAGAAAGTTCAGCAGAGAAAGTTTCTGGTCAGGGAGGATAGTGTGAGCACTATACAGAAGCAGATCGAGGAGGTGCCAGAGATGAAGTTCTACAACCAGGTCAGACTTGCTTTAACCGACGGTTGGGGACTGGTGAACGACGAGCTGAACAAGGCGTTCCCGACCATCAAGCCTACGAGTTTGGAGGAGTTCGTGATGAAGTGGTGGGAGGGTGTTGAGCTGGAAGAAGCAAGTTGGGGTAGTGAGAACAAGACTTTTGCATTTGATTAGTGGTTAAATGGTAGTTCGTTCTTACCGCTCATGGCTCTTTCCTTCCATGTGCTACATCCTGTGATGCCACAGAGTTCCGCGGCTTGGAAACGAAGAGAGACTGTTGGTGTCGGCAAGACGGATCGCCGCTCCCATGTTCGTTGGTCCAAGTTCAGAGATGTTTGTGTGGCCGCAAAATACTGATCGGACCATGTGCCACGGTGACGGACTGAGCAAATCGCGTTGATCTTCGAGCCCCGTACTCAATCAGTCAAACGACGGGGGCTCGTAGCTCGGAAAAGGTGAGGAAGTCGCGACTTTGTGTTTTACCCGGAAAGTGTATGTGAAGACTTGGCTCAACATATCACGAACGCGAATTAGGCAAGTGCGTCAGATGACATTTTCCAGAACAAGTCTGCTCTGACACTCTCAATTTGGATAGAATATAAACTGCTTCCAGAGCAAAGAGGGACACAACACCACTCATAGCCATTCCTCTGCTCAAACTCATCGTCCTAACGTCAAAGATAGTTTTTCGAAAGAGTAGCTCACTCATTGTGAGGTCACTTAAAGACCGAACCAAGCCATGTCTTGAGCACTATAGTCATGTCAGCAATCGTTATGCATAGATGATTCAATAGTCTTACCCGTTGATGGGAACGGTGTGTCCAACATTCTGGACGTAGATACCCTGAACCTTGCCAAGAGGGTTGGCAGAATCAACACCCCAGATATCAGTGGTGTATCCATTGGCAGGGAAGTTGTTCTTGACAGTCTGAGGCTTGTTTGCGTCGAAGCCGAAGACACCGGTCCACTCCTTGACAGTCTCTCTGTAGTTGTTGGGGCGGAGGGTGGTGTCAATGCTACCGTGGTAAACCTGAAAGCGAGGACGAGCACCGTTGTAGCCAGGGTACATGTTCTTGACGACGTTGGTCCAGTAAGCGGCGGACTGGTCGACGTTTCCTTGGGCACAGGTCGAGTTCCAGGCATCAACGGCACCGGAGGCAGATACGAAACATCCGGCGGGCACTCCGGAGTAAGCAGTGGCGGCAGCAAACAGTTCCGGGTACGTCGCGGCTAGGACATTCTGGAGTGTATTAGCCATAGAAACAATGCTTGGGGTGTGTTGTGGTGTAGGGTTGAAGTCAGTCACCACCAAACCACACTTTGTGGCATTATGGAGCGAATTTGCGAGCTGATCAAGCGCAAGATCACTCCAATACACCAGGCGTGTTTGCAGAGACTGAAGAGAACCATATCCTCCAGCAGACACTGCCTTGTTGCTGAAGAAATGGTGGATTTTCGCAGAAATTCTGGTGACTGACTCCAACAAATTGGGAGAACGGATAACTTACGGTCATCATGGCACCGGAGCTCGAGCCAGTGACGAAGACCTTCTTGGGGTCGGCGTTGTACTTCTTGAGGGTGTAAGAAACCATGTTGGCAATGGCGTTGCTGTCACCACCACCACCGTGCTTCAAGGACTTCTGCGAAGAGACATCCCAGCAAGTGCCAGACTACTCAACTATCAGCGCATGTTCATGCATCAATTGTTATCCTGCAAGACTCACATGAGGAGAGGAAGGGTAGATGACAATGAAGCCCTTCTCATCAGCAAGCTTGGCATAGGGCGAGCCCTGGTAGTAAGCCTGGGCAGTACCAGTGCAGTAGTGAATGGCAACGATAATCGGAGGCTTAGCAGCAAGCTTGGTAGGTACATAAATGTACATGCCAGTGCCCGAAGGGTTGTCGCCAAAGTTGTTGACCTTGGTGAGCTGGGCCGCACGACCAGCGAGCGAGTTACCAGACACCGCACCCAACAGGGCAAAGACAGGAGCAATGAGCGAAGAGAAATGCATTTTGAATGAAAGAAGAGAAAGTGGTGATGGACGAACGAAAAAATCTTCCTATCGAGGCGGCTTTGAGGTCATATATAGTTATCCCAGGACCACTTAGCTTTCTGCCATGCTGCAGCTATATTGCTTGTATTTCTAGGCGATGGCATAGCGGAAGAAGTTGATACACTGAAGGCTGGTCGGACCGTTCGAGGCGCATGCTCGCCTCCAAGGAGAATGCAGTGGATCGTCTGACAGGTTTGCTGAAACGAACGGTAGAACAAGGCATCGCTTAAGTTGACTATAGGCAAAAGCGCATGGTTGCATCAAACACACTATGTCCATATTAGAGTATACCTTAGGGCTATACCATACGTACGAGTAGGAGTTGCTTCCATGCGGGGGTGTCGTTCGCTTGGCCAAAGTTGAAACAGAAGGAACGGCTGAGTTCGGCCGAGTTAGAGTAAACGACGCTCATGAACTCCTTCTATTTTCATGTCAACATGCTGCTGATCGAAGCCACGCATTCTGCCATACTTCTGATAGTAGACGGTCTCACTGCCGGACAACTTGGCAACAACCAATCCTCACTTCAGGCTAAGAATATCGCGGACAGAAACTTTTCTCAAAATTCCACCAGTCACGGTGAATACGGTTGAACATGATGGTCATATGCTGCCAGCCAGGACATCGATCTTGAATTGGCTTCATATCAAATGTGCCTAGAGTTTGAGATATATCAAAAGACCCGCCTTTTCTTGCTTGCTAACAATAGACAAAGTCCAGCCTGCTGTATCACAAGGAATACCCCTCAATGCCTGCATTCTACTTTGCTTCCTCGCCACATTCAAAGCTTGACTGTCACTTCGAATAGACTTAAGCCTTGTAGTTGACAGTGCCCTTGGTGGTCTTGCCAGAAGTCATGTCAACATTCTTGACAACAACACTGTCACCGTTCTCCGAAGTAGCTCTGACCCAAGCAGTCTTGGTGCCAGTGCCGCCAGTAAGCTCGAAGAAGTTGTTGACATTTCTGGCGGTAGGCTTCCAAGTGCTGCCGTTGTCACCACTGACCTCAAGCTTGAATGTACGCAGGCGTGCGTTCATGACAGTGGCAGCAAACCAGTATTGCGAAGAACCTCCGTGCATCTTGATCTCGAGGCCATCGGTGATGGGACAAGGAACAAACTCCCACTCGATGGGGATTTCGCCGAGGTTCTTGTTGGCGATCTGTGCGAACATGTCAGGAGACATGTCCAGGTGGTTCTTGTCACCACCGGTCTTGTTGGTGACCTGAGCAGAGGATTAGTATAGTGCTCGCAATGTGTGCAAGTTCGACGATCTTACCATGGCGATCTTCTTAGCACCACCCTTGTAGGTGATAGAAACACAGCCACCGCAGTTCTGGCCGTTGTTCCAGATGGCCTCGGACACACAGGTAGAGCCAGCAATGGATGAGGGNNGGAGGACGTAGTCGGTGAAGGCGCAAGCACCTTGCTGCCAGCAGGCTTCCTCACCACAGTTCTCGCCATACCAGGTTCCCTTGCCGGAGTTAAGAGATCTCTCGTAGAGAGCGGGGTTGGGCGAGGTGGCAGGGGCAGCAAGTGCCAAAGGTGCAAGCATCAGAGCGGCCAGCGCAGCGGAAGAAGAAGAGAACAGCATCTTGTATAGAATGAATGACTGAAGTTGAGAACAAGATCGACAGAATAAAGAGTGTTGTCGAGACAAGATCCTACAAGACCGAGAAAAGTCTTGGTCTTATAGTAAGCCCATAGATGAAATTGCACCGCCAACGCGGGTTCTCCTGGCCGGATCACCTCCAAGGTTCAGCTGCGAAGCGCATTGCTTGTTCAACCATCGCATAGCTTGACCACTCTTGACCTCCAATTTTCGAGCGCATTGACGTTGGGGCATGTTCTGTGACGAACGCGCAGGGTGTCGGGAAAGCTGAAACTTGACTTGTTGCGTCAGCCCTGTCGAAATGTGGATACCACATATTGGTCATTTAGTGGTCGATAGGAGGCCTCGATCGTTCGTTCTACTGTTTCAGCACCCCAGTCTGTCTAATTGAATACTCAACAAGCTACTTTAGATGAGGATCGAAAGATCTGTGCTTGAATGTTTGTATTTGAGCTTATAGGGCACTGTTTAGCCTGCGATATCTCCGTTTGATTTCCGTCAGACATCAAGCACAGCGAAGGATGAGCTGCACCCGAAACTAGGTCACATGGTCGAGATGCTTGTCAGACTACCTGAGGCATGTCGAATGTCCCGACGGTTATGTCTGGCCATTCGTCAGCCATATCGAGAAGCCTTTGTAGTCCAACTCCTATCTGAGCTCCCCTCCAAGTAACTCTACCCCGAATTCGGATACTGCGAAGAGCATCGCTAAAGTAGAAACCGTCAAGCACCAGAACTTCCAAGCTCCACATACTTTTCAGTTCACACCAAAGTTTCGTTATAACACCTTTCCACAAGTTTAGTATAACGCTTTCTTGAACTCCTTCGTCGCCGATGAGATGTAGATTCAATATTTCTAGACGGCGTAATGTGCCTGAGCGCTTGCGCAACCAAGTGTATGGAAGTGACATATCGGCTTTACAGTTCGCCAAAACGATTTCCGTAAACCACTTCTCATGTAGCACAGGAGTGAAGCTACCGTATGGTCGTGAGTAAACATCGGGTGGCGATTGAGATCCTGCAGGAGATTGAAACGAATGTCTGATAAGCTCCAGAGTCTGATCGGTTCTNNTATGGTCATGATGGAGTCATGCACCGACCAATTGTCAGCAGTGCATGTCATGCCAAAGTGTCGTCAGTGTAGCCTGTTTCTCACAAGTTCCTACATGGCTTAGATCTAGCTGCCCGTAGAGATCTTCGAATCCATATGATCGGCGCAAGACAGGTCTCCCACGAGGCATAGAAACAGGTTCAGTCGGTCGAGAACTGTTTTCGCCGGAGACTTGATCATGGACTACATCATCATGTATTCCAAGACCTACTTCGATGTTGTGGTGCTTGATGTTGTTCAGAGCTTGGGTCAAAACTCTGACATGTTGTTCGTCTCTTTCGAAAGGGCACTGGACAAGAGCAGCTTCATGAGCGGCACCTTCGATATCCGTTTCATCGACTACGGTTTGAGAGTCTTCAAAATCTTTGTTGACACGCCATGTGCCTAGGCTGATCGTGTCCAGACATGTACCCAGAACAGGATGTGCAGTAAGCTGGACCAAGCCCTGCAAACTGTAGGGAGAAATGATGAAGCGGCGATGAGCAAGACAAGACAGCCCAAATGGTCGTGTAGCTGCGACATTCATGGACTTGCTGACCAGACGCAAGATGGCCAGGTCATCCGGATGAGTGACTTTGGCAATCATGTCCCATATTTCATGTGGGAGGACTGATGTGAAGCCCGTCTCGGGCACGTCTACCATGCTGAACCAATGGTGTATGCTGAATGAGCTATGGCCGAGGAATGTATTCCAAGCTGAGGTAGAGTGAGGGTCAAGAATTCGATGAATAACTCGGGGAATTGTAGGTGTACGTCCGTCGAGAAGACGAAGGACAAGAAGAGTCAAGGTTGAGACTAGATGGTTTATCGGACGGGGGTGAGCTGTTTTGAGAGCTCTGGATAGAGTTCGTGCCCCACTCACAAATATCATTATAGACCAAACCTTCTGAGCAAGAAGATTCTGGACGTAAGCGAGCATCCACTTGGTGGAAGCACAAAGGGATCAAGGCGCCTGGTTGTCGTCCGACTCCTCATCATCGGCCCCAGTTCGTCCCAACTTTGCATTTATTGCTCGAACAGATTTGATCAGATCCTCAACCATGGCAGTGACTTGTGCCGAGCTTTCGCCCTTAATCTCCTTGCCAACAATAGAGACCAGACTGTGCCTGTTTTCGTAGCTCAGATTATGAAGGACCAGTGACTCCAGTGCCAGGTCATGCTCAATAGTCGTAAGCAGCTTGATGCCATCCTCGATTTCATCGTCATAGAAGATGGACAACGATATACTCAGATGTCGCAAGCTCTTTGCGTGTGCTTTTAATAGAACGAAAACCGACGTGTCGATTGAGCAATGCTTGAGTGAGATCTTCTGAAAGTGTTGTTGATACAAGGGGTTGACAAGCGAGCCAAAGGTCTCTTGATCGAGCTGTGGGATTTCCGTCCCTTCGTATTCNNCCTCTATCGATAGGAAGTTCAGAGATAAACTTTTGTCTTGATCACGAATTTTGAGAGTGTGAGATTCCGTGTTACCACTTCGTTCTGTAAGCGTCACTGTCAGGTTCCAGCCAGACTGAAGCTGGCCCAAGGGAGACACTAATAGATTGTTCAGCAGCTGCTGTAGTCCCGGATGTCTACCTATTGCTTGTCGTGCAAGCGAGTTCCATTGAAGGTCAACTGAGATCCCGCTTATAGGGCATCCTGAGCTACTGCGCGCCGTGACCAGGGCTATAAGGGTCTGTGCTGCTCGTGAGTCGCCATACTCAAGAATGTTGACCGAGCCATAGAGCTCATCATGCCCGTATCCGCGGCGAACAAACTTATCTCCAGGTCCAGCGGAAACCACATCTTCGAACATTCCAATCATGGGCTTAACACCATATCTTTTGAGGTTCGCCAAAGCCTTAGTAACAAGAATAGTATGCAACCCAGTCGCCTCGAATGGAAACTGCGTAAGTGCTGCGATATTTGCCCGACTTGCTTCATGCCGAGGTTGGGTGTTCACGAAATATTTCTTCATGCGATAGGTGCCGATTTCGATGGATCGAACACAAGGACCTAGGACTGGATGCGCCGTCAGATCAACAAGACCTTGTAGGCTGTAAGGCGATATTATGAAACGACGATGTTGGAGTTTTGCGATGCCAAACAGCTTGGTTGATATCGAGCACCACTGCTTACTGACGAGGCGTAGGCTGGCTAGGTCATCAGGATCGGCGGCAGCAGCGATCAGAAAGACAACTTCAGGCGGAAGGGATGAGATAGTCGTCGCCATCACGGCGGCGTATTCGTCTAGATGTCACGATGTCTTAATGTCTGCGACTAGCGCTGATTGCGTAGATGTAGAAGTTGTCGCCGCTCACGCCAAGACGGCGGCCGAGGGGGCTTCTGGGATGCTGTTGCGACGCCGCAAGACCGTCGCATACTGATGGACGACAACAATCGAGGCATCTCAAAAATAAAATCACTAAAAGAAAGCAGGGACGTGATTGTCTTGTAGTTGAGAAAACATTCGCTCCAAGGATCAATACACACTGCTCCTAACGTATATGCTCTACCCTATGCAAACATTGTATCGCATGTTTTAGCCATTCGTCACCCTCCAAAGAATAGAAGAACAACCCAAATCCCAAAAGAAGAAAAAGAAGAATTTGTTGCCCAGTGCATTTGCATCGCATGCTTTGTGTTTCGTTGCTTAAACAAGTTCCATCTCTTAATCAAATATACCCTTCCCCTCTTCCGCGTCCCACAATATCATTGCATCCATAGTCGTACAAAGAGTCGGAGACCTCTAGTCTTCTGACTCTTGCTCAACAAGCCACTCCATCACACTCTCGTAGCAGAGCACGAACTGGCGCAAACTCTGCACCATACTGATTCTCTGCTTGCGGAACTCTTCGACTGTCTTTTCGATCAAGTCTTGAGTCTCGTCATTCACCCATTTGCCATCGATCTCATCTTCTTCTGACGATTGCACTTGAGTAGCGGGTGCGGCGAAGAAGGGGCTGCTGTCTTGCATCTGTACAGAGCTTCGGCGAGTGTCGATGTGCATGGGCGAGCTGTCGCGAATGTGTCTCCTTCGCGATGATCTTTGTCGCTTGAGCATGTCGATGACCGTAGCCACTGTGCAAAATGTGCCTGTGCGTCCACAACCGGCACTGCAGTGCACGACAATTGGTGGTGCCTCTGGAGGATCCGGCTCTGTCAAACTAGAATGCGTCGTGCTGCGTACAACTGCATCACATTGCTCCACTAGTCCCAAGAGATGTGCTGGGTGCGCTGGTGCGCCAAAGTCGGGCCAGCTCGAGTATTGAAGTTGTGTAATTTCGCGCATACGTTCGAATGGATAACCTTCGTGACGGAGCGCCAATTTGCGGACAATGACGTATGGTTGATCATCCTTTGCTGCGCTCTCAGAAGTGGTTGTGTCGATACGTGCGAGAATTGCACCATCAGTAGACTTTCTGTTACCAACCGAGGGTCGTTGTTGACGGTGTCTCTTAATCTTTGCCGGGTCCAGCGAAGCGCGCTTTTCAGATAGGAATTCGAGACGAATAGGACCGTACTGCTTATCTGACCAGTAGTTGTGTGCTTTGACCTGGCCGCCTTCCTTCTCGGCAGTAAGCATGACGATGACCCTAGTCTCTTGCTGCCAAATCACATTCCAGAAGTCNNCTGTAGCAAGTTAGATATGCTGTGTTTAAAACGAGTAGGAAGATTGACTTACAGCGAAAGTAGCAGGAATAGGTCCCTGAGTGGCGATATAACGCTTGTGCGAACGTTTCGAAGAGACGTAGTTGGCGTTAAAGTAGTCGCACCCATGCGAAGGGACATCCTGCAGCTTGACACGAGAATGTTCAAAGGGCCAGATGTTGTTGTATCGGTTCTTCGAACCCTTCTCGATACCAGCAATCTGTATCGAGGACTTTGGCATCGATTGTGAAGGGGAACCATACGAGACCTTTCCTGAGAGAGCTTCTTGCATACGCTTTTGTTCTCTCTTTTCGATCTGCAAAAACTTCTCGGACACACGAGCACCCTTGTCTTTCTCATCGGATGCCGACTGTAGCCAGGGAGGGAAGTGGTCTTGCATCTCCTTCGACAAGTGTGCAGGGCGCTTGATTTCCATCTGGCCAACACCACCGATGAGATCCATATTTTGTCTGATGTTTCCAAAGAACGGGTTGGCAGCGTTCTTCTCAGCAGGCATAGGACAACCTCCAATGACAGGTGCAATCTCAGGACCTGTCATGTCCAGCTTCATGCCCATGGGACCACCAGCACGGCTTGATTGACCACCTGCTCTTTCGACATGCGAAGGGTGCTTCTTGGCGAACTCAGCAAAGCCACCCTTGAGAATGTAGCATTTTCCTTCCACTCCTTCGCTGTCAAACTTCTTAATCGTATTAACACAAGAAGTGGCGTCCTTGAGTTGGAATGAAGCCGAGTCATAAACAATAATGTATTTGCTGCTTTTCCAGTTTTCGAACTTTCGGCGTTGATCGGCATTGTCCTTGAATGTTTCGGCCAGTTTGCTTACGTTGAAAGATGGGCGTTTCAGAAGGGTGGTGGGAATACACAGGTTGAGAGCTCCTCTGAGATGAGCACCAGCATATTGTGTCGAAACACGCAAGTCCAGTATCAACATCTCCTCTGCAGCGGAATCGAGCAGATTACAAAGATGCTGAGGAGTGATGANAGAGTCCGAGTCGTTCAAGGGGCCGGCCACAGGAACAGTCTCGGCTCTGGGCTTGAACTGGGGTTGAGGAGGAAGGTTGAGGTTGAAAGGCATGTTTAGCCTGGGCTGGCTGCTTGGGCGCTCAGGAGCATTGCGAAGACCGTCTGGAAAAGACGAATCATTAGAAAGATGTCTTTNTGGAGAACGGCCTTGATACGCGGATTCGGGATCGAGATTGAAGTTATTACCTGCACCTGAGATGGAGCCTGAGGGAGCACGTCCACCTGATATTGAGCCGGAAGGAGCACGGCCGGGCGGCGGCATGTGTCTCTGCTCGGTCGAGTGCTTTGGGCTGGCCGAGATGTTGATGTTGTTGAAGAAGCTGTTGTTGTTTGTAATATTTGAGTTAGAGTTGTTACTGCTAGCAGAGGGCAGTGCAGGCTTCTTGAAGTCAAAGTCATGCAGAGAGCCCAGGTTGAAGCCAACGGTCTCGGATTGGCGTCGGAAAGCATCGAAGTCGGGATTTTGGTCGACAGGGATGACTGTAGGAGAGAAGGCGGCAGTTGATCTCACGGCGGACGAAGGGGGACTCCAATTCTTTCTGGTATGGCGAGCAGATTCCGAGTCGTAGGATTCGTCCTGGGCAGTGAAGCCAAAGTAGTTTGGGCTAGGAGTGCGCACATGGCCACGATGGGGTTGTGGTGATTGNNGAAGCAAGGGACCCATATTGTGCGCCGTGGTAGATGGCGGACGAGCGCCAGNGGTTTTTGCCGCAGACATGATGCTGCGTGTGTGTGCGGCTGACGATGAGTCTCTGGGGTAGGGGCTTTTTTTCGATCGAGGTGGGATGCGCCAGCTGTTCAAGAGACCAAAGACGGGGCGGGAGGAGGTGAGATGGTTGTGAGATGGCAGTTACCGGACTAGGCGGCGACAGCTCTGACAGCAGCAGCAGAATGCATCTGTAAGAGGTCGAGCGACGAGTGTCGTTGTGGTGCGTAAGTGGGCCTCGCTGGAAGACCTAGGCCAGACGATGACGGCATGTTCGGAAAATAGTGCAAGCGACGAGCGTCCCCAATAATAATGCCCTCTGTCACCCGTCAAACTCCCCCCTTGTCATGTGTCCTTGCAAACCCATATCTTTAGCCATCACGCATCGTCCAACGCTCAATTCTTCAACTTCCCTCACAATATTTCACGTTTTGGTCTGCAAACTGCACCAAGACACCCACGACCATGATCCCTGGACCCTGACCCCTTGACTCTAGAACAAAGCACAGAAAACCGGGTCCACGCGACTCTTGTCAATCTTTGCCTTTTCCCAGACCCTGCCCTCGTATCTACGCCTTCAATCGTCCATATAATTACCACAAACATTCAAGCCTCTCCCCAATACACACAAGTTACATCTCGGCACCCCTTGACCCTGCCACCCTACTCTTATCTGATCGACCCCTGTCGATTGTTTTCATTGGCTTTGTCTCCTCTTTTTGACGCACTTTTCGTGCGATCCTTTGTTGAACAACAAAAACGCTCTGGTTCCATTTTCAAAGCTTGGCCAGACCCTGCTGAACTTCCCGTGCCAAGTTCAGCTGGCTTTTGCTTGCCTCATCCCATGTTCCGGCTTCGGACAATTTGGGATTCTCTCTTCTCACATGACCATGTCTCGGATGATGCTTACAACAAAACAGTTGCAGCCATGCCCGTTTGTAATAAGCCCCTTGTGGTCTAGAGAGTGGTGTTGCTTGATGGCTTGCCTTGCCTGCAACTTTGCCCTGGTTCTCCATGGGGCCTGACGTACAGAATCCCGCGGACAGGCGATTGAAGAATATGCTGCTCAGCCTCAAATTGCATACGACAAACGGTCTTCGTCATGCCCAATGTCACCGTTCTTGGTTCGCCTTAGAATGGAAAGTGCATCGCTGTGGCTGTGACCATACCTCTCCATGTGCTAAAGACAGTCACAGTTCAGCTGTAGAAATGCACAATGTCTTCCCAAATAATACGGTGTCCATAGAGAGAATCTTGATGAAGGCTATCTCAATGGCCAGACTCTATATTCGGATTGAAACTGTGCGTTTCGATAGCTACCCTGTGACTGTGTTTAGCACACGAGGAGGTAGCATGTGCAGTGCTCTGCTTGCTCATGACGGACTTGTCGTCGTCAGCATTCATTCGAGGCAACGTCTGTACTGTGGCGCTGTCATGGTATTCGTGTCCCGTGTCATAGTTATTCTTATTGTCATGGGCATGTTGCATGCCTTGAAGTCACGCTGGAGGTCTACGACTGCACATACGAAGCACGCAGGAAAGTAAGGTAGAATGGTTCGTCAGGTTTGAATTGTGGCCACTGCTGCTCTCTATGGTACAGATTCCACGCCATGCTTCCTCTTGAATTACTAGAGCCCCAAACTCCGTACTCCACTGCTGCACATTGGCCGCAGTTCCTTCGTTGCATGCGTTGTAATGTCCATCTACTTCCATAGCTTTGTGAGCGAGACCTGTTGGTCGTTGTGTCTGTTGAGAACCTTTGCGGTTGCGAGGTCAAAGTCCTCCTGGGTAACGTGAACTCTTCTTTCTCTGAGTGCGAACATGCCGGCTTCTGTGCAAACACCCTTGAGCTCGGCACCTGAGCATCCGTTCATCTTCTCGGCGACCTTGGTGAGGTTAATGCCTCTGGTCAGGTTCATGGAGCGACTGTGGATGCGGAGAATGTCGGCACGAGCCTCGACGGTTGGTGGAGGGAACTCGATCTTTCTGTCAATACGACCAGGTCTGAGGAGGGCGGGATCCAGAATGTCGAGACGGTTGGTGGCCATAATGATCTTGATGTTCTTGGTGGGCTCGAAACCATCGAGCTGGTTGAGCAGTTCCAGCATGGTGCGCTGGACTTCGCTGTCGCCTCCGCTGGAGCCCTCGACACGCGAGGAACCAATACTGTCGATCTCGTCCATGAAGATAATACTGGGAGCATGCTCTCGTGCCATGACGAACAGCTCGCGCACCATTCGTGAACCCTCTCCAATGTACTTTTGCACCAACTCAGAACCAGAAACTCTGATAAACTTGCAGTCGGTGTGATGGGCCACAGCTCTTGCCAACAATGTCTTTCCTGTTCCGGGAGGTCCGTACAACAGGACACCCTTGGGTTGTGCGATGCCGAGCGATTCGAAAAGTTCGGGGTGCTTGAGACCAAGCTCGATGACTTCCTTGATCTGCTTGATTTGTTCGTCAAGACCACCGATCATGTCATAGGTACTGTCAGGAACCTTCTCGACCATCATGAGCGAGACGAGAGGGTCGACGGATGAGGGAAGCATGGACGAGAGCTTGTATGAGTCGGAGAGGAGGGTGACACGCTTGCCGGCGGTGAGTTTGGACATGTCGATATCGTCGGCGACATCAACGANCTGGCGCGGAGAGTTAGCAGGACGTATAACATGATGGCGATCTTGTTTCAACATACCGTATTTGCCTTCGGGATGCACCTTGACCAGGACCTTCTTTGTGCTCATGACCTTGACAACCTCACCCACGTAGGAGCCAGGCTGCTGGAGCAAACCCAGCTCTTCGCGCAGCAGGCGCACTCTTGAGTTGTAGTCGTTCCTTTGCGCTTCCAGTCTGCGGAGGACGGCTTGACGCTGGATGATCTCGAGCTTCATGCTCTCGATCTTGTTGTGAAAGAAGGTGTCGAGCGCCATAGTGGGCGATCGGATGATTTGAAGCGCTGGGAAGATGCAGGGATAGATGGAGAAGTGTCGACTAGCGAGTGACGGCGAGTTGTGATGATTGATGGCGTTGTTGGTAGATGGATGGCCACTGCTGCTCATGACGATGGAGCACGGAGGTCGGAGCTTGAGAGCATAACTTTATGCATAGCTTATGCTATCTATACAACTTCAAGATAGTGGCCATTGGAATTCAAGAAAGTACGTTGCTTCAGATAAATCCGCTTTTCTACACGTCTAAAATCTATACACGCTTCTGTATCCTGATTTCCAGGTATCGGAGTGGCACATACAACAATGCTGTAACCACAAAAGCCAACTCAAACCCAATGTCACCAGTCGTCTTTGCAATAGGCCCTGTATACCACACCTGCGCCATCGAAGGAATGACCAAAGCAAATGATAAAGCACTAGCCCCCAATGCAGCAATACCGCTAGGTAGCATATTGGCCTTGTTCCACTTCTCATGAGAGTAAGCCGAGCAATCCGATTTTCTGAACCAAGCATGCTCGATCACCACAACAGCCACAAAGGCAGAAGCCCAGTATCCGATAACGCCAATGAAGTTTTCAAGGTTGTTGANAAAGCTGGTGGCCGCGCGAATGGCAACAGGAATCACAATAGCTGTAATGACGATGGCGAACAAGAAACGAGGGACCCTAACCATCCAAGGCAGCAGAAGTTGGAAGTTGAGCGTGATGCTGTACATGGTCGCTGCGATGTTTCCGAGCAGTGAGAAGGCCAGAAGGACAACGACGAATTTGCCAAAACCGCCTGCAGGTTCGAGCATGGCTGCTAGCACGCCACCGACTGAGGTCGAATCGTAGCCAGCTTGCCACGAAGGTACGTTGGGGCATGCACCTCCAATAGCAGCGCCCAGAACCATCAAAGGTACTGTAGGTAAGAACAGACCGCCATAAGTATAAGCGAAGACGTTGACACTGGACGCTTCGGGAACCATGTAGACAGCAAAATCTCCAGCCAATGCCGCCCAAGGGATGAGGAAACCAGCGATGAGTGCAGAGAACGAGAGGACGGTAGATGCTTCGGGAGCCGGATAGACAGCCTGGTTGCTCAGATGCTTGCCGCCTGTTCCAGTAGCAATCACGATGGCGACTAGAGCTGGGATCCAGGCAAAGCGCTCATAGCGATGCAAAATCTTGAAACCACAGAAGCAGACCAACATGGCCAGGATGGCAATGACCACAATACCAACGTCCGGTGTCAGATGGCCATGGGTAATTGCAGACAAAGACTGACCACCGATGACACTGTCGATAACACAAAAGCCAGTGAGTGTTGCAAGGTTGAGGATCACAGGCACCGAAACAAGATAGTAGCCAAAAGAGAACCTTGCCTGAATCATCTGCCGCATACCAGTCTTGGGTCCCAATGTCGCCAGATATGCAACCGGCACCGTGCATAGGATACTAAAGAAAAGGATGATTAGAGAGCAATCTCTCAGTCCAAGTCCATATCCCAGCGGTCCAGTCATGCCAGTAACAATNNTCTTGATGTTCGTCAGCCATATATTCAGCCTTATATGCCCTATATCGAGAACTCACGGTAGCAGATTGACACTCATGGTGAGCCATAGCGTGAAGATTCCATGAACTCTTGTGTTCGTTCGCTCCGTCACGGGGATAGGGACGATGCCTCCAGTTTCCACACCCAGCGATGCGAACTTTTNTAGTGACCACGATTGAGCAACCTCAACATCTGCATCCTTTCCAGATCCAGGAAGTCCTTTTTCTTCATCCAAGACATTAGCATCGGGTTCCTTGTAGGCGTGGTCGCTCATTGTAAAAAGCCTGGTCTTAAGACAAAGTCGGATAACCGAGACTAAGAGCACTCAAGGAATGAGACGGCGTGAGCGAGGTTCTCAGTATGTATCCACAAAAACGAAGAGGCCCGAGTCCTTCTTTTGTAAGCGATCTAGACCATCTTATATGAATATGACTCTTTTCTCCAGGTTTTGACATCTTTCTTTGTAATGGAGTGGCCACTGGCCACTTTAGCCCGAACTAGAATTTTTTGCCGTTGACTTTCCGAGGCGTCGAACCAATTTTTCTCTATTTAATTTAATATATCCCATGGCATCACCACGCTTGAAATTGAAATCACCATACAATAGCATACATATGGAAATCAGCCTCTTGCTCAGGATCGATCTGCCTGGAAATATGGAATCACTTTAGACGACCATAGAAAATAATCGTGATGAGGATATAGGTAGTTGAAGACTGTTTTTCATTCATAGCATAAAGTCGTTGATGCGCGATAACACACGCTGGTATCAATTACCGTTACCAAAAGAGCAAGCAAGTAAACACCTGTGCCTCGTCCAAGCCAAATTTTTGTTCTGTAGCAGAGCCCATCAGGACCTCAGCATTTAGGAAGCCTTAGGGCAGTTGTTGCAAGTGCACTGGCCTGGAGGGCAGGGGCAGGAACCCTCAGCACCACCACAGTTGCACTTGGTCTTTCTGGGCTCTTCCGAGACGACCTTCATGTCAGCAGACTCAGCGGTAACACCGGAGGACTTGTCAGAGTTCTTGGCACATCCGGAGCATGCGCAGTGTCCGGGAGCGCAAGGGCAGGAACCAGCATCGCTAGCGCAGGNAGCCTATGTGATGTTAGTGTTGTGTACGAAGTATGAGATAAAGTGGGACATACACTTGGTCTTGCCGTCTCCGACAGAGTGAACATCGTTCTTGCCAGACTTGAGGTTGGCAAGGTGACGGGCNNCCTCGTTGTGGACGTCGAGAACCTGCTTGCTGCCCTGGTTGTAGAAGTCTCTGAGCTTCTGGCCAGTAGGAGTGCCCATGGCCTTCTCGAAGTATGAGTTCAGACCAGACCAGGCAGCAACGCCCTTGTCAGTGACACCGTACTTCTGATCAAGGCCCTGGGCCTTGGCGGAGGCCTGGTACTTGGCATCGAACTGTTGGAGAGTTGAGGTGAAGCGAGCGCTGACACCGTGCTGCTGGTCAAGAGCAAGAGCGCGCTCAATAGCCTTGTCGCTGATGGTGTAGCCGTGGGCAAGGTACTCAGCGACGATGCGAGAGCGGGGCTTGTCTTCTTGAGAGATGTGGTCAGAAGACTCTTCGTCGGCAGCAGAGAGCTTGCCGCCAGCGAGCTGGTCAAGAGAGGCGGTAGTGGTGACGTGAACCTGGTTGGCACCGAGCTGGGTGTTGTCGAGGAGAAGAGCGGTCTTGGCGGCAGACTCCTTCTCAAAGGTTACGGAAGCAGACTTGACGCTGTCGGCAGCGTTAGACTCGGGGGTGACGGAGATGTTTGAGATCTTGCCGCTNNGTGATGATGGTCAGTTGATGTGGTTCTCTCGCTGAGAGGACACGACTCACCAGAAAGAGAAGAAGTCGCGGACTTCCTTCTCAGAGGTCTGGGCGGAGATGTTCTGGACGCTGACGGTAGTCGACATGATGTATTAGATGTGGAGGTTTGGGATGTGGATGTGAGATGGTGTTGAGAGATGTTTAAGAAAGACGTGTGGTGAAGAGCGTCCCCTCTCGGGCGACGAGTCGACGTCATCTATGGCTGCGCCACAGCTTGCATGTGATGCTCGACATCCAAACTCTACAACTTTTGCAGTGCTCTGGCTGTCAATTCACGGATCAAGATCCCGCTGAGATATGTCACCACGATCGAACCACGTATCATGCTCCATACCGGTTCTGTCAGTTCGAGCCTTTCTGAAAGCGATGACACAGCTCAAAATCCTTTGTCAAATTGAAGCTGTCAATTGATGTCAATACACACGTCTTCATGCGTCGACTGCTTCCTAGCACGCTCTCATTTCGCGTCAAGTTGGAAGCTTGCAATCCATCCCCCTGTGTGCTCAGGACAGGCACCGTTTTGCAGCTAATCCGGTTCTCCATCCCGGACCGTAGGGTTATGGTAAGCTATCAAAATGCACAGTTACGGCTCGAATACAGATATGTCCATTGAGATAGCCTTTATCAAGGTTCTCTCTGTGGAGATTGTGTTCTACACAAAGGTATTGTGCATTTCCACACCTACACTGTGACTGTCTTTGGCACACGGGAGGATACTTCATCCAATGTGTGTAATCTGCGAGCAAACTGGATGTTCGACAGACTCCTACAGTGGGTACTTTGTAATTTTACATCATCGTTGGTCATGTTCAACAACCACCACCTCCGCCCGCCCAATCTATCAGGCTCTTCTCACGTCGTATCCACATCACCTTCATGTTTACTCGAAACACTCTAGCATACAGAATGACGACTCATATATCGAACTTCTTCCTTGGCAAACGAATCGCCGTGAGCCCCACAGTTTGGCTGTTCTCAACAGCCTTTTTCGACGGTAAGACTTGTGTTTGTTGTTACAATCAGCGAACGGTCAACCCTGCGCCGGGTTGGCCCTTTGCCGTGCAGAAAACAGTCCACAGAGCTGAGGGATTATTGGGTTTAATTGCCGGTACAGGTCCAGGCTGAGAGTGACACTTATGTCTCCTTGGACCAGGCCATAACAAACAATGTCGCTGTTCAGGCAGTACGTACTGTCAAGAGAAGCCTTCAACAATATTCCAACTACAGAACCATCTCGAACTGTGACGAGACACAGAGTAATCGTATTGGCTGCCTTCCAACCACTCACGCGACACAACCAGCTTCACGATCCCCGCGTCCACACAGCCGAACCAAGCTATCCCAAGTCTGGGAATGAGCCGATCAATCACAAGACGCGCGCAACGCCCTCTCCCGTCCCTTTCCAACGATTATTTGCGATCATCAATGCTGCGTGCCATTATAATTCGCTCATAGCAGGCGGATCATCGGAATCTGTCTACAGATCGTACCCAAGTATTACTACCTACAACAGAGGCCAATGGAAATGTTGAATTCATGAGGGTTCTGGCTTCTCTTGATCCATGAGGCTGGACGGCGAGTGGAAATGAAGCATCAAGTAACGGAAACTCGCCTCCGCAAAACTATCCCTTCCTGAGGCGAAGTCGCTGCTTTCCTGGTGTTTTTAGCGGCGGCGCGGCTGTTGTCCGTAAGATAGTGTCTTGCCTTGAGCCAATCAGCGAAGGTTTTTATTCTCGACCCGAGTCCGATCAGCGCTACATACAAAAGATCTTTCTCCTTTGCCAACATCTCTCTCACGTCGCCTTCCCTCAAGTCTTCGCCAGCGACAACACCTCTACACAGTCTGCCGTCAGTTGAGGTCTGACTTTTAGACGTGCACCTGAGATCAGAAGGATATCTTTTCAACAAGCCTAGTATTCTGTTCGAAGCCTCCAAAACACCGTGAGACATTATCCGACCTCATGTCTCCTCCTCAGAGACAACGCCGGGATTTTAACAAGTTTCCTACCACTCAGCTCTTCTTNCTTAGGTAGGTTTGTTACTCGATTTGACGTCCACGACCCGAATCTCATATTTTCGCAGCTCTTGTCCGAGTCGCTGAGCCGATCGCCCTCACCTCAATTTTTCCCTATGCCTGGAAACTCGTGCTCGACTTTAATGTAACTGATCGCGCAAATGCGTCCTTCTATGCCGGCTTGCTGATCTCAGCTTTTGCTCTTGCTGAATCTTTGACAGGATTGTGAGTGCTTGAAATTTTAAAGACTGCGTTTCCTTCGCGCGCTAACAAAGTCGCAGGNTACTGGGGAGGTCTTTCGGACCGCATCGGGCGTAAGCCTGTTTTGCTCCTGGGAAGTGCAGGCACTATGCTTTCCCTCCTTTTGGTTGGCATTTCCACTAACTTTTGGATGGCTCTGGCTGGAAGAGCAATTGGTGGTTTCCTTAATGGCAACATCGGCGTCATTCAGACAATGGTCGGAGAGCTCACTGTCAACCCCAAGCACG
Source organism: Aureobasidium mustum (assembly GCA_903819665.1). Taxonomy (NCBI): domain Eukaryota; kingdom Fungi; phylum Ascomycota; class Dothideomycetes; order Dothideales; family Saccotheciaceae; genus Aureobasidium; species Aureobasidium musti. The sequence goes on from CAIJEO010000013.1 coordinate 1,487,230, forward strand.
AGCCTCGCGCATACTCGGTTATGCCTTTCGTCTGGTCTATTGGCACAATCATCGGCCCTTCGATCGGTGGAATCTTCTCAGCTCCCGCGGACAACTTCCCCGAGGTCTTCTCTCCTAACGGAATTTTCGCCAAATTCCCTTATCTGCTACCCAACTTGATCTGCGCAGCATTGATGCTTTTCTCGATCGTTTGCGGATTCTTCTTCCTTGAAGAGACTCACCCTGACATGCAACCCTGGAGTACTGTGGACGATCTCCAGCACACTGAAGCCGAAACTCCACTTTTCGCTGCTCAGGCCGGAACAACCACAGCTGCAGTCGACTTGCGCAATGAGTCTTACGGCACCTTCAACAAGGTCGTCCAAGATCAGGAATGGAATGTCTTGCCCGACGGAACGGATGCGCCAAAGGAGGCAGAACCCCAGGATCAAGTTGTCTTTACCAAGCGCGTGGTCATGTTGATTATCGCCCTTGGCATCTTCACGTACCACAGCATGTCTTACGATCACCTCCTGCCCATCTTNTTCCAGGACTCGCGTGTGGAGAGCAGAGTCCACGGAAACAAGCTAAGTTCAATGGCAGGCGGTCTCGGATTGACAATTCAAGATGTAGGCGTTGTTATGTCTGTGAACGGCATCATCGCACTGGGCGTGCAAGCTATTGTGTTCCCTCTCGCAGCAGCTTGGCTGGGCGTCTGGAAGTTGTTCATCGTCACTACTGTCTTGCATCCCCTTGCTTACATTGTGGTGCCTTACCTGGTACTTCTTCCTGAAGAGTGGCTCTACCCAGGCATCTACGCTTGTCTGACTATTCGCAATATCTTTGCCATTCTCGTTTACCCGGTCCTCCTTATTCTGCTGAAGGAGGCTTCTCCATCGCCCTCTTGTCTGGGTAAGATTAACGGTTTGGCAGCTAGCACTGGCGCTGCCTGTCGCACTCTCGCTTCCNNCCCTATCGCAGGTATTCTCTACGGTATCGGCATCGACATCGACTTCACAGCCCTTGCATGGTGGGTCAGCGGTGCTGTCGCTGTCATCGGTGCTTTCCAGGTCTTCTTCATCAACCGCAAGAAGAGCAGTGAATGGCATCAAGTGCGCGCTCGTGCTCCCTGCCGCTTCATGCCTCCTGAGGAACACAGACAGGAAATTGTTCACATTGTTGTTCAAGACGAGGAAGAGCAGGAAGTCGAAGCTAACGAGCATCAGAGACTGTTGGTATAAAATCAGAAAATTACTAACCATGATTTGAAGAAAGAAAGAATCTAAAAGGCACTATACGAGTCGAAGGATCTTAACGTGTACGAAGGATGTCCGTGTTGCATGTATTTGATCATAGCATTTAGCGTCTTTGGGAGTTTTGCTCTGGGCATTTGGGGCGTTCTGTTGCATGTCACTCTTTTATAGCCAGCGCGGCGTTCTTTTGGTAAAGGCAAAATTGTTTAGAGCAGTTACAGTTATAGTATGAGTACTTGTTTTGGATAGTATAATCCTTTCGCGCTTGGTCTACCTGAGCACCTCGATATACCGCTATCTCTCACAGATAGGATAGCGACATGTGAGTTGCATGATTACCCGACAAACTATGAAGACAGAGCTACGTTACCATGGAAGATAACCGATCAAGTGGCTCGGATTTTGAACGACGTTGGAGAGTACGGCAATGGATGAAGCAAAGGAAACTGATGTTGATGCGATGGTTACAGATGTCAACGAATCGACTTCGGTAGGTAACGATACGCTCCTTCCCAACGTCCGCTCTCCGCACGCGTGTACTTCCGAAAACTCACATCGTTATTATCATCATTATCATCAACAAGAACAACAACACCTTAATGTATCTTCGCTTGATGATCCCTCCCCGTGTGCCAAAGTATGTAACTTCCTCCATGCTCCGACCATAGCTAAGAGCAGAACCTTGACTACAAAAAGGCACAGTTGTGTTCGGAAACAAGGCGTATCCACAGAGAGTTAATGATTGGTTGCTTCTCAGTGGATACTATCTTATTTCCTATTGCTATCGTGCACTTCTACAGCCACACGTGTGTCGTATTCTCGCACACGAGGAGGTCCGATAATCAGCGCATAGCACACAACATGGCTGTTGCTGCATTCTGGGATGTGTTCGAACTCCGGATGGAGATCTTCAAGTGCCTGCGCGACGACAGATGCGATGCGGACCTGGCGCGCTGCGCACGCGTACATCGCACATGGACCGACCTTGCCTTGAATGCACTCTGGCTCGGCAACCCAAGAACTCGGGATGACAGCGATGATGACAGCAATAGNAAAAGGACTGAGGCCATCTTGCTATTACCGCGGGACCGACGTCAGGACTATGCTTCTCGAGTCAGCGTGCTGGACTTTCTCCGTCTCGATGGTAGGCATCCCCACGTAATGCTCGGTGGACTGGAGTTTCCAAGATTGAAAGAGGTTATTCTCAGAAATGTCCATGAGTCGGAGGGGTTTCGACTCTCGACATATCTTCAACCTACGTTGGCAAGCATGAGGTTGGTGCACACAACAGCCAACGACAACATCAACTGGCTCCCAGCCTCATTCTTGGCTGATGCCTCTGAGAGATGCCCTGGTCTCGAGGAAGTGTCATTTTGTATCCCATGGGCGTCTGTGGAGCCTAAAGACATTGCGCTTTTCTTTCGAAGAATCCGACCTCGCAGAGTGTCTCTCAACTTCGGGGAACACGGGCATAGCGTGCTTACATATGACGTGCTGTCCGCTTTGTCCCATGGCGGCTGTTTAGGGAGCCTTATCTTTCCTCCGAGCGAGAGGTTTACGGACATCGAGTACGTCCATCTGCAACGCTTTTGTCGTGCTGAGAAAGATCCGTTTCCGACTCTCAAACACCTGGAGGTGCTCCTGAATGATGAAACAATCGTCTATATTCCACTGTGCTTTCCCGTTGTAACGAGGTTACGGGTGCATATCATCTCACAAAGTATCAACGATGAATCAGTGCTCATGCCTATCGTGACAATGTCGCAACTGCAATATCTTGAGATCGTCGACTTCGACCACAGCATACTAGCAAGATCCTTCATACCTCTTGGTTCGCTCTCCCAGCTTAAATCACTAAAGATCGGCACCTCATTCTTTGCTTACTGTTCGCTCGAGGAGAACCCTGAGGATGATCCCGACTTCGCACACGAAATTTTCCTGAGCGTCGATTCTTATAACATGTTCTCCGGACTTACTGCTCTGGAACATTTGTCCATCAGTGCACATCAGTATGGACACCCGGGACACCTTTGGAGGTCGATCTCTGCGTATTGCTCCAGACTTAGTTCTCTTGAATTTGTGGGCGAGCTTGATCTGTGGAGCCCTGCTCCCTTTGATGCAGTCAAATTCAACAGCCTCACAGACTTGACTATCGATGAACTCAGAGTCACGGATATGGCTGATGATTGGGCCGTAGATCATATGGCTACGTGTCGGGCAATAAGGGTAATCGACAACTTTGCACCCAAGCTTCAGCGGCTACAATGCACAACTAAGTCCTACATCTCGCAGCAGATATGCACTGACTGGACAGAGGTTCACACTCCGGAAGACTTCTTTCAAGACCAAGACTAAGCTAGGATCACGGAACTGGCCTGAAATGGCTCGGGTACGGTTGGATTTGAAAAATGTCTCAGGTATGAAAGTAGGAGCAAATAAACGAGAGTCTAAGAACGACCTTCCTCAATTCCCATCGCGTGGAATCCATCGCTCCTGATGTTTCTCTCCGGACACTCATCTGAACATAAACACTATTCTGCATTTTCACAGTGCAAATATCACAAACATTCACAGGGGAGATACAGTAAAAGAGAAATCTCAATTGAAAAGCAGAAGCAAAAATCAGTATAAAAGAACGGCCTTCCTGAACTTCCTTGACCCCATCGCCCCAGGTGCTTCACGCACAAAAAGACAAGAAGGGACAGTCCCCTACCATGGCAGCTCTGGCGTGGTCGACCAATTGCAATCTTTTCTGTGGCCAGCAACGCCGAGTGCGAGATTCTGGTCGACGTACGGGTTGAATTTGTGCGGTCTTCGTGATGGCGATGGAAAGATTGAAAGAACGCACGACAGAAAACTATAATGCTTGTGATTGAGGTTGGAAAGAAAGGTTTTTGTGAAAAGGGGTATGCGCGAAAACTGAAGCAGAAACCAGGCAAAGGGAAAAAGCAAGGCAAGAAAGAAATGGATCGACAAAGGAGTGTTTGTCTCTCAATGGACAATGTTGCAGCTGATATGTGTTTGTGCATTTCGGCGGGCGTCAAAAGGGGTTGGCTTGTCGCCGGAGTAGCAATGCAAGAAGGAAGGTCAAAATGTCTGTCGTTGGACTCCTTCGTGATGTCTCATTGGACACTTGAGTTCGTTGATCAGAAGTTGTGAAATGTGACAGCGCTGACAATCCTCAAAGAAGACTTTGAGATGTCTTTGTATAGTAGCGTCGATATAGCTCGTTGATGTGGCTCAGGTTTATTGGCCTCGACCAATCAGTCGAAGATTTCACCTTCCTCAGAAACGATGAAACTCTCAATGCGCACATGGCCGGGAGTTCTACCCTTGTTGGCAGTCATGGGAGACTCGAAAATGAACTCCTTCTTGCGGAGATAGTCGGTATAGGATGGTCCGTTGACAACCGGAGTGTTGTGTTCGTGAGGGCCGCTGGAACTAGGACCCAAGCCAGAGTCTGCAAAGTCGAGGCTCATGTCGTCAACTTTGTGCTGGGCAATCTTTGACTGTAGATCCTGGAGTTTGGCCTTGCGAAGTGCTTCGTGGCTGGGTGTATCGAGAGCCCGTTGCTCGTGGTGGTCGACATACTTGATAGGGGTAGGGGTGCTTGGGAAGTTGTAAGGACGACGACGGCTAGGTGAGTCACGACCAATGTTGATGGCGGGACGTTGGGGACTTGTAGGCCTGTAGGTGTCGGATACTCTGAATCTGCCATTGCCCTCGGCCCTGATCCTCTTGTTAGATGGTGAGTTGTGATAGCTGGGCCTAGAGCCAGGAGCCTTGCGCTTGGTCGAGGGCTTAGGTCGAAAAGGAACCTCGGTGCGCTCGTTGTAGGGACCTGTTTCGATTGCGTAGCCGTTGCGGGAAGTGTTTTTCTTGACAGGCTGAGTTGCAGGGTTGGCGGTGTTTTTGGCTTCTCTCAAGCCTGGAGCCGAATCACGAGAATCGGAAAGATGGTTGCTGTTGTGAGCAGAAGAGGGAGGCAAGTGTCCAGGGGTGACAATGGCGATCAGATGGCGAGCCACTGTCTCCTCAGCCCACTTTCTCAATTCAGGGGCGGCGTTGCTCTTGAAAGCCAGGACGTTGTTGCTTAGCTGGTTGGATGTTGCCTGAGCATGAGAGATGATAAGGATAAAACGGTTTTGCGTCCCGTGCTTGTAGTTTTGTGCAACGGACCAGCTGCGCCATTGCGAGACATAGATGCTGTGTACGATAGCGGCCAGAATCATCATGGCGTCCGGAAACTCGCGACCCAGAAGGTAGTAGATCGCCTCTCTAGTGAACAGGTTGCTGATAATGCGCTGACCGTCCACTTCCAGTTCGAGGAACTCGTAGAGATCTTTGCCTTGATCCGATACGTTCTGGAGAGTCTTGCCAGCGACCTTCCAGTGGATGCGCAGGGCATTCAAGAGCAGGCTTACAGAGTTGTTGCCCGCGAAGACGCTCTTGCCGTGACATTCAAGACAGTTCAGGTGTGCGTAGGTGAGATTGTGTGCCTTCTTGAGTATATCTTCTGACATTGCGAGGTCGAGGCGCTCTGGAGGCGCGACATATGCCATGGGTGTCTTGAAAGACGAGTGTGACTCGGAATCGGCTGGTGTCATCATGGATGTTGTGAGGTTTGGCAGTAAACGATGACGAAGGACGTCAAATAATGGCGTCAACTGTTATAGATGGTGGATCGACGGGTGTGCAAGGGTGGTGGTGTATATAGGCGGAAGTGGAGCGATTCGAAGCGCGCAGAGATAAATATATAACAAGAATAGTAAACGGAAAATTGAATGAGTGATAGTCGAACTCGCAACCTACTTTCACACTCTACCAGAATGGGCGGGCCGTGGGTTATATGCAACTACCCGACAAGTCGTTTGAGCACTCTGCACTATTTCATGATTCAATCTGCTTCTGTTTGTCCTGAACGTGCAATCATCCTGCACAAAGCCAAGTATATCGATAAGCTCTTTCTTTTGATCTGTATGGAATCTCCCCGTGTGCAAACGTATGTAACGCGTGTAGCTATAGAAATACACAATACTATTTAAAAAAGGATACTGTCCACTGAAAGGCGATTTCTTACTAGCTCTCTCTGGTCATATCTTCGATTCTAAATAGATTGTGCATTTCTATAGTGTGTAATTAGCTCCCCGCTACAGTCGGAGCAATGAAAGTCACATCCTCTAATACATGGCGAGGAAGAAAAAGAAGCCATAAAACGAAAGGTTACCTACCTCTCTACATATACTCATTTTCAGCCACACGTCTTTCTGGATGTACAGAAAGCACGTAGGAGTGCGCTACAGTCACATAGAAGCCTGCTCTTGGCTCGACCATACCTTCAATCGAACGATGTGCCTGACTGCGCTTGCGAGAGCAGTACTCCAGTCTATCGTATCAACAACACAAAGCTGATGTGATACTCTGCAATCCACTCATACAATACCCGTTAACGAGTATAGACGGTAGGAGGTTGATGGCGTAGCACTGGAGCTCTGAGATAATCGAGCTTCGAAAGAAGTAGTCCGTAGTCAGCATGGGGAGATCTTGAGAGCAGCAGCATTTGGGAACATCGTCCTTGTAGGAGCAAGGGCCATAAAACAAAGAGCGTTCATCGTTTGTCCTCTGAGCTAGTATGTCAGCACCACTTGAGCAACGAACCATGGCAGAGGAAGAGCATGGCTCTTGGTTGTTGTACTTAGCTGTGGATATTCAAGGTCGCCGCGACAAGGCCGCAAAGAACGGTCAACATTACAGATTCAAATCGCAATACCAACGGTATATTATCTAGTCATCGTGATTCGGCCATTCCATCGAGCTGAGAACACGATCGTAGAAAGAATCAGAAGAGTGGTGAAGAAGTGGTGAGAGCAATTGTGTGGGGAAATGTCATCACTCGATCCGATCTCTTTTGAAGGAAGAAACGAGCGACTCTGCCCCTCATATGACGCACAGATTACAGTGTACGTCACTGAGCATAGCTCTGAGCTATTCAAAAGAGCTTGAGAAACGCAATACATTTCTTTCTTCCATCAATTCTTCTTCCAAACCGATTTCCAAGTCACACGACACCTTCAACTTTTTCCACCAAACAACTACCTTCACATCAAACCAAAATGGCATCCCGCAACCCTGAGGCTTCCGCCAACTCTGACCCTAACGGCTTCCACGCCTCTGCCCCCAGAGACGAGCCCCTCACCACCACTGGCCACCAGCCTGGAAAGCTCGTCGGCAATGACGCTGCTCCTGAGTTCCACGCTGAGACCCTCCCTGCTGGCACCGCTCCTCCTGAGCAGTATGTTCTTCTCAATTGATCATCTATGACACTTCATACTAACTTCATTTCAGCNACCTTCAAGCCCAACAACATCGCTGAGGCTCCCCCAGTCCAGGGCGGTACCACTGCCGCTGACACCATCGGCGGTGCCACTTCCCAGCAGGTCCACACTGGTCTTGGTCACCCTGGCCAAGGTCAGACCTCTGCTGAGCTCCACCACGACGGCCAAGCACACAACAAGAACCCCGGCACCGGTCTTGACGGCCTCAAGTCTGGCGCCCAGGGCAAGACTGTCGACTCTCGTCTTCCCGAGCACGCCGGCCAGCGCAACCTTGAGAGCGACAAGGCCATGGGCGGTACCCGCAGCAACATCCCCAACGCTGAGGACAGAATCCCCGACTCTGCTTAAGCGTTTCGCTTTCCTTTCTTTGAATCTGTTTCAACGATCAACGATACCAATGCCTCCGACACAGACCCGAATTTCTTGTAAAACTAGTTTAGCATTCTATTATGCATCCACGTAAAGTGGCTACTCGGCCTTGATGGTCTGATGAATGAAAATACCTTACTTGCAACACCACTGTTCCGTTCAGAATCTCCTGTGCTGTTAGCAAAGTCAGTTGGTCCATTTCTGAACGATGATGAGATGTCGTAGCTTACTCCTCTATTTTGAGCCTCAAAGCGGGGCAAGATCTATATGATCGAGGAGCACTGACTGTTTTCGCAACGCCATCGTGGAGCACGATCGTAGCTCGGAGCGATGGGCAGAAAAAATATAGAGTCCGTGCTTTGGGCTGGTGAAGTTGAGGATGCGACCCTGTTCATGGTCACGAAGACTCATCTATGAGCATTGCGATAAGTGGAGGCGTGGTTGAGGACTGTCTTGATGTGCAAATGGATTAGGATTATATGCTAAACAATTGGCAGGGATGATAAGAAGGGTGACGGCGCCGTTAAAGCGACATCAGGTAAACGAGAGATTTGGAAACCAGTTAACGAGAGAAATCAGATCAAATCGTATGTGATGTCTGTAGACAAGAGAGTCAGTATATCAATCCACCATAAGCGGTATTGAACAGCTCAATCTAGAGAACGTATGCACTGAAAATAAGAGGATGAAAAAAGCAGCAGAAGAAAAAAGTTGGTTTGAAAACGAGACGATAGAAAAAAGCTCGAGCAACAAAAGCCAGAAGACTTCATATGAAAATGGTATCTCGGAACATGAACGGATGCGAAATCTATGGACAATAGCAAAATACGGTCTCTCTTTCTTGTTTTTCTTCTCCTCTAATCAGCACCCATCATAGTAGAGAAAGACTCACCAGTCTCCTTTTCAATTCTCTCGATGGATCTCTTGTATCCCTCCATGTTATCGAGCTTGTTAACAAAAGCATCCAACTTGGGGTAATCGGTTGCGTTGATGAGCTTCAGTCGCTTCTGGCCAGCCTGAAGAGGGAACGACATCAGAATGTCAGCGGCAGTAAGGTCTTTGCCACAGAGGAAACCACCACCGTTGGGTGCGCTGGCGAGTTGCGACTCCAAAAAGTCGAAGTGAGTCTTGAAGTTGGGCTTGAAGTACATGGCGTCTACTCTGCCGACAATGGCGCCTGTGACTGGGCGGAGGAAGAAGGGGATCTTGTCACCCTTGAGGACNNTGTAGGATTATCAGTTTTGTCTACAAGTCAAGAGTCTTATAATGTTGATCTTACGGCTGAAGATGAGGTTGGTGACCATCAGAGCCATCAAAGAGCCCTCAGCATAGTGCATAAAGAAGCGGTAACGCAACCACTCCTCGGTCTCGAGACCAGGACCTTCCTTGCCATCCTCGTATTTCTTTGGTGCAAGATGAGGAGCAAAGTGCTCGGTCAAGTACTCAGTGATGAAACCAGACTCGGCAAGAATCAAAGGGTCGGTTCTACCAGGAGCGGTAACACCGACGACAGGAGACTTGCCCAATGGGTGCACCTTCTTCAGCTCGGGAGGTGCGAGCATCTCAGGTGTGCGCTTGAAGACTTCGATGTTGTACTCGACATTGCATTCCTCAAGGAGCCAGATGAAGCGCTGAGCTCTGGATTTGTCGAGCCAGTACAAAGTGACCTTGGGAGCAGTGCTTTCGGTTGCCATGATGAAGGTTCTGTATGACTGGCGGAAGTTAGATTTGCAGTCCAGTTGTTTCACAGAATATGCACGAAAGGCTCGAGACATGAGATGATCTACGGGTTTGCACGACAGCGAAAATGTGGAATCGTGTTGGGGGACAAGATAATGCAATGCTTTCGGGGATGCGAAAGGGGATGGTACGAATGTGGGCTGACCTGATCCTTCGTGCCGGTTCATGCAGGAAAGTCCACGGAACAGAATGCTGACTTACTATTGGTATGCGGTGTTCGCGCAAGCTCTTTGGATGTATGTCTGCTACAGTGAAGACGACAATATTATCTCTTCACCAGGAGATCGTCAAAGCAATTTTGATTTGCTTTACGAGGCCGCCGAGGCGATAAGCTATGCTCAGCGAGCCGAGGCGTCACGATCACAAGCAAGCAAAAGATCATGATGATTCGGATCATGACAATTTAGCCTATCTGCACGTGATAGGCATCGAATCAGTTCTTGGCAATCTTGAACGTCAGCGATAGTGACAGGCATTGAAGGTGTGAACGACACAACCAACCCAATACCCACCCTTAAATCACAGCTGCACATCAATTCAAGATGGCTGGCGGTGGTCACAACAGTGCGCAAATCCCTCAGATGCCAGCTTGACCGCGTGCCCATGAACTAACACCTTCACAGGTCTCGCCTTTGACCCGGCGTTGGTCAAGTACAACCGTACGCTTGCGACTTGAGAAGAATGCGCCGACGATATTCAGGTTCTAATCGCGACTACAGAGATGCAAGTGGAGCGTTACAGACATTTCAAGTGGACTCCCCGTACTGCCTGGCTCTCAATCCTCTTCGCTGTTGCCATTCCCAGCTCGCTTTACTACGTCGCCAACAAGACTGATGTGAGTCACCTTTTCATAATCTCCGACCGTGAGAGCTGGACGCCAAGAGCTGGAAACCGCACTGGGAGAAACGGATAAGAGGAGGACATTTGGAGAGAAGAAACATGGCATTGGACGGAGCCCTGAATGATCAATGGCAAAGACGACACATGGAATGAACAGGCACACAGCATGACTCTTTTGCTCTGGAAGATTGGACACCAGAGACGCATGGATGGAGAACCGTCGGCCCAAGGCGTCCACTTTCAAGATTTCAATTATGGCTAGGAGGGCGCATTCTTAAGATGACGAATGCTAACCACGGTCTCTATAGGGCAAGTACGAGCTTCGCGGCAAGAGAAGAGGAGACACCATGAAGGAGTTCTAAGTCAAGGGACAAGGGACGAACGCGAGGTCACAAACGAATGCAACGTTGAAATTGGGGAAGATACAACAATTATACCACCATGTCAATACCCACCCACAAGATTAACCTATACTGTTCTCTTGGTGTTATTCACCATGGCTGTGCTGTTTGTATGATAGCAGATAGCCTGTCTGAGGTCAAGTTAAAGTACTTTGCACGCGGAAAACTCGGGCTGTATTCCGAAACCATGATGGCTGTGTAAGCCTTGTGCCTGACCTCTCGACATATTATCTATTTAGAACTTGACGTTTGGCTGGCCTAACCCTTTTGTATCAGACTGATACTGGGGACGAAAGACTCGCTCGAAATTGAAAGAAGCAGCATAAACGTCTCGCTGTTGGCGATGATACAAAACACAAAACAGAAGATACAAGAATAGCAATGCCCTCTTTTGCACACGAGAGGAGATCCTCACACACCCCTGTGCCTGGCAGTGATCGTCGCTGTGTGTTGCGCTGTGCATGGGGTTGCCCGGGACGAAATTCGTTGATACGAGACGGTGCAAGGACCATCGAACGTCAGAGCACTTTTGCAGAAACCTCAACAACTTCGAGTTTACTCCGTATCTGCTCCTCTTGCAGCCCGCACGAGTACCAGGGCTGCTGCTGTACTTCTGTTACTCCAGATGTAAGGCCCACAAATATTGCTGCGGGTTCGTCTGTCTGCAGCGCTTTCCGCCGACGCGTCAACACTTGTGGATGCGATTCAGACTCGGATCCTCGTTTTAGAACACCTCAAGCACCAATGGGATCCCTGTACAAGATCTTCTCTGCTCTGGTCACTGAGGTGATTTTTTACGAGTAGGTGTGGTGATCAGTAGGAGTACCATGTCGTGACTTATCTATGCCTGCTGCCCCGACTGCAGGTCGCATCTTTCGCTCGCTCTTGTCCTATCTTTTGCGACCTTTGTGTACCCTTTGGAAGCATTTTGGTGGTGCCTCTCTATCTTGTCTGCAGACCCCTCGCTCTCGCTCCTCCCACACAGAACTCACGTTTGTGATTTACTTTCGTGACTTGCTTCAAGATGCAAGAAAACAAAGCTTTCCTACCGGAAGGCACTTCACCAGAAACAGCATACCAAGGCGCACAGCTGAATAGCATGGATATGGCATCTACCACATCAAAATGGAATCCAATGGGCTGGCAAAAGAAATGGAAAATTACAGCAGTCGTCGCCGCGATCATTGCCATTATCGTTATTATTGTTGCAGCAGTAGAGGGCACCAAACATCACAAGTCAAAGAATTCCTATCCGGATTACCACGCACTGAATTATACCCTCGAGGATCGATGGCAGGGAACCAACTTCTTCGACAACTTTGAATATCATTCTACAGCCGATCCTGCCAATGGCTTTGTCAAGTGCGCAGCTTACCAGAAGCTATCTGACATGACTTCTGCTAACATACATGCAGCTACGTGGATCAAGCTACTGCCATATCCACCAATTTGACTTACGCTGGCGACTCATCTGCTTTCTTGCGAGCAGACTCTACGGATACCAATGCAAAGAACGGTCGCAATTCTGTACGCATCACGTCTAAGAAGCAATTTCACTCCGGTCTCTTTGTGTTCGACATTAAGCACACCCCATATGGCTGTGGAACATGGCCTGCTGTTTGGTTAGCGGACCCAAGCGACTGGCCTGGAAATGGAGAAATCGACGTTGTTGAAACCGTCAACCAAGGAAACACTGGAAACCAGATGGCTCTACATACATCCAAAGGGTGCAAGATGAATGCACGGCGCGCTCAGACCGGCACTGTCCATGGTACGTACATAAGGATACAGGGTCAACAACCGCCCAGTGGTGTCTCCGATCCTGTCTCATCAGCTCCGAGCCCTATCACAATGCAGAGTTCTGTTCACAACTGGACGGGATCCACTGAGAGGCTTGAACTGATTCGCGAACTGGCAAGCTCTCAGTGGAGGCCTCCGGTTCTTGGACACCACTCTGCATTTTGACAGGCGCTGTAGTACACCTCTATCGCATGGGAAACATGCTAATGCTGTGACCTACAGGGACCAACTGCTACAATGGCACGAACGACAATGCTGGTTGCGCAGTGATGGGAGCTTCCAGCTCGTACGGCGCTGAAGCCAACGACGACGGTGGTGCTGTCTACGCAATGGAGCTTCGCGATGCTGGCATTCGCATGTGGATCTTCAACCGCGACTCGCCTCCTGGAGATCTCAGACCAAACAACGACACTACTCCTGACCCCTCAACATGGGGTCTGCCCATTGCCGACTTCCCTAGCACTGATTGTGATGTTGGATCTCACTTCAAGAACCAATCAATCATTGCAAACATCGACTTCTGCGGCTCTTGGGCTGACAGTGTTTACTCGACTCAGTTCAAATGTCCTGGAAAGTGCGAGGATTTTGTCGCAACCAATGCTACAGCTTTCGAAAAGGCTTACTGGGAATTTGCAAGCTTTAGAATTTACTCGACGGATAAGTAAGGTCGTCTTTTAACCTACTCCAACTGCTTCTTATGCCGACACGATACCCTCCGTTTCTTGATGATTATTGGCGTTCAGAGAAGGAGATAAATTATGGTGGCCAGACGGTTCTGGTCTTGTGCATATGCATCAGGTTTCATGATATGATTAGATAGGAAATGAACAGACTTACGATTCCTTTTCCAACTATATCGTCCACCGAGGGTTTGGGTCTGCGAAAGCTATTCGTTGCACCTTTATGGTTTTGTGTTTGTACCCTCACGCGAAGCTACCTTGCTCAAGGTTGCCTTCTGTTGCCTTCGAGAGCTCAAGTATAAATAATAAGTCCCACCGTTGACGACATCAAGACCCCGCGCCGCCGATCTGCGGGTGTTTTCTGTCTTGGTGCCTGGCAGCTCGAGCACACCTTGATGCTTGCTTACACATTACGACTCTTCTTTGCAGATATACCATACCATTGCTGGATTATACTACATTTTGTAAACCTGTGTGAATGTACTCTTGACCAGGTCCTGGGCTTCGAGGTCTGATGTTACAAACGAAACAACCTGCTTTGCTCGAAACACCAGGTCGCACATGCATGGGTTCACAGTATTGAAACAAGACAAAAATCTGGCTGGGTTGTCAAACTCCTGTTTTTATGACTGGATTCGAGGCCGAAAACTTTTCTGGCGGCCTGCGAGCTAGACGGCAGAGTTATCCGTGGCAGACTATGTCTGAAGAACGTCGTGAAGCACGCCGCGAAGCACGTAGAGCAGAGTCGCCGCCCAATCCGCGAGACCGTCGTCGACGTCGTTTGAATTCTTCGACTGCAAACAACTTGGCGCATCCGACTGAACTCGACGTCTTCTCTTGGCTCGAACAACAAGACTTGACTCGATCAGCTGTGCCGGCGCAAACAACGCCCTTCACCAATTCCCGCACTTCTCCTCCACCTTTACGCCAACCCAATTCATTGACTTCTTCAAATTCAATTATTGATCAAGAAACGCGACGTGTTGCCGCCATGCGGGACCAAGACACCACAATGGAAGACCATGATGCTGGTCCATCTTCGGCATTCCATCCACGCCCACTCATTGATATTGATGCTGACGATCTATCAATCACCGGTCCTGTTGGTGACCGTTCAGTCAATTCACGACGTAACGGACCCCTCTTGAACATGGGACAGATCGTTTCCAAGAACCAACCCGCATCTGCGCCTACTGAACTGCAATCTCTGTCGGCCGCTGACAGGGATGACTTATCATCTGAAACATCAGAAAGCTCACAAGAAAGTGGTGGTGTGAGACTTTGGCCCTCTAACGAAGCAGTCCCAGCTCCTCGCTCTCTATTCACTGGCAACAACATAGCTCGCCTGGACTATGGACGTAGTATCTGGGATATGGCAGGACAAGCGATTGAGGACGATCGTTCTGCAAAGAAATCGACATATCCTGAAAACTCTGCACTACTTCTCGCCTATCAAATGGACCGCAACACTCCTGAGCCCACGCTGCGCTTCTTGCCGTTCGTTCCCGTGTCACTGAAGAGAAAGAACAAGAGCAAGAACGAGCGCTTCATGGTTCAACCTTCGCACAAGCAACGCATTGATGCTTCTCAGTTGACCGCCAGGAGAGCACAGTGGGTAGCAGGTGAGTTTCCCGTTGAGCTGTTCGAACTCATCAACCAATATCTCTCCCGCGACGACATCAAGTCGATGCGTCTGGTGAGCAAGGAGTTTGAGCGTGGTGTATCAGGCTCTCTGTTTGATACGGTTGTTGTCCCCTTCAACACAGAACTGTACGAGATGATTGAGCAGAAGGTTGCAAAGCGCGACTTGAAGGGCAAGCGCAGAGCTGATGACCCTATCAACAACTTTGTTGACCTGGAACCTGGCTCACTACACTGGAAGAATGCCCTAGAAGACTCAGATGACAAGGTCTACCGCGGTCATGGGCTCAAGGTTTTCGAAGGCTTTGGCCACCATATTCGTCGCTTCGGCATGAGCTTTGAGATCAAGGAAGACGCACTCCAGAACCCGCCCCAGAAGAACAAACTTGACAGCCATGAGAGCTACTTCGGTTCATACGAATGGCCATCAAAGGAGTATACCCGCTATGAACTGCTCGCTGGTCTTGAGCGTACAGCAGACGAAACCTCGCAAATGAAGTTGGCCTTCTCACACTTGTCAGTGGTTCAGCAGCTCGCACTTTCCATGGATAGCGGCCTTGGATGGATGAATGGACCCGACAAGTCATTACGCAGCATGATCCTGCAGCGCCCTTCGCCGCTCTTTGGTTGTTCACACGGCATAGTAGACGCACAACAACAGGAGCGCATCAGGTTGTGGGAGGCTATCGAGTCTGCACATGACAGACTGGGTGCTCTAGAGGACTTGAAGGAGGGCTCTCTCGAACGCGTGAACTTGGATGAGAACTTCTTCTACCGTCCCCCATTCTCGACCACTCCCTACGCCTCTCCTGCTTTGTGGGCCACTGCTCCTGTCCAACCAATCGCCGCTCTGGTGCCTGGTGTTTCTGACAGTGATGGCCTTGATGCTGCGGAGACTGGAGTACTGTACATTTCCCCTCCCGATACACGCGATCATCTATCCCACTCAACTGAAGCTCAGAGACTGGAGTTCTCGAGAAGACTCGAGAAGTTTAGTCCTGCCAGCTTGGGCGTCCATCAGAAGGAGTGGCTCTTGGAGGCTGAATGGGCCCAGAGAGCCTTCCTCACAACATACATGCTCGGAGTTGTGGACAACAGCTCGGTATTTGGCAAGGTATCGGCCCTGAACTTCCGTGTCTCCAGCCACCTGGTACCCTTGCTCTGTCGCCATGACTTCTGGACCGCTCTCCCGAAGTTGCAAGAGGTCACGCTTGCTGTCATCCCTGATTGGCGTACTGTTGAGAGAGACGAGGCTGGTATCGTTGAGACTAAGGACGTTGACCCATCGGTTGCTGTCGAGAAGACACACAGTCTGCTTCAAGACTACATTGGTGTCAGACTGAACGTTACTAAACTCAAATTCTCTTGGGCCGCTGGTGGCGAGCACGCCGAGGGCATCTTTGCTCGTAACCACCACATTTTGCCCGCTCCGGTCACCACCATTGCTCGCTCGGCAACTCTCGCCTTGAAGGACGATGACTTGATTAATCTGCCATACATCAGGGATCTTACTTTCTCTAACTGCTGGTTCACACCAGTCTCCATCGTGGCAATGGTCAAGAAGCTGCGCAAGAAGTCCCTCAAGAAGATCAAGTTTGACTCTGTTTCTCTTACTGCTATGCCTCGCGCCGCCAATGTCGGGGTTAATCCTATCAATCATGCCAACCCCAACCAGAACATGTTTGCGGCCCAACAAGCTCCAGGTCCTGGTGTGGTCATGCTCGGTGGTCATTTCGCTGCTCAATTCGGCGCCCAGATATGGCAAGGTCCGCCTGCAGGTGTGCCTGTTCAACAATGGGCTCAGACAATGTTACAGAACCTGAATGCCGTGACGCAGCAACAAGGTGTTGTACTGTACCAGGTTCCTCAGATCTGGACCAACCACCCAATGGGAATGACAATGCAGCAGATTCATGGTATGCTAACTGGACTTGTCGCTGGCAATATTCAAGGCGCTCCGCCGATGGCTCAACCTGGAATGCTCTACCAGCTTCCGCAACAACAACAGCAGGCCGGCGCAGCCCAATTCCCTCAGATAGCGCCGCCTGCAGCACTCCCACCGCCACCTCCTCACGTACAGGCTGGCTGGCTTTTGCCTCCTCAGCCTGCAGCTCAAGCCGCTCCTGCACCTCAGCCCAGCAACAGACCTTGGTACGAAGGACACCGTACTGGCTCCTGGGTGAATGCGATCGATAAGATAAGTCCAGGACCCAGACTTGAGATGTACTCACCTCGTGACGAGTTTGAGCCTGCACCTGAGCCGCGCAANAAGGGCCTCGTGTCGGCCGAGTTCAAGTCATGCGGCTATGTACAGCTTCGTTCACCGACCTTTGGTGATCAGAACAACATTGAAGCACCTGCTGCGTACCGCATGAGCCGCCACTTCATCCGTCGCCAGAGCCTCCTGTCACCAGCCATGCTCACTACCCAAGACAAGCTCCTTGGCACGATTGTACAATACATGTCTGAGCACGAGACGGATGCGCTTCACCACGCATGGGGTATGACAACGGGCTGGAGTGACGCAAAGCTCGCCGAAGAGGCCGAGTATGATGGCTATCTCGCTGGAGGTACTGGCCGTTTCTCAGGAAGCGTGACCAAAGACTCGATTATCCAGGAGGCTTATTCTGCTCAGCACTGAGCACTTTTGGTATTTGATGAGCGACGATACGAGATTCATGTCAGGAGTAACTACTGGAAATGGCGTTGGTTGCATTTTTGACGATTGTCAAGCATTGTTTTTGTTCTTTTCAGCATGGCAAGTTATCGAGGGAAAAATTGGCCACTCTGGTTGACTTTTGAAAGGGTGGATGCAAATGAACTTGACATGATTGAGACAGAGAGCAACAGACTCTGATAATGAGGCAGGATGAAGAGAGTTGATACACAAGAAGTTTAGTATAAAAGCCAATGAAAAGTGTAGAGTATTGTATACTACCGGATCAGATGCAGGTGGTGAAATCAAGAGTAGAAACGGTTGCGAGGTTTGGACGGATATGGCAGCGACAAGATCCGAGATAGGAGATTGCTCGCGGAGCATGGCGGAAGTCGCGCCGGATCGAATGTGCCAAGCCGATGGATTTCTAGGAGCTTTCTTGACATGAGAGTCCAAACTTTGAGAAGCATCCCCTGAACTACAATTCACCTGATTCCAGTAACTTACTACTGTCTGAGAGCTGTAGATCAGCACCTTCGCCCACAGCTCGTCACCAACCGGCAGCACTTCTGTTCTTGCCGCGCCCATCGAAACGCCGACTCGACATCAGCCCACCAACCATCCAGCTCCCGGATTGAAGGCCCTCTGTCTTATACAACCTACGCCGTGCGCTTTTTAGTGCCGGAGACTTTCTCGCGACTCACCAAGTGCATCGACCCATATCCGAAACCCCACACAATCACAATGTCAGCCAGAGTCGCCGTTCAGGCTCCTGCGCAGGATGCACAAGTGCCCACCACAGATGCGCCCAAGGAGAACATATTCATGTTCGTGCCAAACTTGATTGGTATGCTTATGTCTGCTCGTTTGCGCCTTCAAGAGCTGACATGAATCCANGGCTACGCCCGTGTCTTTCTCGCAATCGGCTCACTAAACTACATGCCCCTCCACCCTCGAACATGTGCCCTCTTATACAGCATATCATGCTTGCTGGATGCTCTCGATGGCTACGCCGCACGTAGCTTCAACCAGTCCACAAAGTTCGGTGCCGTGCTGGACATGGTGACTGACCGTTGCACCACCACCTGTCTTCTCGTCTTCCTGTCAACCGCCATGCCACGCTGGAGTATGGTCTTCCAACTCCTCATCAGTCTCGACTTTACCAGTCACTACATGCACATGTATGCCACTCTCGCCATGGGCGGCAGCGGCAGCAGCCACAAGAACATTGATGCAAAGAGAAGCAAGATCATGCACCTCTACTACACCAACCGCACCGTCCTGTTCGTGTGCTGTGCCTTGAACGAGCTCTTCTTCATTGCCCTTTACCTGCTCGCTTTCTCTTCGCCTTACCTTACCCCTTCGCTCTTGCAACCCACTGGTGAGGGTGCTTCTTTGCAGCCAGGTTCGCCAATCATGCCCCTTAAGCCTTCGACCATCTTCTCCAGCCCATGGTCCGCCGGCGCAATGGAAATGGCCAGGTGAGTTTCCTTCTTTGACCTTTTCTTTAACTTGACAAATTTCTGACTGATGTGACTATGTAGAGCCAACAAGATGGATAGTACCGTCCCCTGGATCCTAGTCGTCATCTCCGCTCCCGTTATGTTGTTCAAGCAATGGGTCAATGTTGTCCAGATCGTCAAGGCCAGTGAGTGGCTCGCTCAGGGTGATCTCGCCGATCGCGCAAAGGCCGGTCTGCCCAAGAAGACACAATAGATTTTACCGCTTCCAAGAGAAAGAGAAGGGATTTTGCCATAAACAGAGGCCAAAGAGGACACATGGAGAGGGATAGATCCGAGATAGAGGAGCGTTGCTTTTGCTCTCAATTCTCGGTCTCTTGCATCCCAAGCTTCGCATCCATGAGACAGCATTCAAAAGACGCAAAGAGCTACCCTCAAAACTCGCAAGACTCGACGATCGCAGTCGCTTGACACTTGCCCTATGACCGGCCGGGATCTGCAGCGACAAG
This sequence comes from Aureobasidium mustum, assembly GCA_903819665.1. Lineage (NCBI taxonomy): Eukaryota > Fungi > Ascomycota > Dothideomycetes > Dothideales > Saccotheciaceae > Aureobasidium > Aureobasidium musti. The sequence goes on from CAIJEO010000013.1 coordinate 1,506,893, forward strand.
CTCGACATCTGCCTCACTTCAAAACATCTCTTTTGACTACGCATACCTATCCTCTTCAGCGCCTTTTTCTTTTTCTTTTCTTGTACCACCATTTTCTTCCCAAAGTCTTTTAGCCGGTTGCTATGCCTCAGCCTGTCACAATGACTCCAGGCTAGGGTCAAAAATCTGATATATCACATTTACTTTTTTTAATCACAATTATGAAACCTGTTGGGTGTATCTTCCACCCAATGACCGACCTTGTGGGAACTTTGCCGCGCAAGAGATAGATCAAGGGGCTCTCTTCTGCATGCATAGTCGGGTTGCACGAAACGATCGCACTTGCAGTATGTCTCGGATGGTTGCATGCTTTCCTCGATATCAATTTCACACGCGTGCAGGACGTGTCTTACGTGCCTCTTTCCAGCAAAGCAGGGCTGGGAGAGCGACCCAAAGTCAATCTCATCACACGCCAGATCCAAGAATCCCGAGAAACCGGTAAAGTTGTGGGCTGGCCCTGTGCGTTTGTGGTCATCGAATCGTGTGAATCTCGATATGCAATCTTGAGGTGGCTGGTAAAAGCGATAGATGGGCTTTTATGAATCTCGATACTCTTCCCAAAACGCCAAACGCGCCCCAAATGACGAATTCGAATTTATTCTAAGCCAGCAAAGGCCAATGACGGAAGGTGAATAATATGTGACATATGACACGACGATTTCCTGTGGTTTGACATTGACGTTGACGTTGGTGGGATGCCTTATTATAGCCTTTCCTGGTGGGTTTGACATGCGCTCTGCGAGTCGTGGGATACGAAAGCAAGGGCACACAGCTGCAAGAGGTTTACGAGTGCTACAGAGATACCAAGGCATAGTGGATCTAAGTCCGCGTATGCAGTTTGTTTGCACAAAAGGATGCAGATGGATCTGCTTTTGCATAGGCGGGTTGCCCTTCACGACCGCACATCCACAAAGCGATCTACCAAAGTTACTCTCTTTACAGTTGATGCAAAGGAAGGCACGAACAAAAAGCATTGATACTTGTAGCACCCAGCATTGGCAAAATCCCAACTCCGCAGGATGGGATCTTGAGGATGCATTGATGCCGGAAACAACGGCCTGCTCGCATAAGTACGAAACGCAATGACTTGATGGCAGTGGAGATGTTTGAGTTGCCGACATAAGTTTTGCATATTTGGTATAGGCTAGGGTATTGCACAATGTCCCGAGCGTTTTACTCTTCATCATCATCGAGTGATGTGTTGATGATCACTACATTGTCGAGTTTGCGATTCGCGAGTGGGCAGTATATCAAAGAAGATGGCATGCATACGTTTCGAAATGGCCCGCCTTACGCAACTTTTCATGCGTGGGTGATCTGAGACACAATCGCGTATGAAAAGATGGAAATGGAAAAATCACATGGCTGGGGGATGATCGCGCGGCAAAGAAGGTAAGCGGCGCGTCAAAGAAGAGTAAGCGGGCCGCATGTTCTGCAACCTGCTTTTGCACAAGAGCTGATGAATGGCCAAGAGCCAGCAAAATCAAGGCAAAGGTGAGGTGAGGCGCGTATTCCTCTAAGAGTGCTCTCCACAAGGCCACCCAGACGAGAAGGAAGCGCGACACGTGCTATGAGAAAGCATACTTTGCTGTGCCTTGGAAGTGGGCACTCTTTGACCATGGCAGCAGCGCCCTTTTCGATAGCAAGTTCGATAGTGACAAAGCTGCGATCGCAATCCTTCAACAGGACCAGAAGAGATATTTGTCAAGTTTGTGGCATTATGAATAGCCATATCGCTACGGAAGGTCTTCCTTCATCCTTCAAGCATAAACCTGGTTTTTGGCAAGGCGCAAGCAAGCAAGCGTGGGATTTCATTAGTGCTCTCTCTGCTCCGCCTTTTCTGGAAATTAATTTGTGGCCGGGTCGATCATATTGAGGGGGATCTCTCTTATGTGCAAGTGATAGGCGGGAGGATCTGTTGATATCAGAAAGTGCAAATAACTTTGTCTTGACATGCTTTTTCTATACACAGTGACAACCAATGGAGGAACATAGACAGGGAACAATGGCAGATGTCATGAAATGTCGACCAAGAAGTCTTGAGATGATCGTTGGACGGGCGAACGCATGCGAGCCACGGTACAGACCAGCGGAACTCAAAGGATGAAACATGTGGATCCCGAATCTCATCGATGTTGCGCTGCCGGCGGGCTAACCTTAATGCTTGTGCCCTTTCACCTCGTACGTTGAGACTTTCCTGGTTCGGCCTCGGCTCCAGCCCCCCTTTGTATTGCGAATATGTCATTCTAAGGCAATCGTCCATTACTCTCATTTTAGGAATTAGGAGAGATGATTAAAACCAGGAACGGTGAATGGGGAAGGGTGGCTCTTATTAAAATGTCGCACATGGACCTTCCTCTAATCTTTTTTTTCTTCTTCTCTCTTAGACCCCCCATTTAGGAGTGATTTGCGACAGATCTACTATTCAGCTACGACCAAGGGCCAACACACAGACGACCGCGCAGCAGAAGCATACCAAACCCGGCGTTGGGGAACACAGCATTAGCCTTGTGGAGCAACCAAAAGCGAAGAAGCATCAGCCCTCTACGGCGCTGCGCTCCTGCCTACCGTGCCATCGCGAAAAACGTCCCGCGTGCATAACTCTACCCTTTCACGCTTGTTGCTTCATCAAGATTTCCAAGGTCAACCCCGGCTGTCCTTTTGCCGGATCCAGACATACGCCGCTCCGGGGGATCCACCACAAGGGCAGGGTAGTCACTAGCTGAGAAGGCCGAAATCCACCGCCAGCCCCCAAAGAAGTGTCGTCGAGTTTGTTTCGAAAGAGGATCGCCTGTGCAGACGTAGTGCCTACCAAGACGGGAGACGTACTGCAGGCATAAGAGCCTTGTTCCTTGTCAGCAGGCTCACTATTACTGCAACCCCTCCCCTCCACAACATTTCAACTTTTCCCTTGTTTCATTTTTGTTTCTTGGAGAACCTTGCATAACATAGCAAAGCAAGATCTATTCTCGAAGAAGTCAATTCAGATACATACACAAGAAGCAACATCCTTTGACTAGGCTCGTTGCCCTGAAACACAGTCATGGACTCGACCACACTCGTTACCTTTCTCTAGTAAGTCACCGGACTTGAGTCCGAAACTCGAGACGACAACATGCTTACAATCCTACTTTTAGTAAATCAAGACCGGATGTTCGCACAGTCGAACTCTTTGGCTCATGGGACAACTTCTCAAGACCGTATCGCATGCAAAGTGATGGCCACAGAGGTCGTGGTGTCTGGACTGGATGCCACTCCTTCGAGAATATCATCTGTGATGGTGATCGCATCAACCAACTCAGACCCAGAAATGGTGCTTTGAAACAGGGTGGAACTTACTGGTACTACTACAAACTCGACGATGCCGAGGAAACTTGCGACCTAACCGCCTCAACAACATGTGCCTGCCCATTACTACCTGGTCAAATGGTCAACGTACTGGAGATCCCTATCGAAGTGATTGAGGCACCTCAAAGATCCAGCAGCGCCTCGGCCGACCTGCCAACTACTATGGAGCACCCAATGACCATCAACCCCGAAGACAGATACAAGAAGATCTACAGCAAGCCGCCTACCAAACTCCCTCGCTACTACTGCTCTAGTGACGCATTGCGCGAGAGATTTGCTGCGGATGCCACAATGTCGAGGGACCTCAGATTTAGAGAACGACCCTCATCCCGTGGTCTCAGGTCTGTGAAACGCGTTCGTCGTGAGGAGCCTGAATATCAAAGACCCGGTGCATGTCAGATCGATGCTTCTTGGGATGATATCTCAGCGCTAGCCAACGTTCCCGATCTGACGCAGAGCATGAACGACCTGCCGGAACTCCGACCTTTCGCTCCTTGCCCTAGTGCTTCTCCTGAAGAGAGACCAGTTACTCGAGGCGGAGGACACTTTACTGATCTTACCAAAGGCTTGGGATTCTCGTTCTTTGGCTCGCTCAGACAACCAAAGAAGAACACGCACCGTCTTAGCCAAGAGTTCACAATGGAGTTCGAGGGTTCGCCATCGCAAATTCCTCAATATGACGGCGCCTATGACGAACCTCAATCTACACAATGGCCTCTCAGTCCTCCTTTGTCAGAATTGGCAGACGAAGAGAACTGGCCCTTGCCACCTCTGGACCGTTTCAGACCCTCTTCTTCGCACACTCCTCTTCATGGTCCATCAACACCGACTTCTGCAATTCCCATTCTCAACCTCAACAACCAATCTCAGTCTCGAACCAGCACATTCCACCAGCCTTTAAGATCGCCAGCACTTTCTTCCTCCGTCGCATCAGACGACTTCCACCCTGGTTTCGGACCCAGCAAAAGCATACCCGGCAGCTTTGACATGGCCTCTCCGACTTTCACAGCCGACACACTCGACTCGTCCTTTTCCTCCAGTCTCACAACACCCGATCGCCTAAGTTTCAGCCTTGACACCTCCAACCACAACACCGAGCCCTCCGATATCAACACCGCAAACTTCCAATCCGGACTCGAAGACCTAAGCAACCGTCTCTCGACCCTCTACACCAGCCCATCCTCATCCCACTCGGACGACTTCAGCGACTTTGGCGAATCCCACACCAAGAAGACAGATTTCCTCTCTTTCTTTCCTCCTCGCGCTGCACCTTTGTACCTCCAAAACGTGCAAGCCCGTCGCAGCAGAAGCAGTGGCGATTGCGAGCAAAAATCCAATGCGAGTTGTTTGACTCTCAAACCATCCAAAACCGGCACCGCAAGAGGCGAAAGACCGTTTTCTTTGTGTTTGCCGGTTGGGGCTGGAGAGTGGGATGCAGAGGATCATGGTTTCTCTAGTGATGTTTTGGGGGCTTTGGGGTTGGCTTGATGTGTGGGTTTGTTTTTATATGGTGTTATGGATTGTGCGAGAGCGAGGAGTTGTTTTGCTTCTGGTGTTACAGTTGGCTCTGATGGCTTATGTCCACTTTCCAATTCTTTCTTGTATATAGTTGTTCCCGAATAAGATACACTTACTATCCAAATCTGCTTCATCAGAACCTCTTCCACCGTCCTTACTAGATGGTTCTCTCTTTATTGCTCTATGCCACTTTCCTCGTGAATGAGCTGTGGCTCGCGATATCTAACAGACTTACCTGCTTCTTTACAGTCTATTTTCCAACATGTTTTCGTGAATCTATCACTCCATCAAAATGGCTACTTGCGTACTTTGACATCACACACGTTTTCTTCTTGAGCTAACCACCCACCATATATATAAAGAGAACTTCGAGCGCTCTAACTCTCACCCTGACGAACAGAAGATAAGCAAAACCTATGGCCTGATGTCAATATACACATCGTTGTCGTGGAGCCAAAAGGAAAATACAAAAAAAAAAAAAGAGAAAACCAAGTGGTTGTTAGTGTCACCCTGGTATCTCATCTGAGCAAAATATGTATAGAGCTCTGCGACATGGATGTCACAACCCGCCAGCATTTGGACACTTGATCGAATACACTGACCAGTCAGTATGGCAGCAATTGCATTGCATCGATACTGAGAAAATTCAAGGTTGTAGACATTTGGAGGGAAATCTTGATGAGAAGGCGAAAACGGCCAACCGAAGGTCACGGAAGTGGTAGAGATATGTTGATTTGCGCGTATTTGGTATCATTTTTTCTGGTTCAGATATTATCAGAGAACAAAGGTCAATCTTGCTTCGCTTGATTGGTATCTCTTGTTCTCCTCGCCGTTCCTTATTCATGTCATGCAAAACCACGAGAACAGAAAGACAAGCTTAGAACGCTCGAGAAGCCGAGGAAGAGGGATTTCATGTCAATTCGTTACAATCTATCTGCCACGCAGAGATGGTTAGTACACAAAATCAACCCTCAAGGTGGTGAAGTCAACTCACTTGGCAGGAGGGTTCTGGATGAACTCGACACCCTTGCTGATGTTACCACCCAGGCCCTCGTAGCACTTGGTCAAGAGCTTCTTCTCGTAGTCGTTGGCGGAGGAAACGACGTTGATGGCCTTCTTGGCACCCTCGGGGCCGAGCTCAACGGGGACGGAGAAGAAGTCACAACCGGTCTCCTTCTGGATAGCGTCACCGCCGTCAACACCGGGCAGGTAGACGAAAGTGGGCTCGGAGACGGAAGACTCGCCCTTGACGGCCTTGAGCACGTTCTCGGCGAAGCGGAAACCGGCGTAGGCCATGGAGAGGGTAGCGGAGCCGGCACCGTCCTTGGCCTTGACGACCTCGTCACCACCGAATTGGACNNACCTGCGAGAGGAACGAGTCAGTTCCAATGGATAGCAGGGAGAGCGTCACAAGAACTTACGGTTGGTCAGAGCATCAAGCTTGTCCTCAGGGACGTTGACAGCAGGCTTGGCCTGGCTCCACAGAGGAACAATGGTCTCGCCGGAGTGACCACCAATGACGGGGATAGTGGTCTTGCTGGGGTTGCTCTCTCCAGTGATCTCTGCAACAAAGGTCTCTGCGCGGACGACGTCGAGGGTGGTGACACCGAAGAGCTNTTTGGGGTTGAACTTGCCGGCGGCCTTGAGGACCTCAGCGGCGATGGGGACAGTGCTGTTGACGGGGTTGGAGATGACAAGGACAAAGGCGTCAGGGCAGTATTCGGCCACACCCTTAACAAGGTCGCGAACGATGCCGGCGTTGATCTTGAAGAGGTCGTCACGGGTCATGCCAGGCTNTGCCTGTTGCAGGAGTGTTAGTCGTTGCTGTACCCTGTTGTTTTGCGGATACGACTTACGGGGAATACCAGCGGGGATGATGACCATGTGAGCACCGGTGAAGGCGTTCTTCATGCCATCGTCCTTGGGGAGGAAGCCCTGAACCTTTGCGGGCGTGGAGATGTGAGAGAGATCGGCAGCAACACCGGGAGTGTTGACAACATCGTAGAGCGAGAGCTCGCTGACCAGAGGGCTTGACTTGACGAGAAGAGACAGAGGCTGGCCAATGCCACCAGAGGCTCCGGCAACGACTACAGACGGTATACCATGTCAGCTCCTGTCTCTTTGAGACTGCGAGAGGTCTCATTACATACCAACTTTGACCATAATTGCGGTGTTTGTGAAGTGAGAAGGAAGAGTGGGTTTGAGGAGAGGAACTGTTCAAAGAGTATAGAACAGAAGGAAGTATTGCGAGAGAAGAGGAGTGAGGAGTGAGGAAATAGGAAGGATGACTTGTCTCGGACTTGGGAAACTCAGCTGCACCTGCCAATGCTGCTCTTTGCATGTGAGAGCTTGGACCGCCCCGAACTCTCCCCCGCTTCGGCCTTTGAGAGCTCATTCCCCATTGCCCCTCCTCGTTCATATGCACTAACAATAGACCGACATACGCCCTCCGCATACCCGACCTGTACTCCTACTCAACACTCGTCCTTCTTGCTGTTATACAGCTTTCAATCCTCTTCGCCCTCTGACACTCTCACCATTCTCAATAACAGCATCCATCATAGCAAAGCCCGACCCATGACCCCGCCATGCCGAGGCCGGCTTCGGTTAACGAACAAACAGGGTCTTTACGGGTCACTCGTCTACTTGAGTATTTCTCCGATGTCATCAACGTAACGTACCAGAGCACCTTGGTGGCCAGAAGCAAGCCAACCTGCAAAACAGCCAAGGCTAGATGTATACAAGAGAATAACGCGGAAAGCCTGAGTATCTGACCTTCCGGTCTGTATTCGTGCGCCATCAAGACGCAGTGCCATAGTTCCGCAAACCCAAATACACTTGTCCCGTAATCTTCCTTGACGCTGTACCTATTGCTCCCTCCGTGGCTTCCGTCCTTGTTCCAATGCTTGTCTGTCTTATGTCTGGTCTGAACTCTGTTTTTGTTTGCTTTTATGCTCATAGTCGTGTAATAGTGGGGGTATCAAGTTGTTTGTCATGTTCTCGCTGCATCCATCCGTTCATACTTCGTACTGGTCCCTCTCGCCCTCGGCGTCATCTTCAGGTGCACGGTAATGATGTTGTCCGTCGTTACCACCCAATGATGGATCCGTCATTCTCGGTCCCTGCGGCGGGTACATTTGCTGAAAGCTAGAGTTAGCCCCTGGTTGCATCATTCTTCTACCTCATCTTAGAGCACTCACGGGTTGTTGCAACATGTTGTAGCCACCAGCATACATGTTGGGGTCGAAGCTATGTGGCTGTGTGTAGGTGGCCGAGGGTGCAGGAGGCGGGTACATGCCCTGCTGTGCCTGATACGCCTCTTGTGCCACGTGCTGGCCCATAGCACCGTAGTCTGTCGGCTGCATGTGCTGTTGTCCCTGTTCTTGACCTTGAAGCTGTGCTGCCGCGGGCGGAGCCTGCATCGAGGGTCCAGCGGTAGCAATCTGTGCATCTGGTGGGAAGCTGCCTGGTGGGAAGTCTTGTCTGCGTTTGTGTTGAGGAGTGGCGTCCTCACGAGGCACAATGTCGATGAGGAAGTCGAACATGTCGCTCTTCGCAAGAGCACTAGCAATGTCACTTCGTTGCAAGGTACGTCTCTTGTTCTCCTCTGCGTGGATCCATGCGCGCATGGTCAACTCGGTAATGAAGATGTCGCAGCCCTTTGCGAACAGGATGGGTGCTTCGGCTGAGATCATCTTGACTTCGGGGTCTGCCTTCATGACCTTCTTGATGCGAGCTAGCGGCAGCTGGTGGATTTTGTAGTCATGTTCGTCCGTCTCGAGCTTCGTGACCTGATTTTGCCAGTACGTGTTCAGGATGTCTCTGTAATTGCCCGAAAGTCCTTGGGATACNNCTATAGAGCATAACATGTCAGCGCGAAGCTCACAGCAGTGTTACATGTTCTGACTCACGTTTGACCATTGTCCAGTAAATGTCTCTGGTGGAGGGGCGCTGCCCTGCGATGCGATCTATATTTGATGTCAGCCAAAGTCGAGGAGCTGTCGCGCATAGCTCTGAACGTACATAGGAGCTAGCACCTGTGTCGCAAAGTCAGCTGGAGCACATTACAGTAATGCGCACTCTTTTCACCTACCGTAGTGACCACCATGGCTAGGATCATAGACCGGACCACCGTCGCGCCCATCATAGCGCTTAGGTGGAGGTACGTTGGAGCTGGAGTTCTGCATGGCGTTGTAATTCGGGTTCGACATGACTACGGAGTCTCGTGCTGTGTTGCTCGAGCTATATGCGCCGAAGGTCTACAAGACGGAAAACAGATACCGACGTCAGTACAACGAACTGGTGATAGAAAGGAAGATCAATGGAGATGTGATAGTTCGCGTCGCGTTGCCGAACCGCGGCGGCCGGAGTTCGCGCCCGACCCTCTCTCTCTTGACATGCTCTCGCAATATCAACGAAACTCCTTTTCGTTGCGATGGTATTTGAAACGCAAGACGAGAGGTATGAGGGGAACTCACTGACCTATGATTTGCTTTTGAGAAACCAGTAGAAACTCTGGCGAATCGGATGGCCTGGCTACACGCTGGGCCAGTACCCGTAGCCAACTTGTGACTGGACCGTACGAGTGGAGCTTTGACACGCTCTGGTTGGCAAACCAGACTTCGGAGCGAATCCTTGCCTGATACTGTCTGGCTGATAGGGATAAAATAATGCGAGCCACTGATATCGCAGATGAGAAAGTGAGTTGGTCGATGATTGGGGAAGAAAGCTGCTGTGATGCGCTTGTTTATGCAGGACTGGCCCCGACGAGAACAGAGAGTGCTTGAAGATAGAAGTACCTACAAAGGTCCCTACTTTTCCACGTGACTGCTTTCTATATATCTTGAACGCATGCTTTGCTGTCAATCGGCAGACGCCCGAGTACCATTTGTCAACTATGCCTTGTTTTCCTTTGCTTCTTCCCACTTTCCACATAAACAACACGCCTCCCTAGGTCCACCAGCCTTTCTTCCTTCAGCCGTGACGCTACCCATGGGAATACTTGCATAATCCACCACGCGATATGCACGTTGACATGATGCAACGTCACGGTGCTGTGAGGCAGAACTTGTTTTAGAGATGTTGGTGCTACATGTAGCAGAGCGAATCTCACCAAGGTGTCAGCAAGGCAGTTGTGTTTGATATGAGATGAAGTTGTGCAAGGCATGGAAGGGCAGAAACTTATATCGACAGATTTAGAAACCATGAAATCCTCCTTTTACCATTTTATACAAGAAATACTGTACACAGCCAATGGGCGCCTTCAAAATGCGAAGAAAAGTAGAAAATCCTCAGCCTAGTTGGATTTGCCGTAAGTACCCATAGGTGCCAGGGAACCAGAAGCACCCTTGAAGATGTTGTCGTGGATCATGCCATCGACATCAGCATCGTTGATGCGGTCGCTGCGTCTGCCGAACAACTTCAGTCTCTCGTCAATCGAAGCCTTGGCCTGTTCAGCCTGCTCATCCATCTCTTTGCTGACATCCAGACTTGAGTACTCCCACACGTTTGCCTTCATACCCACACCGTAGTAAGCGTACTTTTGCAAGAAACCGAGCCAGATCTGCACAACCTCGGGGTGCCCATCTTGAATCTGAATCAATCTCCTCAATGTGATACGCTCAAAGTTCTCTTGACTCTTCTTGTGTACGAAGTTGGATCTGGGAACGGTCCAGCGCTCGGTGATCTTGGGAAGCGGCACAGGGCCCTTGGCGGGAAGATTGAGGTAGTAGGCGGCGCGAAGAGCGAAGTCGGCGAAAAATTCGAGGTTGCGCACGCTGTAGGAGCGTAGTTGAAGGTCGGCGGCGGGGACACCGTGTGTCGGTGTGCGCTTCAGAGGCTTGAGGTAGTTGAGATGGATGGAACGAGGGAGACGAAGTGCTTCGAGTTCGCGCTGGATCTCAGGACTGAAGAAAGGCTCGCGTGCTGGGAGTGTGACACCTCGTGCTCTGTGATTGAAGGCGTCTTAGTTTCCATGTTTGGTCGGTCGGCCGGCTATCTTGTGATCTTACTCTTGCGCGGTCTGGCTCATGAAATCGTCAAAGTCGACGGATGCATCACGCTGGTGCTCGAGGACGACTGATTGGTTGCCATGCCACGGTTGGCGAGACTGGTATACTGTGCGGGCTTGAATTGGTGCAGGAGGCGCAATNNCTATCGTCGCGCACCTTGTCAGTCGCCACATCTCGCATAACCTGATCGGACTCACCCTTAGACGTTTCGTCAGCCCAAAGGGTGACCGTAAATATGAAGCCATCGTTTCCTGTGTATATACCACCGCCGCGCTCGCAGAATGTCAATCTAGAAATCAATCCCGGGATTCTTGGCCGCTTCACCGCCTACGGCAAATCATCTTCTTGGCATCCATCGACTCGACTCACACGACCAGCAAACATATCACTGCTCTAGACGACACTCTCCTTTGGATAACAATCTCATTAGTAACTATCAGTCAGGATGGCAGCAGTAACTGACCACTTGCCGACCCCAAAGCCTTCTTCTGAGGCTTACCAAAGGGCTTCTGGTTCTGCGGACTACATCAGATCCAAACTACCATCCCACCTACAGAAGCCCCGTGTAGCTATCGTCTGTGGTTCTGGTCTGGGCGGCATTGCAGACACTGTGACTGCTGATACCAAGCTCGAGATCGACTACCATGACATCCCAAACTTCCCAAAGACCACTGGTAAGTTTCACGGTCATCCCTGAGATACATATATTGATAAGCGTGTTNNAGTTCAAGGACATGCTGGCAAGCTTGTGGTTGGCACTATGGGAGATACCAAAGTCCCCGTAGTCTTGCTGGTAGGCAGAGCACAGTAAGTAAATGAGACAATGATTGTGTGATAGAGTATATGCTCATTCGTATCTTGTATCAAGNNTTTCTATGAAGGTCACACCATGGAGCTCGTGACCTTTGCGACGAGAGTCTGCAAAGTGCTCGGTGTCGAGACCATGATCGGTATGTATCTTGTATGCTCGCCGCGACCACGGTACTGACAACAATACNNAGTGACCAACGCTGCTGGTGGTCTGAACCCAGACTACAAGGTGGGAGACATTGTCTGCCTCAACGATCATCTAAACATGGCTGGTCTGGTTGGTTTCCACCCTCTTCGTGGACCCAACGCTGATGACTTCGGCGTACGCTTCCCTCCTCTGTCCGATGCATATGATCTCGGGTTGCGTCAGAAGGCCCACCAAACATGGCANAAAGTGCGCCCTGCCGACGGCAAGCGCAAGTTGCATGAAGGTGTATATGCTTTTGTTGCCGGTCCAACATACGAGACAAGAGCAGAGTGTCGTATGCTGCACCAACTAGGTGCAGATGTGGTCGGTATGTCGACCGTGCCTGAGATTATTGTTGCCAGACACAGTGGCATCAGGATCCTTGCGTTTAGCCTGGTAACTAACAATGCTGTGCTGCAACCTGTACCTCGTGGCGATGATGCGGCTCTCAGCTCCATGTCACCACAAGAGCTTGTGGATCACTTGGGCAAGGGTAAAGCAAACCATGAGGAAGTTATTGAGGCTGGAAGGGAAGCCGCAAAGGACATGCAGGTGCGTGCGGCGAATAATGGTGGTGGTGTGGCGTGTAGGGATATATCGACTGACCAAACACAGACACTGGTATACAGCATTGTGTCGGATCTGTAAAGACGACGCTTCATCTCTTCTTGGGATTGACGGCGCGCTTGGCCTGGAGAGCTTTGTAGTACGACTTCTTTCCACTTGTCTTGGAGGTCTGAATGTCGCCATACTTTCTCTTGAAACGGCCGGTATCCTTCTCGCTGGACAAGACTTCTTCGACAAAGGTCTTCTTGCGATCCTTGTTGTTGAGTCTGCCAGAGAAGTACTCAGTGGGTCCCTCGACAATGGTGCCGACCTGGGAGTACTCTGGAGGTCTCATCTTGCCGTTCTCCTTCTTGTAATGTCTATGCGGATCAAGCACGTTACGCATCTTCAACAGCTGGAGATCTCTCTTCAACTCGGGGGTGAGGTCGGTACGAGGCATGTTGTACCACTGTTCACCGGAAGTGGCTTTCTTAGNACTAGAGAAGCAGAGCATGTTAGCAAAGATTTTCTCTGATGTGGATTCTCAAAACGTGTGTTTGTGTGGATGTGCCTCAGAGTAACTATGAATAAAAAAAAACTTCAGTTTGTGCAGAGGGGCACCAAGACGGTGCCCTGATTCCGCGTCAGGAAAAAGTTGGGATAATTTTCCTCATAGGCAAGGGATATGTGCAAAGACAAGAAAAGGTTCAGAACATACCTCAAGCATCTTCTTCTTGACGGCCACAGGATCCTCGACCTTGCGGATCTGGTTCGACAACTTGCGGTCCTGCTCAGCCAACAAGCGCGAACGGTCAACAGTCGCGACATCTCCCGCATTCGAGACATAAGGCTGCACCATCTCTCCAGTGTTGAGCTTGGGGAAGTTGAACTGGTTGGCCTTGTCTTTGTCGTCCTTGTCGAAAAGCGCAACGCTGGCATTCTCCTTACGGCGTCTGGCTGCCTGAGCGAGCATTTCCTGCATCTGCTCATCACTCAACTCCTCCTCATGTTGAGGCGCGAATGAGATTACGTCCGCCATGTTTGGATGGCGTCCAAGGGAAAAAGAGAAGAGGTGAAGAGCGTCGCCAGCCGGAAACTTTTTTAAGCTTGAGCTTTGCGCGGTGTTGGTCTGTGCAGAGAGCGCCAAGCCTGCATGCATCTCGCCCCTTCCTCGACTTTGCACAACTCGTGTGACAAACATGCATATATATATCACAGCTTGATGGAAGGAGCGAGAGACTGCTGCTTGCTTGACTGGCTTTGTGTAGGTACTATTGTCTCTGTTTCATCACAACTTGGAACTCGAACTAGTTCTTCGAATGGCTACGCTTCGAAGTCACGATCAAATGGAACGCTTTATCATCGCATTTTGCACAGACACTCGGAGAACTATTGGAAATGTTGACTTGCAATATGTCATTTGCTTTTCTTCTGGCAACAGAAATACATACAACAATTTATACTTACCAGGACAAAACTGTCAGGCTTCGAGCTGTTCAACAATACCCTACTCCTCTTTGCCCTTCTTGTTCAGATACTTCTTTGCGATAGCCTTCTCCTGCGCAACAGACTTCAGCACATGCATCTGCTTCTGGGACTCGACGGCACGAGCGATGATGTTCTCGACCTCATTCTTGGACTCAGCAGCAGCAAGACTCTCAATCGTGACCGCACTAAAGAAGGCATCATGAATTCTGGCAACTGTGTCAGTCTTCAGTTCCTCGAAATCGAGCATGTTGGGGGTGGTGGGAGAAGGAAGTGCAGGCATGTCGAGGACTTGGTTCTCGAGGTAGGTGAGCTGCTGGCCAGGGATAGCGTTGTAGGCGGCGGCCAAGCCAGGATGAAGTCCGTACCATCCTTCATCGCTGAACTCTTCCTCGGATTCATCGGCAATTGAGTCCTTGACAGGAGACTTGGTAGGTTCGTCCTCAGACTCATCAGACCCACCACTCGAGCTGGAATCGTCATCTGAGCTGGGCGTATCACCCGAGCCGGACTCACCATTCGGGCTGGACTCATCATCCGAGCTGGACTTGTCACTCGAGCTGGACTCAGGCTTCACATTAGCTGCACCTGCGACCACAGACTCCGCATCAGAATCACTCGAAAGCTTGGCCCCGCCATCAGAAGAGACATCAGAAGAACCATCCGAGGACGCACTAGAAGAATCACCCAAGGAAGCATCAGAACCATCGACAGAGTCCTTAGAAGTCAATTCGAGCTTGCGCTTGACGCGATAGTAGTTCTTCAAGTGCGCAACATAAGCCTTCTGGCTTTCCTCGTTGTAGTGCAGGAACTTGGCCTCGGGTCTTGAGAACACCTCAGGCTCAGGCTGAGCTTCAAGGACACTGGTAAGCAATGGTCCATATCTTCCAGACTCGAGCTTCCAACGAATTTTCTCATCAACGTTCTTGCGAGAGAAATGCCTGCGGCGCTGCTCCTCGTTGGCACGGTTGAGGTTTTCTAAATTGTCAGTAAAAGTCAAAGGGGGAGAGGTGTACCTCTCGAAACGGCGCTGAGCGTAGTCGTCTTGCAAGACGAAAGTGTAATGACGAAGGGTCGACTCACTGGCACTGACTTGACGAGCCAGGGTGCAAATGTTGTACTCAGCGTTTCCCCATGACTCGAGGAGGTAAGAGAACACATTCTTCTTTGATTCAACCTCACTCCAGCGAGCCAGACTGCACAGGAGATCAACCCAAGCACTTATCTCTTCAAGATCGAGACTGCCAGCGTGAGCGCGGACTTCAGCTGTAGGAGGTCCCCTATAGAAGAGATCAGGGTCTCCCACACCTCTCAAGCCTAGAGCACTGTTCTTGGACTTGGTAAAAACAGACTTGACCTCCTGACCACTGGAACTCTTCTCGATGATTTCCAACCAGCTAGGAACATTGAAGCTAAGGAGGTCTTTCTCAATAGACTTGGCAGTTTCAGCAGAAAGCGCAGGGACAGGGACAACGCCGTCGGTTGGACTATTTGGCGGATTCCAACTCTGCGCTTTGCGGGTGTCTTTGCCTCTTGCCTTATCCTCGATTCTATTGTGGAGATTCTCGAACATGGTCCTCGAAATGGCTGGGCAGTACATGTTTGAGAAATCGACTCCTGTATTAAGGATGCCAGGCTTGTACAAGGTGTGGAACCCATGAATTTCAATGCCAGGAAGGGACTCAAACTTCTCTGGATCGTCATACAAACCCGAAGACCACCCGGAAGTTGCTCCGTTGATGCGGTCGGTAGGGAGTACCTGGTCGAAAGAACGCTCCAGAGCTGTCATGGTGCCCAGAAGACCTTGAACGACGTTGACAGGTAGGCCGTTGTCGCCGTGTCCGAGGTGAACGTGCAAACCGGTAGTTTCGTTAACAAGAAGGCAGAAACCAGGTCCAGTGAAAGCCTGGTGAAGGACCTCGAGGAAACACCTCATTTCATCACGCCAGCTCCACTCGAAAGTTTCTCCGGTACATGGGTATCCCTGGTCCGTGGGGCAGGGAGAGGTCCCCTCAAACTTCTGCACACGAGAGATCAACTCCAATTTACCATAGTTGTCACGGACAAGACTGCTCCCGAGGAAGCCAAGGGGCAAACTGACACTCTCATCCTTGGTGAGTGTCCACTTGTCGTTGGTATCACCCGTGTGGTCGTGGATGGGTAAAGAAAACTCGTGCTCGCCTTCCTTACAACCAGGCTTGTTGCAGGGAAGCTTGACTCGTGCGTTACGAAGATAGCTACGGACGTATGCCTCGGCCGTACCGTATGTCATTATCGTCTTTCTGGGAACAATAGCGATGAACTCGAGTTCAGTACCAAAGGTAATAGGTGTGCGCTGACCAGCAGCGGCAGTGTTGTTGATGTTATCAGACATGATTTGTTGCTAAACGTAAAAGACAGTCGAATAGATGGTATAGACGATTTTTCTCTCATTCTGAACAAGATTCCTGGATCCCCTACCTACATGGCTCGAAGCACCATTTATATGTCTATATGTTGGACTCGAGATCGAGTATAAAGCGCTTTGTATTCGCACACAAGGGGGACTCGAAGCTTAATTTAACACACGATGGCACTTTTGTGGGAATATGGCTTTGGGGCGTTTGATTGAAAGGAGATCAATGAAAGTTATCAAAGAGATTGGAAGCGAAGGGTGATTATTATCTGTTAAAGCTTCGGGGATGAGATTCGGAGAACAAAGGCTATGATCTCGACATTAGCGCTCAGACCCAATAATCTGAATTGGCTTCTTTTCAACGAGAGCAAGCCAACTTTGATCCAAATATGAGGATAGCAGAAGAACTGGTGCAACGGCCAAGCCCGAACCAAGAGTGTTATGTGTAGTCCTGGGTAGGGATTTCGGCTGGACACAATTATCGAGTCAACATATGGAATATGAGAACAAAGAGGTAGCAACATCAAGCAAGGACAAAGCGATCCTTGCCACAATTTACCAAAACCTGCCCCGGCTATCTTCTGACGATAATCATGTGAGATACGGCATTGGATAGCGATAGGCGGATATCATCGGTGAGCCATCCAAAACGCTTGCGCTGGTATAGATGTGATGCAAAGACAGCGTATAGCTCCTGAAGCCGGCGGGTACCGATGAAATTCAAGCAACCTGTCCCTCGAGTCGACAATTTGCGACTAATCATCGAGAAGCCAGGAAGCTATCATGGTATCGGCATGGTTGTCGAGCTCGCCACGGCGCTATGAGGTGACAAAGATTTTGTCGCCGTAGAAGCATCTTGCAACCCCACCAACCTGGTGTCAAACAAGTTGAGCTAGAGACAGTCGTCGACGTTGATGTTGTCCTTGCAGTTGTGGACTCATCCAGACAACTCCACCAGCCAGGAGTGCGACAAGTCGTAGTCGTAGTCGTGGAGGTAGTAAACTGCGTCGAGGAAGCAGTCTTTGTTGAACTGGTAGTTGTCTTTGTTCCATTGCCTTCAAAGAACGACCATTCAGAACAGTCTTTGCAATCGATGTCTTGTGTACACACAGGTACCGAGTCATAGGCTTCTATCACATCTTTGATGACAGTGCTAATCCTGTGTGTGCCGATTGATACTCTCCAACCCAAATCACCGACTGTGTCGTATGTGCAATTGAACCCTGTGTAGCATTTGCTTTGGAAAGCATATCCTGCGAGCGTACACGGCGAGTCAAACGAATTACAGTTTCCGACATATATCGGGTCAGCAGTGTGACCAAAATGAAACGTGCCCGTATAGTGTCGTCTGGCAGATTGGCCAATCTGGTGACCTGGTGGGGTCGGGAGGCCTAGCCGATGAGCAGCAAGAGCGTCGGGAAAAGCCTCGAATGTTAGAGTTGGGACGCCATAGGTAGCTCCAAGAAGAGATGATACCACGCCTCCGAGTGAGTGTCCCGTAAGCCAGACATCGGCTTTGGGATACAAAGCTGTCACGTTATGATACAGAGCCCGAGCAGCATGATAATAACTGCTCTTCTTGCGTAAGCTGCTCACCAAGCAAGTCGAGTTGCAAGTGTACGACGAAGTCTGACACTCGCACACTCTCTTCCACGCATATTGTCCACCTTGCCCACAACAGCAACTTCCAAACAAGTTGTCATTTAGCCTGTCGTTATTTGTCGTCTCAGGAGGGTCGAAGAACCATAAAGAAGTGCCCTTGAGACCGATAACGACTGTTTTGTTCTCAGTATCGGCGAAAATGTGACCTCGTAGCCCATCGTCCTCCCAGCCGAAATCTTCGGTGTAGTTGAAGCCGTCGCCGATGTCAATCCAGTCGCCTTTACGAGGTATTGAAACGTATGCGTTTGCAGCCATATGTGCGAAGCTTAGGACTGTCTTCTTATCAGTCACGTCAGGGCCGGAGACCTCGTCTAGGATCCAGGCTTCTACATCAAGAGTTTTGGGTGCGCCGGAAACAGCTCCATGCTCTAACAAGCTGTCAACGATGTGTTGTCTGCGATCAGCGAGGCGTTGTATCATTAACGCATCCGACTGCACAGTGAATGGATCCCATGCTGGCCTAAGGGTAGATGTTCCATCTTCATTTTCGTAGTCAAGTAGTGTGTCCCGATTGACGTCTACTTTCCGGAATAGACGTGGATACCGATGTGAGCCTTTGTGGTATATATGCCTCAGAGTCTATGGTTCAACACATTAGACTTGTCAACCATGGCAGCAAGAGACATGGTGTGATACAAAATCGTGCGTTGTGGACAGAGGAAGGTCGTATGGAGCTTTGAGTGGTAGTTGGATACCTTGATCGTCAAGGGCTGTGGCGAATGAGAGCACGCAGAAAATTGGACACAAGGCGACAAGTGGGATTATATTCTTGATATAATTTTTCATGATTTGGGTGTTATAAGTGTCGAAAGACTCGATGCGACAAATCAAATGTGTCTTCGGATGGATGTTGCCTGATAGGAAAGAAGGAAGCAAGCTGGGTACGAAAGGAACAATGTAGACAACCGTAGCCAACGCGTTGACATCAGGACCATCGATCCTCCCATATGGTGAGGTATGTACATATGTAGCTATAAACATGCACAATATACTATTGAACAGGACATTGTCCATTGAGATGCGCAACTTCTCGGCTCTCTTTGAAAACACTTCTGTTTCTCAAAACAACTGTGACTTTCTACAGGGCAAAATCTACCCATCCTCCAGAGTGACAGCCCTAGGCACATCCACCTCCCACCATTTCTCCCTATCAATTCTCGAGAACATCCCCAATACCCATTGCCACCAACCTGCTCGACTTACTGAAGGATGCCCTGGGTACTCTAAATTGTACCCCTCGAATGCCTTTCTCAAATATCCTTCCTGCTGCTTGCTATCAATGTCTAAAGCTCCTACTGCGTGAGTATGAGATGATGCTTCAGGGATATAAGCTTGCAGATAGGAAAGGGGAATTGGCCATACCGTCCTGATTGCAGTTTTTGGCGCATGCGTTGGGAGATGGCGTCGCGGCTAAATGCCTTGAGGCGGTTATCCTCGATATTAAGGGTTAAGGGGTATAAATGGTCTTCAGGGTTGAAGTCGCCTGTTGTATACCTTTTGTGTCGACGTTCAGCATAGTCGGGGCTCGAGATGACGTCCTTGTAATGCGAGATCGTGGAACTGGCACACCCTATCCAGCGGCATAGGTCTACGAGTGTGTATCTGGGTTGCGCGTACATGACGTTGCAGTGCGTGAACCAACTCTGCATACCTCTGGCTTCGATGTGTTGGGTCAATGACCCCAGGAGATCGATCCAGGATATTATCTCGACAGGGCACAAGCTTCCTGCGTGCATACGTACCTCGATGGTATTTTTGGTGATACCTGCCAGCGGTATGTCGAGGTGCTCGAAGTTGACGGCGGATTTATGGGGTACCCCTACCTGCTTGATGTCGTCGAGTGTTTCCATGGCTTTGATCTGCTTGAGCCAGGTGGGGATCTTGTAGCTCAGCAGGAGTTTGCGTATGATTCGTGCTGCCTTTGCGGGATCGATGGGTACCCTTGATGGGTACACTAGCGTATCCCAAGCACCGTCGTCGTTCTGTTGCTGTGACCCTGTAATTGTTGCTTGCTGTGCCCAGGTATCGTCTGCTGCCTTACCCCAGGAGTCGTCGGGTGATTGACCCCATGGCTCTACTGGCGGCTCATCTGCCGTTGCCTCTGGCCACTGTAAGGGCTGAACTTTCTCCCATCCCTCCGTATGCACCGCATCCCAAGACAAACCTTGCTGACTTGCCTCATCCTCTTTCTCCATCTCCTCAGGGGCGAGATCTGGCTTATATGAGGGGCTATGGTTGGGGTCCCAGTCAGTAGGACTACTGTCAGCCAATTGGTCCTCAATCAAGCGGTCCATATACGAGCTCATTGACTCTGACACAGACTCCAGATAGATGTGTGTGAAATCTTGAGTATGGTCGGAAGGCACAAAAGTGATTCCATCCAGATTCATGCCGTAGAGAGGCTGCTCCCAGCGTCCTAAGATACGACTCACAGGCATGATAGAGTCGAAACAGCGTTCGAAAGCGACAAACCCTCCAAGAATACTCTTTACTGTATCGACAGGAAATCCAAAGCTTCCATTGCCGAGATGAACATGGATTCCAGTTGACTTGTTGACCAGCATGCGATATCCTGGTCTGCTGAAACCAGCACGCAATACCTCAAACATAGTTCGAAGTTCGTCTCTCCACTCCCAGGCGAAAGGCTCTCCAGTACAGGGATACACTTGTCCGCGTGGGCATGGCGTCGGTTCATCGAGGTTCAATACACGTGAGACCAGCTCGACCTGAGCGACATCGGTTCGATCTGCCACAGACAAATATGTCTCGTATTCGTCATCGTCCAAAGAAACGCTGACGTCGTGTTGGACCTCCCAGGCGGAGAATGTTGAGCCAGTGGTAGCCTTACCCTGGGCTACTGTGTCGCGTACTGGTAGGTACCATTGATGAGAGCCTTGCTCACACTTGTTTTTGCATGGAAGATCAACCTTTCNTTGGAGCATCTTACACGCATATTTTGTGGCGTCTTCGGGATCAGAGATGTTCTTTGGTGTCAGGCCGATGAATTCGCATTCGATTCCGAATGTGCGACGCCTCAAGTTCGAGAACTGACCAGCAGCTTCGTTGTTGATCTGAATACCAGACATGTTGATGGTGGGTTGTATGACTACGATGTTCCTGATGGATAGTGGGTTGTATGATTTACCGTGTATTCCTATAATGTTCTTGATGAATATTGCAGATGAAACAAAGAGAAAGTGTGCTGCTCGAGGGAGACATAAAATATAGTCATTGTATGACTCAAGGGTATGAGTTTTGAGGCTTTGAGCAAGTTCGAGGCAACAAAGCCACCACGACAAAGAGCCACGCGAGCGGCAATAAAACAGAAAAGCGACATGAAATTTTGTGGCTTCAGAGAGGATGATTTGGGTAATTTTTTCCGTGCGGTAGGAAACAGAAACAAAGAATAATGTCCGGTATGGAGAATTGCAGTGCTTCAACCTACATCGACGTTAATCTTCTGTCGGCGATCTGGCCATACTGGCGAACAGTGATTCGGTCAAGTTGTGCGCTAACCGTGTAACCAAATGATAAGCTAAAAGCGGTCGCTAGACTATTCGGCGTAAGACAAGACGAGATTGAGCGGCGCATTCTCGTGCGATGATGGCTTTAGTCGTCGAAACCTCCCCATTCTTCATCGTCTTCCCATTTTCACCTTCGCTGGCCCCGTCCAGATCCACTACTCCATTGGGATCTGCATCGGGATCCCTGACGAACCCGGCAACGAAGAAGCCCATGGTTCCTTCATCAGTGCCTCTTTCGCATCGAATGCACGCCTCTGAAAGGACGTTCGCATCAATCAGGTCTTCCTTGCCTTGGAGTGCTTCTTTCGAGGCTTCGGGGTCACCTCTTCTTGCCCATCTCTTCATGCCATCAACTTGGTCCTCACGTTTCATAAGCTTCCAGCCACGCTCCTTGGCAACTTTTGAAGCTAAAGCTCTTACGACAACGTTCTCGTTCTCCTCAGCGTGTATGGAACATGTTGAATATGTGACCTTGGTTGCGGCTGGGAAGGCGAAGGCATGGAGCACAATCTTGAGCTGGAACCCAGCAAGGTTGTTCAATCTAGTCTTCAGTTTCTCCTCGTCGTTCTCGAGCTCGGCTGCTTGTGGAGTCTCTTCGCTGAGCTCATCGTTGGGCTCACTAGCGACTGGTACCGGGACCTCGACAGCTGTGCTTGCCTTTCTCTTTCGCTTCTTGCTTGACGGGGCAGGAGTAGAGGAAGGCAGTGACGGCAAGTGCAAGACTGCGGTGTCATCACGACCGATGATACCACTACCTGAACAGCTGGGGTCAAGCAGAAGAGCACCAACGTCAGCAAATTCTTGAGAACGAGGATCCAGTTTCGTGAAGTCTTGAGAAGCCTTGACGGTGATGATTTTGTTAGCACCAGCCAGCTTGACCATTTNTTCCAGCGTTTGAGCTCTGATGGGGTTACGTTCACAAGCTGTGACGGAGGCTTTCAAACCATATGACTTTTGTGACGCCAGGATTCCGGCAAGATGTGTCGTCTTGTTGCCGGGTGCTGCACATGCATCGATCACTTGACCATCCTTAGGCTTAGGATCCAGAAGATAGGCGGGGAAGCACGAGGCCTTGTCCTGGAAGATAATCTCGCCGGCATGGTACGCAGCATGCTTGGACAGATCTATTGAAGGAGGAATAGCAACGAGATCTGGGATATGCTCGTCGAAGTAGATGCCTCGGGNGGTAGTACTGAGCTCCTTCAATGATGAGACCTTGGTAAAGTCGGCGAAGAAAGTGCTTTGTGCCTTTGCCATAGAAGTTCTTACGGCATTGACACGAACCCATCGAGGGTGGAAAGCTTTGGTGCCATTGGCGCTTGCTTCTGCACTCTCATCTGCAGCAGCCGCGTTGATGTGAGCGCGAAAGGCATCTAAGGTAGCGAACCTGCCCTTGATGCGACATTTGGTGAATTCAGCATTTAGTCTAGCCTTGTGACGAGAGATGGCAAGATTCAAAGGATGCGATTTGGGAGCAGCAACTCCCTNTTTGGCTAGAATGAGATCATGGCATAAGAGCAATGCAAGAGTCGGGGTCAANNCTATGGAGAGTTAGCACCGTGGTATTAATTTGTTCAAGAAGAGAGCGTTGTTCTTGTTTGCTGTCAAGAGGCAATTGATCTAGACATCACACAGAGAATAAAAGCGTCAAGACAAAAATACCTTCTTCTCGAGTTTCAAAATATCACTCTTCTCGATGACTTCTTTCAGCACCGAACTCCATTTTGTGGTTTCAGCAACCAGAGCGAAGATGGCGCCAGGAGAACTTTTCAGATCTTTCTTGCCAAAGATGCGATTCTTCAACGAACCGCCCTTAGCTTCTGCATTGGCGAGGATGTCAGAAGCTTCGTAGTACAATGACATTGTTGATGGAATTGTGGAAGACTAGAGATAAAATTTGATCGAGAAGGAGCGTATCGCGGCCGTATTGGCGTCGGCGTTTTCGAAACGCATCGGCTGTCTCACGGCTCGCGGGACAGGTGTAATAAATTTGACACTTTCATGAGGAGCGGTACACAAGTATTATTTTGCTTTACTGAAGCCATTCAAGCGCATGGCCAAGTAGCTCACATGACATATCTCATTGCATTCGTTTGGTGATGATTCCTTTGCCAAGACTTTGCTCAGCCACGGCGATCTGACATATGGAAACGGCGTCGGACGTCTCTGTGATGGCATCCGGCCGGTTGAGTCGGAATCAAAGTCAAAGCTGGGGCTCTTTCCAGGTCATCGAGGCGCACCATGGATCTGATCAGGCTGACTGTTGTAACTAGCAGAAGGCCGACATTTCCGCCCAAAGACTGACCTGATACTGTCTCTACATATCTCTTCTATGTATCTACGCCCCTCTCCCTAGAGCTACAGCACCTGCCATTCTTTCTGCTTCCTGCCCGTGGTTCCATACAGCGCTCTGTGTTGGCCATAGCAACCAATGTATACATGAACCAACATGTCTGTCACACACCCAAGTCCCGAACGGCGGCCGCGAGCACTAGCCGACATCCAGTTCAACAACATCATCAATGACACAGTAACGTCATCCGAAGACGAGGGCCCTGAGGTCCGAGCCATTGCACCAGCCGAAGCACAATCCCTGGTTGGAGTCAGTCTTGGACGAGCCCAAACGCGCCTGATCTTGCCTCAGACCCCGGCAGCAGAGAAGCAAGCTGCCATTGACGAGCAGGGTGGCTTCTTTGGTGGTCCACAGATTCAAGACGATGCAGACCTGGAAGACGACGATGCTCCTACGCAAGAACAAGAACGTGTGTCTAGACCAGTGACAAGAGATGGAGCGCTTGTGAAACAGAGGCCGACAACAGGACAAAGAGCTCCAGCGACGACAACGGGAGAGACGACGGTGCGCCTACCTTCGCCATGGCGTGCCGGTCCCAAGAAGTTCAAGAGGACCGACGAGAGCCGCTCTGTGCTCAAGGATGGCTTTCGTCGACGAGCTTCCTCGACCAGTCCAGGTCCGGCCTCTGGAATGGGAGCTTCGCTCGACAACTGGCGCGACGCTTTAAAGACCAGCATACACAACTTTACCTCGCCCTTTTCCACCGCTCATGCTCAAGATTCCGATCGCAAGACCCGTCCAGCCAACAGATCGAGACGATCAGGCTCTCTATTCGCGTCTTTAGCTTCGCTGTCCTCTTCCTCTACCACCCATATCATTCCTACAAGACCTCGCAGAGGCAACAGCATTGCTGGCGTACCTACAAATCCACAACCACTTTCTCCAGGTTATGCCCCCAACACCGTATCGAAAGAGTCGCTGCCCGAAAACTCGTCACCCGAAACGACCCCTCCTCATGTGTTACAGCACCCAAAGACTACGCCTGTGCAGAGGGATCCGCCGTCAGAGGGATCCATCTCTACTGACGGCAATCCTCGCTTTGCTCCAATTCGTCCAGCCACCTCAAAGACATCCACTGGTCAACCTGAAAATGCCCTAAGCCCTATGGCTAGAGTCAATAGTGGCAGAAGTAATCGAAGCCTGCGACGCTCTGCTTCCGAGTCATCTTTACACACCTTCCGCACTCTCTCACGAGTACCTTCCCTTGGTGATGACAGCCGCTTCGAACACGTTCAAGCACAGGTCAACAGCAGAATGAAGGCCATCAGGGATAGCTGGCAGGATACTAATATTAGACTGCCGCTGTTGCCTTCGTTTGCTTCTTTATCCGATCTTTCCCTTACTCGCGGGAACTCCGTCTCGAAAAGGAGTCAAACTTCGAATCCTAGCTCTTCGACCGGTGCTCTTTCGTCATCTGCAAACCAAAGTGCCCATCTACCTAGAGCATCAACAGCCCCACAAGCGAACAAGACCGCCCAACAGCATCCTCATTTCTCCAAAGCGCTTGATGATCTTACTGGTGATGTCGTTGTACTTGGAGGTTATCGTGGTTCTATATTAAGATCCGCTGAGCCACCTCACAGACAACTTTGGGCTCCTATCAAAGTCGGCTTGAACGTGAGAAAGGTAGATCTGGAAGTCGGTCTCGAGGCCGATGCTGATGAAAGAGCTCAAGAGAAAATCA
This sequence comes from Aureobasidium mustum, assembly GCA_903819665.1. NCBI lineage: Eukaryota > Fungi > Ascomycota > Dothideomycetes > Dothideales > Saccotheciaceae > Aureobasidium > Aureobasidium musti. Next base: position 1,532,455 of record CAIJEO010000013.1, read on the forward strand.
TCCCAGGTGGTATGCTTAGTCACATTGGCCCTGTTGACATATCTAGACGCTTGTTCAAACGTATGCGTGCCCATGAGAATGCCAAAAGTGGAAAGCTTCGCGTCCATGATTACGGCTACGATTGGCGACTGGAACCACTGTTCTTGAGCAAACAGCTTATCGAGTTTTTGGAGAAATTGCCGTGCAACAAACCTGGCACTCCCAAAGAGAAGCGCGGGGCGACCGTCATTGCGCATTCTTTGGGTGGCCTCATCACAAGACACGCTGTGAATCAACGGCCTGAACTGTTTGCCGGAGTCGTATATGCAGGCGTGCCCAGGACTTGCGTCAACATCCTTGGACCCTTCAGAAATGGCGATGATGTGCTTCTCAGTAGCCGTGTTTTGACTGCTCAAGTCAATTTTACCATTCGCACGAGTTTCGCCCTCTTACCGCTGGATGGTCGCTGTTTCTTTAACAAGGAAACCAAGGAAGAATATCCTGTCGACTTCTTCGACCCACAGACCTGGATAGACTATCGTCTCTCGCCCTGTATAGCTCGCCCATTGCCTTCTCTTAACGAACCTCCGCCACCAAGCGGTCTGGCTGGCGTCATGAACAGCATGGCAGGCGTAATGAGTGGTATGGTACCCAGCCGCAAGAATAGCATCTCTCGCGTGAGACAAGCACTTCAACACCCTGCCTCACACGCTGTCGACGGCTTGGCCAACCCACCCGAGATGGACACTTCAGCAGCAGCCGGTAGTAGCGAGAAGGCGGAAGCAAAAGGAAATATCGACTACAACGGCACCGACAACATGACACCGCAGATGGATCCCAGCAGCACTGCGCCCTCAAAAAACTCCACAGATACACCAAACTCGGATCCCAACACCTCGATTGCAACCACCGTGACAATCCCTCGCGACCAAGCTATCGCATACCTCACCCGCATCCTCGCCTCTGTGAAGAAATTCAAAGAGGAACTATTCTTCCACCCTCCACACGCAGAAGCCAACATCTACCCGCCCGCCGCAGTCATCTACGGCAAAACCACGCCTACGGTATACGGTGCCAAGGTTGTGAGCAGAGAAGCCATCAAACACGCTTCTGCATACGACAACCTTGCATTTGCCTCTGGCGATGGCGTTGTGCTTGCCAAAGCCGCCATGTTGCCAGATGGATATCAAGTTGCCAGAGGTGGGTTGGTGAGTTCTGAGCGCGGGCATGTGACTCTGCTCGGAGACTTGGAAGCTGTCGGCAGATGCTTGAGGGCCATACAGGCCGCAAGGAGGAAAGGCGTTGGTATGGGTGGAGAGTAGAAAAGTTACACAGCCACTATTAAAAAAAAAAAAAAAAAAAAAAGAGCATATCAAACTACCTTCTCATGACTTTCTCTCCTCTCTTCCATCCTCATTATAATCTTTGCTCCGCATCACTTCTGTTTGCATGGTGGAAAACCAGTGCCGCATTGTGCTCGATACTGACACGAAGCCGCAGTGAGAGCATCGCCGAAGAAGACTTGCTGCCAGCAGACAGGATTGCCCATGCCGTGCCGAGTGAGGGAAGTAATCGCTTCTTCACTCACTAATTCACAGACATGCCAGCCAAAATTAACCCACGGAGTCTGCCTTCTTGTCATATAAGAAGAGTATCTCGCTTTTATAGTTACGGATGCCAGAGCCAAGGTTGAGAGTCACACTGGACTAGTGTGCAGAGAAAAGACTTCGAGGTGGTGTGGAGTCCGGCGCTGCAGTCGATTCTTCGGTGTGCATCAAGAGCAGTAGAAGCATCAGGTTGGTGTCTCTCCTGGAGCTCTGCTGCTCCCAGCTCTTGACGTGCTATGTAAAAGGTTAGCTTGAATCTACCCAAGATATACTACGCCCTGCTCGTCCGTAGGGAGATATCGTCAACACGCGCCCCAGTGTTGTACCCGAGGGCCCACTCTCGCAACGACGGCCCAACATCTGCCCAAGTCCTACGACACCATTAACACTGCTTCTTGGGTTGTAGTTGACGATAACGTTGAGGTCGGAGCACGTTGATGCCATGGATGCAAGAAAGAAAGATTTAGGTATAAGTGGTGAGTGGATATTTATTGTGCGTGGAAATCATCAAGCATCAAGAAAGCCTAGAATGAATTCACATCGAGATTCACTTTACAAAGTGATGTGATTAGAGGTGGCTGGGACTGTGTTTGCTCATAAGTGTACATGACTATATAAGAAGATTCCTTCCAACTACAGGACTCGTAACAGATTCGCTGAGATGAAAGAAGTGGTTGCTCTTTGACATCCATAACGGAAGGGCTGAGAAGAAGAAGAAGTCACGATTCTCCAAGAGCAGTACAGGAAGTGCAGGTAAAAGTACAACAAGAGCAGTACAAGTATTAGGCTAGTGTCTCTATCAAAATTTCGTTGCTCCCAGATCTTGATGTACAGTTTTGAAGGCTGTGTGAAGCAATTCACGATATAACATAACCTAAATGTCGAAAATGAGATGTCATCAACACGATCTCGACACTGGACCTAAGATTCTGCTCTGGCAATTCGAAAATTTTGCCCCTGAAAGCAAGTTGACCAGGGTGTAAGTAGGAGAGGTCGAGGTTCCTAGTAGAATGAGCGATAGGATCACATTTCCATCTTACACCGCCGCGAGAGAGAGCATATGAACGAAGAGTGGAGAACATAACAAGAACTCTTGAACCTGTAAAGTAAGTTTTTGATCAGCTCTCCTAGACTCAATTGATAGTCGATTCTGAGGATTTCATGTTCAGTCAGCAAGCTGTCTACATGGCTAGGGCAACTGCCATGCTGATATCCCTGTGTCCCGTGTCTCATTAATTGTCTGGATAGTGATGAGCTCTCAAAGTGTGAAACAAAGACTAGGTTGTATGCCAGCCTTCTCACCTCCGGACATCTGGTGCCGAAAGCAGTGGTAGATCTCCGTGAGGGTACGAGTACCTTCACATAACCACACTCTTTGAAACACCATCAAGATTGATGATTCGACATGCACGCGATCAAACCTCTACCTCATAATCAAATGTGCCATCTGGGCAAAGCATGCCGTCAATGACTTGAATCGCGCCTGTGAGACCGCCTGACTCTTGGGCATGCGAACACAGGGGTCACCGTGTGGATCATCAATCCTCCATGTCTCCAGACCGGACCAAAGTATTATAATCTTTTCTTGACTTTGTTCAACTATTTTCACTCCTATGCTTCTACCATGTACTGCCATCCCCTCTACCCCTAAGCATTGCCATCGCTCAAAAAGGCGGCGGATCCAAATCCAAACCATCAACACTGAGGTGGAACGCATCATTCCTCGAATAACTTCCCGCAAGATCCAGATCCAATCTCCCTCTCTCACAATCCTCAAAATCAGCTTCTACACACTGGAATCCATCCTCTACTTCCCACAGACTAGGGGCTAGGACTTCTCCCAAAGGACCAATAATGCAAGAACCTCCTCTGCAAACAAATTCGTCTTCTTCGGTGATGGCAGAGGTGGAAGAGGTGGCAGCAGTGCCAGAGGGGTCGGGCAAAACGAGTTCATNTGCCTTCTTCCATGACAACTGATTTTCTGCGGCGGGAGGGGGAGGTAGACGAGGATGAGTGAGCCAAAGCTTTAGGCTCGTCTTCTACTTTTTGCCTGCAGAGATCCAAGCGGGCAAGTGGCTTTTGCGCACGCATTGGTTGGCAGACAAGACGAATGCTCTGCTCTCTGATGCCACCGTTCTCATCAAAGCCTCCCAAGTATCTCTGGCATCTGCTGTAGGTGCAAGATACAAGTTTACGTTTTGGGAGTAGAGCGAGTAGCGCAGCAGAGGCATGTAGTTTTCCCAGCAAATGGCGGCGGCGAGGCACAACTTCACACCTCTGATTTCGGTGGTGACAGCACGCAAAGAGGAGGGTTGTCCTTGTGCCCAGATCAGGCGTTCGGACCCTGTAGGCATGACTTTTCTTCTCTTGCCAATGCAGCCGAGACGTGGACACACGTATACAGCACCGCAGTACAAGCTTCCCCCACTGCGTTCGACAAGGCCAGTAACGATGAAAACGCCAGTCTCGCGAGCAAGGCGTTCTAGAAATTCTCTAGTGCCGTCGCCACGGTACTCGCGACCTTNTGCGACGGGTAGCTTGCGGTTGACCCAGTCATCGCCGGCACCGAGTGGTGTATCGCCTAGATCAACAGCAGCGTGGAAGTATTCGAGGAATTGGCTGCGGCCGTGGGGTGCGCGAGCTCCAACCGAGGCGCCAAAGTCGCAGGTGCGTGGGTAGCCACCGAGGTAAGCTTCAGGGAAGAGGATGAGGTCGACGGATTGCGAGGCGGCCTTGCGGGTGGTGGCTGCTAGTGCATCAAGAGTTTGTTGCAGAGTGTCTAGAGTCCTGGATTGGGAAACGGCGAGCTTGAGCTTGGATGGCATGGTGGAAGCGATGAACTGACCTCAGCCTCGAAGTCCAGGAGGAAGATGATACTGTAAATGGAAAAAGACAACACAGTTAGCTTCTTATACAAGTCCCTGATGGGAAAAGAAGAGCTGTGAGTCAGTATACATGAGAGCTTCATCAAGGTTCCCGTGGACCCCGTGGATACGAACGAGTGGGGAACGAGCTGTCCGAATTCGGCAGGTTGTTGCGGCCAGACACCGCGGGCAAACCCCGAACACTGCGAGAAACAACTACAACTAGCTGTCAGTAGTTAACGAGCTTCGACAGGAGAAACATGCAAGATGAGGAGTGATCAGTTGTGTAAATGTCGTCTTGTTTTCTCTTGTACGTGCACTGAGCGGTCTGTCTTCAACGATGTTTCGAAAAGCAATCTCAACCGCTACCCTCCATGCTCGTCATAATCATGAATGTCATGCTGATTTGTCTCCTTCCAATCTCAAACAGATAGCTTGTAGACTCTGTTCTCTCTCTTTACATCTTCTTGGCGGCCTTGGCGAGGTCGGCGAGAGCCTCACGGCGCTTGAACTTGGCGTCCTCAATGACACNCTGGACATGCATGTTAGTGCTGGAACTGATAACGATAGACAAGGAGTGGGACTTACCAGCGTCGGCGTCAGAGGAGAAGTTGCCAGTCCACTGGACAAAGGTGCTGTTCTCGTTCTCGCCAGAAGTGACGGCGAAGCAGCGGATGGTGCTGACGGCCGAGGTGTAGCTCAGAGCGGGGTTGGCGGTGATGACAGAGTAGGTGATGTAGTGGTTGAGGGAAGAGTGCTCCTCCTGCTTGACCTCAATGACGGTGCCGTCCTTGAAGTGCCACTTGACAATGTCGGTCTCCTCAGAGGTACCCTTAGAGTACTCAGCCTTGTCGAGGGCAGACCAGAACTTGTTGAAGTCCTGGAGCTTGATGAAGTGCCAGACGTGAGAGAGAGGGCTGGTNNAAGTCGCAAATTAGCTATCGCGGTTTGCGACAAGAGACAAAAATGGCTACACACCCTTGATGACGGCCGACTCAGTGACCGAGGTGCTGGTGGGGATGGCTCCGGACATATTGACGGTGATTAGGATTGAAGTTTGAGTTTGGTGTGTTGAGGTGAATTGGCAGAGAGTTGTTCTGCTTGTGTGGAAATTTTGGAGACGAAAAACGCCAGGCAGAGCGGGCAGCTGCGGGGCTGTTTGCTCAGACGTCACCACCAAGCGCGAAGGAAGGAGCTATGACTACCTGAAGGAGCTCCTTCCTTCAACCCCTGACTTCAATTGGTATCCAATCGCTAATCAGTATGGAAAATACTGTCGCATTGCATTCAACGTTTAAAAACATAAATTACTGAACAGATGAGCCAGATTTTCTAGAAGATCAGGTCGCTATCCCATTGCTACCATGTATATCGCATGCAAATGACCATCCAGTATATAGAAATACATGCTGTCCCTCTTTTTATATCCATGAAGACGCCCGTAAATATCCAACTGTAACTAGTCATACATGGGAACAGAAACCTTCTAGTTGAAGACAACAGTCTTGGTACCGTTGAGGAAGACCTTCTCCTCTGACCACCACTTGACGGCAGCTGCCAAAACCTGAGCTTCGACGTTGGCACCCTCCTCGACAAGGTCCTTGGGTGACATGGCGTGGTTGACACGAGCAATTCTCTGCTCAATGATAGGACCCTCGTCAAGGTCGGCAGTAACAAAGTGAGCAGTGGCACCAGTGATCTTGACACCGCGCTCGTAAGCCTGGTGGTAAGGCTTGGCTCCCTTGAATGAAGGCAAGAAACTGTGGTGGATGTTGATGATCTTTCCAGACATAGCTTCGCAGAGACCGGGAGTCAGGACTTGCATGTAGCGGGCCAGAACAATCAAGTCAATGTTGTTCTCCTTGACGAGGTCCAGAATTTGCTTCTCCTGCTCCAGCTTGGTGTCCTTGTTGACGGGAAGGTGGTGGAAAGGAATGTCGTAGTTCTTGGCAAGAGGCTCAAAGTCAGGGTGGTTCGAGACGATGAGAGGAATCTCGACTTGCAATTGCTTGTTCTNTTGACGGAACAGCAAGTCGTTAAGACAGTGACCAATCTTGGAAACCATGATCAGAACACGAGGCTTAGCAGAGACAGGGCGAATGTTGTAGTTCATGTTCATTTGCTTGGCCAACTCAGTGATCTCAGGCTTCAGGTGCTCGGTATCCTGGGCATGGCCGAAGTGGACACGCATGAAAAACTTCTCCGAGGTAGGGTCACTGAATTGTTGCAAGTCGAGAATGTTGAGTTCATGCTTAGCCAGGAGTCCAGTGACAGCGTGCACGATACCAGGCTTGTCCGGGCAGGAGAGAGTTAGGTAGTGGTCGTTGTTTGCCTTGGAAGCCATTTTGGTCGAAAAGGATGCAGATTGATTTGATGTCGAAACTATTCCAAAGCGCACAGGAGTCGTTATCCTTGAGATTATTCCAAAAGGTCGTGTAGCTCTAAACAATGAAGCCATTCAGGATCTGGATGATACTGCTTGGGACTCGCCTCGGTCGCCGTGAATATGGAAATGTCCGTCGACGGTGTCTGGAAAATTGTATGCACGGACCGAGATCTGGCAAGAACATCCGATTTTCGGCAATTCTGTTCTTGGTCTCGAATAGAGACGTTCCTAAAGCCTGTCTGCAACAGAATCTCTCGATCCCAACAACACAAACAGAACAATAACAAATTTCGTGGCTTCCCTTCAGCTCATCGTCGCAACACCGACCGCATGTGATGCATGCTAGGTTGCCGATACGGACGAATGCTGAACATGTTCGGTCTGCAGGAGGTGCAGCGTACACGACGACTCTTGCCGCAATGCCGTGCCAGGAATGGACGAAGCGACAACTGAGACACATAAAGCTCGGCCAACTGGAATCTTTTAACGCAAGCGTTTCGTTCAACCATGCTCGCTTCTTCACACCTACATCATGCGACGTTGACCGGAGTAGCATTCCACTGAGAATCTGCACCTCTCGCATATCGAAATCCAGCCTTTGATTCAGATTCGCGACAAGCTTTTGCACGTGTAGGGCGAGGCTGTCAACGACATGTTCTGTTTCGGGAAATCCTTCAACGGTATGCCGTTTATTTTCTTATCATGCTATCGAATTCATAAAGCGGTGCCGAAGGTATGTTGTGTAATTACTCGTCCGCTGTATACAGAGGTATAAGATCAACCAGCCACCGCGGATGGTGTGTTTCTCGCTGATCAGACATACTTGTGGTATTGAACAAAAGACAGCTTGCAGGCCTGGCATCTTTTGTCAACGAGTACGACGAGAGCACTTCCTTTTCATCATAATGTTTTCTTCTACCTTTACTCTATCTTTACTTGCTTCGTCGGCCTTGCTGGTTCAAGGTCTTCCATGCGACACCTCAGCATCAGTCTCCCGACGCGACAGCGAAGCATCAACACCAACAATCTCCAGACGAGGCAGCGAGGTCGAGACAACCGCCTCCAGACGAGGCAGTGAGATCGAAACCATCTCGAGACGCGGCAGCGAGGTTGAGACTACCATCTCTAGACGAGGCAGCGAAGTTGAGACGACTATCTCCAGACGTGACAGCGGTGCCACCTTGGAAGCTCGGGCGTGTGATCTCGAAGAAGACCCCATCAGAGGTGTTAATCTCGGCGGTTGGTTTGTCCTCGAACCCTGGATGAACTGGGAGCTCGTTGGAGACACAGGTGCCGTCGACCAATGGACATTCGATCAGACCGACGGAGCAGAGGCCAAACTCCAGTCGCATTGGGAATCATGGTTCACTGAATCCGACATGGCACAGATTGCCGCGTGGGGCCTCAATACGTACGTTTCTCTCCATCTCAAACCCGTTATACCGCCTGCTTCAAGCCACGTCTCGACCCCTTTCAGCCTTATATAACGGCTTCACTATAACCCTTATGACGTTCTTGGCTAACAATTCTGAAACAGTGTGCGCATTCCCATTGGTTACTGGGCCTTCAACAACACAGGTAGCCCTTACATCTCCGGTGCAGATGCATACCTTGAACAAGCCCTGGGCTGGGCCCGTCAGTACAACATTCAAGCCCTGATCACCATGCACGGTCTGCCGGGCTCTCAGAACGGCTTCGACAACTCTGGCCACAGGGGTCAAGCCCAATGGGCAGACAACTCGACCAACCTCGCTGCCAGCACTGCAGTCCTCGAGCTGATGGCAGCAAAGTACGGAACAGCAGCCTACAGCGATGTCGTCTATGGACTCGAGCTTGCCAATGAGCCCATTGTTTGGGACGAGACATCCGCCCGCAATGCTGAGGAATGGGCCGTCAGCACCGTCGAAGCAATGCGCACACACATCACCAACCCCAATCTCAAACTCGTCATGCACGACGCCTTCCTCGGCGCCAAAGCCTGGGAGACAGTAGCAGAATACTTGAACTTCGACGCCGATAGCCAGAACTTTGTCTTGGATGTGCACTTGTACCAAAACCAAGGTGGCGACACCTCAAACATGAATCAAGACCAACACATCGCCACCGTCTGCGACTACCCAAACACACAGTTTGTCTCTCCGTCCGCACACCTTCCTGTCCTCGTCGGCGAATTCAGCGATCAGACCAATATCTGCGTCGACGCTGCTGGCAACGTAACAGCCGGAACATCTTGCTCCACTGAAGGCTGCCAATGTTCCGCCCAATTGGATCCTTCCCAATGGAACGCCAACCTTGTCGCCGCAACCAGAAAATTCATGGAAGCTCAAATGGACATCTTTGAAGAGTACTCTGAGGGCTGGTTCCTGTGGAGTTATACAGGACCCGGTGCTTGGGGCATGGGAGATTTGTTCAAGTATGGAATTGTGGGGCCTGACCATATTACCCAAAGACAATATCCTGCACAATGTAACTCGACAAGTTCGAGTTAAGGTGCAAGGACATAGAATAGAGGGGAACACTTAGAGAATAATCGTAATGAACTTAATGAATATGCAAATTAGAATAGTTAGTTTTCTTGTACATTGTTATTTTAGATAAATTTATTGTTTAGTCTCTCTTTGCTTCTGCTCCTCAAGACCCAGTAGTCTCCAATGGTATATCTATGTGCATCCAAGTCCATGAAAAAAAGCGTACGATTGTTCATCTTGCCTCCGAGATGGAACGAAAACACCAATCTCACAATCGCACCTAGACAGAGACAGCAATTATGCCATCATCCCCTTCGACCTCTACCACGTGTACTATGTCGATTTCATGAGTGAAACCTCTCCAAGCCACAACACAAGCCAAGCTTTCTTCTCGGTGCGATGCCAAAGGGAAGCATGCGATTTTTACGATTTACGATCCCTCAAACCGTTTTGACAGGCATGCAAGCTTTGCAACAGTCACAAACATCTATTCCTTCCAAATGTCCCATGTAGATCAATTCTCTACTCACGAGACTTGTCATCGTATGCAGATCGCTGTTTTGCTCTCACAAGACCTGTGATTACAATTGATCTCACGAGACTTATCATGACAATTGTTGCTCACGGCCGTAAATTGACGATTTGGAAACACTTGCGCACGCAGGTAGAAAAGTGCTACTGCGATGGTTGCGAACACCTGCGCACGTAGCAGAAAGAGTAATGGGTTCAGAACATTTGCGTACGTCAAACGAAGAAGATTTCGGAAACAAACGAAGCCAAAGAACAACACAAACTGGATTTGGAAGAGTAGTGAAGGGTAAAAGGAACAAGAAACCATACGTCCATCGGACAATTGGAAAGACAAGAAGAAACAATGCTAGGGAGCGAGGGAGGAATTAATCCAATCCACATGCCTCTCCAAAAGCCAAAACCCCAAGAAGCTGTAAACCCTTTGTGTGAAAAATCATAAGATACGAAAAGAAGAAAAAAGGCATGGGAAACGTGAACATGCCGATAAGAAAGAAGGGAAATAAAAGCCTCTCAATGTTTGGGCGCACCACCCATGCGCTCGATATTGCTCATCATCTTGCTCTTGGACGCAATACCTGAAGGCCTAGGCATACCACGCCCGATTCTGCTTTGCGCAGGGGCAGGTTGCTCTTTGAAGGTAGGAATGCTTGCGTGGGGCGGAGGAGCAGGACGACTAATGCTGCGTCTGAAATCTTCGATGGCTGCGGTATTGCCCTCAGGAGCTGAACTCTGCANAAGCAACATTTCGTCAACCGCAGCAACAAGCTCGCCCTTTTCGACTCGCTCTTTTCGAGTTCGCGGATCAGATCTGCTTGTTCGTTGCGNCATGACTTGGAGTTGACGGTCCAGGTTGGCGAGGTGAGCTCGTTGTTCTTCGATGGTCGAGTTTGCTTCTTCCATTACTCTGCGGTCGTCGGCTGTGAACATCATGGAGGACTCGACGTTGTTGCTTGCAGCTGCTGTGAGCTCTTCGTTCTGTTTGACTAATTCATCAAGACGGGTCTGGAGTTCGGCGCACTTCTTCTCGCCACGTGCTTCGTAAGATTTCTTGAGTGTTGCGACCTTGGTCTCGTGCTTCTNTTTGTAGACAGCGTGAAGTTCGCGAGACACGGCTTCGACCTTTGCATCGATTTGTTGTTGCACGAGGTGTTGGATTTGCGCTTCGTCAATCATGTTTCCCGATCCGTCGTTCTTGGGAATAGCAGCACGAGCAGTTGCAAGCTGGGCTTCTAGGTCGAGAATCTTGGACTCTGCCTCGTCTGCGCGAGTCTGATGTTTCTCCGTCAAGCGCTCGCTCTCTTCTGCGCGGCGAACTAACGATTCCTTCTCTTCATCACTGCGCAAGACTTCCTGTTTGACGTTCTGGAGCAGCTGTTCGAACTCAACACCACGCTGCTCCCATTGATTCTTCTCATGTTCAATCTGCTCGCGCTGGCCCTTCTCCTCGCGGAGGTTCTCGAGGGCCTCGCCAACACGCCTTTCAGCATCTCCTACAGCCTTCTTCAGCGAGTCAACTTCGGCTTCTCTGCCAGAGAGAGTGGCCTTGAGGGAAGAAATTTGAGATTGATATTGCGACTTCATAGATTCGAGTTCGCGTATGGTGATGGTAGGAACGGAGCGAGGAGTGGGTGCTGGAGGCAGCTCAAAGTCGAGCAGATTGAGCAGGCTGGTAGACTTTGCTGGAGTGCTCATCCTTGCACCCTTGTTTGGTGAGCGTTGTTGGTTCGGGCATGACAGGAGGTTGGGCTCGGTGGCAGACTTTTGAGGAGAACGACGAGAGGGGGTCTGTTGGACATCGGGGCGGCTGGAAGCGTGGGCAAAGCGTTCGATCTGCTGAGTGAAGTCGATGAGGTTGGTTGTGTTCGACTGAGCAGTACCAGGAGTTCTAGGTCTGCGAGGTGTGGGAGAGGGTGATCGCTCGTCGGATTCGCGTCTTCTGATGGGTCTTGGTGTGGCTTGTTCGCTCTGTGGTGTTCGTTGCTGAAGTCGTCGTCGTTAGTCAAGGTTATGGTGTGCACAGAGAGGACAACTTACGACAGATTGTTTGAGAGGGCTTCTGCGATCGCCCAGTTTGGCAAACATAGTCATATCAGGGACAGCAGAGAAGGTGCTGAAGCAAGTGTCGTCGACGCCAGTTTCGTCAACATCGTGAATCATGACAGAATCGTCAATGGTCTCGTCAGCCTTCTCGAACGAAGGTTCGCGACTGTGAGGAAGAGGAGTCTCATTTGCAAAGTCGAGCTGCTTGGCAGGAGATTTGGCCTTGAGGGGAGAGTTGAAGCGCAACGTCTTTCTGGTCGAAGGTGGCGGCATGGCAGCTGCGTCTTCCTCAAAAGTGCTGCTGCGCCTCTTCTTGATGGTCGATTTTGGTTTGAGGGGAGACATTGATTTTCTGGAGGGCTCTGGGGTGGTTGATTTCTCTGGTGTCTTGTGCTTGTTCTCGTCTTGGGACTCGGCGTCGATGTTTTCGGACTCGGGAGCGACAGTATTCTCTTTCTCGCCGACAGAAGAGTATGAAAAGGTTGAGGCCTTGTTGTCGGTCGTCTCGAAGAATTGAGTCTCGGATGGGTCTGACGGGTCTTCGAAGATGGCGTCAACCTCGGGGTCAATTTGAACTTGATCGAAGTTGTTGCTGGCGGCGCGAATGTCTGCTTCAGCGACAANAGGCGAGCTTCCGACGTCTTCGTCGTCCCAGTTGATGATGGACTCTTCTTGTGTTTGTTTGGTCGGGGTCGATGTTGTGACGGTATTGGTGGCCATCTTGTCTTCACGCACGACGGTGGCTGGAGTGCGAGAGTTGAGCTGCTGCGAGTTCAGCGGCGACAAAGGGCTTGCCATTGTTAGTAGATGGTCGATATCAATTGTTCACAGCTAAAAACATCTTGTGTGTTTGCGAAAAGGTAAACACAAAGCTTGGGCCACTTGCTCCACACTGCTACCCGCGTGGTTCAATTTGATCCTTCGCCATCTTATCAAGAGCATGCCATTCTGCATCGAATGATCGGGTCCTTCCAGGTCCTCTGAGGAGTCTAATCGACTACAGTCATGACCTCTGTCATTGTAGATTATCAGCCCCTCTCAGACCAAGCAGATGCATTTGTGCGGATAGCTTTCTCCATCGGCAATGAGGCATTCGAATCAATGCAATCCACCAATCCCTTCCAGTCTGGAGTCCGAGACAGCTGAGGTCTTGAGATACTTCACGAGTTCCTTTAGAAGCATACAGGTAGCTCACATGTCTGTGGTGCCATTCTTGCAGCCCACAGCTTCTATTTCCGATGCATCTTCCGGCTCTGACATTTTCCGAGTCTGGATTTCCGGCAGGGTCAGCAAAGACGACTCGGAAGAGCAGCTCCGTCTTGTGGGGACTGCGGGGCTTGGAGGGGAAGGCAGTATATTCACATGTCATCTCCTCTTTCATTTCTTGCTTCAACCTCTCGTCTTGCTTTTCAGATTGACCACCCTCTGATTCCACAGCAAGCATGGACCCGTCAGAAGTCAACGTCCCTCCGCTCAAGGACCTGACAATCGACAACATTACCGAGAATGTGCACATGATCAACTCACAATGCGACGACCCTCGCATGAAATACCTGCTCGAGAGACTCGTCTCCCATGTTCACGACTTTGCCCGTGAGACGAGGCTCAGCACCAATGAGTGGATGGCCGCTATCCAGTTCCTCACAAAGGTCGGCCAGATCAGCAGCGACGTACGCCAGGAGTTCATCTTGCTTTCCGATGTCATTGGTCTCTCGCTCTTGGTCGACAGTATCGATCACCCCAAGCCCGCTGCCAGTACAGAGGGCACTGTTCTAGGCCCCTTCCACACCCACGAAGCTCAACTCGAGGGCAACGGCGGCAGCATCTCACATGACCCCGACGGTGAGCCTTGCTTAGTCCTTTGTACTGTCAAGGACACTGCCGGCAAGCCCATTGAGAACGTCAAGATTGATATCTGGGAGACGGACAGCAAAGGCTTCTACGACGTGCAATACGCAGAAAGAGATGGTCCAGATGGCAGAGCTGTCATGAAGAGCGACAAGGACGGTGTCTTCTGGTTCAACGCTATTGTGCCAGTACCATACCCTATTCCTCACGATGGCCCAGTCGGTCAACTTCTCAANAAGTTAAAGCGTCATCCATACCGTCCCAGCCACATGCATTTCATGTTCGAGAAGCCCGGCTACGACAACTTGATCACGTACGTACATCCTACATATCATCTCTCTCACGTCATTGTACTGACTTTGCTCCAGNNCGCACTATACCTGCGTGGCGACCCTTACGAAACTTCAGATGCCGTTTTTGGTGTCAAGGAGTCGCTGCTCATCGATCTGGGTACCGTGTCCGCCGAACAAGCCAAGGAGTATGGTGTGAAAGAAGGCGGCAAACTCATTACATACGACTTCGTTCTTGTGACCGATGACGAGTCGCGCAAGCTGCGAGAAGAAAAGGCCATGGAAGCCATGAAGAAGCTTGGGAGAAGAATGAAATTATACCAGGGCCTGCCTGTGCCCGATGTCGATTAGATGGACAAATATGAAAAACAATCAACCATCACCCCAGCCTCCCCAGGAAGGACGGAGGTCCACTCAACGCATTACGTCCCATTCTCCATGTCACAGTTTCGCTATTTTTCGGCCTCAAACCGAAATTCCTCACGAGACATCGCTGGTTCGACCGATGGTTAGAGGGCGAGAAGAGGAGAACCAGCTGAGAGGAAATGATATGTCTGTCAAATTCTACTTGTCTACCATCAGATAACGCGAAGCTTGGAGATGTCAGGCAAGACCTGAGGTTGTCTTCCGCACGTGGCATTTCACAAAAGAGGGTTCGTTCTAGTCACGACCACGAGGCGAACATCATAGTTGACTCATAAGTGAAATTTTTCTTAAGAGAGCTGACTGCTTGACTCTTCCATCTGGAATCCTCTTTCTTCGTTTACATTCTACACTTCTCAGTTCAGAACCTTACTACCGAAGCACATGATGACCAGCTTCTCAGCACTCCCGGCCGAGATCCGTCTTGTGATCTATGAAGCACTCTTCGACGATAGAACAGAACAACACTACCCTCACCCGATGCTTGGANNAATATCAGAGCAGATCACTACTGAATGCACACCTTACCTGTTCCGTCAGCTTCAGCTCACAATCGCGAATCCTCCTCCAGAACTCGGTTGTCACAATGAGCAATGGGTAGCCGCGCTATCCTCTCGCAAAGCTAAACGCTTACGCGTCCATCCTGGCAGAGTCTTCCCTTGGACGGACTTCCTTCAGGAAAAATCCTTATCGAACTGGTTGCCTTACATACAAAGGATCAATTTGTATCTCTTCGGCTTCCAAGGCTTGGAGATATGGATTGCAAATGTCAAGATCCGTTTCCACGGCGAATCGTCTGCGCCTAAGATCAATTTCAGCTTTTCCCGTATGCATCCTGCTCTGTCGGCGATGTATAGAAGGGGCATCAAGGCAGCGATTAGAACATCCAACGATTGTTCGGTGCCACTGTTGAGAAACCTTGTTAACGTCCTTCATACTCGGGAGACCAGATCTTTGACACGCAAACGCTCTGAGCTTGCACCATCACTTATGGAGGAGATTCTAGCGGGTATCAGATAATGGATCACGTTTACATTAAGCAAAGAATAACGCAGATGGCTGATTTGTCAATGGGTGGGATCACTCTGTGTGAGACTAGCAAAGGATTTACCCACTTCTGGTATATCAATGTCTCTTTTGTCGAAGGCTTGATAACTCGATCACAAGGCAATAATTCTTCGCCTATGACGAAAGTATCTTTTCTGATCCTGCCACAATTTACAAGGATATCACCGTCATATAGACCCCATACAGAAGAAGCCAACCATACAAAGCTACTGCTGCATCATGATCAGTGAAGAGTCAGACATACCGCCACTATAAGAAGCACACCATATTTTCCAAAGAAGCAAACAAGATTGATCGAAGAGCATTGGATCACCATCTGCATCATCTCCCGTGTTGCTTTCCAAGAAGCATGTGGTTGTCGTCACATCGAGCGAGGTTGTCGAAGTGTTTACAAGGGATGATCACCAGGTCAACGAAAGCTCTACACATTGCGTCCCTCCAGAAAAATTCACCTTGATGTAGTTCAATCGGCTTCCAAAACCCAGATCGGGATCACGGAGAGGCATTTACTAGACACTGACCTGACGGTCCACGTTGCCATGGGCCAGGCACTGCTCGCTCGCTTGGGATTGCGAGGGCTCGATGATTGTTGATGAATGACCTCGTAGTGGCGCTTGTCGCGGTCTTGTACTTGTCTCAGATCAGACAAGCGACGCTCGAGTTGATCGCGCTGCTGAACATCAGTGGAGAGTTCATCGGCGCGCAGCAGGTCGGGCTGCTTGCCAGTCACGGCGAGGTTGCTGCGGCACTTGGCGGCGCTGATCGTCTTTGTCCCAGTTCTTGTCAGCAGTTGCTAGACACAGGAGATGAATCCATTCCTTACCTTTGTTACTTGGGATAGAATCTCGGCGGCAGCGGATGCGCAATGATGCACCCAGACACGACGTCACAATGTAATGGTTCATCATCTTCAAGCAGCCAGCATCTGTTCATCATGATGGCAATTCTGTATTTACAGTTGTCTCCGTCTATGTCCACCATAAACTTGGTTTCACAGCATTTGTATACAGGCTTGCGTCGAAGGGATACATTCTTTAACATCCTGTGAGTGTACTGTTCCTGCGAACAGCAAAATCACGAAGGTACAGATCGAAGTCGGCTACTCAAGCCCCTAGCTGCAAGCGGATTGTCCATCTTCGACTCTTCTCCAAATAGTCCTTGAAATCCACGACCGTTCAGAAAGAGACGACATCCCCGATACTCAAACCATCTCTTCCAGTGGTTGGCCCATAGGTAGAGCAGTCTCATTGAGATCTCTTTCTGAGGTCCCAAGCGATCGGTAAGGCATCTGAACTTGCGACGGCCCGAAATACTGCCCGAGCTGTGTTGGAGATTACAGTCGTAATCGGCATTTGGGAAGACAATGCAATTGCCATAGACGTTGCCATCCACTAAACAAAATCCCAAAAGAGTCAGTCATGGGAAAGCAATGAGGAATCACTACTACCTCTTGGATAGTGATTTTTGCATGAACAGGGATTTTGGGAAACTTACAGCCATACATCTTGTACCCACGGTCTTTGTAGATCGCTAGAAAAAGAAAATGTCAGCCACCAAACAACCAATAACCGCTCTCGACAGGAAAAACTTACTCCAATGCAGTTTGGGATTATCCTGGATATGCATTTCCAAAACATCGATATCGCCTGCTGGTTTCTGCTGTGCGCATCCACTACCCTCACAACGGAATCCAGGCTTCTTGCTCACATCCCTCAAGTCCGGGAAGCCGTAGACGCCTTCATCGCGACCAAGGGCAGTAGGACAGTCCGGAGGAGAAGCAAATTGTTGCCAGATGATTTTGTCGCCGCCTTGGGCGTAGGGTCTTTGATGTAGACTCTGTAGACGTCGAAGTTGGCGGTGACGGCTGGGATGGAGAGGGCTGTTAAAGCGAGGGTTAAGAGGGAGAAGTGCATTGTAGGTGATGAGAGGAGTGCTTTGATATATCTACTGGGGATCGGGAGATGGAGAGGTGGTTTTTATACCCTGAGTTAAGTATGTTGTTCACGTGAACGCACTACTTCCCAACACATGCAAGGATAGACCAGACGGCATTAGCAGAGAGTAGACTGATTAGCTAGTCGATGGTTGGACCTTTCGACGTGGTATAGCGGGCCACAATGTGACATGCTTGACACAGTGCTTAGCGAGAAGGATCAGACTATGTAGGATTCAAATGAACATTAGCGCGACGAAGTGCTTCTTAGAAGCATGTTCTAGTCATTACTAGTCTCTCTAAAGCTGTGATTGTCGTCGAGCAGAGAAACAGCCATAGCAGAACACGAGGCTCAGGCATTGCTTGGCGGATGCCTGGTGCCTTGGCAGCATATATTCCTTCAACGTAAAGACGACGTCGATCGACAGCTATTTGTCAACTCCATCGAGGACTCAGCACCTGTACCATACCTACCTGAGGCTCCACAAGCAGAAGGTGAACATTTCTGGTGCAACATAGTCGCAGTCGGGTATCGTCGCTACGCTGCACACGCAGAGTTCAGTAACAAAAGGTCCAAGGAATCGCGTTTCGAAGGAACGTTGCTGAATTCTTGGCAAGTAATATAAACATCCATTATTTTTTGTGCTTCGCAAAAAAAAAAGAAAATAGATCTGATTGGGCCGCTTGCATTCACCTCCTAAGACTCGATTTCCACTCACCTATGATGCACGTCAGTTAGCTTTCAAGTCCAGCCGGGAATGCGAAAGAGTTAATGGGCGGGTCAGTGACCTGATGATCTTGGGTTAACCGACTACTGAACCAATGGTGCAATCCTTCAGCAAAGAAGATGCAGACCATGCAAAGGCTTGATCGTCTGTCTTCGGAGCATGATTCGAGTTGCAGTAACACCGCCAGCTTTTTCCAAGAGGGACCGCGTTCTGTCACACCCTTTAGCTGATCGACTAGCTGAGTGGCATTGCTCGGCATAGGTCCCAACCACGGGAGGAACCATCATACTTGGCTGTCCTTGTGCTTGCCGTCATAGTCGGTCGCTCTCGGATACCACCCACGTATCAGCAGTTTACGTGTGGGTATGGATCTCCGTATTGGTGTGCAAACGTCAGACGGCCGGAAACACGAGCATCAATCCTGAAATGCGTCAGCACAGCACAGACAATAATGCTTGATGGAGACACATACCAGGATCTTGAGCATCACTGGCCTGGTCTTCTCACCAGGGGTCAGTGTTTACTCGTTGGGATTAAGTCATCAAGAGACTTCCTTGTAAAGCAGAAGTAAGCTTGATCAGCGATATGCTCGAGACCAGTTACATCGAGATTACGACCAGTAAGCCACAAGCTGGCAGCTTTTGTGTGCTCGAGAGAATGGCTGATGTTTTACAAGGGCCGGAGATTTTGGTCAAGGTCTCAATCTTGGGTTCAACAGGTTGAGATTCTGGCCATTGCGATGGTCATCGTACAGATTCTACATTCCGTTGGCTGCAGACTGCTCTGCATCGCTGTTGGTTTCTAGATTTCCTTAGCCGCTAATAAATCTGTGGTCGAATTTGCGTGAAGAAGTCTTTTGAGAGCCATGGTGACTCCGATGGACCTGGAAGGGCTAAGGCTCTCTGCATGGCTGAATGCAGCAAGTCTGTCGATGGTTTTGCTGGTTAGAACACTGGCCGGACTCGCGATACATACCAGACTCTTAGCAGCGTTTACTTTCTTGTGTGATTTGAGGACGAACTACATGGTGGATTGCGAGTGGGCTCTGAAAACGATGAAGCACTCGGCCGGATGAGAGGTTGCAGTTGTGCTGCGGGAATCCGATCGCCCTTCGTTGACAAAGCCTGCATCGTTACGGGAGAAAGTATGGCGCAAGCCAAACCCTAATATGGCTCCGAGACATGAGGAATGATAGCGTCTCTGTGTCGCTGGAAGGAAAGGGGTTCGTGCTCGACTGGTACGGTAAACTTGCATAGGTCTCTCGTTTGGTGCGGCCATGAGGGGTATCCAGGTGCTGAGTACTGGCTGCCGGTTGCAAAGAGGAATTGGCTCAGCGTCACTGCACAGACGCTCTCCAAGGTGCGCAGACGAAGCATGCGGCATGCGAGGATTGCCAAAATACCTCTCTTTGAAGCAGCATCAGTGAAGCCGGATCAAGCAAAGTTTTGTGCTTGGAAAAGGGCTATGAGACACTGCAAATCAATCAATCAAAAACCTAATCACACCTTCTGGACTCAGGTTACTGTACCTCTACTGCGAGAATGCAGTCTTTTCCGGTTGATGCATGTCGCGGTGTACGTTCGAGCGCTTTTTGGCGGAAGACGATGCAATCAGCGCGCTTTCCTCTCTTGGCTCGAGTCGATGCAAGCTTCATCATCGCATCTACCACCCAAAAACGAACTGTAGCCATCACTCAACAACTAGTTGACCGTTGGTCAGATTAATGGATGACGACACTGCTCAAAGTTACTAGAGCCCAATTTTACGATGATTTGGTGATCCCAGCATTGGATAGTCCTCGCCGCGACTATCACCCGACATAGGGGTAACTGTCCTTACTCGACAACGATGGGGCTTCTGTTCAAATCAGCGTATGGCGATACTGTTTGATGTTACTAGAGCACAGCTTTACGATGGTCTGGCGATTCGAGTACTGGGATGGTCATCGTCGCAGCTGTGACTCGGGATGTCGATACAGTCATTGCTCGACAACGACAGGGCTTTCGATCAAACTGGCGCATGGCGATATTATTCAAGCATACGGGAGCTCAAATTTACGTTGGCTCTGCGATCCCAGCATTGGAGTGGTCATCGTCGCGACTACCACCCAACATGGAGGAACAGTCATTACTTGACAACGACCGAGTTTCTAGCCAAACCAGCGTATGACGGTACTCTTGAAGCATAATAGAGCCCGGTTTTACGATAGTTTGGTGATCCCAGCAGTGAAAGGTCGTCACCGCCTCTATCACCGGAAATCGTAAAAACAGTCATTACTCGACAACGATGGGATTTCTGACCAAATCAACGCATGGCGATACTCCCCAGTCATGGAAGAGCCTAAAACTACGACGGTTCGGAGATCCCGGCACTGGATGGTCACCGCCGCCTTCGTCACGCAGAAATCGAAGCATAGCTATCGATACCTCGACAACGACAGGGCTTCTGGCCAAACCACCGTATGGCGATGGTCTTCAAGCTTGCTAGATCACGATCCTATGAGGGTTTAGTGATCCCAGCACTGGAGGGCCATCGTCGCCTTTGTCACCCACAAATCGAAGCACAGTTATCAATAACTGGACGACAACATGGTTGCTAGCCGGACTATTGTATTATGGTATTCTTTAAGCATATAAGAGCTTGGATTTACGATGATCTGATGATCGCAGCATTGGATGGTCGTCGCTGGATCTATCACTCAAAAGTCGAAGCACAGCCATTGATAGCTCGATAACCATAGGGTTCCTACCCAAACCCTCGTATGATGATGTTCTTTGATCTTACCATATCCCGGTCATACGATGGTTTGGTGATCTCGGCACTAGATGGTCGTCGTCACTTTAGTCGGCTAAAAATCAGAGAGCAGCTATTAACAATTCGACAACGACAAAGTTTCTACCCAGACCCTTGTATGGTGATGTTCTTCGACCTTATCACACCCCAGATTTACGGTGGTTTGATGATCCCAGTACTGGATGGTCGTCGCCGCCTCTATCGGCTCAGAACAGCTTGATGTGCCATTACTCAACAGGGACTTGGCTTCGAATGGAACTCATGAAGTATGATGTTGTTCAAGGTCACTAGAGTTCCATCCTATATCAGTTTGGTGATCCCAGCATTTGATGGTTGCTGTTGATCTGTCATGTCCATTATTCAACGGGCGAAAAGAGATCTCCCAAGCTTGATCCAGCTGCCAGATGGTGCAAGTCCATACTCATGCATCTACAACACTGTGCGTCTTCTCGAAAACAGATATCTGCACAAAGGCCCCCGTATCACGAGCGTTGAACGGGATACGTCTCAAGACATGATATTTATGCCTTTCCATCCTCTCCCCATCTGATGCTGGATCCCGCAGATGACAGTCTGTCCACAATCGACCTCTTCAAGGCTACAGACTTTACGATTCCCGAACCCATCTCTGGCGTGAATGGAAAAGATCCGGGTAACCGTTCACATTGTCTCGCTCGCACTCATATTGCCAGACTCCGCAACCTGTTTCTGACGAACTGGAGCAAGTACCTTCTTGGACCAGACGATACTCTTGCTTTCTCTGAGTTTGGTGAACACGGTTCCCGGCGTTACGATAAACGTGGACTCTTCCGCAGATGGCTCAACATTCCCAGAGAGGTTCATAGGCTTGCACGCTACTTGGAGGAGCCAGAGTTGGCTCTTTCGCATCTGTATGACGGTCAGACGGAGCGTGCCAATGGCGCTTGGATTGACGCATACGACCGTCTTCTCCAACAATACCCTGCCACATCCGACTACAACCAACAGTGTGAGAAAGCATACGACGCCGAAGGTCTAGACCATTTCCCCGACAACCTTCTTCACCGCCGTGCTCTCCCAGATACCACGGCGGACGATCCCGTCACTTCGGAGGATGAAGACGAGGTCCATGGCGAGTCCTGCGGAGACTCTGACAATGAGGAACGCATGAGCGACACTGATAGCTAGGCGAGTGCTGACATTCTTCCTTCAAATTACACCAAGATTGACTGTCTTGGTACTACTTGCGAACTTTCTTCATGGCGAAGAGGAACTAAACACCACTGGATACATCTCTGCTACACAGTGGTGATCAGAGAGGATATGAAGCTCACATGGAACGGGAGAAGATTGGAAGACAGCCACGACAAATTGCAGTTACAAAGAGCGGAATGAGATGACAAGACCTAACGTCAGATCCTGCAAAGACGCAGAATTAAGATCAGGATTTCAAAATTGGAAGCAAGCAAATCAACATCATATCTTCATCAGCGTTTCATCCGCATCCCGACCAACAAAGCCTTTTCCAGCCTCCTTCTTCGGCAACTTCTTCTGACATCTAAGAGACAGTAACGCTGGCGCTGCCAGTACCAGAGAAAGCCTCGACAGCCATGACCTGGAAGTTGTAAGAGTTGCCAAAGCCGTACTTGGCCCAGTAAGCAAAGTGGTTGCCAGTGGTGACCGTGCCGGAAGTGCGCTTAGTCTGGCGGACAGACCAGTACTGCTTGAAGGTAGAAGTACCAGTGATGGAGGGCTGGTTGGTGCGGGTGTCGGTGCAGACAGTGTAGGTAGCGCCATCGCTGTAGACGGTACCCAGCTGAGTGACACCAGATTGGCCGGCGCCACAAGGGTTGTACGAGCCGTAGGACTCGACAATGTAGTACTCGGCCTGAGGGCTGTTAATCCAGCCGTAGACGGNAAGGTAAGAGCCGCCGGTGGCCGCGTAGTTGGAAGAGTAGGTGATGGAGCGAGCAGCACCGGTTGACCAACCGAGACCGACGACGAAGTCGCCGCTGACGCCGTTGTTCCAGTACATGGAGTAGGTTCCGGCGTTCTCGTTGTAGGTGAACTGGCCCAGGTTGCCGTTGTAGTTCTGGACGTAGTTGATGCCCCCGGGACCGGCACGCTCGATCTGTTGTGTTTCATCAGTAATGATACTTTTGGATAGAATAGTTCATTGTAGGGATCGTACCAGCATAGGGCTACTGGCCTCAGCCTCGGCCTCTGCGATTGGAGCAGCAACAGCTGCAGCCACGAGGGTAGCAATGGTGGTGAAGAACTTCATGTTGAAGAGTGGTGGAAAGATTATTCGATTGAGTGTGAGTAGAAGTGCTGGAATAAGTTGTTGATAAGAAGTAGTGGTGCTGGTCGTCACCCTTCTTTATATATTTCTGACAGGACAGCATTTATCCTTCGATCTTGTTAGATCCACTATATGAATCATGTCCTTGCTTGCCTGATGTCCAGTGCAAAGAAGATTACAGGGTGATGGCAAATCAAGTACGACACCTCGCTTGGATATGTTCCACACGCAATGGTGCACTCGAATGGCTGACTCTTTTAACCGGACATGTGATTGGTATACTCAAAGTATGGCTATACGACGAACGTTCTACGGCCGATAGCTTGGAGCATAGGGCTCTATATCGTCTCGTGCATACTTCCATGCGGGCATGAAACTTTCACCTTAGCCGCTGCACAAGGTTCGTGGGGTCGTGGTGTGTAACTTTATCTCTATTTGTCGGCTGCAGGAACACCACGCAGTGCATTTGCAATTCGCCGGTTCGAGGCTCTGTCGTACTGATCCAAATAATGGACGGCTATGCAGATATAGATTGGCTGACCTCCTGGTTTAATATGACTCCTTGCGGGAACGCGGGAGAGATACATGATTCTCACAGAAGAATGGCAGTCGTCTTCAGCACCCCACAATTTGGAGCCGACCTCGGCTCCACATGAAACACACTACTGTACGGACATCAAGGCTTGATCAGGCTTGTTGATTCTTGACTTACGTACCAAGACAATCAAGCCTACCAAGAGACTTCTGACAGATCATCTCGCAGTCTAAACACTTGAACATCATGTCCTTTTGTCGAAGACTGGCAATGAACACCGGTCCATTCGGCATTGGAGTTTCATACTTCAAACATTTCTGTATTAGCTGTAAGAACATGTTTTTGGATCAGCAATGGCGGAAAGGCAAAAGCGGTTAAAAGGAAAAGCTTACATAAGGCGTGCTTATATACCCTCAGGGCAAGCTAGTCTTTTGTAGATCGCCCCGCACATCGCACGCGTCTACGCATGTTCCATTTCGCGCCTCTCCTCTACTACTCCATGTGACACAATCAATACTCGTCACCGACATGGAGTGGCGCCTACCTCTAGGCCCTTCTGACAACTGAAGACGGCGACGTGCATAGCAGGCGAGACCAACAGCTACAAGATTATCTTCCATTGACATCCGAAAGTAATGGCACAGTTCTAATAAGGAAGCAGTGTACTTTCCGGCAACTTTGATGTGAAGACAGCTTTCGGATACCACCATCTCGAAACTGCCCAAAGTATATTCAACCTTTGCCCCACGGGGAATTCTGCAAACTGAGGGACTCAAGGCATCGGCTTGAATAGCCACTTCGGCGGATACAAGCTGAAGTCAGGGGTGACCTCCGGTCAGCAGGCATTAACCAGCGTAACATGACCGCCGTTCAACTCACAATGCAGCAATAACCCTGAATCCTGTTGACAGATCAATCACCCAACAGCCTAAATTGGCTTGCGAGAGCCAGCAGTCTTGGCACTACTCAGTACTATATGTGATCATGCGTGACTGGATCCTGTTAGCAGAAATGCAGCTGTATGAGGATGTTCACAGTTGAGGACAGCCTGGCGATGGTATTCAGCCGCCATCATAGCTATACTGCCTGATGGCCGAATTCAATAGTCATAGGCGATCATCTCTTCCAGCTTCATGCAGATTGGCATTGCAGTAGAGATCATTGCAAGGTACTAAAGCCTATGACACAGAACACGTGCATGCTTGAAGCCTAGATTTTGTGAGCGGTAATTATACATGCGCTCTGTTGCACAGACTTCATCTGGCAAGACGATCAAGCATATATCGGTGGACGTGCCCGACCCAGATGAACGTGATCTCCAATAATGCTCATCAAGGGGTCTGGATCTGAAACCGGACCGGGCCGCCTTCTCATCCAGCGATTGGATTGCGGGAGGCTGAAAGCTCCGTTCTTGCTTTGTACTGCTTTGCTGGTCATAGTAATTGGTGAAGGATGATCCATGGGTATCAGGAGTCGTACAGGCATTATCGGCGGCCATGATATCAGTTGCCATAGCAGGTCCAGCATTAATGATAGGGAGAAGGGCTGCGGGCTGGAGAGTAAGATGTCGTACCCTCTCTGCCGCGGTATCCACACGTGCAGCGATGTCGTTTCCGATAGAGTGATGTTCGGCACAGTCAAGATAACCTGCTCCAGGGATTTCTACAAATCCTTGCGAACACGGTTGCCGTGATAGACTCTCGCGATTAATCCACAAAGAAAGAACCCTCGGAAATGAGCACTTCTGGTGGCAGGATCAAGTCGTACGTTGGAATGGCGAAGTCATAGACATTGTGAGGATTGAGAAAGTCATATCCCAGATTTCTTCGAAAGCATTGAAACGCTGCACAAGTATGACGGAGCAGAACGATCGTGTTTCTCAACAAGTAGCAGACCACTTTTAAGCAAGAGATCATCTAAGCTCCTTTACCTCTTCCTGGAAAACCTTAGAAACACCATCTACGTTATCCCCCCAAGTCTCTGCCGGCATACCCTCAAGTACTTCGGCCCGCTCCTCAGGTCTGACATAGTCCTTGGGCTCATGCCATTCTCCCAGAGGCATGACCAACGCGGGAGGATAGAAATAGCAACAAGCCCAATAGACTCCGAAACTCAAGATCAACCCAATCTCATAAGCAAAGTAGTAAGATTTGGTGACACCCATAGGTGCAGAGACTCCCATGTTGTTAAGAAAGCCGTAGAAGTTGGGTATGATGCCGATCACGTAGGCGACATAAGCACGCCAGTTCCAGCCATGGAAGTAGTGGTATACACCATGCTTGTCGCTTGTGTAGAGATCGTCGATTTTGAGGTAGCCGCGCGAGATGATGTAGTAGTGGCAAAGTAGGACACCAGTAATTGCAGACAGGAAGATCTGGTACGAGGCGAGGAAGGAGATGAAGATGCCTGCACTGCCCAGCAGATACCATGGATTGATGACAAAGGAGACAGCAGCACAGATGAAGAAGCCTTTGCGAACTGTGAGATACTTTGGAAACAGCGCCGCAATGTCGTTGCCAGCGGGTAGAGAGTTCTCGAAGATTGATGAGAAGATTGCTGAGTATCCGAAGCAAGCGGCAATGAAGAAGCAACCTGCACGATTAACAGAGCTGTACTCTGTTGTTTGAAGCATGTCAAGAAAGGTAAGAGGATTCCAGACGACTTCGCCATAGATTGCTTGCGATGCTGATGCAACAAGATTACCAATGATACAGACAATGAAGTTGCTCAGAGGGAAGCCAGCAAGGTTGCCCAAGATAACATCGTTAGGCCTTCGAGCATAACGTTGGAAATCGGCTGCGTTGGATGCAAAAGTCGCACAGTTCGCCGCACCTAAGAAGAAGAATCGGACAAGGAGCCATGTCCTCTCTGATCCAGTCGCGGTACCCCTTTGGTGTGCGATAGCTCCAACACCACCTGCTTTTGTCAAGGTCCATGCGCACATGGAAATTGCTGAAACGATGAAGACAAAAAGCTTGGCGTAGATGAGTGATCGCATTTTGGGCACAGGAATGACCAGGAAAGCACAAGTGACGAGCCAGAAGATGACACAGCCGATGAATTCTCCAGAGCCGATGGCTGATCCTTCGCCCATGATGTTCTTGAGATTTGCAATCTTTGGTGTAAGGGCATGTATCATCACGTAGATACACTGGCCTCCTTGAACCTGGCAGACGGTTAGCTATAGCCCAGATACAGTAGAACTCTCACTCACACCGTTGACTCCATTCCAGACGATGGCCATAACAGCACGGTTGAATGTGGGCCACCATGCTCCGAATACTCCAAACGCAGCTCTGTTCAACACAGGAAAGCCGATGTGGTATTTTGCTCCGGCACGGCCGTTGAAGACAATCACAATGGCGATGAGAATTTGTCCTCCCAAAGCAGTGGCGATTGACTCCCACATACTCAATCCCAGAGCTTGAGCTGAAGATGCTGCATACCAGTTTGAGACGGTGGCTACAGCACTGAACCAGAAGGTCAGGTATGCCTTCATGTTCCATGTCCGATCGGCGAGTTTGAGTGGTCTNNGTAAATAGTTCAGCGAGATCCAGTTCAGATTCTTCTAGCTTCTTCACCTGATATCATCGTTATCGAGCCACATATCCTGGCCCTTGACCTCTTCTGTACCCGCTGCATGTAGATGAGGTTTGGGTATACCATTGCGGATTCTAGTAACAAGTCCCGACATCTTGGTATACGAGACAGACTAAACTGAGTGTTGAGAGCTCAGATAATCCACACACGATCCACGGATGAATTAATAGACGCCTGAGTAAACCATGTCGGCAATCGGCTCTGATTTTGTTATCTCTGAGCCGTACATAGATATTCAGGACAAACGCCTATCGCTCAAACCGGTCGAGAATGTACATGCCCAGAGATTGGCATAACATGATTATAGATAGGCAGTGCTGATCGGTGGTCTGTCTCAGGCTCACGGAGGCCAGTTACACGGAGGTAGCTACCTCGAAAACATGAGGGCATAGTGAATCTTGTTCGTTATTTCTGACTTATCTTCATATCAACTACGTGCATTCAGTTGAAGGTGAATTCACTTCAGCGTTCTGGAAACGCGTCTCGAGTCACTGCTTCCTGACCGAGTTCCTGTGTAGCCAAGCATATGAAGCGACTTGACGACCTTGGCGAGATAACAGACGAGCAAGAGCGGGCAGCCATTAGGAAGTGCTTATCAGTTGGTGCGTTGTACAGTCTGATCGTGTATTGCAGCCAGACTCGACACGAGATTCATCTCGATTTCACGAATTGTCGATGAGTCAAGAAGTCTGGAGGAAATGTAGAAAGCAGAAACCATGAAGTGTCGTGAATCAGGCTGTTCGCTCGTCCACGACTTTTGGCCGCTGGGTGTCGCGCGTGCTTTCCCTTCTCTTCACGCGCCCAGTCCCGCGATCGTTCTTCCTCCCAGACCATGTTGACTTGGCGTGATAAGATGAGTTTCGTTATGTCGCGCAAGTCACATCTGTATGCCGATAGGGCAACTCTAGCATGACGCCGCTCTCCGAAGGGCCAATAGAACGCAACCATGCATCAAGTAGGTAGCACATAAGTATACATCTAGTCACATCCAGGTCGCTCTTCCCCAACTTATCCCAAAATGTCAACAATTACTATGACTGAAGCTCCCTCGAGCTACAAACTCGAGCTCCACACTGCTTACGGTCCGGTCTTTCGTGATGTCCTGAACACTGAGCCACGCGATGCTACCGAAGAGGAAGTCCCGATCGTCGACCTCGATGGTCTGTTCACCAGCACTGAGAGCCGAAAGAAGATTGCCCAAGCTGTGCGAACCGCAGGCACAAACATGGGGTTCTTCTACATCAAGAATCACGGCATCGACGACCAAGTAATCGCGAAAGCAAAGTCTCAGTTCCTGAGGTATACGCTCCAGATACTTTCTCCACCGTTATGGCAGCCTTTCTAATTGAACNNCAGCTTCGTCCAACAAGACACCAAACTCAAGGAGAAGGTATCACAAGACAAGTCCAAATACTACAATGGTTGGAAAGCCCCTCGTAGCACAAACATTAGTCGCACCGAGTCCGTCGATGTCAAGGAAAGTTTCAGCTGGCGCTACCACCCCGAGAACGATCCCGATCATTCCCAACCTCTATCTTCTTTACCTTCTGAAGTACAACCCTGGATCCGCGGCGAAGCTTTCGTCTGGGAAGGCACCTCTCACATCCCAAACTTCAAGACTGATATCCTGAAATATTGGAAGTCTTGTCTACAGCTTGCAAGACACCTCGTCAAGGTCTTTGCTCTGAGTCTAGACTTGCCGGAAGATTACTTCGATTCCAGGACCACATTTCCTGGCGCCGATGGAGTGCTAAACTACTACCCTGTCACCACAGCAGAAGAAACGGCAGCAAACTCCGTAGGACTGGGTTCGCATACTGATCTGCAACTTTTCACTTTACTCTGGCAAGACGAAGTCGGTGGTCTGCAGGTGTTGACAAAAGACGGCCAATGGATCAAAGCAAAACCAAGACCAGGGACATTCGTCGTCAATATCGGAGACTTCATGATGAGATTGTCGAATGACTTTTTCAAGAGTACGGTGCATAGGGTGTATAACCGTGCACCTGTCGAACGAGTATCCATGCCTTTCTTCTTCGGTGAGTGGGTAACTGGTCGGAAGTTGAGCCAAACCTAATATGACCANGGCTTGAACTTCAATTGCGTTGAAGGTGTCATCCCAACATGTACAAGTCCTGAGAACCCGCCCAAGTATGAGCCGATCAGCTGTGGCGACGTAAGTAATCCAGATTTCCTCCATGCTATCGGTAGGCTAAATCCCTCTCAGTGGTGTCAACTACGCTTCAAACTCGAGGCAGAGCGTATGGCGAAAATGTTGGCGGAGCGTGAGACGACCACCAAGTTATCAGCAAAGTAGACATGCTACAAGGAAGCTCTGCAGTCATCATTGTGTTGTGACCTGAATCGCAATCGGCGCCCCAGACGGAAAGCAGAAACAGGAGACACTGCCATAAACCAGATTCTTCAGACACATTTATCTGAGCTGGATGCGGCTCCTTGATTTCCCTTTCCAGCGTTCTCTCCTGCGGTCGATCACGTTTCTAAGGTTGTTCCTCAGCCCTCCTAACATCAGCGGTCGAGACGCTCTAGTCTCTAAAATTCACTGCTCGGTGCTTTATCTCTGCGGTCATATTCCAGCTGGAAAGGGATTTGCAACCGCTTGCTTGTTGCCTTTTGCGGCCAAGTTCAACTCATATAGCGATGAATGTTGAATTGAGAACTTTGCTTCACTTCAACCTGTGGTACTTGTAATATAGACTTTCTTGCAGTGATACGATGTGAATATGATCACCTGTCACGAAAAGGGTCTCAAAATCCGCGTAGAAACACAAGCTGATGTAATCATTGCGCTATGGATGGTTTCATGCTATGGAGGGAGTTGACCGCGGGAGCAAATGTCTCCATCGAATTTCATCCTACCGCGGCCTCCAACTCTCCTTCCTTGGCTTCTCTCCTCCTCCGTCTCTACTGAACCCTCTCGCCAGGATCTGCAGGCAAACTCGATACCCATTTCGAACGAGTGATTCCGACTAGACAAGATAGCCACTCCTAGAGTCCATCGAGCAAGATATTAATATTAGCTAATAGTTGGTGTAAAGTGATAGAGTTTAGGGGGCATCGCTTAGCTAAATGGTTTTGCTTACTCTTCTCTATAATGGACTCCTTAAAGGCGTATATGCATAAAGCATGGCCTAGTAGGACCTAACCTTAGTAATAACGGCACTTTCCCTAATAAGAAGTCTATAATTTGTGTCAAGTATAACGACTAGGTTCTCTGGGAGAACAATAACTCTTAGTATCTTATCCGTTATAGTACTGACATTAATGGCATCATCGTTTTAACCTACAAGGCCCGCATGATTAGATCCTAGGCCACCTTCGGCTTAGAGGAGTACATGGAGGTCAGTTCTATATCTAGATACCGCTTCTGCGGCCTTGATCTTGTTCTCCTGCGATCGGCATGTGCTGTTTAGGTCTACTGTCAAGTGAATGGCTACCTACATCCTATTAGCCAAAACATCGAAGTCGTAGAATAGGCTGTGTGAAGAAGCTAACCTAGATGTTTTCGGTAATGCGCGTAAGGTTATCGCAGAGGGCACATGTAGGTCCATCCCTACTGTACCTAACTAAACCTATGGCGGCTTCTTGTGCTGCGGTGCGCTTAGAACCGTCCATGTTGTGCCTTCCTCCATATAAGCACACCACAATGAACGGTTAGCACCTGTATCCTCTGCCAACACAAAAGCATGTAAAGTATCTCACAGCATGCTAAGAAAAGTGCCATCAAACATATGAGAAGAACCACATAAGAGCATTGAGAAGAAGATATTTCAAGTACAGAGATACTGCAGATCTCGATTCATTTGAAAAAATAACTATCTCTAACTAGCCAGGGGGTATAGATCCAAGGTGGGTTAATTACATCCTATCGACATTCCTCCACAGTATAGTTTTACAAGTGAGCTAAATAAAAGGGAAATAAAAGGGGTTTAGATTACAAAGGTGCCTGGATCTTTTATGATTCCAAAAGGTCACCAGTACTCTCGTGAGAGCACAGAGAAGTGTTGACATGGTTTGTTGTGTGGCATTAAGGAGAGTGATGTGTGCCGGACGCATCAAATGGCATCATGGAGAGGAAATTCATCCTTAGATTTAGAGGACAAGGGCGGCAACACCGGCAGCCATGGCGGCGAAGCCCATGCCGTTCTTGACGGCAGCGCCAGTGTATGCGACCATGGATGAGGTGGGGGTGTACTGCACAATGGTGGTCGAGGGCTTCTTGGTGGAGCCAGGGACAACGGTTGCAGGGACAGTCTCGGCGGGCTTGGTGGAGCCGTTCTCGACAGTGGCGGGGATGGTCTCGGCAGGCTTGGTTGAAGCAGGGACGGTAGTTCCAGGGACAACAACAGTCTCGGAGCCAGCAGAAGGAGCGGGAGCGGGGGCACCAGGAGCGCCGGGAGCAGAAGGAGCAGAAGGAGCAGGGGCTCCAGGAGCACCAGAGCTAGCGGGGCAGACAGTGGTGTAGAGAGAGACAACGGCAGTTACAGTGGCCTTGCCGCATCCGTTAGCACCGCAAGTGGTGGTAACCTGCTCCTGAGTCGAGTAGACGGTGGAGGTGGTCATGGGGCCAGTAGGTCCGGCGAGGACGGGCACCGAGATGACGGTGGTGGTGACAGCAACGGGCTTGCCAGGCATGGGTCCGTTGGTAGGGCACTGGTAAACAGTGACGGTCGAAGGAGCGTATTGGCAAGCAGTGCAGACCTTGACAGTCTGGGTGGTAACGGCACCAGCAGCAGCGCCGCCGTTAGCGCCAGCGCCAGTGGGGTAAGCAACTGTAGAAGCGGGGCAAACGGTAGTGTAGGCAACGACGACCTCAGTGACAGTGGCAGCAGAGCAAGGAACACCAGGAGCGCAAGACTGGATGGTCTTGGTGGTGGTGCTGTAGACGGTCGAGGTGGTCAGAGGAGTGGTGGTAATGGTGCGGGTGACCTCGCCCTCGGTGACGGTCTCGGTAGAAACAACGGGGACGAGAGAGCCAGATGCGGCAGGGGCAGCCTCGTTGACAAGGATGGCAGAGTCGGTGTTGGCATCAGCGAAAAGAGAGTCAATGGTGCTGTAGAAAGTGCAGCTTCCCTGCTGGGAGTTGTACGAAGTACCAACGCAAGCATCCATGGCAGAGCAAGAGTCAATGCAGTCAACGATCCAGTCGTTGCCGAAGGTGGCCTGGCGTCTGACCATGCGGGCCTTGCGGGTCAAGAGGACGATACCGTTGATGTTGGTACCGCACTGGATGAGGTACTGAGTGCCATCGGTCTCCTGGAGAACTTGATTTTGGTACGTAGGACAGATAATACTCTCAGCATTGGGGAAAGTGCCGTTGTTGCCAGGGTTGGGGCTGGCGGTCACGGAGGTACCGTTGTTGCCCTGAGTGGACGAAGGGAAAGGAGCACCAGAGGTGGTAGCGTTGTTGGCGCGGCCAGTGACTTGAGCAAAGTCAATGCCAGGAGCCGAACGTCCAGTGGTGGAGTCGAACTCGCTGAAGAAGGTGCAAGTGGTAGAGTTGGTGTCGTAGGCTGTAGCAACGCACTGCTTGTTGGCGGCGCAAGTACGGAGACAGTCTTCAAGGTCCTGGCCGGCTCTCTTGGCGAGAACAAGCTCCAAATCAATCGTGATACCATTATAGGTAAAGTCGAACTCGATAAGGAAGTTCACACCGTCAACAGTGGTGGCACTGGTAGACGAGGCGGGAGCAGCGGTGGTGGTAGAGGAAACGCTACCAGTAGTGGCGGTGGCGGTAGAGTTTGAGCCTGAGCCTGAGCCGGCGCCAGCAGTGGAAGAGGAGCTGCCGCTGCTGGTGCCAATGATGCTGGAGCTTGCAGTACCGAGGGGAACGGAACGGCTGGAGGAGGTAGAGATCATAGAAGAGCTGGAAGAGCTGTTGGTGAAAGCCTCTGCGCGGCGGTAGGCCACGTTGGCAGAGGCGAGGCTCGAAAGCGAGAGAGCAGCGACAGCTGCGGAGATGAAGGAAGGCATTGTTGTTGTCGTCGAGTGTTTTTGTTAGTAAAATTAAGTATACAAACACACGAGAGTCCCCCTGAACGAAAGTGGGTGGTTGTCGATGAGCGAAAGTGATCGTGGATGAGAGAAAAAGAATGCCTTGGGTGGCTGCTGCAGGCTGGTTATATAGATGTCGCTGGTCGTCAGTTGCACCGACATGAAGGTTCGCTGTTTTCACCAGCCTCTCAAGAGAGTGGGTTGTTTCCCTTGGAAACAGTTGACTTACCGTTGTCGCTTTGGTTGCTAAAGATGGAGACCGTTGCCAAATCGATAAATTTCTACGAGGACGTTGCGGCTTTCAGATTAAGACGGGCAAGACATACGCAACTCTGTACCGGCCATCACACAAAATTCAACGCACCGCAAGATAGCAGTTGGATGAGGCGCAACGGAAAACAGAAACGCAAGGCGCAAGAGGCGCACATTTTGCGCATGTCCAGAAACTTTATGATTAGGAGTATAGAAGAAGTTCTATACAGCACGAGGTGAAGTCGAGAGAAGCACGCGGCAGGCCCTGCAGCAGACAGGAAGATCTCCCGACGCCGGCCCTGTCAACCCAGCCATGCATCAAAGCTTGGCAAAGAACGTTATAATATTGTTTCTTGACTGCGACCCTTCCATGCTCCGATCCCTCGTACCACGGCAGGAACGAGCAAAATCACATGTCGATCTATAAGATGGTGCGTCATTACGGCAGGAACGAACCTGCAGATCCTTAACTATTGGTTCCTGCCCTGGTGTTGAAACTCTTCGCCTCGATCCCGCTGCAGGAACAAACGCACTAATGTACGGGCGTAGGATGTTGCTCCGCTTTCCCCTTTGCTTGCTGTGCTGTTCTCCATCCTATCGCGAGCAGTTGAGTAAGACAATGACGCTTGTCACCGTGTATCCTTCGCTGAGTCCAGTTAATGATCGAGCAGGATCATCTTGTTGAGCCATCCTGATACACTATTCCTGTTTGTATTGACTCTATTCTTGGGTCTCTCGTCCTCGTGAGAGTGCTCGGTGTCCACATGAACGTCCGACTCTTGGCCCGACATACGAAAGCCTGTCCATAGTGCAACTACAAGCTGAGTCGTGGGCATTGTTGTCGCTTCGATATACCCCATCATCCGATGGCGGCGTCAAAAATGGCGTACATACCCGTGTGTGCCAGCCCGCCTTTAGACTGTTGCGGTGTAGCTTTTCCATTCAACCACATGCGATGATAGTCCACACCGAGGGAGCTCCACCCCAGCATTTCGAAAAGCTTCACGGCATGAGGATTCCCATCCCACACCTCCGCCGTTAGTGTATAGGTTCTCAAATGTTCTACTCCGGGCTGCGGCATAGCGGATGTGGTTGAGGCATTTTCAATCTTTTTCATCGCGTGCTTCATCGCAGCAACGATGATCCTGTGTGCTGAGTTTTGATCTGCTGCGTACACCGGGCCTAAGCGGTATCCTTGAGGAACCTGGCGCATAACCGTCCAGGCACGGATTTCTTCATCCTTTCTAGCACCTTCTTCATTGACCAGGGCAAATCCGGACACATCAGATCTGTTGAAAAACTTTTCACTCCAAAGCTGTTTGCGTCCGAATCCTGTATGATCGAGATCGGACTTTGCCAGAAGATGGTGTGGGACATCCTTAATGTCGATGAGCTGCAACCTCGTATTGGGGTCATGTGATGTGGTATGGTGAATATCGGTCGAGATGTTCCAAGACATACAGCGAATCTTGCCGAGCGGAGACTCAACAAACCCTCGACGTTCGTAAGTGGACTTCTGTTCAACTACTGCATCCAGTCCAATGGTAGCTGTGTCATTGTCCTTGAATTCTTGCAACACTGCGTCAAATAGAGCTCTTCCGTAACCTTTTCCTTGGCTGGTAGGCTGTACCACTGTGACTTGTCAGCAGAAGTCAAGAGTGCGGAAGACGACTTTTATACCAAACAGGGTGACCCATCCGGTCGCGTTGTCATAGATTGTCGACTGGCAATGACCCGCAGGCTCGTCAGATCCGTCAGGTACCGCAACAAGCAAACCTCGGGAGTGTGATGCCGAGATGTATGATTCAAGATCATGATATGAGCGATTCTGGACATTATTGACAGTCAGATTCTTTCTTTTCTCACAACTCAGGAACAGGAAAATATTCACCCAGCCTAAGGTTGTCATCAACGGCCACCACAGGTCCCTGGCTTCTTTCAGATCTTTCGCAGGTCGTACAACGACGTCTCCATAGGTGCTAGCGCCCATCGCTGCAGTCTTGATTTTCGCGATCGAAGTGATTGCTCTGATGTGGTTTCGGACAGCTGAAGTTTTCGTGTCTGAACAACGTAGACACCTCTTGGCTTCACTTGCACGATTGCAAGTTGTCCAGTCGAGGATGCCCCACTTGATCGGCATTGTGCATGTTTAGTGCATGATGCATGAGTCGCCGCTTTGTCCAAAGCCATGAGGTACTCGCTGGTACAATGCGATATGGCGCAAAGCTCGTGACTATGCTTGGTAGCAGGTATCTGAAGCTTATTGTAACCACTGGACACCCGCCTTGACAAACACCTCCTTCAAACGCACCACACGATCCTTACGGCTTTGCAACAGAGATTCGAGTTCGGGCATATCCCATACTCTTAGATCAATGCTACTGAGACGTATTTCTTGAAGGCGCGGGAACTGTTCTTCAAGCTTGGTTGACATGTCTTCCAGGTAAGGTACAATCGTGAGGGTACACGAATCGATGGTGAGACTCTCAAGGCTGCTTGGTAACATTTCAGCGAAGGGCAGTGCAGGTACGGCCAGAGTGAAATCGTTAATCAGGTTCTCGAATCCTAGGAGCGTGGTCTGTAAAACATCAAGTTTTCTGAGCGATGTGAAGTCTCGAAGTGACCCGATCGATACGCAAGTCCCTTCCGAACCTTCATACTCTTCAGTGGCTAGCTGAGAATTCACGTGGGCATTCAACGTGAGTTCTTCCAGAGTGTGTCGACTACTGTATAAAGCATCTTTGATGGTGTTCCATGAGAAATCTGGGACAAACATGAGTTCCGGCTGGAAGTCACAATCAAACGCTTCTAGCTTGGTACAGCGCTTCAGGATTTGTATCAGTTTCATCGGATGAATATATGAAGGGCCGAGCGTCAGATCAGTCAAGTGTGAGACTCCGTCACTGAGAGGGTAATTTTCCGGAAGCACACGATATGCGCTACTATTGTCACTATCGATCCAGAAGACTTTCAGTCGGGACAGTCCGATGAAAGGCAGGAATGGGTCGATCTCGAAGCTNNCGTACACTTCAGACACTGGCGGCCCAGTTTGCAAGTCTCTTCTGTGTACCATTACAGATTCTAGCCGATGAAAATGACGAGTGGGGTCCCATCCGGTTGACGGAACAAGCAGGCTGGGCCAGAAATACTGAGGAGCACTGGTCTCGCGAAGACCAAAATCTGGCATGCAAAATTCGATATGTTCCAAATTTGGTGTAAGACTCATCAGCAAAGCAATCTCTGCAACTTCTTCGTTGGCACCAAGTGCCTCCTTCCAGGCGTCACCAAGAACTGATGTTTTTGCGTATCTGTTGTGTAGACTGCGCAATTTTTNGGACAATTCAGTATAGCGATGCGCAGGCGTGAAAGCAGCATACTGCGGATATTTTCCAATTTTATATCGCCATGCACCGATGTACAAACAGCGAATGTACTGCAGAAGCTCCGGACGGCTGAGCACGGTAGTGAGGAATTTTCGGAATGAGTGATGACCGTATGGATCCGTGGTAGAGTCTGACTTTGCATAATGTCGATAAAGCAGAGGTTCCGCAACGCTTCTCATCTGTCGCGAGACTTTGCAAAGCTGAGCGAGAGTCTTCCAGTTACTGCGATGGTATTCAATCTGTCCATCATCATCATCACTGTAGTGAACGAGATCGGGCGTTGTCGCAAGATGCTCAAATACCAGATGAAGAACTTCGTTGGGTAGTTTCTCGAGCATGTCGTCCAGGATGATGATGCAACTAATTATGTCCACCATCACGGAAGACAACTAAAGAAATTCTGGAAGTCGCAGGCGGCGTTGCTGTGACAACGGCTGTCCATAATCGGTTGTGAGTGGTATCACCCTGGCATGATTGACGGTGCCATTTCCTCACGATTGAGATCACTTCTGGTGCAAGCCACGAAGGTACATGATCCTAGAGTCATTCTCATGTTGGTAGGTGGACGTGAGCTCCAGGCTTGTCGTGTAGAGGGAAATAAATGGAACACGCGTGTTTCTCAATGCATGGCAACATCGATCACTGTAATCTGAAAAGTGAAATTGATTCTGGAGCTCTTCCTCCTTCGAATTTGAATTGGCGCCATATTGACCAAAGCTAGGGTCCTTCGATGGGCAACATATGTGTTCTTGGTATTGTACAGATATTTTAGACTCACCGCCTTATGCATAATCTGTGTGGTCAGGGCAGTAGCAGCAAAATCATGTTTTGGACACTTGCATGAAGGACAACCCTGGCTGTATACCATGACGCAATAGACGATTGAAGTTCAACGGTCAAGAGAGATACGTGAAATCGGGTGGTGATTATAAGCTGTACAATACTTTTGCATGTGCATGGTATATATTATGATTTCAATGGGCACCCCTTAGAATGCGACTCTGGTTCTCATCTCACCGATCTTCTTCTCCACTTCTCTTACTGTGCGATCCAAGTCACCAGCGATTCTCTCCTTCTTGTCTCTGCTCAGCAAGAAGTATCTTTCGCAGAGATCACCATCAATGCATCCCTTGACGGGAATGTAGTAACTCCTGTACATCAGATGGTCACGCCCACAGATTGGTGGATCCTCAGTACGCAAGTGTTGTTCCAAGCTGCCGAAGAAATCGACGTCTTCTCTGTCCACGAATGGCACAAAGCAACCAAGTGTGCCTTGTAGACCAGCCCAGAAGATGACTTCTTGACCACCAGGTACCAGTGTTGTCTTTTGCATCGACATGGGAATGTCTTGTACGAAGTCGTGGAATTGGAGTGCCAGACGGTGAGGAGTACCGCCGAGGTATGCCTTTTCATTGGCAAGGAAGGACGCGGCACCAGGCTCGTCTGCCTCATCTGATGCCGACTTCGGGCAACGCACAGCCCAGATGTTTCCGAACTTGTCTCCTCCGGCCACAGTGTCGTAGTCGAGCATGGTGAAGCAGGTGGTCCATCGAGCGATAACATCATCGGCAAATGGTGTGAGCTTGTTGTCCTTGTGGTTGTACACAACGTAGCAGACGGATTCTTGCACGTCTCCAACAACGATACGTGAGCCTTGTGTCTTCATGCCGATGATTTGAGTGCCAGGTACACGACAGCGGGCCTTGCGCAACAAAGCCTTCATACCAAGATCATAGAGGAAAACCTCGTTGCCGACGGCGAGCGCAAGACGGCCCTGGAAAGGCATCAGCGCACGGATCGGCTTATCAAAGTCGGTCTTGTGGATCAGCTCAAGCTCGTTGCCAGGGTCTAATACTCGGTACACATGTACTGAGCCAGTCGCCTTGGGCGAGCTTGGGGTTGGCGCTCCAGAAGGGATGTTCTTGCCAGTACCAACAAGCAGGAAGGTTTCACCATCTTGGTTCTCGAAGGGGACCATGTCACAACACAAAGCAGCTTCGTTCGAGTCGAGGTCGACTGTGTATGCAACTCCGTCTTTCTCATCCTCAGCTGTGGGGTCGACAACCTGAATGCACGATGCCCAACCAGGTCCTCGCGGCCAGCCAAATTGCTCGCTAGGACCCATCTGTTTCTTATCCTCTTCCGATCTCGTCGGATCAGCAAGTAGCGCCTTCCTGGCCTGCTTACTGAGTACGTTCTGATCTGATTGGATGACGGAGAAGTAGCGGTAGTCTGGATGTCTACAGAAATCGCGAGGAGTGTGTTTGAGAGAAATGGTCTTTGTGAGGATGTTGTTCGAGGTGTCTCCAATGCTGAAGACGAAAATCTCAGCACCCCGTAATGCGACAATCGATTGTCTGACGGAGGTTTGTCCCTTACGACCAGCAACCCTGGATCTCAGCATGCTTGCGCAGTTGAACGAATGGTAATCAAGGGGTGTGAGCAACAACTCCTTAGTTTCAGGATGAGGGTATGAGAGGAAAGTCTTGGCACCACAAGCAAGCACAGCAGGGCTGTCATTAACAGCGACTGGATAGAGCTTGGCCTCATCAGCACCGAGGAAACGTGATCGCACATCACCGAGTTCGCCAGTGATATCGTCCAAGACAGCACGCAGATAGAGACCAGAGAACAGACCAACATGTACGAATGTTGTCATGCCTGTTGAGTCTTCCATTGGTAGGATTTCGATTGAGCGAGGGGGTGATGTAAGAGACTGAATGGACTGAGATTTGAGCATCTCGCCACCAGGATCAAGAGAGTAGACACGAATGGTAGAGTCGTCGCATCCGACGACCAGGAAGGGAGCTCTTACACGACCTTCAGGAACGTCGCCCATACTCATGGCTTGAACGACGCCGGACACAGTCAAGACGTCAGAACCTTGCTCATACTCCTGAATCCTTCTGCCGTCTTGCGATACTTCAAAGTAGAGAAGCTCACCAGAGCTGAGTGCCAGACACAGTTGCTGGTGATTGTTTGTGGCTTTAATGATGGTGCGATGCGCAGGACACTTCCAATCTTCTTGTGGGCTATCAGGACCAGTGTAGAAGCGGAAACCCCTGTCCCACACTTGAAGAATACCAGTGTCGCCCATAAGGCCCATGTGAATAGTAGTGACTTCCTTGTGCAGTCCGTGATCAGAGACTTCGTGAGTGTTCTCACCGACCTCCAGGAACAGTGTGGCATCACGGAAACCAAGAACGATGTACTTGTCTGCCTCTGAGAAGCGGTCGTCTGAAACTACCCAGAGGTTGTTTGGTTGATCAGGCAGTTCTGCACGGGTTTGTTCGCTGACGCTCAAACCGTGACTGACAACCTTGAAAGAGCTACGGGTGCCAGTGCCAGCTGTAGTATAGATTTTCCAATCATCTCCACCTGTGATATCTTGCACCACAGTCTTGCGCTGAGGATGCATACTAGCAACAGTCGCTGACTGGTCCACATTGTCGTAATCGTGAGGGAAGAAATAAGAGATCTCTTCAGAGGTACTGTCTGTAAGAGGGTCGATGTTCATGCCGAGGTTGAGGAAGCGGTAGAAGTGGCTGTCACCATTTTCGGCTGCGACGAAGAGGTAACCAGACTTCAAGATGCACATGGTCGAGGCAATAGGGAAAGTGTCGAAGTAACGAAGCTCAATGCTTGCAACTTCTCCAGTCTTGCGACCTTGATCATCCTCGACCAAATCCATGGTAAGCTTGAACAAGTCACCGTCCTCAGTCTGCAGCAAGTGGAAGAAGCCGGCCTTGAAACGATGTACGACACCAGCAACAATGCGCCTCTCGCGATCAGGGTTCTCCAGACCACCCTTGCGACGAGGAATGACCAGCGTGTGAGGCTCCTGCATGGGGTGTCTGTATGTGATCTTTCCTTGTGAACAAACAACGACACCACTGGGACCATCGGCACCACCAGGGACAGGGAACAGCTTGTTAGCCGAATAATCAACGGCATCAGCCCACTCGCGAACAACGTGGTTCAGGCCAAGATCAACACGGTAGTATACGAGGAGCTTCTCGCGAATGTCATAGGATTCGTTTGTCGGGTCCTGGTCGCTGTCTGTATAATCGACCTCGAGAGCAGCGAAGACAGGGTTCTGGAAGTTTGTGTCGACAGGGCAGATGTCGAAGGTCAATGTCTGCGGACGATTGACTTCTTGTGGCGAGGAAATCGTGACCTGCTGTTCCGCATTACGATTGAGGATGTAGACGACCTTGTTCTTCTCGACAGAGGCGAACATGCAGCATCGACCGCGCGGGTCTGAGGCGAGGTATTGACCGGGGATAGTTCGACGAATGCCTGACTTGCCGAAAGTCTCGAGATGGACGCGCTCGAAGCGATTCTTCTCGTCATCGTACTGGAGAAGCGAGACACGACCGGAATCGGAAGAGACGATGATCAGGTCGCGAGGAGTACCGGGAACTCTGCAAGACGACAAGTTGCGCAGGATGCCGAAGGCGTTGTGTGTGAGGATGGTGCGGATCTGATCCGTGTCCTTGTCAATGGTCAACAGACTCAGTCTTTCACCCTGAGCCAGGACGACTTGCTGCTCTTTGGGTCTGCTTGCGACAAAGTTTCCGACGATAGCGTGGGTAATGGCTCCAGCAGGTTGCAAAGTGAGCGAGTACATGCTCATATTGGAAGTGATAGACATGACGGGCGATGGGTGGTGAGCGACCCTTGAGGGCGCTCTGAAGGTCTAGAGAGGGTACGGTATAAAGTCGTCGAATCGTAAAGGTCGTGGAGAGGCGCGCGAGCTGGTCCTGTTACTTAGGCCGGGAGGATGAGGTCCAGGGAGAAGCTGCGGCCGCGAAAAAGACCAGAAAGTGAGCTACGGCTGCGGCGCAGACGGCGAACACTCTTTGATGTAGCTTGGAGCTGTGATATGGTATAGTCGCACAAAAGTTGATGGTCCTGGTACAAAAGTCGATGGCTACGCGATTGCAGCAACGCCGAGCCAAGACATTCAAATGTCGGAGCTCGGGCCTGCAGCATCATTGAAAGTCGAGCGATGATCAGACGAAACAAGAAGGAACAACTTCTGGAAAAACCACACAGCAATGGCCTCCTTGTCGTCGACTTCCTCAGCGTGCAGGCAATGCCTTGCGCGCATTGCTCTNCCACGTACAAGGCCGTCGATTCGCCTTTTCTCAGCATCCACATCGGCGCAACCGGCCCTGTCATCGTCAAAGAGAATCTCAAGAAGCAGAAGACGCCTGTCGACAAGCGCTCCCAGACCTCAGATTGCTCAGTTGAGCCGTGACTCGCCTGCTATCCAGCACCGCCCCGAAGACTTCGCTACCGACCGCAGTCGCGAGCTTCTACAACCAGGAAATCTGTTCCACTCTTTCAGCGACTCGCCCTCTCCCGCCATTCGCAAGCGCGCTGCCTTCATCAAGCAAAATGCATACTGTCCCCATCCCGACCATTCAGCCACCCGTCAACCAACTAGCCCCGATGACATTGAGGTTCGCAAGACAGGAACCATGCCTCCCGCACATGTTCGCTACGAATGCCTGGACTGTGGCATTCCGGTAGCCTGCTGTGAAGAGCACTTGGCCGATGATTACGAAGCTCACTTGGCCATCTGTGATACCCTTCGCGAGATCAACGAGGACGACCATGATCTTGTCTCTGGACGCT
Organism: Aureobasidium mustum; assembly: GCA_903819665.1. Lineage (NCBI taxonomy): Eukaryota > Fungi > Ascomycota > Dothideomycetes > Dothideales > Saccotheciaceae > Aureobasidium > Aureobasidium musti. Next base: position 1,575,122 of record CAIJEO010000013.1, read on the forward strand.
TCTTCCCTGAGTTCGAATATCCTGGTCCGCAGATCGACGAGGCCCAGGTCAACTTGACCAATTGGGATACCATGCTGTACTCGCGCGAGTTCAACGCCATCAACGATGAGCGCAGTCTTCGCCAAGCTACTCGCTTGCTCACATACCCCGCCACTGTCGCCAGTGTTCTCCACGAACTAAGCCCTTACAATGTGCGCAACCGCCTAACTCCAGAGGGTCTCAAGAGTTTCACTGCCCTCCAATACACATTACACCCTCCCCGTTCGGGTGCTGGTGACGGAATCAAGGGCCTGCGTCCCACAGCTCCGCCAGTTCGCTTGTTCTGTATCGGTGCTCGCGCAGAATCGTCTTTGCCTCGTGAGGTATGGCAGCAATTAGCCTGGCTCTTCCCCCGCTCTACCTTCCACCTGATCTTCATCGGGCCCGAAAGTATGGCAAACCGAGACGACGAGTACCCTCTTCCTCCCCGCACTCCTCAGAATCCATTTGGCGCCATTGTCGAAGATCGTATCAGCCACCAACTGAAGGTGACTACATACGTCGAGTACTTCCACAACTTGCACAACGCTCAAGCCTTTTACCCATATGACCCCTACTTCGACGCCTTTGTGCTGTTCCATCCTGGTCTGGGCCACCCTGCCAGTTCTCACGAATGGCAAGACACTATCCGCCCACTATTGGACACTAAGGTGCCCATTATTGCCACGGGATACACAGACTACGACATGAAGCGTGACATCGAGTGGGTACGCAGCACCGTTGGCGACGAGATGGATATCCTGCTCGAGCCAGGCGAAAACCGTTTCCGTAGTCTTCGCTGGGACCTTAACGACCTCGATCCCCAAGACGTCAGTGCTGGCAATTGGGGAGTCTGGGCTTTCAGAGGCAAGAGATACGAGACCCAAATGCGCGATTCATAAAAAGTCTAGCGTAGGCGAAATTGTGTATAACATCATCTGTATATAACTGTACTATTACGTGTGCCTGGGAAGAGGAACCACTTTACTTTTTCCTTCTTCTTCTCAGCATCCCTGTACCGATCAGAGCATTTTTGATATTGCGTTTCGGCTGTGCTAGAAGGAAAAGAAGCCGATGACAAACACGACCGCCTTTTCTTCGATCCCGACATGCTATTTGACCTGGAAGCGTCAGGCGAGAACACTTTACTAGATTGCTTAGCACAGGCGGCGTGCCGGCCCGTCAACCGTTTCAAATCTCTCCTGCTTCTTGCTTCCACTTTGCCCTCTCGCATAACTTGGCGATGAAGGTGAAGAGAGGAGTCACATAACACCTTGCACGCGAGATTGAACAGCTGACGTTGCCAGTCAGCATTGACGATGCAAATACCGAAACCGTATAGGCAAAAAGTCGAAGCGGTAGTCGATGGGCCAGCACGGGCGAGTACTATATGAAACATGATATCCCCAGAAGTCTAGAGAGGCCGCAATCTAGAGGGCCGTGAGCGATGTTTCAGCCCCATATAAAGTTGCGCCACTCCCGTTGCTCGCTTGCGGAAACAAAGAACCACGCATCGACATCGGTGGAACCGATTGCTCCCCTGCTTTCCTGTCATTTCGGACTTTGGCCTTTGCCACTTCTCCGTGTGCCAAAGACTGTCACTGCAGAGCTGTCGAAATGTACAGTACTGTGGCAAAGAATGTGGTGTTCGCAGGGTACTCCATCGAGGGCTATCATCATGGCCAGAGTCACATTTGGATGTCAATTGTGCATTCCAGTAGCGTATAACAACCCTTGTACTCGGATCGAGAAGGAGTTCATCGCAAGTTTGGGACAGTCTTTGGCACACGGGGAGGCATGAACGCTATTTTTGAGCCGCAATGGATAACTAACTACCACCATGCGGTCTGTTCTAACTCAAGCAATCATGGCTTGCGTCGAGTGCACGACGAACTCATCTCGACTCACCCCTCCGAGACATATTGCACCATCTAAGGCGTTTCAATCTTTCCACGCGATGCCATGGTCTCCCGATCCACGCCCAGGTTTAGACTAACGTCAAAATGCTTGTCTGGTCTCTACCGCCATTTAGGCTTCTAGGGCTTTAGCCTGTGTTGCAGCGCAGTAGTCTTCCATCACCCCTCTCTCGATCTTAGCGTCGCTTCGTTAATGTATCCCAGACAGTAGACCCATTCTTGTTCAGGTCCCTGGCTCTCATCACCAGCCGTGATATCCACTTTCTACAGTTGCACATCTTTGTATATAAAGACCCGGGCCTGTCTTGCATTCTTCTTCCTGATCAAGCACTCTTGACATCTTGTCTTTCCTTCGTTCTCCTAACCCTTCTTTACAATACTAGCGTGCCATTCTTTTCTCGCTATTCCTTCTATATCAAAATGAAGTACTCTACTTTCATTGTCGCCGCGGCAGCTGGTTCTGCCACCGCTGCTTCTTCTGCTGCATACGGCCAATGCGGTGGTAACGGATGGACTGGTGCTACTGACTGTGTCTCTGGCTACCACTGTGTTGCCCAGAACGACTGGTACTCTCAGTGCATTCCTGGTACTGGATCCGGTTCCAGCGCTCCTGCTGCCACCACTAAGGCCGTCACTTCGGCCCAGGCTGCCACTACTCAGGCTCCTTCCAAGGCTCCTGTCTCTACTAGCAAGGCTGCTTCTGCCTCCTCTGGCAAGGTCAAGGTATGTTTTGTTTCATATCGTACCTCTTGAGTATCATACTGACTGATCTGATAGTACGCTGGTGTCAACATTGCTGGCTTCGACTTCGGCATGGATACCAACGGTGCTTCTTCTGGCGGCTACGTCGACCCCGGAACCACTGGTCAAAACCAGATGAACCACTTCGTCAAGGACGACAAGCTCAATGCCTTCCGTCTCCCCGTTGGCTGGCAATACCTTGTCAACAGCAAGCTCGGTGGTAACCTCGACACCACCTTCTTCGCCAAGTACGACCAGCAGATGACCTACTGCTTGAACTCTGGAGCTGCTCTCTGTATCCTTGACCTCCACAACTACGCCCGCTGGAACGGCCAGATTGTTGGCTCCAGCGGCGGTCCTACCAACGCCCAGTTCGCGAGCATTTGGTCCCAGCTCGCTACCAAGTATGCTAGCAAGCCCAAGGTTGCTTTCGCTATCATGAACGAGCCCCATGATCTTCAGGATATCAACGCCTGGGCTACCACCGTTCAGGCCGCTGTCACCGCCATCCGCAAGGCAGGTGCCACCCAGAACATGATTCTGCTTCCCGGCAATGACTGGTAAGTTCCTGGCCCATATATGATCAAATATAGATCGAAACTAACGCTTAAAAGGACTCACGCTGCGAACTTCGTAGTAAGTTAAATCGGACGTACAGATACCACGACTAAGGCTGGCGCTTCGTCTCGTCCAGCAAAATCGTGGTACTTTACGAAATCATGCTAATTGTACCTTCTCTATAGNGACAACGGCTCCGCCGCCGCCCTGAACAAGATCACCAACCTTGACGGCAGCAAGAGCAACCTCGTCTTCGACGTCCACCAGTACTCCGACTCCGACGGCAGCGGCACCTCCTCCACCTGCGTTTCCTCCTCCTCTAACATTGCAGGCTTTACCAAGCTCGCCAACTGGCTCCGCAGCAACAACCGCCAGGCCATGCTCACCGAGGCCGGTGGCTCTAACGACCAGTCTTGCTTGACTGCCGTCTGTGATGTTCTTAACTACCTCATGACCAACTCTGACGTCTACCTTGGCTGGACTGGTTGGTCTGCTGGTATGTTTGATACTAGCTACGTTCTTACTGAGACTCCTACTGGCAGTGCTGGAAGCTACAAGGATCAGGCTATTGTTACCAAGTGCATTGCTGGTGTTTTCAACTCCAAATAAATGCATTGGTATTCTGAGATTAGGGTTCGGTTTTGAGTCTGATGGTTTGTGGTCTTTATTTTCGTATGTTTGAAGTTGTAGCGTTTACTTCTTTCTCTGTTGCAGAGCGTATCTTGAATTCAATTCTTATGATCTATACCACTATATCCTTCCTAAGTGCTAAGGTCGCTAATCAGTTCATGACTAACCTATTCTCCATGTCTGCATGTGGCAATATCATCAGCTATCAAAATACACAATAGCATACAAACCGCGAGCATGCCCACAGAAAGCCATCAATGCAGCGTCTCTCTCTGGATCCTACTCTGTTCCCATAACTATTCTGCATTTTGACGAGTACAATGAAACAGCTTCGATCATCTGAGATCGAAAATCGTATATATGCCAGGTTCCTAACCGGCTCATGGTTAACTTTCCTCCCATTTCAGCGTGTAGCGATATCATTGGCTATTAAAATGCATGATCAATATCAGAACTCAGAGTGCCTCCATAGAAAGCCATTAGATCAATGTCTCTCTCTGGACCCAACTCTGTTTTAATAACTATTCTGCATTTTTACAACTGTAGTACATTAGCTTTGCTCATCTGGGAGATTACCAGTCGCATATGTGCCAGGCTTTGCTTGAACTCTATCTCCTATCCACATATGGCATTATTATGATGCTATATAAATGCACGATAAATACCTGATCTGGTAGCATGTCCCTAGAGAGTCACATGTAAACAGTCTCTCTGTGGACAATTCTTAGTTTTCAGAAACCTTTCTGCTTTTGTACAGATACATCAAAAGCAGATCTGGTTATGGGAGATCATTGCTTTTACATTCTTTGAAAAACTTATCTTGCATTCTAAGTATAGAAAGCGTTTACTCACTTTCACGCCACGAGATCAGATCAAACAGATGGCAAACATATGCAGTATATAAACAATGCAACTCGGCTTCTGCTCTCACCTTAATGAGAACAACTGTGAGGTGTATTCCATGACAGCAGGCGCTGCATATGACTGCTTCGTTGTTTGTGTCTTTTCGCTGTGCTGAGTTGCTACTGCACCATCGCCGAAGTCGACGTTCCGGTCGATGTATGCTTGTTTGACTGCGTATAGCTCCAGGCGATTGCTAAGGAAGATTGAATGCATTCACGATAGCGAACGTGGAATTATATTCACGATTGCAGAAGTAGCGAAGACAGAGGCGGAAAAACCGACGACCGGGCATCAGCGGTTGAAGTTCTCTGCAAACTTGATAAGATGTTGCAGGTTGGGCTTTTTCCTACGCTGTTGCGCTTCTTCAATCCTGTTGATCAGTTATATCAGACCATGGTCTAAGACACGAGATAGTTGTACAAATGTGACAGCTCGAATGAGATTCCCTGGTACAGCGCAAACCCACACTAGAGGGCTCTACTTCCAAAGTTCTATCTCGCTTACACAAAGAATACACGTATCATCCAGACCAGAGACTTTCTTCTTGTTCATCGGAGCATACAGATCTGTCGACAACATGTACGCATAATGCCAGATGGTGTCATACTGAACGAGATTTACATCATCCCAGCAGCGTTCAGCACGACTGCCATCCGAGGATATCAAAGCTCCGTCTACCGGGCCCATGAAGCGTACTGTCGCTCCAGCCGAGTTACCGAAGCCTTTCTTGAAGTCTTCCATATAGTCGTCGTGGATAGCACTGCTTCCTTTGTACTTGAACAAGTTGAAGAGACTGACTGGCTTGTTGGCAAGCTCAGAAGGCAACGCGTTGGACAGAAAATCAGCCATAGATGGATCAAGACGAAGCTCGCCACATCCAAGCAGCCCATTCTTTGGGTTGGTAATGGCGGATGCTGGGATACCCCCACCCTGCCACTCTTGTGGTAGTGGAGGCGTTTTATCAGAAGCCTTGGGCTGAGATGTCAGAGTTGACCGAAGCTGCTCAAACCGGTCCTTTGGTATAAAGAAGGGAATTCGAAGGTGAGCTTCAATGTGTTCTAGCGCTGCGTTTGGCAATTTTGGCTCTCTGGTCACGAGAAACAGATTCCAGTCATGCTGGAGCAATTGATTCTTGTTGAGGGAATGCGGTTGATGGATCCAGCCATGAGGTTTGCCTCTGATCATGGGGGTCTCGATGATCGACCGCATCACATCTTGGGTCGTCTTGCCTTGTTTGAGAGATATCAAGTGAATGTGAAGTTGATCAGCTGCCATACTGTTCGACGTAGCTGTGATCAAGGTAGTCGAGCGCACAAGGGAGAGAGAAGAGGATATAAGTTTCGACAGAAAGACATGCAGATCTACTGTAACCTCTACATCTTTTCTTACCCCTCAATTGTCTGCCGATGAACGTCTAGGTAGGTTGTGGATTGTGCTCTCGACTGGAAGTACAAAGCGGCGGTGTGCGCTGCTCCTATGACCGAGTCGATCATGTGAAAACTACCATTCAGAGTGTCAATTGCAGAACTTTCGAGCTTTCTTCGGGGATTCGAGTGATGGTAGCGTTCAAAATTACTGGTTTGGATTGAGATGTTGGCGGATATAGCGGGTATAGCGGATTACCGAATAGAGAGAGTGTTTGGTCAGCCAGAAGGTCCTGACCAATCAGAGAATAGGCGATTTTCCAGCGAAGTGTGGGGTTATGCTGAAACACTTGCAGTATGCCGTGCGGCTCAAATATCAACACACATTTTCCTTGAGTAAAGTCGAAGGAATAGACAGCATAATGAGATATGGCATCTTGATCCTGAAGCGCTTATATGTAGGGTCGATTGAGGGCACAATCCTCTGCATGATGGCTCCAAGATTGCTTTCAGAATAGATTCGGGCAGAGATGTGCCGAGGATAAAACCAAAGGTATAACTCCGCATCTGGGCCGTCTGGTGTGGGGACACAGCAACATTTCCCATTCCCTTGTTCCGACGAGGGAGAGAACTGCGTCTATCCGGAAGAGAAGCCGTTGATAGTTCTTATTCCACCATCTCCCACTCCCTATCAGCCTCCAGGTCGACTCCTGCCCTCCCACTCTCGCTGCACCAATCCGCCTACTCGAGTCGTCGAAACCGAGCACAAAGTCAACATGAACCATCCTAGCAACAACACGCAGGCCGTCAAGTTGACTGGCGAAGAGGTGGCCAAGCACAACAATGCCGACTCGTGTTGGGTCATCGTCCACGGACGCGCCTACGACGTGACAGAATTTCTGCCCGAGCACCCTGGTGGTCCCAAGATCATCNNCCTCAAGTATGCTGGAAAGGATGCCTCGGAAGAGTACGACCCCATCCACCCTCCCGACACCCTCGACAAGTTCCTGGACAAGAGCAAGCACTTGGGCGAGGTCGACATGAACACCGTCCAGCAGGAGACGAAGGAGGAGGATCCTGATGAGGCCGAAAGACAAGAAAGAATCAAGCGCATGCCTATTCTTGAGCAGTGCTACAACCTGATGGACTTTGAAGCTGTTGCTAAGAGAGTCATGAAGAAAACAGCATGGGCATACTATTCTTCGGGTGCAGACGACGAGATTGTAAGCCTAGCAGAGTTACAGCGTGCCACTTGTTACTGACCTATCCAATAGACGATGCGTGAGAACCACAGCGCCTTCCACAAGATCTGGTTCCGACCCAAGATTCTGGTCGATGTTGAGAACGTCGATATGTCGACAACCATGCTGGGCACCAAAGTCAGCATGCCTTTTTATGTGACAGCAACTGCTCTTGGCAAGCTTGGAAACCCCGAGGGTGAAGTCGTCTTGACTCGCGGCGCAAAGAAGCACAATGTCATTCAGATGATTCCCACTTTGGCATCTTGCTCTTTCGACGAGATCATGGATGCTGCTGAGGGTGATCAGGTTCAATGGCTTCAACTCTACGTATGTCGTTTGTTCTATGAGAATCCAGTTTCAAGACTGACAAAGATATCTACANNGGTCAACAAGAACAGAGAAATCACAAAACGCATCATCGAGCACGCTGAAAAGCGTGGCTGCAAGGGTCTGTTCATTACGGTTGATGCTCCTCAACTTGGCCGCCGCGAGAAGGATATGCGTTCTAAATTCTCCGACGTTGGCAGTAACGTCCAAAACACTGGTGGCGACAATGTTGACCGTAGTCAAGGTGCCGCTAGAGCTATTTCCTCNTTTATCGATCCTTCGCTCTCCTGGAAGGATATTCCTTGGTTCAAGAGCGTCACCAAGATGCCCATCCTGCTCAAGGGTGTTCAAAGAGTTGAGGACGTAATCAGAGCTGTTGCCGCAGGTGTCGATGGTGTCGTTCTGTCAAACCACGGAGGTCGCCAGCTCGATACATCACGATCTGGTATCGAGATTCTTGCCGAGACAATGCCCGAGTTGCGTCGTCTGGGTCTCGAAGACAAGATCGAAGTTTATATCGATGGTGGAATCCGTCGTGCCACAGATATTCTCAAGGCTCTTTGTCTCGGTGCAAAGGGTGTAGGTATTGGTCGTCCTTTCTTGTATGCCATGTCAGCATACGGTTTGCCTGGTGTCGACCGTGCTATGCAGCTTCTCAAGGACGAGATGGAGATGAACATGCGCTTGATCGGCTGCAACAGCGTCGATCAGCTGACCCCTGAGCTTGTGGATGTTCGCAGTTTGCACACGCACACCGCGCCTGTTGCGCCAGACACACTCAGTGTTGCAGCATACGATCCTTTGGCTGGTCCCAAGGAGAGATTGGCCAAACTGTAAGGTTGTATACGTTTTTTCTCATCATATGTTCTACATACTGTCATGCATTATGAAATCTTGCTAAGCGGCCGTCTCTCGCATATCCCGTGATCGTGATTTGACGCAGTTCTCTAATACAATCTACAAGGAGATCGGGGCCTAGGTATATATAGAACATGTAATATAGGCAAGGCAAGATATAACCATAAGGTAAGGTCTCACCAGACTTATATATCTCCCGATAACACCTTGTCTTCTGTGCCTACTGACTTTATCCATACTGCCAAAATCAGTGGCTTCGAGACTGGAGATATAGGCCAGGGCTTCTACGATCGTAACCTCGTTCGCGACGTCTACGTCGGCGACATTAGGTGTCGACGCCGCAAGTTAGAAACATGAATTCATCACACGCAACAGGCGATGTCCAGATTGTTCTCGATGAGAGTTCTGTATAAAGAGGATGTTCAAGGACGACGAGGAGAAAGTCTCATGTTTATAGGGAAGAGTATATATACTTATGAATTAAGGTGTTCCTTGCTTGCATCGAGACTAAAGAGTATCCCTTGCTTCGGCAATATCGCGATGCATAAAACAGAAAACAAAACAGAGTCTAGAGAAAAATATATATTATGGTTGATGAAATAGAAATAACATGAGATACTCGAGTGGACGATCATACGAAATTGTCAATTCTTGTTTACTAGACCCGACCATCTCAATCCCGTAACCAGTGCACTCAACATGCCTGTGATGAGTACCGCTTTGAGACCGATTTCGATATAAACAGACCAGACGAACCACATCAATGGTGACCAATCCCAGACCCCTGATGCCTGCTCCTTCCACTGTGGCTCGATGACCTTAAACAGCAGTATGATGAAAGTCGTCAATGCAGTGAATATCGCTCCCACCACGCGCGACTCCTTGAGCGTTGNGGGTGTGTCTTATCCCATAGCGAGGCCAATGCTACGGAGAGCGAGGTGACCAACAGGTGCCACGAGGTAATATCCAGCAGTTAAGAGGACGGTGGTGACTAGGAGCAGGCAAATGACTGCGCCGGTTGTGATGAAAGCCTCGGAAAGGATGTTGGAGAGTTCTCCCAGGACCGCCGACATGTTTGCGAAATGCGACTGTGCTTCCAGTTCTGATCAGAGTGATTTGTTGATTTGTTTGCAGGAAGCAGCAAGAGAAGGAGTGGTGACGAGGAAGAGTGCCCCACTTTCCATGTGAGACAGACTCCGCGTCAAATTTGGAACACCTTGCTCTTTTGCTCTTCTGTTCTTACTGCACTGGTATATACAATCATATCGGATCTTTCGACTGCCGCATCAATCAGGGAATGGAAATTGCTCTCATTTTGTGTAGTCGGATGCCTTGATGTTACTCGAGAGGACTCGATGCGACACGTCCCCGATCATGACCTTCGAGCTCGGTACCGGATGTAACTCCGACGACAGTTCTTCAGACTTCTTACCTCGAGCATGACTACCTGATAGGATTACTGGTTGTACGCGAATGTCACAAGATATTGAGCCCGCCTGGCATGCTTGTCGGCAACTCCAAGTCGTGGATGAACTTTATCGACCGAGGAAGGAAAGATGAGGACATTCTCGCACAAAAAAAAAAGAAAAGAAAAGAAAGAAAAAACTCCGCCGACGAGCAGATAGCGGGTGCTCGCTGCAAGATGGCCTTGCTCCATGAACCTTTGTCGGTATGCAGTGGTCGTCCGAAGAATCTGATGGCCTCCTGGACGAGTATTTCTGGTCACTTGACTGTGCTCCATAACTCGCACTTGTTTCGGCAGGATAGAGAAAAAGAGCAAGATTTTACTCGGTGATCCTAGGCAACAAGTGCGCCAGACCTAACAGCTTCAAAATTCCAGCCACCTCAGCACCATCAATACATAACATCGTCTCCCATACTCGCCTTCCGATCTATACCAAGTGACAATCCACCAACACACACATCTGAAGTTGCTCATGATCATGGCCCTGCCCGCTTATTGTGAACTCTCAGCAAAATTGTTTCGCGCTCTATCTCGAGCTCGCTTATCACAAATCTGCTGAACGAAACAAAAAAACTCACTTTTGAGGCCGTTTCGCTTATATCACCAATGGCTGCCTGGCATTGTTCGGTGGGCGATTCGTCTGATACAGGCGCAGTGATTATGTAAGTCCTGAGAGTGTTTCCCAGTGATCCTGGAGGTTATAAAATCCCCCCTCCAGTCTCCATTCTCCTTCTCTTTCTCATCTTCGGACCATCTTGACAAGTTGCCTCCATCCAACATCAAGAACGAAATAATTCTCTACAGACTACCTTGTCTTCCAGGTTACTTCATCATGTCGAACTCTTCTTTCAGAATGTTCTCGACCGCCGCTAAGGCATCTATGAGACCAGCTTCTATGCCAGTCAAGGTTCGTTCCCCCTACAACATGTCAGCCATGTTGCAAGAGATCACCGACATTGAAGCTAGGTACAAGGGACCCGCTAATGCGGCCAACATGACACTCGACGAAATGTGGGATGACTACTACGTGATATACAGAAGAGCAGGCCCAGTGCTGATGTGGGAGGAGCCATGGATGCCAGTGGAAGCAGAGTGTCTCCCTTACGAGACTGTCAACCCAGAGGCTCCTGAGCCAGAGGCTTCCGAGCCCGAAGGTCCCAAGCCACGTGAGTATTACCTTCAAATGGTACTTTACGAAGGACCAGAAACTGACGAGGAAAAGCCAGAGGAGCCTGAAGACAAGCCCGCCAATGCGTCTGAAGCCACTCCCGAGCCAGCTACTCGTCCTCGCCAGGGCATTTTCGACTCCATCTGGGCAGAAACACCCACATCCCGCTTCTCTCACTCACAACAACCACAAACACAAAAGTCGACTACCTCATCGTCTTCTCCACCAAAACAGTCATCATCTCCCTTCTCAGGTCCACCAAAACAGAAGTCGACAACCTCGTCGCAATCTCCACCAAAACAGGCATCAAGATCCGACAGCTGTGAACCTCATAAACACCACTGCTCGTCGCCGCCATCAAACAAATCATCCACTCACGACAATGGTGAAAACCATAAGAACCACCGCCGTCGCAACCAAAAGTCTGCCAAGCAGCAACCTCATCCACAAACACATTCGAGTACGCCTCGCCACAACCACAAGTCTGCCCAGCAGCAACAGCATCCACAAACACATGCGAGTATGCCTCGTCAACCCACCACCACCTTTAACACTCCTCCTTCTCACGCACATCCACAAACACAAGCGAGTACGCCTCGTCACAACCACAAGTCTGCCCAGCAGCAATCCCATCCACAAACACATGCGAGTACGCCTCGCCACACCTTCAACACTCCCCATCTCACGCACATCCAGTCTCACAACCACTGACAAACCCGACCAGAAGGGGCCATGGTTCCATCAATGACTCGATGTGGGCAAGCTAAGCGAAGTCGCTACTTGTTTCCCATCATCCACTCCACAAACAGGGACACTTCTGCCACTCTTTTTACCCACTGGGTTTTTAACGAGGGCAGATGAGATAGAGGGTTGAGTATTTTCCCATACAAAGTTTAGTCTAATTTGCGAATAATAATTTTGCTTCATTTTGGAAATATCGTTTCACCGTTCTTTTAGATGTGACTTGTGATGTAGTGCAGTTTCTTGATCTTTGTGATATGTTACTTCTGTGGTATAGACGTCTTCGAGGTGTAGTGGCATTGCTGCCTAGAGATGTCTGCCTAATTACAGCTTATGGAAACTTTTGATGTCGGTGCGATATCTGTGACGCCTGTTGAGGCAGTTATGACGCTGCAGGCTTTAGCAGTGATGAGTATCTCGGACCTGTAAGCAGATACTGCTATAACATCCAACGAGCTTCCTGCATCTAGACATCACTTTGGAGAGCACATTATTGCATCTCGGAAGTACATTTTGCCTCGCTGTCACCGTGTTGAGAGAATACAGTTCTGCAAACTTACTTTGTCAGCCTGTCCAAGACCTAACAACGGCAGGTGCAACTTTGCCATATTGAATCGTTCTTGCCAAGTCAAAATATGTTCTTTCCTTGTATTGTACCGTTCTTGAATTTATTCGACTCGGAATCCATCTTCAAGGAATTACCAGATGGATGAAAGAATAGTTCATAAGTTTATTACTGATGGGAGAAAGAAAGAAGCAGTTTCAATTAATGGTCATTTGTTTTGTTGCAGCTATCATATCCCTGGAAACAGCCCCTGTGTTCAATTTCTCTTCGTGTTTGGCAGATGCTCGAGATCGACGGTATACAACTTGTTGTTCTCTTGTTCTCATCTCCTCTCCTCATAGCTTCTGCTCTTCCGACAAGCTTACTTCGTAGGCATAGCAGCCGCACCACCCGGTCTAGTTTCTTCTCCCCAAGGCGTAGTAGTAGCCATCATCCTATGGCTACTCTTGCTCCACTTCCTACTCTTGCTCCTCGTACTATAAATACTAGTAGGATTATTAACCCAACAGTGATCATGTCCCCAGATACACGCATGGCTTGTGCTCGTCGTATGTCTAGGTGTGTGATCCGGCCACAGATATCTAGTCTCTGAGGAGGTAGGGTAGATGGTGCTTGTGGTTGCTACACCGTCAACACTGAGGATGGTGGTGAGAGGCAGACCAGGGCCTTCCCAGCCGCGACAGAGGATACTGTTGAAGGTATTGTAGTCTGCGATTGCGGCGGAGGGGTCAGAGGGACAGTGGGATTGCAGGCAGGTGGGGATGGCGTTGTGCCAGTCGCCGGTGTTGTGGTCGCAGAAGAGGTCGAGTTGCTCGGCGTAGTCGGTCCAGGCTAGAGGATATATGCTGACTTTGATGCAGCGTTNGCTGTTCAGGCACAGTTAGCATGCCATATTCTGCCTGTCAGGTTGGATGTGGAAAGAACCTACTATCTCGTGTGGAAGCTTGGAAATGCCTCCAAGGTGGCCTGGTTGAATATCATNCTGGTCGAAGCCGTCGCACTGACCGTAGACCGAGCTGGCCATGGCCATGAGTGCGACGCAGATGTTTGACAGATGCATTTTCATGGTGAAGTTAACCTGTTAATGTGTTCTGTTGTAGATGGATGTAGAGCTCAGAAGAGTTGGCGAGAAGCAGCATAGCATGAACAAGTTTCTTATATGTAGGCGCGAGGATCTTGGAGTCATATGAAATTTTAGAGTCACCGGGGTGGTGGAGGTGAGGTGGTTTGAGGTCCCGACCGACCAACCAGGAGCGCAGAACGTAGATTTGATTGTGCATAACATCATAATCTGTGAAATCCAGATTCTATATGTGATTTTCAAGATGGCTCTATATGTAGTGAATGTTCATAAACTCATCATTAAGTCTGCCTTATTGTCTTCCAACAATTGCAATGAGAACAGGTTCTTCTTAACCAAGGTTGAAAGCAAACTTGCTCCAGCTTCTGATCTTCTTGCCGTAGAACCAGAAGATAAGAGGGAAAGGAATAAGTGCAATACACACAAATGCAAGCAGTGAAGTCGCCCAATCGACGCCGAGCCCTTCATACATGTAGGTCGCAAACATGGGGAACCCGGCAGCTACCGCAGATCTGATGAATGTGTTGATCGCGATGGCGCTGTTGGCATTGAGCAAGTAGACATCAACCATGTACGTGACACCGCTCATGAAGATCAGAATGATGCCCAGGCCGATGAAGATGCCGGAAACGACTTGAGGAGCCCAATGAGTGCCTGGGTGCGACGTCCATGCAAACCAGAATAATCCAATGGGCAGAATAATGGAACCGGCGATCATGGGTGGGAGTCTGTCTTCAGGGTTGAGTTTGCCAGATTCAATAAGGCGTTTGGCATACCACGTCTTGCTGAAGGCTCCGATAGTGGCGCATGCGAGGACAACACCGATGAAGATTGCGATAAATGGTAGGGAGGCAAGACCAGGAGACCAGCCGCGATCCAACTCGAAACTGATGGGATAGGCTTCGAAAGTCAAGTATAAAATACCATAGACGAGACTCATGTAAATTGTCAGAATGATGAGGATGGGCTCTTTGACGATCATAAGGAGCGGCTTCATGAGGTACTTGTTGACAATGGTATCGTAGTTGAGAGGATCTTCCTCGCTCTTGGAGTGCAAAGCCCAATCCTTGGTCTCGTGACGAAGTCTCTCAGCCTTCCACGCAAGCAAGACAGGCTCGTAAGTCTCTGGTGTCAACAGGTAAGCAACGATGGTGAAGAAAGCGGACATGATAAGAGTAATCCAGGCAGTCCATCTCCATCCAAGATAGCTGTAGGTGATGAAAGAGCCAGCGACAGGGCCGGCTACAGGTCCGGCAAAAACCGCTCCAGCAAAGACACTTGTGGCTACACCACGGTTGATGGGCTCCATGAAGTCAACAAACATGCCTCCGAGGATTGCCAGAGGAGCGGCACCAGCAACTCCACCGAGGAATCTACAGATAAAGATTGTTTGCAGGTTTTGAGCGACAGCGACAGGGATCTGGAAGATACAAAAGATGATCATTCCGGCGAAGAGAGGACGAGTACGGCCATACGCCTCGGAAAGCGGTCCCCAGATCAGAGGCCCTGTCAGTGTGTCAGTAGCACATTCAAAAGACAGTAAAGGCGAACAACTCACCAAGAGCAAAACCAAGAACGTATAGCGCAAGGCCCAGAATCATGACCTCGCTGCTGACACCAAACAGTTCCGCCGTGACAAACGTCGTAGTCGAAAATACCGAACTGGCAAAGAAACACAGAAAGTCATCAAACCAGTTGATATGACAATCATCCATTTTCGCAGCTCGGGCATGTTCATCGGCTTCTTTGGATCGTTTTCACCATCCCAGGTGACAATCTTGCTATCCTCTTCCTTCTCCGGTGGTACAATTTGCATGGCCTCCAGCGCGGCTTCCTGGTCCCGATCCAGATGTTTGCATTTTGAACACAGGCGTCCAGCGTATTTTTGCTGAATCATGTGCTCACGGTTGTGTATCTCTTTTCGGTCATTGAACTGTAAGAGTGTCTTTTCGTTGCTCTGGAGCTGCGACGATCATTGTACTCTTCGTGTAGCGTAGGTGTCGTCGAATGCATGCGGGATTGGACAAAAGGTGGTTGCTCCGGTTCATCAACTGTGGCGAGTAGGTGGTGAAGGCGTGCATGTTCCCCCGGGTTAGAGAGGCCTTCTGATGGTGTTCCTGGTGACGGATAGCCCGTCTCATCTGCAGTGCTAGCCATGTGTTTGGTTCCAGAGTCTGCCATTCCCAAGTAAACTCAATCGAAGAATTCTATGAGATTGGTTTGATTGAAATTGCAGCAAGTCCAGCTAACGAATTGCAAATCGAGTTTCCGCGAGTATTGCAGTTGTGCAGAGAACCCGCGTAGCTGGAAACACAGAAAGATAAGGGCTGACCTATTCGATGTTGAGAAAGAAGCAAGATGGAAAAACAGTGAACATTCAAAGATCTTCACAGATCTACAATGATGCGTTCTCCAAAGATGGAACAGTTCACAAACCTCGGTCGATCAAGATCCACCGAGATAGCAACGAGCTGATTCATCTGAAAACCCACTCTTTGCATGGGAAGTCATCCGGATAGCCTATCGAAACTCGCGACATATCGCGAGCGGATTCATGCCGAGGTTGATGGTGACACGAGATAAATCAACATCGCATGCCGCGATATCCTGACCAAGAATCTTTTGCTCAAAACTCGGTGGATGTTGATGTTGAGTCAACAAAACACTTGAAGCCGAGCCGAATCGGGAGTTCGGCACCGCTCGTAGACTCTGAGGAAGAGGCCGGCGGCGGACTTTGTTCCTTGCACATCTTGATGAGAAGCGTGAGATCGTCGAAGCGTCAGCAAAAGTTCGAAATGGCGAACGTGTTGAGACTTGGATGCAAGACGCAGATCAAGCATCTTCCTGAATAGGATGGAGCAGAAGACAAGATCGTTGAGAAGGTTCAGGGTCAAGATTGCCGATCCGAAATCTGGATGACGTTTCCCGAAGCATGCATCAACGTCGTCTGGCATCTGCAGCATCAAACCATTCCTTGACAGTGCACGTATCTTGGGTGAGGTTATACATCAGTCGGAGCGGTGATGCTGAATTGATGATGCTCTCCGTGTTGAAGCCTGTAACTCCATCGTACTCCGACTATAACGAAGAGCAAATTGTATACTGTAAAAATGCACAGCAGTATCAGAAGCAGAGGCGTGTCCATTGAGATGCGATAATTGTCGGCTCTCAGTGGACACGCCTCTGCTCTGATAGTATTGTGCATTTTCACAGTTGTACATTTTACAGGCTCGGAGCACGGGGAGGTCAGACTCATTGTTTAGTAAAGACTTTATTGCATTGTTATCTACTAGCCATGGTCATTCCGAGCAATTGTTCTCAAGCAACGTAATCTCACAGCACATCAAGTTGACAAGTCTACTCTGAAGCGTCATCGCTGTCTGTATCCTCTCTAGTTCTGACGACGGGTTTTCCAGGCACCATCTTGCAGAGCTTAGCAACCTCCTCGCTGGTGATACGCGAAGCACTAGTTGGATCGGCCAGGTTAGACATACGAGTGAGGTGAGCAAGGAATTGGTCCGGCGTAATTGGTTTGAATTCTTTCTGCTTGATGCGACCCAGGAGCCTCGAAGGCACGTCGGAACCCAGTATGAGCTTGTGATCGGGGTTGTTGTTGTAGACGGGCAAAGTTTTGTTGACTGTGCCTCCGAAGGTTCTGACGATGACTCTGAACTGTTCTTCACTCCAGTATGTATGGTGGCCGAAGACAGTGTAGGGGAAACCACCAAGGCAATTACGAGCGCCAGTGGGAGCTGCAGCGATGTCGGCTTCGGTGACTTCTGTGTCGAGTTTCGGCTTGGAGTTCTTGCGAGTTTTGGCTTTGGTGGTCTTGGTCTTTGTGTCGAGATCCATATCAACGTCCTGATCATCTTCTTCATCGTCATTGGTTTTCGATTTGGAAGACTGTTTCGACTTTGGCGTCTTGCGAGAGACTGGTTTGTCGTGCTTAATGACGCCGCCCATGAGAGGCATGATGAGCGTCTCGACGGTGACATCTCTGCTTCGGTTCTCCAAGGGTAACTCCATTCTGAAGGCGCCTTCGTTGGTGTAATTCTTCAATGTAGGTGTGGGAGCCTCGATGTCGAGACTGAGAGCAAGCTCATCAGCTTTGGCGGCACAGAAGTCGTTGGCTTCGTCAAGCGAGGAGAAGACTTGGTAGATCTGAAGTCTTCCGAAATCGTCTTTCTTGTTGTCAAAGGTGACTGAAGATGTGATGAAGACGTTGTGCTCGATGTGAGTGGGGGCTTTGGGAGGCATGTTGGATGGTGCGAAGGATGATGTTGGGAATGGTTGTGATGATGGAGTTTCTGCGTGATGATTGAACGATGAAATTGAAGGGTTGGAAATCGAATTTTGATTGATGGATGGGCAGAGACAGGCTTGGGTAGGTGAAAGCGCGGCAGTGTTTGTGTTGCGAGACAAGCAGGCGCTCAAAGAAGCAGGGGCGGCCAGACAATTCAGTCTCACCACCAACTCGAAAAGCGTGAAAACTTACGCACTCTAACAAATCGATCATGGAAGGCTCGCTACCATCTGGTTGTTATCAACCACTGAAAATCATGTCACTCCCCACGGCGAAGTATAGTGATATTTCATGCTATAGAAATGCACAATACTTTCTAGGAGTGAATGCTGTCCACGGAGAGACTATTCTCTGAGCTATCTCTGTGGCCATGCTCTGATCTCGAAAAGTATTGTGCATTTCGACAACTACACCGTAACCGTTTTCGGCACATGAGGAGGTTAGAGCGCCCGCAAGAAGGGCTGCTGACAGTGCAAGGAGCTACGATGGGTCTCCCCGATCGCAGGTTGGAGACCGAACTCCTCCCTTTGCTTGTGCCTGGCCTTGAGTACAAGCTCCCAGCTCTCAGAGTGGAGACTGCTTCAACGATGGAATCAAGTGTTGCGACAAGCATGTTCCAATTGGGCAAAGAGGATGGAGAGGTGAAGTTGGGAAGGCACGGGCGGAGTGTCTGCCGTCATCAAAGACAAACAGAGCAAACCCGAAAAAGTGCCATCTTGGTCTGGTGCTCGAAGATTCAACTCCCATAATAATTGAGTGGATATTTCAACTATCTACGAATTTCTAAACCGGAAATCTCAAGAATACAGCCGTCATCATGTCGGACGAACAACCACGCAAGAAGGTCCGTCTCACAGGTCCTGAGGACTCCATCTCAGCATCGCTATCAGAAGCCGACGCCGCTGTAGCAGCACAACTAGAACAAGAGAAGAGCGCTGGAATTACAGTCTTTGCATCAGAATCTGCTGGTTTCGGAGGTGTCGTCAAGAAGCGCTACACCGATTTCCTGGTCAACGAGATTTCAACAGACGGCACAGTTTTCCACCTGGACGAATTGACTGGACCCGCCGTCAAGGCTGTCAAGAAGGTTGAGAAGGATGTACAAGCAGAANNGAAGAGAAAGAGAAGCCTGCCGAACCCGTCAAGGCCGAACCTGCGCCTGTGAAGGAGGAGCAGCCCAAGNCCGGACAATGCAGAATTGGCTGTCAAGGAGCGCATGGAAGAGGCTCTTGCTTCGGTATGTTCGATTGGAACAGAGTAAGGAAGACTCATCTGACAAGCTATANNGATTGCGCCCGCCGACATCGACACTCTCAAGACCATCTTTGGCGACAAGACAACGACTGACGTCTGCAACCTCTACGCCAAATCCATCGCCCGTCCCGAGCGCAAGACCAGAGACCATGGCAGTCTGCAATCAGAAGTTATTGAGGACAAGCAGATGCGTACCGATGCCCACATCAACGTTCGTCGCATCTTCAGCGGCAGAATCGACACCATGACCAACGACGACAACACAATCGCCATCAAGGTCGCTGCTGCCGCCAACAAGATCAACGCTCGCGCTCTTCCTGGCTCAAAAGGAAAGAATGCTCGTCCAAAGGGCAAGGTCGGCTGGGAAGAGCTTGGAGGTGAACACTTGCATTTCACTTTGTACAAGGAGAACAAGGATACCATGGAAGTGCTCTACTGGATTGCCAGTCAGCTCAAGCTACACGTCAAGAACTTCCAGTTCGCTGGAACAAAGGACCGTAGAGGTGTCACTGTTCAGCGCGTGAGTGCCTACCGTATCGCTGCCGACCGTCTGCAGGGTATCAACTCTACGCTCAGACAAGCTAGACTCGGTAGCTTCAAGTACATGCCCCAGGGTCTTGATTTGGGCGACCTTTACGGAAACGAGTTCACAATTACTCTTCGTGACTGCACATTCCCTGGCCAGCAAGGCGACGCAGCCGCTCAGCTCGAAAACGCAAAGAAGATTACTGGCGACGCCGTCTCGCAGTTCCAAGAGCGCGGTTTCATCAACTACTACGGCCTTCAGCGTTTCGGTACCTTCGCCATTTCCACAGACACTATCGGTAGAAAGATGCTTCGCGGTGACCTGGAAAGCGCTGTTGAAGATATTCTGTCTTTCAGCCCTGAGGCTTTGGCCGCTGCTTCAAACCCCGACCAGGCTTCTACCAAGATTTCACACGACGATATTGCTCGCGCCGAAGCTCTGCACATCTGGAAAACGACAAAGAAGTCAGGGGCCGCTCTCGACAAACTTCCTCGCCGTTTCCAAGCCGAGAACGCCTTGATCAGACACTTGGGCTGGGTAGACCGCAAATCAGGAGAACTACTACGCGCAAAAGACTGGCAAGGCGCTCTCCAAAACGTCCCTCGCAACCTGCGTCTCATGTACGTGCACGCCTACCAATCGCTCGTCTGGAACACAGTAGCGGGTCGCAGATACCAACTCTACGGCAACAAAGTGGTAGCCGGCGACCTCGTGCTGGTCCACGAACACAAAGACAAAGAAGCCTACGCCCAACAAGACGAAGAAACCATCGACGACTGCGGCGAAATCATCGTTCGTCCCGCCGCCCACGACACCGCCACTTCTCTCGAAGACAAATTCGAGCGCGCTCGTGCGTTAACACCTGAAGAAGCCTCCAGCGGCAAATACACCGTTTTCGATTTGGTGCTGCCATTGCCTGGCTTTGATGTCATGTACCCATCCAACGAACTAGGTGCCTACTACTCCGAGTACATGGGCAGTGAACAAGGCGGAAAACTCAACCCCAGAGACATGCGCAGGAAATGGAGAGACATTTCGCTATCAGGCTCCTACCGCAAACTGATGGCCAAACCTCAAGGACTGGCTTGGGAAGTGAAACCTTACTTCCACGATGAAGAACAACTCATCCAAACCGATCTGGACAAACTGATTGCAAAAGCCAAGGAAGAGGGTAATGCCGATGCTTTGGGTGGAGCGGAAGCTCTGTTGGGTTCAGACAAGAGTCTGGAAAAGTCCTTGGAGCAGAAGGCAGAGGGAGATGTGGATATGACTGATGCAGCAGCAAAGACCGAGACAACCCAACAGCAAGAGCAGAAACTGGCTGTGGTGATCAAGATGCAATTGGGTAGTTCCCAATATGCCACCATGGCTCTGCGCGAGTTGACAAAGGGAGGTGCTGTGGCTTTCAGACCCGATTTCCAAGGTGGAAGATTAGATATCAAGGCAGAGTAGCTGCCAACCATTGACATCTGATATTATCGACTATTAGTGTACAGTCATGAATGAAGATAAAAGGCTTTGACATACCCAAAGAACTGATATCTCGAATGAGACAGCAATTTCTCATTCACCTTTCTGCATTTTCACAATCGTCTCTGCTCCTTGTTGTATGTGAACGAAGGAATACATCAAACGCATAATCGTCAAGAGTCTGGCTTTGTCTCACTTCCCTTTCTCATCATCCTATATCCCCAACCATCGCTACTCTCTTCAGACAAATACTGCTCGGTCACACGATACGGTACACCTTGCAACACTTCCCGTCTCGGGAATGCAAACTTTACTGTCGTTCACGTATCGACGCTACCGTTCTTTGCCAACATTTTATACATCTCCCTTCCCCAACTGCACATTCTCATTGCATAACTGCATCAACCAACTATCACGATTCAAGCCGACGAGATGAGATCCACAGTCTAGCTGTATTGTACACAGACGTCGTTGTCGTCGTTACCGCCACTCATGTTTGCCTTTTCATAAAACTTGCTACAAGGAACAAAGGTCTTTCTTCTGAATTGCGCGTTGGCGGTGCATTATAGTAAGAGATGACTCTCCAGTCAGTTGGATTGATGGCAGGGAATGATGCTTCAATAGTGCATTATGCACTCAAGTCCTCTGGCACAAGTGATGAAGAACGCAATCTCCAAGATGTCAATTCCGGTACTGAAGCATGAGGAATAGAGGGAGTCTTTGATATTGAATTCTTCTGTTCCTTGCACGCCTGCACGAACCAACTATCACAATCCATGCCGACGAGATGAAGATCCAACAGTCTGGCTGTATTGGACACAGACGTCGCTGCCGTCCTGCGGTTGCTGCCGAACAAGACGCTCTTCACCCAAGCTTGCTGGAGAACACAGGGTCTTCCGGACTGCGCGTTGGCGGTAGCACACTAGGGGGCGACTCTCGAGTCAGCTGGGATTGATGGCAGGAAGCCGAATGGTCCAGTAAGAAGGTAATATATACTTCAAAGTTCCATGGCACAAAGTGACAAGAGCCGCAAAAGTAAAAATATGTAAAAGTCCAAGATTGAAGGCATGAATATAGGGAACCATGAGATCCCCGTGTGTATTAATAGAACTAATTTTCTAGTAATTGAAGAGACAAAGAGATAGAGAGACAAATCTTCTCTACTCGGCCAGAACCATCCTCAGCATGGCAATGAAGCCATCCCGCATTTTTGTGACCTCGACAATATCAGGCTTGACAGGTTCGCCAGCACTCCTCCTAAGGAAGTCCTGGCGTCTGGCCCTGCGCTTCCTCTCGGCAGCAATAGGATCAGCGTCTTCCTCATCGTCATCCGTAGAACTGTATTCATCTTCGTCATCGTTAAGATCTTGGATGTCCAGAGCGTTGAGACCAAAGTCATCGGGCTTGAACGATTTGATAAGGTCTGAAGCGCCGCCGTCGGCACTGGGTGCATCGCCTGTGGCCATCTTTTGACGTGTTTTGTCTTGGTGCCACTTCTTGCGTTTTTCTTGCCACTTGATAAGAGAGTTTATCTCCCGTACGGCGGCGTCCTTGTCAATCTGTCGCATCTCAACGGCACCCTGGANAAGGGCGTTCATGTCCAGTTTGCCGCCACCCCGAGGACCATTACGGAGGAACGAGAGAATGCCTTCTATCCAACCCATGAGTTGATCGAACAAACCGTTGTCGTGAAGATGTACTTCGTGTACAAACTTGTAGAACGAGTCTTCGTGTCTTGCGCATAGATCGATGAAGGCTTGGACCGTCTGGTTAGGATCGGCGGATACGTCCTGTCGCTGACACTTCTCCACCACGACAATCACATCATCCATGAAGCGTGCAAAGTCGCTAATACTGTTGTAGACGTTGGCCGACTTGTAGACCCTGACGAGGGGCTCGTAGAAGATGGTAAACAGGTCGCGGAAGAGTTGCAAAGTTGTGGGCTCCTCAATCATTCGCAACATCATAGTCTTATCTCGTTGGCGTGTGTAGAGCTTCAGTAGTTGCTTCAGGTGAGCAAAAGTCTCGGCACCTGTTCTTAGTTCCTCATNCAATCTAATCTGTGGTTAGCAACGGCAGACGACGGTTCGAAGAATAACACTCACGTTCTCGACTGCACTGTTCCATGCCACGTAAGCATTGAAAGCCTGACCAATTTCTTCGGGTTTAAGCTCCGGCTTGATATCTTCGCTGCGCAAGATGGCCACGAGAAGGTCGATGTCGTCTTGTGCGGCTTCTCTTCGAATTGCGTCCTTAAGGTCTTGATCACACTGATTGTAGTTTTTGATCTTCTCGCAGAACACGGGCTCGTTGATCTTAGCAGCAAGACCATCGATGCTCTTCTGAACAGATCTGATGCTGTCT
Organism: Aureobasidium mustum; assembly: GCA_903819665.1. NCBI lineage: Eukaryota > Fungi > Ascomycota > Dothideomycetes > Dothideales > Saccotheciaceae > Aureobasidium > Aureobasidium musti. The sequence continues at coordinate 1,598,615 of CAIJEO010000013.1, forward strand.
CCGAGAGCCAGAGAGAAGATACGTTGCAGAAGAGACTTTGCGCCGAAAGGTTGAGCGAGGAACAGGTCGAGCACACCAGCCATAACGGCAGCTGGGTTTGCGAATCGAATGACTTGTTTGAGAGCGGTGTAGGGAATCAAGGAGTGGATGCGTTTTGCTTGTGCGAACAGTTCTGGGCTGTTGTCTTCTGCCAGGAACAAATGATAGATCACGGCTGCCANCTCTGTCATTGAGTTAGCGTTGTATCCACTAGATTGGGCATCTGGGAATGCGTACTCAATACGAAGCCATTCAGCAAACTTCTGATATTCGGGAGACAATTCTGCAATCGTGTTCTTTTGCTTGATCTCGGCAAACAACTTTGTCAATCCATCTAGACCATTTGTCAGTGAACAGACTCTACACTCTTGGAAAGTCAGGGACGACTTACTGCTCTCGACGACTTCTCTTCTGAACTTCTCCATGTGGACATCAAGCTCCCTAGCTCTTTGACGAGCAATCTCGTAGAAGCGCCGTTGTTCCTCGATACGCTTTTCGTCCATCTCGATGCGTCTCTTGACATCCTCCATCTCTTCCTCGTTCAGTCTGATAACATTGCCAGTTAAGAAGTCGTTCATAGCGTTACTGTTGGCGATGCTCTCGTTCTGCAAAAAGTTGCGCAGGAAAGCTCGTAGTGAGACACGTTGTTCTTCCCTGTATAGAACCTTTGGCGGTGAACGGTCTCGATTGAAGTCGCCGGACTTGCGGCCAAATTTCGTTGTTGAAGATGCGTCCATGGAAGCGCGAGGAGATGCGGTTTGCGACGAGCGCGAAGCAGTCCTACGATGACCACCGCCAAAGGGATTTGGGAGATAGCTGCGGAAGCCACTGCTGGCTGGTGCAGGCTCATCGTGGGCGGCGGCTTCTTTCACGTCTTGAGTCGAAACAGATGAGATTGAATCGGCATCGTCGTCGTCCTTTGTGTATAGCGAATTGGAGTGGTTCTTGCGAGGTAGTGGTGGCAGCACCTTTCCTGGAAGTTCGAGGCGCAATCTCTTGTGCATTTGAGCAAACTCGCTGTATCTCCTTCCAACGTAGATTTCAGGCTTGCCCTGTCGCTTGACGCGGAGCAGGAACTCTGCATGTGCGTGATGGCGTACATGTCTCTTGACACTAGTTGTTCGTACCGAGGCGACGTTAACATCCCAACCATTTATCTGATGTCCTTCGGGTACATTCAGCGCCAGACCTTGCTCGTTGGCTCCTCGGTCGACGACTTCCATCTCTGAGAATCGGATGCGCTCTTCGTAACCAGATGCAGTCGGCAGTCCGGAAACCATCATAAGTTCTACCAGCTTCTGGGCCTTCACGGCAAGCTTGCGGCGTTTTGTCTCTTCTAGGCGATCTTCGGATGAGGATATACGCTTCGTCGCAAAAGACTCGAGGAACTAGGGGGATAGCTGTCAGCTTGTGCCTGTACTGAGATGAGGATTGCAGCGTACCGTCTGTAGCTTGTCTTGCCAGAACTCCTTCTCTCTGGCTCTATCAAGAAAGGGAAAGTTGCGGACATGGTTCACAAACATGTAGCGCAGCAGAGGCAGCTCGGAATCCTCTGGTGCGACTTCACCAGCGTCTGACTTGAAGGGAGCGCCAAAGCGTTGTAGGGCAGTTTCGGAGGCCAGCTCTGAGATCTCCCATTCTGTCTGTTCTGAGATGAGTTCGCGCTTGAGGTCTGAAGTGTGTCAGCGTCATGGCGGGGCTGACGAGCGCATGGCAGGAAACATACAGTGTTCCTGTTTGCCAGTAAGGACAGAGCCCGGCGGCGGTATTGATTGTTTCGAGACGGTCGAGTAGGTAGAAGCAGACGAGCGGTTCATGTTGATGCGAGTGGACTGGGGCGAGACAGCGACTGGCTGGACAAGGCCTTCTTCTATAGGATCTTCTGGCGCCGTGTTAAAGCGCTCCAACCGTGGCTGAACTGGGGCGGAGTTTGGCCCTGATCTATTCATATTTCAGTGATAGGCTGCTAGGTTGACGGGTCCAATCTCGAGGGAGCGTGCGAGGCGCCGACTTGATCTATTATTCGTATAAACTAAATGTTGTTGCTCCTTTGGATGAGAGCATCCATGCATGATACGCGTACGCAGCTTTATGACGTTTTCGAGCGAATCAGGTAAGAACAACCCCGGCTCAAGTGCCCGCTCTTGCTCTAAAAACAACCGTCACAGGACTCTTTTCGCTGTCTTTCAGCATGCGCCAACCAAACATCATTCGAATAAACCTCCTGACCACTAGGCACCGTATCACTCACAACTTTGGACTCCAAGATGGTCATTCGAGAATGCTAGAGATGCTCTACTGTGGGCCTGTGTACTCAGCGCTGAGCTCGGCCTCGGGGCTAAAAACACCCCTTCCAGCCAAGCCTCACATCTTCAAGCTACAATCTTTCTTCTTGGGGGCATGACGACGCAGCTGACAGGCAGAATCTTTCCATGTTCGCATGATTCAGAGGTCATTCACCACCAGAGTGCTCCAATTGTTCATCTCCTCATCGCACTCATATTCTTCCGTTGTCGTTTGAGTGTCCCTGTTCAAATAAACACCCTCTCGTAGATCTTTCCGCATCTCCACTCTTGCAAATCAATTTGTTTAACTGCCACGATGCCTCACCAGCCACAAATCGTAAAACAACACCCCCACCCAAAAGCTTGGTCCTGGAAAGGGTCTTGCTACTTTTTCTTTGTCCGCGGCTGCCGAGCCCTTTGCTGCGTAACGACAAGAACTCCTTGATCTGGGCATGGCTTTAGTATCCTAGTATGAAGCAATGCTTGACGCATCGTTTGCCGGAAACCCGTAGAACTTCACTTGGCGAAGACAAAAGGGCTCGTTCTTCAAAAGTGATGACGAATCTTGTAGAGAGACAGGGTCGCACCCTCGGTGACAATCAGAAAACATTTCCATGCCATAATATGATCACAACGTACATTTCTGATTTCAGATGAGCACTAAAACGATACTGCGCTCCAGATTCAAGGCTTTCGTGCTCATTGTAAAGAAGGATTATGTCTTGTTGTTGGCTGGTCGTGAAATCAAGCTGAACGATCGACTTTCCGAATCGAGCGTACTCTAGTCATATGCTCGCATTGTCACCCTTCATAGTGAGAGTCGAACTCAGAGCACGGATTCGCAAGGTCTTTGGCACTTCGACAATAATGATTGTAGCAAGGAAAGCGGTCATTTTATGTTCTGCCTCGCAAAAGTACGATCAGCTATCAGCCATATGTACGCCTCCTTTTTAGTAGTTGAGCTCCTCAGCCCCTCCAGCACTGCCAGCAGCATCGAGATCGTTGTAGCTCTTCATCGTGCGACCCTCGACTGCTTGTCTAGGTCCGACAGTGTGCTCTCCTCCCTCCATGAACATACCCCGGCGGGGTGGCGTTAGGCGGCCGCTGATGCTTCGTCGTGGCTCAACTCTCATGCCACGATCGTACGGACCTGGAGCACGAGCGTTGGTGGTGCGCATACCGCCTGTCCTCATTGGCCCAGCTCCACGGTCACCACCTTGCATGTTCCAACCAGGCATCGTGAGAGGGAACTGTCCAGGGACAAATGGATTGAAGCCAGCCGGTCCGCCTGCGCTTGGCATGGGCATCCCGGTGTTGAAGAACGGCATGTTGTTCAGACTGAAGTTGCGAGGTGTACCTGTAGGCATGTTGTTGTTGACAGGGAAGTGGCCGTTACTACTAGCATCGTTGCGTCCCTGTGCGAGCCTGGCAGGGTCAAGGACGTAGCGGTTGACAAGCTCAANTCTGCATCCAAGTTAGTGGTCGTTCGGCTCAGAAAGCTTAGCACTTACGTCTTCTTTGAGTTTGTCGTGCCAATCCTGATGCCTCTTCTCCACATGCTTCTTCCAAAAGTTTTCGCCCTTGAAGAGCTTCGTACACTCAGGAACCTTGCATCGGAACTTGAACTCGTCCTCCTGTTTTACGAACTTGCTCATGTCTTCTTCAAGGCCTTCTTCGACCGGCTTACCTCCAAGCTTCCTCAGATCGACATTGTAGGGCTCAAGAATCATGAGCAGCTTCTCCTCAAAGGTCTTGACCCAGTTGTATGCCTTCTGAAGCTGGTTCTTGCCGTATGCTCGAGNGGCAGATTTCCTCTCTTCGATCGGTGAACCGTCTTCGCCATCCCCAGCACCGCTCTCTTGACGCTTGAGTGGGAATGGTTCTCCGTTTGCGGTGGCTCTGGCGGTTTCTTTAGCCGCTGAGGTGAGACTTGCACGAGGACGACGGAGATGACCTCCTGCACACTTGCGTTGCAACTCGTGAACTGAGTCGCATTCGAAGACGCAGTAGAAACAGAAGTTGTACACACGACGAAGATATTCGACGAGTAAATCAAGCTTCTTCTTCTTGATCAACAGCTCTTCATCGTCGACATCTTCATCGATACCACCTTCGTCTTCTTCACCTTCTTCCATCTCACCGTCATCGACATCTTCGTCTTTGATCTTTGGGGCTGGAATAGGTGGCTGCAAGTATCCCTTGCCGGCCAACTCGTCAACGCGTTGCTCGATCTTACCAACACCATCAAAGTCATCGCCCATCTCCGAATCGAGTTTCCTGACCAAGCGCAGAGCAAGATCCAGATCCCGTTCGACGCGTTCGGGAGCGGAGAAGAGATCCCACAATGCCTTCTTCCTAGGATTCTCCTGAGGGTGATGAATTCCAACGTGAACTGTGAAGTCGCCCTTCTCAGGGTCTTGAATCGTTTTGTTGTTGATTTCATTCAAAGCTCTCTCGCAGATGGTCTGAGCGTGGTTTGGCTTGTCTTGATCCATGGCACCCCCATCGGCGTCCTGGTCATCGTCATCCCGGCTTCCACGGCGCTTGGTGTCCTCTTCAGGTACATCGGATGCAGGATTGAGCATAATCCAACCAAGACGATGGAACTTCTTTCCTGGGTTCGGGTCGCTCAGGCTCAGCCACTTATAGCCGCCCTCGCCTTCACCAAGATGCTCCTTGCAAAACTCCTCCATGCGCTCACGCGAGACAGCTGGTGTAATTGTTTTGACAAGTAGTGTTGGTTGGAAAGCGACTGGATCCCGCACGTCACCACCTTTAGAGGGCAGCAGATCTGACACGGCCAGAACCTCTGCCGCAGCGCTTGTCTCGCCTTCTTCCTTTTCGACGATACCTCCAGCACCATTGCTCTCGCTCTTGTAAATGCCCTCGAGGGTAAACTCGTCAAAGGTACCAGCCGTCAAGTCCGAGTCCCACCGAGCGAAGAGATCACGTCTGTACTCAAGAACCTTTTGGCGCAAAGGGTCGCGAACTTCTGGTACATAGCGTTCGCGGAACCATGTGTCATACTTGTGACCATGAACGAAGAGCTTGGCCATTCTTGTGTTCCAGTTCAGCTTGTACTGGTCGTAGGCATTTTGTATCTTTGAACGCTGTTCATCGCGTGATTCCTTGACGGGCTCAGGGCGACGGCCTCCGTTCTTCTGACGCTCACGTTGTTGTTTGATCTCTTGCTCGGCCTTCCACCATTCAGCGAAGTAGCTGAATCCGACCTGCGAGGCTTCCAGCAGGGGGTCTCTGAGTTGATTTACTGGGATAGCTCTTGGAAGGGCGGCATCATCGCCAGGGATGTATCGATCGATGTTTTTGGGAGCGCCCGGCTGGATCTGGGGAGAAGAGCGGCGTCTGTCACGAGGATAGTCTTCACGTCCGCGGTAGTAATCGTCGCGTGAACGATCGGGTTGGTAGCGATCGATTTGTGTAGGAGAGCGCGAGCGGTTACGACCAGCTTGACGAGCACGTCGATCAGAGTCTTTAAAGAGTATGTCAGTATATGACTGAGGGCATAGAGTGGAATTGTGAGACGTACTCGGCGACCTGCGTCGTTCGCGGTAGGGATCTCTCTCACGAGAGTTGTAAGACTCGCGGTCGTAGCTGTCAACCCTAGATAGATCGTTGGGCGACTTTGCCGAGTATGTGTCGAAAGTGTCCATGGTAGCGGGTGTAGACGAGGTGCTAGTATGGCTCAACAAGTCGACTCTTGCGCACTGATCAACGCCATGGTGGGTTAGAGCTCGTTCAGGAGAGGTTGAAAGAGTGAAACGAAACAAGAAACTCGGGGAGCAAAAAGAGTGAATGTATCAGGGTGAATCGCAGTGAGGTTTGAGAGTAACGATGTAGGTAATCGGCGGGTGCATGGTGATAGGGAGTTGAGGTTGAGGTTGAGCGGACGCGACGAGACGAGGACGCGGGCTGCTCACAAGTCTCGCGAGAAGAAGAGAAACGATACGAACAATTTGGGCAAGACAGCAGCCGAGAAACGGCGACGCATCAATGAAGAATTGGATGCGGTCGACCAGAGAGTTGAAGAAGACGAGAGAACGAGTGCTGCTGCTGTATACTCCAGGGCGCGAGCCGGCGGAGTCGGCGCTAATCGAGCCAAGCCGCTATATTCAGTTCACGCACGGGCCAATAGCGCCGCTGTCGCAGGTTTCTGCGGGGAAAGCTCGCAGCAAGGAGGAATATATCGGGTGATGACGGCTTACTTCGGGACATTGAGTGCTCATTCATGGTGATGCGTAGCTCGTGCTGAACATGAAAGAAGTTCAATTGTGCTACAATCATCAAGGGAGATCTGAATGTAAGTTTACTGTAAAGGACAATAAGGCGGCAGCTCGCAATGGGCGGGCTTCGATTCCGACGTCCGAATCGTTCGGGCCGGGGAAGCAGCGTCATGTTCCGAATCGCGTGTCTGTCGCGAGCGATCGATGCGAGCGATTGATTGAAGCAGGAGACGCCAGTAAGAACAGGACTCTTTCTTACTCTCTTTCGAGCCAGCTTTTCCTGCTTCCTGCTGCATCACCACCAACAACATGACCTCCTACATTCCCCACCTGACGCTGCCTTCATTCATCTTTGAGAAGCCGGCCGTCTCCGTTCTGCTGCCTGTAGTACTCGGAACCGCCGTTGGCTACTCGACCAGACGTGAGTTGACACATGCCTCTGCAGCCCGCTGTCAGAATCAATACTGATGACTACTTTCCGCGGCAGCCAAAGAGACGCAAAACACATATCTCGCCCTGCGTCAGCCTCCCCTAAGACCTCCACCATGGGTCTTCGGCCCGGTATGGACCATGTTGTACGGAGCCATGGGATACGCCGCTTTCCGCTCCTGGTCGACTGCCATGGACTCGTTTGATGCAAAGAAGGTCCTTCTTGCAAAGGTACTCCTAGCCCTATCCCAAGTCCCTATAGTTGGCACGCATTGTACCCATACTCATTCTGTCACANNGCAAGGCGCAACCCTCTACACCATTCAGCTCGCTCTTAACCTCATCTGGATGCCCCTCTTCTTCTCCCTGAAACGCCCGATTGCTGCTACTGTCGACATTGTTGCCCTCACCGGCGTCACCGGATATCTTGCCTACATTTGGGGCCAAGTTGACGAAGTTGCTGCATGGAGTCTTGCTCCCTACCTCGGCTGGCTTAGCTTTGCAACCTATCTGTCAGCAGGTTGCGGCTACCTGAACAACTGGGACTTTGAGAGCAAGGAACGCCCGATAGCGGACAAGCCAAACGACACCAAGTTTGTCGACGAGAAGAGAGAGTAGGCAAGTTTTGGCGCCCTAAGATACCCAATTGTGTCAAGCGAGGACAAGGCTGTATGCGATCATCCATCATTCGTCATGGTTTTTGGCCGTTTCGAGCTGGCAGCATAACTGTCATGCACCTTCTGTTTGCGCCTGCTCCGTCCGACATGGCATGCTTCATAACCTCATGTCGACCATGTCCGTAAACGCTATATACAGCAAAGTTGTACGTTGAATGCAGCATCTTTCCAAATCATTTTGCTTATCCCCGATCTCTTGGAGTGTTGAACAAGCCTAAGCCTACAGCCAATCGGTACTCATTCCCGACTGCCATGTCACGATTCTCCATTGTGGATGCAACCTCATGACCCAAAGAAACTTGATCCCGAACCCCACCCTTGAAACACTCCGAGTAGTTGCAAGTCCTCATCGCGACACCTAATTTCAGCAGCATGGTCAGGCCGTGGTCTGGTACTTCTGTTGAGGTGCTTACCCATTCTATATGAATCCACATGCGAATGCAACGACACTGCAACGCTCAACCACCACTAGTTAAAAGCACCAATTAACCCCCATCATATCCAACACCGCCTCTTCGCACAGCCCCGCCCATCGCCTTGAAAGCTCGACTACAAGATCCCTCCAACAGCTCTCCAGTTCTGGTGTGCACACAGACTCGTACAAATGGATTTTTTTTTCGAGTTCAACAATGGTTTCATGGCAAGTCGCGTCTTGGTGTTTCTGAATACTTGCGCTACCCATTCACGGCTGTTCCTGTAGATTGACTTGCTTTATGTGGGCAGTTGCACAGGGTCGCGCTAACACGCATCAAAGGATCCGTTCGAAAGACCTTACACGATCTCTCAGGACGAAGGAGATCTGGCTGAAGACCCCTGAGCAACATTTGGGTGGATCCCTCGATCTATGTTGGTTTGGGCGAACCAGATGGAGTCTTGCACCCAAACTATGGATTTAGTAGCGGACAAGCTTTGCAGTACAACGAGGATCTTGTACAGCAACGCGTGGCTGAGAGCGCTCACGCAGAGCCCTGGACCGGGATTAGCAATTCTATGAATTTCTCGACCACATCAACACTGTCGCAAACAATCATCGCCCAACAACCCGGCCATATAAACGTTCAGGTGGATGAAACAGACTCTGGATATGCGTCTCTGAACTGCCAGCCTCTGCTATGCCTCCAGTGCGGCAAGGCATTCAAGAATAAGGCTGAAGAGAAGTGAGATGCCCCTTGACACTAGCAATCTGTTGAAGCCTATTGACATTCGTAGNNAAAACACTCGTCGACACATAGCCGACCGTTCAAATGTTGCGTCAAGAACTGCACAAACACCAAAGGCTTCGCAACATCCAACGATCTCGAGAGACACCAGAAAGACATCCACCTGATCAAACCGAAGCACGGACCCCAGTCATACTACAGATGTGTGCTACCAACCTGTTCAAAGCGAGAGAAGATATGGTCAAGAAAAGACAACTTCAAGGCACACATTAGTCGAATGCACAAGCACATAGGCATGGATGTCGACCAGCTTGTCGCGAGGTGGGTTTGACATCAACCTGTATGTTGCGCGGTGTACTAAATCAAGAATGTNAGATCAGAAATGACACCTAGTCCGGCAGAGATGCAACAGCTGGCTCGCGCTAAAAATGCGCAAGCGCTGAACAGAAGTAAAGGAAAGCAACGCGCCAACAATCAGCCGAAACAAGCAGCGGCACCACAGTATACCGAGATTGAGCCACAGCCCGAGGTGGCGCAAGCAGCAATACCGCTATGGCAGACGCATGTCCCAGGATATCTGGATGACATGCCTAATGAAGCGTCTGAGATGGTATCGACTGAGATCAGGTCAGGCAGGATCGCTGACAATTTGACCTCAAGTGTATTGCAGAAGTACCCAAGCACTTTACCAGTCAGGCAGTATGGATATGAGGGAGTCAGTGGTCGACACAACAGTGCAGATGGAAATTGGGATGATGTATCAGACTGCAGCTTTGCTTATTCACATGAGAGTTCGGCGTATGGTGGAGGAACGAGCGATTTTGGTTGATAGGTAGATTGAGAAGCTGTTGTCTCAGATCACGAAGGAATGATAACGTGTAATGATCTACGTTACGACTTGAATCAGTATTCTCAAGGATGCATCAAATGATTGTGGTTGGCGGGAGTGAGGTGCTGAGATGCGGAGGTTCGGCGGACTTTGCCGGGCTGTGGTCAATGGCAGGTCGGGGCTCGGGACATTGACGCGCATGCTCGGTGGGTGCTGGGGTTGGAACTTGGAAGCTTAGGTGTCCGCTTGTGCCTGCCACCAGCACCAGCTTTCCATATACCAACCCTGTATAGACAGCAACCATGGCAGCCACCGTGGGAAGCTCTTTCTTCAAGGGCGAGACTGGTCGCAACACCAGAGGCTTGCTGCGACTGATCATTCTGGTCACAATTGCAGCAACCGCCGTAGCCTCTCGTCTCTTCTCCGTCATCCGCTTTGAGAGCATCATTCACGAATGTACGCCAATTCCCCTCTCCTGACTCTTGTCTGTGTCTGGTCTTGCAGCTTGCTCTTCCAATGCCTCCCTTAGATCTCTATCAAGGACTCTAGTACAGTCGTTCACAGTCATCGACCAGGCTTCGAACATTGAACCAACACAGACTCGATAGACACGATCGCTAACAACCGTCTTCCACNNAGTCGACCCCTGGTTCAACTTCCGCGCAACCAAGTACCTCGTTCAGAATGGCTTCTCGAGCTTCTGGGATTGGTTCGACGACCGCACATGGCACCCCCTCGGCCGTGTCACCGGCGGTACCCTCTACCCTGGCCTCATGGTCACCAGCGGTGCCATCTGGCACTTGCTCCGCCTCTTGACCTTCCCCGTCGACATTCGCAACATCTGTGTTATGCTCGCTCCCGCCTGCTCTGGCTTGACCGCCTTCGCCGCTTACCTCCTGACCTCCGAGATGTCCGACTCGCCCTCGGCCGGCCTCCTTGCCGCCATCTTCATGGGCATTGCCCCCGGTTACATCTCGCGTTCCGTTGCTGGAAGTTACGATAACGAAGCCATTGCCATCTTCCTCCTTGTCTTCACCTTCTACCTCTGGATCAAGAGTGTCAAGCAGGGCTCCGTCATGTGGGGCGCTTTCACTGCCCTCTTCTACGGATACATGGTCTCAGCCTGGGGTGGTTACGTCTTCATCACCAACTTGCTCCCTCTCCACGTCTTTGTCCTGCTGTGCATGGGCAGATACAGCCCTCGTCTGTACGTCAGCTACACCACCTGGTACTCTCTGGGCACGCTCGCGAGCATGCAGATTCCCTTTGTCGGTTTCTTGCCTATTCGCACCAGTGACCACATGGCTGCGCTCGGTACGTTCTACATTCTCAAATCATATACTGTCTTCTAAAAATGACCCNNAGGTGTCTTCGGTCTCCTCCAGCTGGTCGGTTTCGTCGAGTTTGTGCGCCAGACTCTGCCTAGCAAGCAGTTCCAGACGCTGCTCCGTGCCTTTGTCCTGGTCGTCTTCCTTGCAGCGTTCGGAGTTCTCGTCCTCCTGACTTTCTCTGGAGTTGTCGCACCATGGGGTGGTCGTTTCTACTCGCTCTGGGATACTGGATACGCCAAGATTCACATTCCCATCATTGCATCCGTTTCCGAGCACCAGCCTACCGCCTGGCCCGCCTTCTTCTTCGATCTTAACTTGTTGATCTGGCTGTTCCCTGCTGGTGTCTACATGTGTTTCCGCAACTTGAAGGATGAGCAGGTCTTTGTTGTCATCTACGCCGTCCTGGCCAGTTACTTCGCTGGTGTAATGGTCCGTCTGATGCTCACCTTGACCCCTGTTGTCTGTGTCGCTGCAGCTCTTGCTCTTTCTCAAATTCTTGACACCTTCCTTGTTACCAAGACTCCTGTCGCTCCTCCAGCCCAGGCCAATGGCAACAACGACATCGCCAAGTCTGCTGCTTCCCTGATCCCCGATACTCTGCGCTCCACCCAGAAGCCTCTCGTTGGTATCTACTCGACCTTCTCCAAGTTCGCCATGACCGGTACCATTACCGCCTACCTTCTGCTCTTTGTTCTCCACTGCACTTGGGTCACCTCGAACGCCTACTCATCCCCTTCGGTCGTTCTGGCTTCCAAGATGGCAGATGGCTCGCAGCACATTATCGATGACTACCGCGAGGCTTACTACTGGCTTCGTCAAAACACTGAGCAGAACGCCAAGATCATGTCTTGGTGGGATTACGGTTACCAGATTGGTGGTATGGCCGACCGCCCCACTCTTGTCGACAACAACACTTGGAACAATACCCACATTGCCACTGTTGGCAAGGCCATGAGCTCGCGCGAGGAGGTCAGCTACCCAATCATGAGACAGCACGAGGTCGACTACGTTCTCGTTGTCTTTGGTGGTCTCATTGGCTACTCGGGAGATGATATCAACAAGTTCTTGTGGATGGTTCGTATCGCTGAAGGTATCTGGCCCGATGAGATCAAGGAGCGTGATTACTTTACCGCTCGTGGCGAGTACCGCATCGACGATCAAGCTTCCGACACCATGAAGAACAGCTTGATGTACAAGATGTCATACTACAACTACAACTCCCTCTTCCCTGCTGGCCAGGCCACCGACCGCGTCCGTGGTTCCAAGCTTCCCGCTGAGGGTCCCGAACTCTCGACTCTAGAGGAAGCTTTCACCAGCGAGAACTGGATCATCAGAATCTACAAGGTCAAGGACCTCGACAACCTCAACAGAGACCACCAGAGCGCCATGGCTTTCGAGAAGGGCAACAAGAGAAAGAAGACTAGCAAGCGCAAGGGCCCTAGAGTCCTACGTGTTGATTAGACGCGAACGAAAAGTTGCTAGATTTTTTCTTTCTTTAGAACCAGTAGGAAGTTTTCCGTTTCTGTATATCTCTTATCTTTTTGAAAATGATGAAAAAGCATCTTTGAGCAAAAATTTGTCTCGTTTCGAGCACGAAATGTATGCGTGCTTATTTGTAGCATTGTCTGTGGAACTGTGCATTGCTTCAAGATGTATTAAAGAGCCATAATGTCACTTCCGAGTATGGCAAGCAGGTGAGAAAGCAGGGCTACTCAGGCTCAAACAAGAGGCCAGCGAGACACTTTGTGAGAACGCATCTCTTCGTGCGCGGGCGCCGGTGCTAGATGTGGCTATCAAAATGCACAATCAAATCTCTGATTGGCGTATGTCTACAGAGAGTCACTCGATTGATTTCGATCTCGAATTCTTTGCTATATACCGTATCTTCAAGAAAAATCCGTATTCGAGATTTATGATCTCATATGTTGGAACCCATCGACGTTGTGGAAACTCATCGAGCCTTGTGAAGAAACAAGATGCCTTCAAAGCATCTTGGACAATATCCTAAACAGGAATTCTCTTATGTTTAGCCAAGTATCTTATAGCGACGGGGAAGATGACTCTTGATAGTTCATATGATGTCAAGATAGCATCTTTAGCATCCATGCAATCTCATAGAAACGTCTCAAGGTGCGATGGGGATTTCGATCATCGTCGTCCTTCTTTGATGCAGCTAACATTGCGCTAAAGGCAGAAACGACACTTCTTGTGTCGACATCTTCTTCTCCAATTTCTGGCAGTGTGATGTGGATATCTTCTTCACGCAGCAAATTGACAATCTCGGGGTCAATCATAGATCCGCTTGTTGTATGTATTTAATATGGGGATGTGTAGGTTATTATACCTGGGCCACATAGGAACTGATGTAGCATAACAAGCTGAGCAAAGCGATGAGGTACACCTGAAATCTCTGTCCTAAGAAGCTCGCCCTTGAGAGAATGTACGATTACAGCTACAGTTGCAGCACCGTGGTCGTCACCATTCTCCTGCTATGCCGTATTAACAAAAGTTATGGTTCTTTGTAGGCTCGTGTCCCATTGAGCATGGACTGCAAGCTCGCGTGTGAACTGCAATAACAAGCCGTTGTAGAATGTTTTGACATCATAGTTGGACCTCGCTCATAAGTTCCAAACGATGATGCCGCCATTGTTCGAGATCTTAACAGCGACCTAATGAGTGTTGGTTGGGTTAACCACAGGTTACATATCCTTAAGATTTAGCTTAAGAGCAGCAGTAAGTCTTAAAGGAGTTCCTGCATCTTGCGCTTGGTGTTTTTAAGATGTTGCTCTATTGTCCGATAGGCATCCTCAGAGTCGTTGAAAGGTGGAAGGTAATAAGTTACGTGAGCATTTTCGACATATGCTATAACGTCGCTGCACGGGTAAGATGCATGATAAGACAAACAAGGACATCGATTGTCCCACTGTAATACCAGCCATGTCGAAGGTAGATTTGTCGTAACTCTTGGATATCGGCATAGTATCTAGCGATAGCCGCTCCGGTTTGTATTGTTAGAGCCTCAGTGATTTGCTGCCAGATCTCTGAGGTTAACTGTCCAAGAGTCTTTTTTCCTCGCTGATTTCTTCTTGTTTCGAGTCTTCTTCTTGTTTCGAGTCTTCTTCTTGTTTCGAGTTTTCTTCTTGTTTCGAGTCTCCAAGTTTGATTTTCTTCAATTCAGGTGCACCTTCGCCAATCGATGAGACGCCGCGTCGGTGCTTGTCAAGTTTCTCGGATATCGGTGACTTCTTAATCGGCGATGAGCGTACTGAGCGTTTTACAAGGGGCGGAAACTCGATTTCAGAAAACGTCAGAGGAGCTGGATCAGAGGCTGCATGCTGAGGAAAGGCTGGAGCAGGAGATAACCCCATGCTTATATCGGAGAGCTTGTCTGATTTAGAGGCTGCATGCTCGGGGAAGGCTGGAGTAGGAGGCAACGGCTGGAACGATTCGGATGACTTGTCTGAACGAGAGTCTACGTGCTGTAAAGACGCTAGAGCAGCAGACGATTTTTGGAGTGGATCGGACGGCTTGTCTGACTTAGACTTTCAGTGCGAAATGGATGGTTGGCGATAATCGGGACGACGAGGTGATCGGCGCGAGGATTCGTGTCTACCACGTTTATCCTCTCTGCGCCGAATGGATGGCTGGTAATGGTCAAGATGAGGAGGCGAGTAGCGTGAGGAGTCGTATCCGCGGCGACCGTCATATCTGCGCCGAATAGGTGACTGGCGAAAATCGGAGTGTCTAGGCGAGTAGAGTAGGTATTCGGAGCTGCGACGGTCGTTCTCTGGATACAAAAAATAGCCGAGTGGGGATAATCAGATCGTCCGGGAGAACGACGTGGACCTTCGTAACTGTGACGGTTGTTATCTCTGCTTGGGATGTATATATGACGATAATCAGGGCGTCTAAGCGAGCAGCGTAAATCTTCGAACTTGTGACGATAATCATCTACACTCAAGATCTGTGGTCAGCGAACCCTGACACGATGAGGAGTCAAAGCAGAATAAAGCAAAAGTGGATGCAATGCCTGTGTATCTGTGAGCTCCATCAGTGACTGATGTTGACAAGAAGTGGTTGATGCAGAGACGAGCGCGGAGAACAGTCTATCAACAGTAAGAATCAAGAAAGGACGAGTGACGGAAGGATCAAATGAGAATGAAGCAACGGCAACAGCCAGTAATTGGCCAAGTGAAGCGGCAGGTGCAAACCAGAGGTCAGCGAGACGCCTTCCAAAGTCAAAGCTCTCGAAGTGCATATACTTGTGCCAAGCGTGGCTATGTAAATGCAAAGTCGCATCTTCAATTGATTTACGTCCAAAGAGAGTCGAGAAGATAAAAGTGTTTGATATTCGAGAAGCGTAACTTTTCTGGCGCTTTGCATCTTTGCATCTACGGCGGATAGAAAGGAGCTTCTCCCAGAGCCAATCTCTTCTCCATAGCCTCCATAAGAACATTCGGGACAGACTCATCAGTCGCTCTGATGGTAAGTCGATACATCTGTTTCCAAAAGTCAGTACATTGCACACATCTTCGCAGAAAAGAACATACCCCATTATTAGTATTCGGCTCCAGTCTCATCAAACACCCAATCTTGCCTGCTTGGCTCGTATGCAACACACTCGCCGCAACGAAATTCTTCTTGTTAGGGTCCACGTCATCAAGAACACCCCACTTGAACCCTTCAAGGATACGTCGTGTAGGCACTGGCGCCACATCCTTGCCAGAAAAGATCCTCTGGGCTTCACGAGGACCAGGTCCACCTATTTGTTTCCAGCGCTTGAAGAAGTCGTCAGCGGATAGAGAGGCTGGATCTAGGTATTNGTGGATTGCAAGGGGCAATTGGAGGGTAAGTGCTTGTAAGGCTCCTGCCAACCACGAAATGCGGATTGTAGGTGCGAGAGTAAACACAGATTTTGCTTCTAGCATTATCATTGCTTGGGTTTGTGTAGAAGGCTGAATAGTGGTTTCTGGCAGTGACTTGACGTCGATCTTAATATGGTCGGGAGAAGGGTTGTTGAGAGTAGTGGTGAAAGAATTGATCGCAAAAGAGGATTTGTTGGTGAAGTAGAGGATTATGCAGCCGAGCTCGCTGCGGTACTCTGAGCGTACGCCCACTTGAATTTGGCTGTCTTCGTATAGAATGCCTTCGGGTACCATGAGCATGCGAGCGTGGCCGCGCTGCCAGCCTGGTGATAGATGGTCTGCGCTGGCAAAGTTCGGCGCTTTTGCTTCTGAGCTGCTCCAGTCCAGGCCAGCGAGTTCGTCTGCTGGTGTCTTGGTGCCATTGGCTTTCGTGGGTGATTGCGCTGCAGCCGTTGTGTTGAGAGGATTGCCAGCACTGAATGTACGTTTCAGAGTATTGTTGCGATCGTTGAGGTCTTTGTTGGCATCTTTGCCGCCCGCAACCCATGTACGCTTGTCCGTTGTGTTGTGCTGCTTGGAGTGTAATCTAGAAAGCAGTGCAGAAGCACGTTCTGGGAAAGGTGGCATCTCGTCCATAACAGTTCGAAGCAAATCATCTGTCGGCATCGTTGCCAATGTTAAATACTCGCATGCGCGTTGCTGGAGCTCAGAGTCTAGGGTGTGGCTATATGTCTTGAAGGCCTGCAAGAGCTGAGGCTTGATTTCGGGGAACAGGTTGACGAACTTGATGAAGGCAGATAGCATCATGGCGCGCGTACTCGACGAGCTGCCATTGAACTTTGACTGCAATGCCATGAACTGCTCGATAGGACTGCACTTGGGGCTATCGGCAATCAAATGACCAAACTCTCCAAGCAGGTAACTGCCAATCTTGACAAGCATCTCATGACATTGCTCTGCACGGAGGTACTCCAGAATGTTGGAAGCAGCATATACTTGAAGCTCATCATTGTTGGTAACAATCATGATGATTCTTTGCCACACCTCATCGCTGACGTGATCACCAGCCATGGCAATCAATCTGAGTGAGATGTCAACATACCATTGAATGTCGGTAGCGTACTTTTCAGTCAAGATGGCAATCTTGAGTACCATTTCCTCGCGGATGGCGTAGTCAGCGGTCTGCAAGTACTTCAAGAGCTCACCAACAATGGGCTTAGCATTTGTTGTGTCGCACATGCTGTAGAGCAGATCGAGACCTTGCCTCCTCACACTGATGTCACGGTCGCGCAATGATCCGACAATGATGCTTTGATGCTTCTTGATTGGGTCGAGGTTCTCTGAGCGCGCAGCCAGATGTGTCATTGCTTCCAGACCAAGGTAACGCACGTTTGTCTCTCTTGATTGGATGAATTTGCCTAGTCTCGAGGAGATTTGCATCATCAATTCTTGCTCAGTATCGAGATGGATGGTCAAGTTGATGGCTTCGAACAGAACAGCGTTTTGAGCATTGTTTTGTTGAACATTCTTAGGAGCCTCCATGGCATTGTCCATGATCTTTTGTAGAGATTCGCGAATCAAAGCGCGTACATGCGAGTCGTCCGAAGGAGGGAAGTATTGCATCAAACGCAAAAGCTTGACCTGGATCCAAGGACAAGGCACCTTGTAGTAATAGTAGTCTCCAGCGCATTCGTGTTCGACAACAACTTTTTGCAGACGTTGCGCGGCCTTGACGTAACTGCCTTTGTACTGATCGGGGTCATCTTGAGCAAGTTTCATGACCAGCGATGTGACGGAAAGAGCAACACCCATGTCGGAATCGTCCATGATGGAGATGATGCGTTCTGCCCATTCGGCCTGGACGATACTGGGTGCTTTGCGGTAGAGACGGAGAAGAGTCAGGGCGGCCTTCTTCTTGACGAAAGGCTTGGATGNTGCTGTGTGTACAGGTCAGTAAGTGGATGCTTTCCATATTTCGGGCAAGACTCACGGAGAAATGAGTAGCCTGTGAACGTCAAAGGCCAAGGCTTCACCCATCTCCTTTCCTCCAACATTGGCAATAGCGTGCAGCGCCAAACAGTTGTTGAGTTCGTTGATATCGGCCAAATCCTTGCGAATACTGTTGACAACCAGATGCAGCAGCTCATGTTCCTCGTGCAAGAACAGGGTAACAGCCAAATAACCAATCTGCTTCTCCGAGTACTTTGTAGTCGAGACGAGGTTGACAGCCTCGAGATGGCCAAAGTCGACATTCCAGCCCAGGATGTAAATGTACAGCAGCTTGCATACATATTTCTTCTTATCGTAGCCACTCAATCCGCCCTGCTTGAATTTGGATCGTATGTTCGCCAGCTCTTTGTTGATGCGCTTCTCCTCGAGTTCTCTGGCGCGGGCGTTTCGCAGGTCTGCAATAAAGGATACCAAGCCGCGCATGGTGTTTTGGTTGCCGCTTCCACCACCGCGGTTGAACAGGCCGCTACCTGACGACGACATGGTGTGCGTAGACCCCTATCCGATTCAGCGTCTAGGGTGATGTGTCGAGGCCGTGAGTCTCAAGTCCAGGAGAGACGAGGTTCCTGTGTCAATGGTGCTTCGTGTACTTGGGTGAGTCGAGAGGGCCGTTTGCAGGCATCAAGTCTCAATGTCGAGTCAGAACATGTCGACCAAGTCGTCGCAACTCCTACGAGAGACCGAAGAGGTCACTGCTGCGCCAACAATCTCCCGTCGACCCGCTGTCCCCGTACCGACATGCCAAGAACGTGGGGATCTCAATCTCCTCCCAGTACCATCATCGAGTCACTATATCTTTCTCAGTACATCTTGACTGCTACTTTGCATATATTGTAGCCTCATTAGTTGGTTCATTACACGTTGATCATTACAGATAAGAGAGATGTTGGTTGAAACAAGTCAATACAGTCATTGTGTCATGGACTATGGTTCTATAAAAGTACACGCCTTCAGTGACCCTTCGCTCGCCATGCCATGTTTCCCGTCCTGTAAAGAAAAAGAAGACTGTGCCCTCGAGCCTCAAGCTACCAGGCACACCTTTGTGCTTTTGTTGTTGGTCGTCATGCATCACAGAAAATGTTAAAAGAAGAAAATCATCCAATCCCGCCAGAGTCCTTTCGCTCTTCGGACGATGACTTTCCCAATGTGCCCCACTTACTCCCAGAACGCCCTAGATAACCCTCAGCCGCAACAAGTCTTAGCATCTCGCNAAAGTCTCTCTCAAACACTTCCTTTTCCTGCTTGCTCTCGCTCTCGGAAATAGGCAGCGCTTGGAGAGCGCTAACACNCGAGAACCTAGGACCCGTCGCAANAAGTTGCGCTGAAGTCGCAGAGGTTGGGAGCCGATGCGAGAGTAAGCTCAGGAGCAAGAAAAGTGTCCTTGAGGCCATAGCTAGAGAGGTTGAAGATGTCGTCGCCGCCGTCAGTCGTCGTAGCGTTCGTCGTGTAGTTGGATTGCACATCATCGTACTCGATGAGGTTGTCAAAGTGGCTGAGACCTGATTCATCATCGTGGCCATACGAGTCGGCCATAAGGTCCACGAAGCTACCATGAGGCTCTTGTAAAAGGTCATGATGTTCAGATGCATCAAATAGATTATAATCTGACTCCACCTTGAATGGCTGTGGTTCTCGCTCGACCGACACTGCAGGTCGCACAACATCGCAGCAGAATGTTGTGTCTGGTCGAGCGAGATGCTTGTCCTGTGGACAGCCGAAGGAGGGAGGTGCATCTGAGAAGCCGGCGACATGGGCTCCATCTTGATCGATGGCGTCATGTAGTCTTCGTTGATGGACGAAGGTGCCAGGGAGGCGCGAGGGTCGATGGTATCATATGATGACGAAGGAGAGACAGTGCNTATACAAGGTTAGAATCATGACGAAGAGTATGCGGAATCATGAGATGGTATGCACCTTTCTTCGGGCACCTTGATGTTGGCCAGTTCTTCTTGAGTGAGTTGAGGGAGACCGCCGGGGATCATGTCCTTGCACTTGTCAAGGGTGACATCCTTCTGGGCGAGTTGTTGTTGCAGAGCAGAGATGTGCTGTTTGAGGGCGTGGTTCTCAACTTCGAGACGCTCGGCCTCCTGGCGTTTGCGTTCCCGAGAGTTGTGTGCAGCGGCGCGGTTGCGCTTGATGCGTTCGATGCGACGCTGCTCCTTCTCGTCGGCAGTCTTGGCCCGCTTGCGGGGTGGTAGGTTGGTCTTTGGTTCGGGGAGTGCCTGACCCCACGACTTGCGTTTCTTTGCAGGCTTTGCTGCGGCTGATTGTGGGACATGTTGAATAGAGCTGGGTGTGGCGAGGGCGGTGGTGGCAGCCGTGGACGGCGTGAGGGCAAAGTCCGGTGTGTTCATGTTGAGTGGATCTGGAGTTGTTGCTACCAGGAGTTCTGGTGGGGATAGGACTCCGTCGGCCATGATGTAGTCAAAATCAAAAGCGACTGCCTACATCTGGAGATGCAACTTGTCCTCTTTGTTGTTTGCGCTGGTGCCTGATGACGCTTCTGTTTCGAGTCACACTCGAGGCAGCACGACAAAGCAAGCGGAGCAGAAAGGACAGGTGTTCGTTGTCTTATAGCCCAGGGAACCCGCCCGAGCCGATCTCAGAATAGCCCCTGCATTGAGCGCTTTGACCAACACACTCCTTCGCTCGAATCGCTCCTCCCACATCCGGCTCACACGTGCATATTATTGGAAGGGGCTCAGCCTCTCAGCTCACTCCACTTCCTTTCCCCGTGTGCTGAAGTACGTAACGCGTGTAGCTGTAAAAATGCACAACACGATTAGAAGATGAGATAGTGCCACTGAGATACGACAATCCGTCGGCTCTCTGTGGACACGCCTCTGCTTCTGCAAACATTCGTGTCTTTGTATGGTGTATACTTTGCTTCTTGCTGTAGTCAGAGTATCAAGGAAGGAGGCTGCAACCGAAATCATCACCCAATAGCTCAAACAATGCCTCATCTACATCCGACATTGGCAGACTCTCATCTCACGTCTCACATAAACACACCTAACCACCATTACCTCGCTTCCAGAACCTCCTCACCTTCACACCAAACAACCATATCTATCCGACTCCATCCAGCGCCGAGAGAGCCGTTATTGGGAAGTATTGTGCCATCATCCCATGTCGATCGGAGTTGGAGTTACATCGTATTTCTCCGGCCTTCCAAAGCCTTCGAGGCCCTGGTTTGTCCCACACATCTCATCCCCTCATGCTACATTTCAGCTCAACGTACTTACTCCTCTACAATCCTGGTGCCTTCTTCTCCTTGCCTTGACTCAACAATGCTGTAGTACCTTGCTGTAACCGTCTGCCTAGGCGCACAGCTGAGGCCCAACCTGCCAGCCACTGACGATGCAAAAGTATATCTCGCTTTTATGTACAGGGCAAAGATGTGCAAACTGTGCACATCTCTTTACCCTGCCGATCATACGGAGGAGGGTCCACTTCCATCGATTCCAGCCCGCGGCGGCATTTCCAATAGAGCCGGATATAATCAATCCCATCTTAATAGCCAAAAATGATGGACACGCAATTAGAATACGAAATCACCATCACTGTCAATGCTTTTCTTCGTATGATTAGAAGTCGCAATGAATGGACATTGGGTTCCAGGCAAAGACCGACTATGCGAATCGCACATGTTGGGACGACTCATTCTATCTGGCCTTTGCATCGTCACTTGTCACTCCTCGGAGCGTCACAAAACTCGTGGCTCAAGACTCGTGGCTCATACCAGCATCATGTTCACGGCGCCTCACACACTCATTGACCTTTACTGAATCCTCTCTGCGACTGCGAGGTTTGCACTCCGTGCGGTCGTATGACGCTGCGAGAACTATCTTGTGTTCCCGACAATTTCCAATACCACACCGCAATACGCGTACCAGCGCGGAACCGTAAGTCTCTGACGCGCTACGAGAGCTGTCTTCTATCCCCGACCTTCTCTAGAGCCACATTGCTCAACCAGTGCTGAACTGTAAGTCTCCCGAAGCACCACGAGAGCTATTGGGTGTACCCGACCATCTCCAGGACCACGTTGCTCAACCAGTGCTGAACTGTAAATCTCACGAAGCACCACGAGAGCTGGCTGATGTTTCTAACGATTTCCAATACCACATTGCTCGACCAGTGCTAAACCGCAAGTCTTCCGGAGCACCACGAGAGCTGGCTGATGTTCCCGACGATTTTTAAATACCACACTGCGCTACTAGTGCTCGACTGTAAGTATCCCGACGCACTACGTGAGCTGCCCGATCTCTCAGACGAGTTCCAAGTGCCACACCGCGCTACTAACGCTGAACCGTAAGTAATTGAAACAACATTTACAAAAGTCCTACTAGTATTTTAAGAGAACTTCGAGAGCTGGACTTCTGGTACGATAGCCTACAAGATCTCTCTCTCAACACCGCTTGGAAATAGATCGTTCAACTGCGCACTAGGACACTGGCTACGACAGCTCACAAGATCTCTCTCTGGACAGCACCTGCAAAGAACCTTCGCTGCGCGTTGGACAATCACTACGACAATTCACACGATCTCTCTGAATGATCGCCACGAGAACTCGCAATGGCTTTGCGCACACAACGCAGAGAAGAAAGAATGAAAGAGGCCTTCGAAAACATCTCAAGCGGAAAAGAAAACATCAAGCGAAAAAGAAACACCACCGAAGTCACTCCTAGCACTGGCAGAACAGTTGTACTCTGAAATATGTCGTGCTACCTACAAGTCCGAGAACGAGATTTCCATGGTATTAGGAAATCCGCTATCCATCTTGTGATATAAAGAGAATCTTTGAGAAGGACTGGTTCGAGTGGTACTCTGATCAGATGATCGCATGTCCTGGTTGGTCTGTTGACAAAATGCAATATTGCAAGCATTGTCCACGTTCCAGATGCAAACATAACATATCACCTCCCATCATGGGACAAGGACACATCATCGCTATACGCCTCTCTTGAGGATAAGAAAGCTTGGATGTCAAATCGACTCGAAATTTGTGAGGCAGGAAATGCACTACAGGGGATCATCCCAACATCTACAATCAGCAAGGATTCAAAATGCATTGCCTTTGCCTGGAACCCGATATCCATTCATTGGATAGTAGTCCAGTTATCGGCCACCGACAAGTTCACCAATTAAAACTCTTCTTAATTACAAGGAAGAAGAAATCAAACAAATCTGCCAGACTTTGCTGTCCATCGTCATTTAGATCATATGGTGTATGTCCATTAACCCAGTAAACATCAAAGTTTGCCAAAAACTGCATAATAGCAAAATGGCAGCAACTGTAGTCCAGCAACTGTTACAACGTTCTATCATCTTCTTCACAACGAAGCTTTTGGAAACAAACGTCCACGACATACTCTACACGACTAACTCAACTTCTTCTCTTCTGCGAGCATTTGATGCCACAGACGGTTGCAAATTTGCCTGAGAGTACTAGGGCCTACAACATCGCCATCCTCTCTACATTTCCCATCACTATCGATGGTGGATCGAGATGTTCTGTTTTGGCTTCGCGGCGAGAGGGAGGACATGTTTGACCTTAGTTGGTCTACATTTAGACGTGGAATGATCAAGGTATTCGATATACCGACGTGGATATAATTATTGATATGCAACGAGTTAGCGACGCGTAAGGTTTAGAGGTATACGTATGGTGCTACCGACATACTCTATGCGACTGACTCAACTTCTCCTCTGCGAACATGCCGCTGCCGCATCAGAAACCTAGTGAGGTTCCCCAGCGTGCTGAGATCTGGAAATCTTGGCTGTAAGAATGCACGATAGTATCAGAGAACGGGATAGTGTCCATTGAGATGTCATTGCCCATGTTGATCGTCTAGCCAAAATGAATGCACACACACACGCACTTAGAATACGGAATCACTTAGTAGTGTCAATGCTTTCTTTGTATCATTAGAAGTCGCTACCATTGAACCACAAAAGACGTGCGAACATCAAGACAGCAATATCAAGAACTTGTAGATTTCAAGACTTCCTAATCCCTGGTCACCTCTCTTTACAAGAAGTCAAGGTCTGTTTGTGATTGTGCTAGAAATCTGCTTCTCTACCTGAGACCAACAAGACCAGGAGCGCCAGGCATAGCCTTAGCTACACTCAAGACGGATTGGATGAAAGCCTTATTTCCTTCCTTGGTCTTGGGCACTTGCTCTCTGAATCTCTTGATCAACTCCGGAATGCTTATACCGGCAGGAGGAATGGCGGCCCTGATTTCATCTGCCGTCGGCATGGGTACGGGACTGCCGGCGCGTGAGCCAACGGGAGTCGCGTTGCCGGGTGATCCGGGGGTGGATCTAGGGTTCAGGGTGACGGTCTTAGTAGGACGGGGACGTTTTTCAGTCTCTGTGTCACTGCCTGAGCCGGGGAAACGTCCCATGGGGGATGCAGCGCCGTGAGTCGGCTTGAAACGCTTGTGGTTCACGGACTCACTGCCACTGGTCTCTGAGAGATTGGGAGAGCCAGGACGCTTGAGGCTCGACATGGATTGTTTTGGCTGTAGGCCACCATGCTNTTCAGCACGACCTGATGGAGTGTTGGCGTTGGTCGACATCTGGGATGCCTGTTTGTCTCCGTTTGCCTTGAGCTCTTCCTCCTTCTTTCGTTCGTCCTCTTCGCGTTGACGCTCGATGTCCGAGTCGTCTGACTCTTCCTATGATGGAGTTTAGATCAGATACCAATAGTAGCAGGGGAAGTCAGGCTTACCTCTTCCGAGTATGGATTNGTCACTCTCGTCATCGTCGTACTCGTAGTTCTTCTCGATCTTAACCAGCTTCTTGCGCAGTTTCTTTGCTTTCTTCTTCTCGTCACGCTCTCTCTGCTTCTCCAGTTGCTCTTCTTCGTACCAATCTTTCTCGTCTTTGACACCAGTACCAGCGAAGATGTTGGCTTCGTGTCGTTCCTNTTTGATTTTTGATGCAGCTTCTTTAGCCTCTTCCTCGTCATCTCCGAACAGTTTGCCCTCGTCGTCGTCCTGAAATTCATCTTCGGCCTCAAAGTCCAACTCGTCCACGTCATCGGCAACGTCCACGTTGTCGTTACCATCATCGTCTTCGTCTTTGACACGGTTTTCATCCCGGGTACCCACTCTACCTCTGGTCAGGCGTTGTTGTCTTGCAAGCTCGGCACGCTTTTTCTCGCGGCTGGCCTCATTTTCCAAGAACCATCTAGGACCCTTTTCACGCTTTTCCATGACAACGTCTGCCTCGGCCTGCGAAAGCAGCGGGACGCGGCCTGTAGGATTGAAGCGGTACCACTTTTCGATGGGAACCATTCTGAAGCGGCCGTTGTCGAAGACAAACATGACATTTGATTCGGAGAGAGGCTCCTCGTATGTACCGATCCAGATGTTCTTGTTCTCGAAGTCTTCTAGATGCCAAGGGCGGCCTTCTTCGTAGCGTAACCTGGCGCGCTTCTGAGCTTCGGGTGTATCTGTGGGATAATAGACATCCTCGGTCTTCTTCTTGAAGGGCTGGCGCTTTTNTGCTGCTGCTGCCTTGTCGGTCGGAGCGATTTGAGCCTGAGTAGCTTCTCTTTCTGCAGCCTTCTCTGCCTTACGAATAGCCTCTTNTTCACGTTCCTTGTCATCCTCCGGG
The DNA here is from genome assembly GCA_903819665.1 of Aureobasidium mustum. Taxonomy (NCBI): domain Eukaryota; kingdom Fungi; phylum Ascomycota; class Dothideomycetes; order Dothideales; family Saccotheciaceae; genus Aureobasidium; species Aureobasidium musti. The sequence goes on from CAIJEO010000013.1 coordinate 1,624,106, forward strand.
TTGGCATCGACAGGTGTATTTGGAGTATCCTGAGGGAAACGACGGTGGAGTTTTACAGGGCGCTCAAACTGGTCCTTGTCGTAAGGATTAACGACGTTGTTGGAGATGAACTTGATGGCATGAAAACGGAGGCCTTCAAGGAGAGCCTTCTTTGTCGCCATGAGCGGAATCTCGTTGTATGTAGAGGGGTCATCTTCAGGCTCAGGTTGTGACTGAGCGGCGACGGCAGCGAGAGGCTTGGTGGCACCAGTGAGCTTTTGCGGTGGAGGAGCCGGAGGACGCTTCGCTTGGTTGCGCGAGGGCTTGGGCGCAAATGGGCCAGTGGGCTTTCTGCGACGGATGGCGCCTTGACCGTTGTTGGGAGTTGTCGAAGGCTGTCGCGAAGCAGGGCTCACGCCTGGTGGAGGAGCACTCATCGTGTCGTCCGAATAGGCGGAGTCTTTGTTTGGTATGTGACGGCAGTTCTACGTCTGCATCGAATGTTGATGTGAAGGTGATGGTGATGCGTGTTGGCAAAGGCGCAAGTTGAGTCGCCTGTAGGTGTTTGCGACAGACGTGGGTGAAGAGGCGTGAGGAATGTGATTGTGGTGTACAGGCGAAGAGGTTGTGAGGCCTCTTGTCGAATGGCCCTGCCTTTGGTGATGACTGCCATGTCATTCATTGTCCAAGCGCTCAAATCTCTTGGCATCAAAATCCCCACAACTCTCCCTCCTTCCGGTGAAGTGACGCTTATGAATTTGCTAACTGCTTCACCTATGAACAATTCCTAAATCCGGTTGCTCATACCTTGGGTCTGCCCATCGTGAGCCTGTCTCTCGCTTTATCTAGATTTGCCACAAGGATAAAATCTGATGCTATCTGATAAAATCATCATCATCCCATCACAAGCCTTCGCACTCGCATGAGATGGATCAAGGCAGCGGCTATGCTTCGCAGAAGCTCGAGGATCAGCTACGCGACATGATCATGAACAACAAGCCCCCTCAGCAGCATAACGATCCTCGAGTTCTGCCTCAATCTCCTCACACGGCTCATGGTTATCCTCCAAGACCTCCTCTCGGATTCGGNGGGCCGCCTTCCATAACTGCTCAGCCGCGCTACTCTAACAATATCCCAATGGATCGTCACCAAGACTTCTCCCACTTCTTACAGCAGCACCATGCAACTGCTCCTGTTCCTCTGCAGTCTCGTCATGCACCTCCACAGACACATAACAACAACAACTTCCGTGCCCAGGGTCCTCATCGCACCTATAACGCTCTACCCATGGATCCAAATGCTTTTGATAGACCTCCGCATCAAGGACAACGCATCCATCAACCCTATTCTCAGCACCGGCCGCATCAAAATCAACACCAACATCATCCTCAGCAACGTCAACTGTATCAGCCGCAATCTCGCCCCCAGCAGACTAACAATCCTTACCTCGAACGCCAAGCCTCCTTCCTGGATTCACTCGCTAGCCACGAGATCTCGAAAACGCAAATGCTGGATTCAGAAATCGAATTGAAAGATGCGTTCCGTCTCAAGCTGCAACGCATCTTCGAGAACCTCAAGTCTCCTGATCCAGAAAATCCCTTGCCTTCTGTCGAGTTGGCTAGCTTTGGCAGTCTTAGTTCGGGCTTCGCCACTGCTGGCTCTGATATGGATCTGGCCATCGTCACCTCATCTGAGCACGACTTAGATCAGCGATTTTCTTCTCATGAGAACGGTCTTCCCCGAGTCCTCGAAAAGGAACTACTTGACAACGGTATCGGCGCTCGTCTACTTGCTCGTACGCGTGTGCCCATCATCAAGATCTGTGAATTGCCGACATCGGAACTCTTGGACGCTCTTCGAGAATCTCGCGAAAAGTGGGACAATCTACCTGAAGCTGAGAAGTATGCCACTTCAAAGCCGGCTGCCAACGACACAGCCACCGAGAAGGATGCCCCAGATACTCAGTCATTGCCCTCTCAGCCTGATTCTAAGACTGGTGGTAATGAGCCTACTGTACAGAGTGATGTGGATCCTCGAGCACAAAAGTCTGCAGACGGTGTCGCATCACTTGTCGAGTCAACCCAAGCTCTCGAAATTGACTCAAAGGTGTCCTCGAGCCCACTTGAAGTCACTGCTAAGTCGGAAAATACACAACAGTCTGACCAACACCAACCCCAGGACAAAGAGGCAAATCGTCAACGAAATGACAGAAGCTGGCGACGCGAAAAGGCTGCCGGCCCTCTGGACTTCCCCAAGGATGGTGTTGGCATTCAGTGTGACATCAACTTCTTCAANCCCCTAGGTATCCACAACACTCAAATGTTGCGATGCTACTCAAAATGCGATCCCAGAGTTCGACCCATGGTCCTCTTCATCAAGTCATGGGCTAAGCGAAGGAAGATCAACTCTTCCTACTCAGGCACCTTGTCGTCGTATGGGTACGTGTTGATGGTTTTGCATTACCTTGTAAACGTAACAAACCCACCTGTTCTGCCTAATCTACAACATGAGGCTGAATCAAATGGTCTGCCTGCTACTACCGTTGACGGCTACGAAGTTCGCTTCTTCGATCAGGAAGACATGATCGAAAGTCGTGCTAGCCAAGGTGCAATTACGCAGAACAAGGAGTCGCTGGGCAATTTGTTAGTTGGTTTCTTCAGGTACTATGCCGTCAATTCTGGTGGGTTCTTTTGGACGCGCGATGTCCTCAGCTTGAGATCTCGAGGCGGCATCATGTCCAAGTTGGAAAAGGGTTGGACTGGTGCAAAGACTGAAGTCGGCGACAACAAGGAGGTGCGCCACCGATATCTCTTTGCAATCGAGGATCCCTTCGAGACTACGCACAATGTTGCGAGAACTGTCACGCACAACGGCATTGTCGCCATCAGAGATGAGTTCCGTCGTGCATGGCGCATAATCGGTGCCATTGGCCGTAACAGAGAAGAGCCTGAAGGCGGCCTGTTCGACGAGTTGACTGAAGCCGAAGAACAAGGACCTGCTTCTACAGCTCCACCACCGACTGTCAACAAAGTTCAGGCATATGGTCAGCAATTTCCAACTCTTGCTGGTGCCCCAGCCAATACTGTTGCTGCGCACAAGCCACGCTCGCCAGTGCGCGCTCCTGCGCAACCAGTTCAACCGGCTCAGCCTTCGACACAAGCACTTGCACAAGAGGCTGCACCCTCGCAGCCAGAAGTTGCTCCTTCTGCGCCTCGTGGTAAAGGGCGTCGTCAGAAGTTTGTGCCTCTCAACCTTTAAATGCACTGCATATCTTGTAATCCAGCATGTTTGGGCTGTTATGGCGTTATGGTTCTCATCTGGACGATTGCTGGGGACAATGCTAGTTGATATGGTTTGGGTCAGAGAGAAAAGGAGTTCCACACAGACCTCGTAAAAGAGTCGTGGATAATCTAGGATGGGTTTTATGCCTCTGGTATTTGAGTGAGCATGAGAAAGACCTGAGCATGAGTGGAGTTATATGGACAAAATTGCATTTGGCTTCTCATCTGTAACGCCAATTTCGACACGAGACGGGGGATGTCGCAGAAGAGCCGCATGACAGGCAGATGAATGGCAAGTGAGAATCAAGCGAATAGTATCACAATGCATAATAAATATGGCAGCGTGTGCAATGGGAATAATGGCAATAATGAAGCGCCGGTGCGTTACTCTATCGATTTGACGGGACGAAAATAGCCATCAACACGCGTCGCCGAAGCCGAGAGGTTCGCGCGCGGAAGTCGTCGCAAACGCTTTGGAGAAGGTGGGTGCGATTTGGACTTGGCAGGCACGTCAAGCAAGTGATGGTCATGTTGTTCTCGTCTCTTGGAATCAGAGGGTGAAGACAGATGGTATTGAAGATTTAGTAGGCAGTATCTAAATACAGAAGCAAGAGAGATTCAAAACAAGTTTCAGAGTGGACACTGTAGACTATTCAGACAGAGATGCGGCGAAATCTGATGGAGTCGTGGTTTTGGTTATGTCACGCCTTAGTTCTCGTTGACCACCAGCCACAGGGATCGGACAGTCACAATCGTTCAGGTGGAAGCTTCCAACGGCTCAAAGCAACTCTATTGCGACCTTCAACCCCTTTGACTTTTACTCTACAACTGCCTGCCCTTGCTCTACACCTTGGTCTCCTTTGACGAGTACACGCAGCGTGGGCACAAAGCTGCTTGACCCCGATCCGACGCGGCTTCTTCTTTGTCGCATCCCGCTTTCTCCATCATCATCATCACAGCCTACGCAGCTCGAGTCAAACACACCCAACAGACCAGCCATGGTAGAAGACAAGTGTGTTCCCCTGCTTCGACCATAACACCATCATGTTGCTGACATTTGGCTGTCTAGGTATATCGGACTGGCGTTAGCCGTCGCCTCTACGCTTGCGATAGGTAATGCGCCCACCTTCGAGCAATATCGTCCATACCGCTAAACATGAACAAGGAACGAGTTTCGTAATCACAAAAAGGGCTTGATGCAAGCGAGTCAACAACATGGCTTTGAAGGAGAAGGCTTCGCATATCTCAAGAGTCCCGTGTGGTGGTCTGGAATCATCACAAGTACGCCATCCAACCATCTTCCACACCTCGACCAACATACTCACGCCATGCANGTGGTTATCGGTGAAGTCGCCAACTTTGCAGCATACGCCTTCGCGCCGCCGATTCTAGTAACACCGCTGGGAGCCCTCAGTGTCCTCATTGGGTCAGTCAAGAGTCGGGAGCAATTCATACATGGACAAGCACGCTGACAAGGCGCATACAGAGCGGTATTGGGATCATATTTCCTCGGCGAGAACTTGGGCACCTTGGGCAAACTCGGATGCGCCATCTGTCTGATTGGATCCGTCGTCATTGTGTTACATGCCCCGCCGGATAAAGAGGTCCAGACGATCGATGAGATTCTCAATTACGCTGTTCAACCTGGTGAGTCGCGCGACATCAACGAGCTTGCACCGAATGCAGCGGCTGACTTGGGNCCAGGCTTCCTCTTCTATGTGATACTGGTCATCATCTTCTCAACTGTCATGATCTACCGCATATGCCCGCGCTACGGACGCAAGAACCCGCTGATTTACATTTCCATCTGCAGCACTGTCGGCTCCGTCTCCATCATGGCCGTCAAGGGTGTCGGTATCGCCGTCAAGCTGACATTTGCTGGCTACAACCAATTCACTCATCCCAGCACTTACGTCTTCATCCTCGTCACGGTTGTCTGCATCTTGACGCAGATGAACTACTTCAACAAGGCTTTGAGCCAGTTCAACACTAACATGTATGTCCGTCTTCTGCAAAAACATTGAATCCCTGCTGACCAGCCCAGTGTCAACCCGCTATACTACGTCACCTTCACCACCTGCACCCTCGTCGCATCCTTCATCCTCTTCCAAGGCTTCAACACTAGCGATGCTGTCAACACAATCTCACTCCTCTGCGGTTTCCTCACAATCTTCACTGGTGTCTATCTCCTCAATCTTTCGCGTGAAGACCCCGAAGGCCACAGCCACATGCAGCTGAACGGAAACGGCAGCCGCTTCGACCTTGACGGCATTCCCACCGATCCCATGTCTGGTCCTCTGACCCGTCGCTCAATGCAAGCTCGCCGCAGCTCCGATGCGCACCGTCGCTCGAACAGCCTCAACCTGTCGTTTGCTGGCAGAAGATCTGGTGATCGTGATCGAGAAGCCTTGATGCACAACTACGATGTTGAGGCCACCAATGGCGGTTTCAGCCTCGGTGACTTGGCCGAGAGCGACGATGAGGGTGTACCGCGGCAGAATGGNAAAACAAAGGTCTCACATGAGCGTCTCAGCTTCAACAAGACAGGCAGGTAAATGTCTCGTGTGCCACACTGAGAAAGAGTCGCGAGTCTGGTTCGCTTCGTTTCCAACGACCTCCTTCGAGCACGCTGCAGGAGACGGTGTGCCGCCACGATCGGACGAGAAAGAAGATATTATCGCATTTTAACGGCGTTCAATTTGGGTCTTGACATGATAGAACGAAGTCATGGGGAACTTTGGAAGGCGCTGTCACAGCAGCTGGTGGACGGAATCCTCTTGATACCCCGTACGAGATAGTTATGGTTTTTGTTCTTTAGATTGGGGACAAAGACAGGCGTCTATGTCTGGATAGCATAGGAACTCTCATTCTCTCTTTAGCTTAGAGAATTTTGTACATAGAGAAAAGCTCGGAATTTATGTTTAATCTTGATGCTATCATCACACAGCCGTTGTCTGTTGGTGACTTGCAAGCTTCACGGTTGCAGGCTCTTGTGGGCCGTCAATCACTTCAAGCACGACGTAGCAACTTGGATCAATGTTATGTGTCAAATGTGGATTATAAGGCATTTCACATATATTTGATTCGACTGCTCGTACCTATGCGGTTCATAAGTCCTTGACAATATATCTAGAAGACAGGGTGCTCATGTTAGCAAGCCAAGGCACTAAAAGATGCCTCGGCATGTCCAGTCTCCGCATTATTGTCCTCCGCATCCGCGGCTACTGTGATGGGCACGACTTGACATATTTCCAGCTTCGAGACTCTTACAATCAAGAACATAACATCAATCCAAAATGTCAGCCGAAGCAGATGTCAAGCTCGAGGACTTCTCGTCCATCTTCTCTCTGAACCAAAAGGTGGCTGTCGTCACTGGCGGATCTCGAGGTCTTGGTCTCCATGCCGCATCAGGGTGGGTAGCCATGTGTTACACCTGTGGTTGTTTCATTGTCTGACCGAGNTCACATGCATACAGTCTCCTCCAAGCCGGTTGCTCCAAAGTTTTCATCTCCTCCCGCAAGGCCAAGGCATGCGAGGAAGCATGCGATGCCCTTAACAAGCTACCGGGCATCAAGGGCAAAGCCATCTCTGTGCCTGCCGACATTTCAAAGGTTGCAGAGATCGAACGCTTGGTAGCAGAAGTTGGAAAACACACGGATCACGTTGACATCTTGTTTGCCAACGCGGGAGCAACCTGGGGTGCTCCTTTCGACAAGCACCCAGCCGAGGCCTTTGCCAAGGTTATGGACCTCAATGTCAACAGTGTCTTCTACTGCATCCAAAAGTAAGCACACCAACAAGCTTCAGCTCTTGTCTGTCAGCTAACCCGTCTCCCCCAGNNATTCGCCCCGCTGCTTGAGAAGAAGGCTTCATTGACAGATCCCTCTCGTGTACTTGTCACAGCATCCGTTGCAGGTATTGGCATTGGTTCTTTGGGAGACAATGCAACCCCAGGATACAGTGCTTCCAAGGCCGCAGCTCTTCATCTAACTCGTAACCTGGCCGTCGAGTTGGGTCCCCGAGGCATTCTCTGCAACAGCATTGCGCCTGGCTTCTTCCCAACAAAGATGGCCAATGGATTGATGGCCCTGACTGGTGGTACACAGGCTCTGGCTGACGCAAACCCCAACAAGAGGTTAGGTAAGCCTGAGGACATCGCTGGTACCGTCGTATATCTCTGTTCAAGGGCAGCCAGTCATCTGAACGGTGCCCACATCGTCATTGACGGTGGTAGTGTGCTCGGCCGCTCAAAGCTGTGAGGAGCTCACAATCGTTTGTATTTCGATGTATGTATCCTGCATTCTATCATACTGTCTTGGCTCGAAAGAGTGGTGTACCGCTGTGCAAATCATCTGGAGGGCTGTCGTGCCTGTATTGGGTCAAGGAGGCTTGACTGGCAACACGGAGTGACAGGAACATGACAGTAGGTCTCCCGCTTTGCCGTGAATATCGTGTGCCCCATCTTCATCGAGAAAACGACATCGCCATCACGCCAGCCTCTTCCATAATCCATGTCATCGTTACATTACCCCTCGTTCATGGAATGAACGTCACACGAGACTGGGAGCCGTACCGCAGCAACAGTATCACTCATTCCTGGGGGATGCGCAGCATGCTTTCCCGTTTGCGATAGCGTTGACTGAGATCTAGGCACCGTGTTCGTAGAGGATCAGGCTAAAGTGCTGGGCGCCTGGGCTTGCAGGTCGCAGCATCTGAAACATCACAGCTTGCTCACCGCACTTGAGGGGAAGAGCAAGAGCTTCACCTATCTTCTACAAGCACTCTCTCTAAATCTCCGCAATGTCTCCCCTAACTTTGACGTGCAGCCGCTGTAACTACCGTTATGCATCTGCAGTCAATTCAACGGCTCTAGAGAATGGGACCTGCAGATACATCGTATCTTCATGTCGTGCCTCTTGTGGTTCCTGCAAATCGGACATTGGCAAAAAGCAACCTGCTTCCTCGGTCATCATCTGCACTTGCCTGAGGGTGTTGTTGCGAGCGGTGTGTGTGCCTGACTTGTCAATTGACTGGATGGGTTCCTGATGCCGAAGTTCAAGCCTCTTTTCTGTCCACTTCTCTTGCTTTCGCTCTCCCGCGCCAGCCACTACAAGCAGGTGCGACCTATGGTTGTTCCTGACAAGAAGAACAACGCTATGGCTTGCATCATTCCTTCATTCCTGAGACATTTATCCGCAACAAAGCGAAGCGCGCGTCTGATGGTGTTGGTACCCGTCTGTCAATATGTGCGTAGCCTTCGAGTTGTCGATAAACAGTTCGGGTCAAACTTCCCTCCCGAATTCTGGCCCAGTCGCTCATTATTGTATGATGGAATGCTCTGCGCATCAAACCTGCGCGACAGACCTGCAGGACGCAGCGTCTGATGAATGTCATTTTGTGGTGGCGCGATTCAACTCGGCTGGAGAGGCCGAATCCTTGCCCTTTTCGTGTTACACCAACGTCACGGACCACCACCCGAGCCGCTGAACGACAGGCCCCGTGATGGACCATTAGTGATGGCAGAGCGAATGTTTCCTATCAATTGATACCTCTTGGTTGGAATATCTCACTAGATGAGAATCCTGAACAAAAGATTGACTCTCGTGGTTGAAATAGGGCTCCCTACATTGACACCTGCTGGCATCCGTCTCAAGGACAGCAACGACACGCGGGAAGCAACAGAAAATCGGCTGTTGGGACCATGTCAGAAACAACTCAGCCAGCATCCGCATCTTCTCAATCCGGACAATGCCAGACAAGCTCTTGTGTCCCCGTCGATCGCGTCTGAGCCCTCTGTGTAGATCAAGAGACTCTACAGCAGCAAGTCGATACGACCTCCACAGAGCATCGAGAGCAAATCGTCCAAGCAATTCTTCTACCAGATTTCGAAGAATTGGTCCCTTCGTCTGTGCGTAGTGTTGCTTTGCATATCATTGGTGCCACACACCATTCGATACCGCACACCACACATTCAGCAACAGCTCTGTTGCAAGCCCGGGTAGCCTCTGGGAGATCTGAGGATCATTCCTGCTATGCGGCTTTTTCTGAGACTCTCTAGACTGGTAGGCGCCTAGTGCAGGCGATCCGCGTCTCGTCCAGTCGATGTTGTTCTGATGATTCTTGCTTCAGCTGTGATGATGGGAGCCGTCAATCGGTGGGGAAGGTATGGCTTCAGGAGTCCCTACATAAAGAGTCCCTGCAGAGGCGAAAACTGAAAGTCCCTCTTTCCTACAGCACCCTCGAACTCAAAACTTTACTGCAGGGCTGATACAGGCACAAACCAATATTGTGTGTTTCCCCTCTCATTTCACATACCCTCTCGTCACTCTGAGGGTGTACGTTCGTTGAGTCTCTGTACCTGGGTTCATTCCTCTTCAGGACCCTAGTTGTCAACCGCGTCCCTTGCAGTCACATTCCAATCCAGATCGAGCGGCCTCACCTTTGGAAATTAGCTTAGCCGTGCCCCAGCATCAAGGAGGCTCGAACCCTACAGAACCCTTGAATCAGCCAATTACTGGTTGCACAAGCCTACTGACTTCTAGCCAACCATCATGAGGGACCAGAAGCTGTATGAAGGTAAGTCGAAGCAGATATAAACAACGTGCTTTCATCCCTTCTCTTCACCCTATCGTCTCCTTTCTTTGATCACAAGCCACATTTCAACGGGTCTTGGGTGTGGAATTCAACACATAATGATACTGACAATGGACTCAACAGCCTCTTACGATATGGTACACCGCCGTATTGCTAATCTTTCTATCGACACCAACACGTTCCATGGACAGTCAGCCTTGATCTCGCCCCCGGAATCTGCCAACAGTGCTCGTCGTAGCTCTTACGACATGAGCTATCACCAAACTCCTTTATCAACATATCACCCAAACACACCGGTCCACTTCTCTACACAAGACATGTACAACGTGTTGCCGAGCGACAAGTTGAAGATGTCGTTTCATCAATTCCCTCCGAGTCCTGTTGACTTCTCCTCCCAAGGTCAACAGAACTATGCCACTGCTTGCAACTCCCCGACATGGAGTTCGTCAATGGTATTCGCACAGAAGCCTGACGTAGACAATTCTTTCTACCAGGATAGCTCAACATTGTTGTCTACCGAGCCGGACTGGGACAGCTCGTTGATGAGCCAACATCCAAGTGCTGACTATGCTCCCGACCCGAGCACACTCTTCACACTGCCATCTCATGATTCGTCGATGTCCTTCATGACCGACATCGACTCGTCACATCCTGAGAATCTCCCGAACTTCATTGCTCCTAGCCAGGCAGTCCACCACCAACCACCAGAGCTTGTCGATTATAACATGAGCTTATCTGGCTGGGGTGGCCTTCAGACTCCAGTGCATGACAGCAGTATCTTGCATTCTTCCTCGCCTGCAGAGTATTCTCCAGTGACACCTCCCACTGTTGACTGCTCTTTCGACGCGTCTTACATCAAGCATGAGCTCTCCCCTTCCTCATCGATCTATGGTCACACTAGCCGCTCAAGTCTGGGCAAGAAGGGTCGTAAGATGTCCAAGGCTGACAAACGTCGTTCTATCTGCAAGAATGTCCCGGTGTCCAATACAAACACCTCGATCACACTCTTGACGGACGAACAATCAGACATGTTCCGCGTCCTCAAGGACGAGGAAAAGAAGACTTTCAGTGCAGGGCGTAAAATGTATACCTGCAAAATTGCCCACTGCAGGCAGAGCTTTGCCCGCTCTGAGCACTGCAAGAGGCACGAAACCAGTCACGCAGACGACTACCCTTACGAGTGCTACATCTGCCATCACCGTTTCGACCCTAACGACCCAAAGAGTCAATGCAAAGTGGGAAAGAAGAACAACGGTAAACAAAACCGTAACGATAATTCGCGGTCCCACCACTGGACGCATGTCAAGGCTTATCTCGTTTCCAATGACCCTCTCGTCCGCGAGCGCCTCAAGCAGCTCAACAAGAAATCCAAAGGACGCAACTACGCCCTTGCGCCCACGCAGATGTATGAGCTGGTTCGCAACCGAGATACGCCTGAGCAGCAGGAGGTCGTGCTCAAGTTCTTGAACGGTGAGGCTGGAAAGGAGTTTGGTGTTCATATTCTCTGGGAGGAGAAGGGATGTCCAGTCATTCCTTGCCAAGAAACCTTGGGCATTGAGGGTTGTGGCATGTGCCGGGCTAAGCAGGGCAAGGGCAAGAAGGAGTGATCCTGCTCTGCCCCTCCGCCTTATACTGCTTGCGAGCATATCTTGGCTTCAGGTTTCTTGCTTTTCTTTTGTTTTCTCGGATGTTGGTTTGTACTGCAATTTTTCGGATGATTGTTCTGTTTTCCACATGATACCTCTGGCTGTTTCTTCTTTCCTTTTCTTCACACGCATGCAAACGACAACTCGGTAATGAAACACGACCAACGACATCAACAACAAGAAAACCCATACCTCAGCATCAGCATCTCTCTCGACGACCTCCTCACGACCATCATTGTTATCTGTTCGCTTTTTCTTCTCGGTTTTCTTTTCACAGCATGTTGGGCTTTCTCTTTTTCTGTGATCTTTCACTTTCGGTGTGGTTTTACTTTTGGTATGACAAGGGGCAAAGGGCAAACACCATTACCAGGATGGTTGTAGTATTATTACATTAGATGAGAGTGGGATGGGGAACTTCTTTTGGGCTCTTTTGTTCGGCTTTACACAAAAATGGCGGGCGGCAAAAAAGGACAACAAGGAAAAAGTTCTGGGTGGGTGGATGGGTGGGCTGGTAGACAAATCTTTTGAATGGCTAATTTATGATTTTTTTTTATGTTTTTGCCATGGCTTTTTGTAGATGGGTGAAATTTCACAACTAGAGTTTTGTCTTGAGTTAATATGGTGAGGCGCGCAACCCATGCTCTCTTCCACATATTACCTATAGTATGTTTTGGGACGTTTTGTCATCATCCCTTAAACTGTACAATAGCGGTGTGTCTGTTGTTGTTGCTTTGGTCTAGAGTCTCTGTATGCAATATAGAGGTGGGACTAACTGAATGGTAGAGTGAGAAGTTCTCTTATATATACAATATGCATATGCAGTACACTAAGAGCGATTTTTGTTATACTATATCAGTGGGGTTACTTAGAATAGAGCAATATAACAAAGATTGATCTGTCGCGGTCTGGCTTGCGTCCGAGCTGTGTACGAAGAAAATGTCGCTCTACTCGAGTATCCAGCCGACAGCCGTGATTCAATTGACTATAGAACTGCATCTCCAGATTGAGCGCGTCGCGCCGAGAGTGTCGTATCGCTTGTCTCTGTTTCTTCGGCTCTGGTCGATGTTTCCTGGTGGATGTCAACCTCGAGGGTCGACGTCGCGACTGGCAAAGTTTCGAGCCGAGGCACGGATCGCACCTCACGAGGGCTGCTTCCTTCCCAGCCACCTGCTTTTGACCAAACTTACGTCCGTTGTTCACTTGCCTCGATAAGGATCGACAACAGAAGCCCGTATCGCTAAGAGTCTTGGTGCTGTAGCCAGCGAAATGCAGCAACAGAGTTCGATGTGTTGTGCCATTTGGACCGAGGCTGCAATGTCGACCGCCAGTGTTTCAAGACACGACGACAAGCCTCAATATACCTAACGCTTGTGCTTTACTTCCTTTTACATACAAGGAAAGTTCGCGTGCAGTTATACTATTCTCACAGCCAAGCTGCGCGGCCTTTCAATCTATCAACCTACTAAGCACTTAGTGAAATCTCAGTTCACGCTACCTGGCCTTCGCTTATGGAAGGAAGGTCCACGAGGTCTCCACAACAATCACATCCCCCAGATGGATGGCCGAGATTATTACCAAACGATCAATGCATCGAAATCCGTAAACTGTCGTTGGTCGCTGTCTGTCTTTACTGACGGTCCGCATTACCCGGCGATCTTATCTTGGCCAATGGGCAGATAAACTGCTTTTCGGACTCCACGTTTCAGGCATGCATAGCGCTCGCAGTGGTGCAGTATCAGAAAGACATCAGGGCTTCTTCAGATCAGCTCCAGCTTGGTATCGCCTACTGACGCCGTGAGTGGGGTGAAAATCGTTTTGTAGATGACTGCGAGATCTAAGCATATAAATATGATAGACTCAGCTTGCTTCGACCCTCTGGAAACCTCGACTGCTCCCTTTCACGACAACGAATTTAAAGTTCGCCCTGCCATTATTTCCTGGTGTCACGTTTCTCTGTCTCGCTCCATATGTCCCCATAGGCCAAGCTCAAGCGAAGAAGCCAATTTCTTGGATATGCACCTAGCTGCCATGGATTCACTGAACTATACTGGTCAAGTTGTCTATTCTGTCAATCGATTGTGATTCCAATCTTGGCTTATACACGATGTTACCATCGGCCCGCCATGGCGTTACAACAATATTCTCTCGATCGAGATGTTGCCTCGGTATTGGGTCTTGCGTACGAAGTTTTGCTGTATAAAGGTTGACGGCTTCTCCTGTATGGATTGAAACTCATTAGCATCCTGGACTTTTCAGCCTGAGACTTTCGTTCTACATAACCACTCGCTCAATCTGTCTTTCGCTTCTTCATCAATAAACGCACATTATCTTTCGACATGAAGTCCTTCTTCATTGCTTGCCTTGCCGCCACCAGCGCCTTCGCAGCACCTCTTGCTGCTCCCCAGCTGGGCGGCATCCCTAGCTTCGGCGGTGGCCTCGGCAGCTCCACCAGCAACGATGTTATCGACGGTGTTTGCAAGCCCGTGACTTACATCTTCGCTCGCGGCACCACTGAGATCGGCAACATGGGTTCTACTGTCGGTCCAGCTCTTCAAAGAGCTCTNGAGTCTGCTTTTGGTAGCAACAATGTTGCTACCCAGGGTGTCACTTACCCCGCCAATGTTGCTGGCGCTATCAGCGGTGCTCTTAACCCTGGATCTGCGCAGGGTGCTCGTACTATGGCTAGCTTGACTCAGCAGGCTCTGAGCAAGTGTCCCGATACTAAGGTCATCCTTGCTGGTTACTCTCAAGGTGCCGAGCAAGTCCATGGTGCCCTTATAAATCTCCAGAACGGACAAGTTTCTGTAAGTGTCAACTACAACGAGTAATGTCTTTTCAGTTGTTGACAATATCTCAGNGTTGCTCTCACCTTCGGTGACCCGCTTCAGAGAATCCCTTTCAGAAACATCGAGGCTGGTCGTACCAAGGTCTACTGTAACCTTCTCGATGGTGTCTGCAATGGTGCCTTCATCATCTCTGCCGCTCACTTGTCCTATTCCTTTGAGGACACCACACCTGCTGCTCAGTTCGCCAAGAGTGTTATTGGCAATATCCAAGCTTAGAGGATATGCCAGATATTATGCACCACTCTTTGCGGTATGCCTGACACATGGCTCGAATCTCCATTATCTTTTCGTTTGTGGGGTTTCTGGACATATAGCATATCTCGTATATCATTGAGTCATGACTTATGTTACACAATATCAGTCGCGAACGTACTTGCCTCAGCCCATAATCGTCATCGCTCTTTCCAGTGCCACTTTCGCAGCTTGGCGGACTTCCGTGAGAATATCAGAGGCATGTGCTTTCTCGCGCACGAGGCCCACTCCTGTGCCTGCCCAAATCGCAGCTCTTCTGTTCTCTTGATCAAAGCCAAGGTGAGATGTTTGCTTCGCCTCGGCGTGCGACTTGCGGATTTCTTCGATCGAGATGCCCTTAATGTGATCTCGATAACTTTGGGCAATCAACGCTCTTCCGTCGAAATCTCTAGGCCAGATGTTTGGACCTGCCAACTCATCAAACACTTTGGCTCGTACGGTTGTCTGGCCTCCATCTTCGGTTTCTAGGATTGCGGCTTGGTAGGAGGGATGTACTGTTGTTTCTTCGGCAGCGAGGAATCTGGTGCCCATGACCACGCCGTCTGCGCCTAGTGTCAAGGCTGCGGCCACACTAGAGCCATCTGCTATACCGCCTGCTGCGACGATGGAGACGTCATTCAATCCGAGTCTTTGCAGTGCGTACAGCGTCTCTGGGATCAAAGAAATGATGCCTGCACCCTTCTCGCCGCCATGGCCACCAGCATCTGCACCTTGCAGTACAAGCACATCAGGCTTACAAGACTGAGCCAACTTGACCGCGCCCGTGACACTCCCAATCTGAATCCAGATCTTAGTCACATTACTAGCCTTACGTATCTCCTCCGTCCAACGCTTAAAATCCGCAAACTCATGCGCGGCAAACAACCACACAGCCACAGGACGAAACACCTTAACCAACGCAACAACCTCATCCAACTTCTGTGCGAACAACAAAGCCCCCAGACCGATTGGCAGAGCATCAGCACCGGGTTGTGGAAGCCGCGTTCCGGTCACTAGTTCTGTGACGTCTTGGAGGGCTGTGTAGAGAGCTTTTGTGTCTGGGAGGCCGCCGAGAAAGCCTATACCGCCTGCTTTGTAGACTGCGTGGGCTAGAGCTGGACCAGCGAATCCGCTCATGGGAGCTGAAATGATCGCTGGAGAGGATACCCATGGGTAGTCTTGGAAAAGAGGTCGAGAAGGCATGATTGTCTACGTGAGGGATTTGGTTATGACGAACCGAGGGTTGATCCAGCTAGTAGAAGCCAAAGAGTGATAAAGGATGTTGTTGATGGAAACGAGGTCATGAAGATGGGTCAAGGCTTACGTGAGCTGACGCGCCAAGAAATGTGATCCGGCGTCACACAAAGTTGACTCCAGCTTCGTTTCTTTTCTTGCACACTATCGCGTTTCGATTTCAATCATGACTCAAGGTGTGCTCTACGCGCGACATTCGTTATCCAAAGTAATGTGTAGAGAGGTTACCGTCGCACGATTCGTTCCGCGAGAGAGGCAAACAAGCGTTTGAAAGACTGTCACGTTCTGAAACAAGACAGAAAGGAATAGGCTCTACGGACAAGTCTCTCTCAAATCACCATGCCTGAATTCCATCCTTGTCGATAACCTTTCCCACGTCTGCATCTCTAGCACCCTGCACGACACTCAAGATAAAAGGTCCAGCAATCTCTGCGTCGCCCGCTCCCATCTTCTTGAGAACCTCCGGTCCAACGCCACCTATACCTGTAGCAGAAAACCTGGCGCGATGCACCAGACCTTGACTCCGTCTTTCTGTAGCAATCTGTACCATTCACGCATCATCATGTTCATACCAGTCTTGCTGCTTCGGTATGCAGCAGGACTCATATCCTGCTTGGGCCAGCCTTTGGCTGCGGGTTGGTCAAGACGCGACTCTGCGTGCTCCGTGCCTTCCAGTGTTGAGACTCCAGACGTGATGAAAAGAAGCCTTGGGCTGGCTGTTTGGAGGAGCAATGGCACGAAGGTGTGGGTCATGATCTGGGTTCCTACTGTGTTGACATTCCAAGACTTGAGCCAGTTCTCGCGTTGGGTCATCTTGCCTTCAGCGACTAGGTTGTCAAACGAACCTCCTGTGGTTCAGATTTATGTTAGCAGAACAGCAGTCAGCAGCTAGGTTCGTGAGTCATACCTGCGTTGTTGATCAAGACATCGACACAACTAAACTGCGACTGAACGGTCTCGAGGGCAGCAGCGATGGACTCATCCGACTCGATGTCGACTTGCAGCGGATGAAGCTTGCTCTGTGTCGATGTAAATTCAGCTTTGCCGAGTTGATGGCTGCGTGGACTTTATCGAGCGAGCGTCCAGCAACAATGATATCGTATGCTTTGCCTGACGAGGCAAGGGCTCTGACTATTTGATAGCCGATGCCAGTGTTGGCGCCTGTGATCAAGACAACTTCAGTCTGAGCCATTTTCTGAGATGTTCGTGAAGATTTGGTACGTTCGCGTGAGGTCAGTTGAGTGGAGCTCGTTTTGATACTCAGTGGTATCAAGTGGACGGTATATATAGCGGCCCTGCTACAATATGTGGTTCGGTCGGAGAGATATTCATCCATCTCTCGACCGAGTCACCCGACTCGCCCGTCTTGACCACGCTTGAGGATGCTAGGCGCATACTTATCACCGATATGTCCGAGTTGCGTACTTCTTCTTTGCAGTCTCACAGCTTCTGTTCTGCACAGCTGCGTATGTGCAAATGATTTGACCTTGACGAAGCCCGCTCCGAAGCATCAAATCGCAAATCTCGATTGTCGGCAACGAAAGTCGAAACATGGTCTGCTCTGCAGTGCTCGTGTCTTCAGCGAGCAGCCTTCATCTTGTAGTTATGTCTTTTCCTCAGGCTGGCGTGCAGACAACACGCATCAATCACAACATCTTCATGTGAAGCTGTCAAGAGTCAGCATGGTTGTTTCGACGAACGTTCACGAATTGACGGATCTGAAATGGTTCTTGAAACTGCCTCCTGAACCATTGTACAAGGACACTATATCCGGTGGATCTAGAGCAATCAGTCTGGGTTTTCCTTCGTTAACAACCATCTAGCGCCGGTGCTGCCACACTACCCTTGGATAAATACCCACTGCTGGACAACGCACGGCTATGCCTTTGCAAGTTCCTCAAGATGCCGTCAGCCGGCAGATCGTATTAGCGCTGGGGCGGCGCGTAAACATCATGATAGAAGGTTAATGGTGCAAAACCGCTCATAAGTTGTGAAGTAGAAACGCTGATTGGACGAGACGACTGACACTTGGAATGTCTCCACCCCTCGCCGAACCTACTGCTTAGCAAGCGGTTCTCCAAACCCGACGCAATATACAAGCCCATGAAGCGAGTGTCAAAAAGTTAAGGAACGACCGCTATTTGGCTGAAATCTCCATCGGATTTGGAGCGAGGGCCACCGATGGGAAGGAGAGACGCTCACCATCGAAGAATTAGTCGGTCGACATCTGTCACCTTTAGTGATCAACATCAGGTCAACCATCATTGATCGGTGAATCTATTACGGCGCCGACCCCAACCACGTACAATTTTGTCATTGGATAGACAATACCTTTTGAACCATTTCATCTCCCTCTCAAGCCGATAATGCCATCCAACAAAGCTCGACTTTATGTGGCTCTCTACGTTCGAGGAGGGGCTGCTAAAATGCCAGGAAAGGAAGACACGTACGTGAGCAGAAATAATACAGAAGGGAAACAGGTGGCTGATCAAGTTATAGTNTATCACTGGGCCTTATTAGTAGGACCTAAAAGCGACAAGGCCGACGACAATGGCGTTCAATACCACGCCCGGGAGCATATAACCCCAGAGGGACAATCTGCTTGGTTCTTCGAGGAAAAGCCAACTTCTATGGTGCCGGCACAGATGATACTGGTTCGAATCTTGATCACCAAAATTGAAAACACGGACAGACTTGCGCAACTGCTGCAGCGAATTCCTATCAGACAGGAGGAGCAGGGCTGGAACTGTGTTCTATGGATCAAAGAAGCGCTTTCAGAACTTCAAACGTCAACGAACATTATTGGTACAAATGTGCTTGAATGGGAAGCTGTTCGCAACGCAGCTATGTCCTGTTGCCAGCAGAAGAAAGACGAGCATCGATTTGACGGCACAGTCCATGTCGATACTTTGCGGGTTCCGACTTATGATTTGATTCAAGGAAAGGAGACCATTTCGTAGAAGTGAGCTTGCCAGGAAAGATCTCCGAGACACTTCCGTCGACTGTGGAGCCATTGTTGGTCGGATTCTTTGTCATCACAAGCTTCTTCTCTTAGCTCCGTCGAGGTTTCATTGATCAACCAGTCCGTCTTGTCTTGGTTTCTTTGTCCGCCAAACAAGTCCATTGTTACGAACACAAACCCTTTGAGACAACCTAACAAGACAGTCATCCAAAAGATTGTCTATATATTCCGAAGTTCCGTCAACCATATTGTAGATCAGATCCAACACTACCAAACTCACTACCAACACACTACAAACTTACAAACATGTGCAACAAGAACACCCCTGTCATCACTCTTAGTGATCGCTTTGCTGGTGTTCCAAGATGCAGAACTTGCGGTATGCCTTGTGTCTGGGTCTTTTATGATCCTGACAACGTTTGGTACTGCTACTACTGCAAAAGATATCTTTAAATGTTTTGGTTGAACAGTCGCGTTTCACGGACTCGTGATCTTAGGCGTTTGGTATTTGGCTCATCTGTTTTTGGTAAGTTTCTTTCTTGGTCTATAGTCAGGGGTCTCGAATAAATCAAATCTTTTTTTTTCGCTTCAATAACTCTCAAATCTGTGCAAATGTGTTTTGGACAAGCAATACTTTTAGTGCATTCCTCAAATGTGGTTTTTGTCGTGCTCTCAGTGATGGTGATGACCAGCATGATCATGGCCTTCGCCATCTTCCTCTTCAAGAGGGTTGCGCCACTCTTCCCAACCATCGTCAAACGTCCTGCAAAGAAGGGTCTCTCTTTGCTCGTTAGTAAGACCCTTCCTTCTCATGGTTTTCTCCCACTTCTTCATTTCTGCATCATTCAGAAGACATTCATCGAACAACTCTGTGATGGCCTTGACATCGATGCCCTCACCAATAAACACAATCTCCTGTCGGCGGTCGCCCCATTCTCCCTCAAAATCTTTCTTGATCAAGTCTGTAACTTCTTGACTGGGCGAGGGCCATTGCTCCTCCGGGACCACAGCGAACCAGTTCAGGCCACCAGAAACGGTAAGCATAGCACCGGCCTGCGACCAGTCACCGCTGACATAGGGGCGGGTGGCTAACCAGATGAAACCTTTTGAGCGGAGTAGAGGCTTGAACACGGGGTGAGCTTTTTTGTTGGCTAGGCGAGTTGGGAGGTCGAGGTCAGGGTACTTGGTATCGAGCGCATCCTGGTCGTCCGAAGCCAGAGAGGTGGCGTCAGTCTCAGAAGCTGTTTTGAGACTCGAAGAATCCGAGGAGTGTTCTGCAGAATCCGAATGGGATGCCTTGTTTTCCAAAGATTGTTCGGTTTCCTCCTCGTCGCTTTCGGCTTCACTGGCTGTGTCGTCTTGCTCGGCTTCCTCTTCGTCTTGACTCTCATCGGCGTCATCTTCGCTTCCATCTTCCTCTTCTTCCTCTTCGTCTTCTTCTTGAGGCTCTAAGATAACAAACTTGTCATGCACGAGCTCGTAAAGTCGACCAGGTGAGAACGGTCTCCTTGCTCGGTAGACGAAGCTGTTTATACCATNATCTAATACAATGTCAATATCCTCAGAAAATATGTCATTGAAAGTGGTCACGTACTCGAGTGTTTCTGGCTTGGGAGCCATGACGGTGCGACCATGGTTGTCAATCATAGACATTTCGTTGATGCTCTTGAGCCAGCCAGAGCTTTTGATAGAGGTTTCTTCGCTATACATGCCTGTTGCGATAATTTCTCTAACATTCAGAGGCTTGACGCCGTAGGGATTTTCGGACTGTTTCGAAGCTCGGAGGCTGGTTTCGATGACCTTAGCTCCAGGGTTCATGGTTTTGAGAAGACCACGGATACGAGCAAGCACGTCGTCATTGATCATGTCGATNNCTAAGAACCATTAGCGGCATATCAAAATGCTTGCAGAAGCGCTACTCACCTTGTTGACAATGATCACATCGGCAAACTCGATTTGGTCAATCATCAAGTCACTGACGGTTCTTTGATCTTCAGGAGTTTCAACCTCGGACTGGAAACGTTCGTGTAGGAGCTGAATGGTCTCAAATTCTTCGAAAAATCTGAAACCATCCACAACTGTGACCGTGGTGTCGAGCTTGGCGACCTTATTCAGACCACCATTCTGAGCACTAGCATCTGTTAGACTAAGACCATATTTACCAAAATCCTCGTGAATTACTCACATTTCGTTGAAGACCTTCTTCTCCTCTTCGTCAAACTGATCGAGTGCTCCATCGGCACCCATCATAGCTTCGGTAAAGTCGGTGGTGAAGCTTTCAGCTACCTGCTGCGGCTCGCTGATACCAGTACTCTCAATCAAGACATAGTCGTATTCGCCAGCTTTAGCCATTTTGGCCAGTTCGATAACAAAGTCGCCACGAAGCGTGCAACAGATACAGCCGTTTTGCATGGCGATCATCTTCTCTGCTTCACGACCCTTCTTCTTACCATCTGCCACGATGATGCCTTGGTCCACATTGACAGCAGCCATGTCGTTGACAATCATGGCGATCTTCAGCCCATGGTCTTTCGAATTGAGGATGTAGCTGAGAAGTGTTGTCTTGCCGCTTCCNNCTAATTTCGAGTTAGATCCTCTCAATATCTAAAAAGTGAGTTTCAAGCTCACCAAGAATCCTGACAATAGGGTGATGGGAAGAGTCTTGAACGGAGATGCTTCTTTGACTTGTTGTGCCATCTTTGCGTGCTTGGCCTTCTTCTTCACTGATGATACCTGCTGTGAGTTTTGCTTGCGTTTAGGAGCCATGGTGTTGAAGAAACAAAAGAGGTGTCGCTATAAACGCTGACCTTTGTAGGACCTAGGATGACCACCTTGATGATTTCTACTAGCCCATGATTGGCTACTTACCTCCATTCTCGGCGGCACACGAGCTGAAGTGTCTACCTTGATGGCACACATAGCATCCGTGCACGTTTCTCGAGGGTGGGATCGTCGTCTAAAATGTTACCAAGAAGCACAATGAGTGGCCAGCAAGTCGCTCAAAGTTGGTGATTCGTCGCGTGTGTTGCTGTCTTTGGGCGACGAGCTGTTGCGGAAGGAGGACTTGACTCCACAGCACCTTGATGGCAGCGTTGCCTGCAAATTTTCTGGCTCTCTCCTTCCGTGTGATTGTCTGACAAATTTTTGCTCGTTTATTGGTTCTTTGTGTGTTGCTGGTGGATGATCTTGGAAGGGTCGCGGTCGTGAAAGCGCAATCACTGCCGGGCGGTCAAGCAAGGATTGCGATGATGACACTCTGGCTTGCGACTTCCTGTTTCGAGCTTTCCTCGTCTTATTCTCCAACAAGATGAAAGCCATGTCGCTTTTGTTGGTTTAAGCCGTATCTCTTGCTTGCTGCTCGTCTGAACAGATCCTCTTGGGTTGGCTGATGATCTCCATGGGTGCCAGAAGTGTTTGATGGTGGCGGACGCGGACTCGACCCTCGAGGAATGTCCTTCTTGAAAAACCTCGACAACATGGTCCAGAGGTGTCCACAATCGTCATAAAAGGCCTTCTCTGGCTGTTATCTCGTATGGGCGACACTGAGACCGGCCCGACAGTACAACTTGGAAGTCTTGAGCATTCGAAGACTCGGTGCACTCATCATTCCTCGTCACGAAGCTTTGCATTGCCCGGACCATGCTCGACTCCTGCTCTGGTCTCAGGTCGAGCGGCTGATACTTCCTGTCGTATGGACGTCGTTAGCTGGCTGTGACATTGGCACGAAAGCAGACTGCTTGCAGAAAGACATTACGTGACAGGTCATCTGATCCATTCTGGACGCGCCGACACACCATGACTTGCGCGCTGTCGGTAGCATGTACAACCTTGAGCATCGGACAGTAGTTTGGAGGTCTTTAAAGGTCTCTTCCTTGCATCGAGGGATCGCTCTCTCTCTGTGCTCCAGAGAGACCTGCTTGGCTGCAGCATGTCGGGTGGTTCCGTTGCTGTACGGGCATCACAGAACTGATGTAGGCTCGCTCGTATCAGAAGGAAACTCTTCCATATGCGCTGGTTGAGCGTCATGTTTTTGACCGAGCTAGGCAGGGAACAAGAGTGCTGTGGACGACCTCGTGAGTTGGCGGCTGAGTTTGGCGCTTGAAGAGCAAGCTTTTGTAAATCTGAATAATTGAGACTCATAATCATAATCTCTCTCCCTGTATGCAGCCAACTTCCATGCTGGAGAAAGTCACGACGTCGGCTTCACTGCTCGCCTCTGGTTGATGGAACGGAACACCCAACCGCCAATCTTTCTTTCGCGACTCTCGACATCTCCCGAAGACATTCAAACACCCTTCTTGTAACACTCAAAGCTATCACATTAACCAGAACTCACAATGAAGACCTTCGTAGTCCTCGCCTTTGTTCTGGCTGCTCTGTTCAGCGCAGGTAAGTAAAAGATCTACCAACAAATCCTTGTGCACATGCTAACAGCACTAGTCGGCGCCCAGAACTTCACCCACTCTACCACCACTGCTACAGTCACGAAGACGGTCTTCCAAACCGTGACCACCTCAGTCAACCTCGCCACTCTGCCCGGCTTTGCGCCTCATGGCCCCGCCTTCGGTTCTTCCGCCTCTGCTGCTTACGACGCTTCTTTCGAGCTGAAGAGCATGGCCGTCCAGACCGTCGAATACACTTCTACCATCTTCTCTACTGAAGTCGACGGTGTGGTTGTCACCTCTCTGAGCACTATTGTTGCTCCCGTGACCTCCACCTCTACAGACTTCTCGGAAGTTACCTCGATCACTACCAAGCACATGGGAACCACCATCACCACGACCTCGGTGGTTGTCACGGCTTCGACTCCTAGTGCTGCTGCCTCTAGCATCTCTGTTGAACAGAACATCGCGCAGATGTTTGGTCTGAACGGCAGTGAGCATGTACAGGCCAGCCCCTGGTTGGCCTACGGTGTGGTTCTCTTGGGTGTCGGTCACTATCTCTTTTCGCTCACCACTAAGCGTTCACTGGTATGAAAGGCGGGTCTAGGTGCGGTGAGAATGCACAAATCATGTATCGTAGCTTCTCGATGAGATGAGAATGAAAGTCAATAACTCGCTCCCAATCGCCGTCTTCGGAGAAAATGTACCCATAAAAATGCAGCATATTTTGTGAACTCTATTGATGGCCATTGAGAGCCTGTCAAAACCTGAATGCAGTCGGGGTTTCTTTCTGCTAGAAATCTTGCGATCCGTGAAAGAAAGTTCGCCGATCTATACTACGCCTGTATAGAGTAAACTTTGAGACACCAGTCGAATTAGGCAGGCAATGCTCCGACTCGTGGAAACTGGTGTTCTCCGTCTCTAAACGAGTGCACGCCGTGATCTTTCTCAGAGATGCACTATTGGAAGTTGAGTATACGCCCTAGACATTAGGTTGCACTTCATGATCGACAGATGATCACAAGAACGGATTCGGCTTCGTGTGCTGCCGTGAACCTGTTGCTTCTTCATCCTTCCGCTTTCCACGGTCTAAGAACAGAAGCACATACTCCAGGGGCCGGAAGTCAAAAGAATCGTTTGGCAGCCCTAAAGCTCAATAATATTGCATCAGGTCGTACAGAGCAAGACCAAAGGGCAATGCAACAAATGCTTTCCAGCCACTGAGGCTCTGGATGCCACGCACGCCTCATCTCCACGATGGCCGTCTCACTATACCACAAACACGAAGCCACCAGGCTAGGGCTCATAGGGCCCACTTGGTCTTCAGCAACAGGCTTGTCTGATATGCTTAGCGAGGCTTGATGTGATAGGCGCATGCATGGATAGAAAAGTTCCGCGTGGTGCAAATTAATTTGGTTGCTCCCCGGATGTTTTTCCCCCACATTGTTTGGCGCACCGTGCAGACGATGGCTCAAGCTGAATGCCTGCGGGCAATCTTCGACCTCGTCGCTAGCCCCTCTTTGTTTCACCATCGTCCAGCGTCCAGAAACTTTGACAGCTTCTGCCGTCGAAAAGGGCCTTCTACAGAGGAGATCACCTCGCTATATTGCTCCAAACAGTCTGGGCCGAGCTCTTGACCTTCCTCATTGGACGGAAAAATCAACCAAGTTAACTATAGCCTTCACGCGATGTCGAGGGCTTTTGACCATGTCGCGAGCCCCGACAGCGAGCGAACTGACACCGCAGGGCAGAACCACGTTTGACGAAACGAGATGGTATAGGGCACGATAACTCGCACGTAACAAAGACGGTATAAGTATCGACGTGACCACCAGACATTAACAGACCAAGCAACAGAACTCAACCTCCTCAAGCTGGTCTTGAAGTACACTTTCTTTCATAACCCACTGCTCGACTTCCTATTCCTGCCCAACTGCTACAATCGCTCAACATGCACTTCTCTTCTCTGATCGCAGCTGCTGCCATTGGCGGTGCTGCTGTGGTTTCTGCTGCTCCTGCATCCTCTCCTATTGAGAAGCGCGCCACAACTTGCACTTTCAGCGGCTCTAGCGGTGCTGCTTCCGCCACTCAGTCCAAGGCTGCCTGCGCCACTATCGTCCTCAACAACGTCGCTGTTCCCGCCGGCACCACCCTCGACCTGACTGGTCTGAAGACTGGCACACACGTCATCTTTGAGGGAACCACTACCTTCGGCTACAAGGAGTGGGAAGGTCCTCTCGTTAGTGTCTCCGGTACATCCATCACCGTCACGGGTGCCTCTGGGAGTGTCCTCGATGGCGACGGTGCTCGTTGGTGGGATGGCCAGGGCAGCAATGGCGGCAAGACCAAGCCCAAGTTCTTCTATGCTCACAGCTTGACCACTTCGTCCATGTAAGCACCTCCTGGGGTAAACTCGAGAACTAACGATGGCTGACCAAACCAAAGCAACGGTCTCACCATCAAGAACTCTCCCGTCCAGACCTTTTCGATCAACGGGGCCAAGACCTTGACCATGGACTCGATCACCATCAACGGCGCTGCTGGAGACAGCCTCGGACACAACACCGGTATGCCTCTTGTCCTATCTCAGGACGGTTTCGACCAAGTTTTGACATGAACCNNAGATGCCTTTGACATTGGAAGCTCGTCTGGTGTCACCATCACCAACGCTGTCGTCCACAACCAAGATGACTGTGTTGCCATCAACTCTGGCTGTATGTTATCAGTAACGTCATTCGTCTCTAGCATATTACTGACATTTGCTCCTAGCNNTGACATCACCTTCTCTGGTGGCTCTTGCACTGGCGGCCATGGTCTTTCCGTCGGCTCCGTTGGTGGCCGCTCTGACAACACTGTCAGCAACGTCCACTTCACCAACAACAAGGTCATCAACAGCGACAACGGTATCCGCATCAAGACTGTCTCTGGTGCAACTGGCTCCGTATCGGGTGTCACATACAGCGGCAACACCCTCTCTGGCATCAAGAAGTACGGTATTGTCATCGAGCAGGACTACGAGAACGGCAGCCCTACTGGCGTGCCTACCACTGGTGTCCCAATGTAAGAATTGTCCTCTCATGACTCCGTCTGCTGAGCACTCTGACTGACGAATCTGCTAGTNACTGGCTTGACCATGACCAAGAACACCGGCACCGTAACAAGCTCTGCCACTGACATCTACATTCTCTGCGGCAAGGGCTCTTGCTCCAACTGGACTTGGAGCGGCAACTCCATCACTGGTGGCAAGAAGTCCAACGCATGCTCCAACATCCCTAGTGGTGGTGCTTCTTGCTAGATATTGAGGTTAGAGATGCACACGCGTGTGAGCTTAGGGTGTGTTGCGAGGAAGTGACTCCAAAGGACGTAGCGACGACCTACAAGTCTTTATTTCTTTCATTTCGTACAAGTCTTGATCAAGCACTTCTTTTCCTAGCATCTGAAAACTATATCACCTCTCGTTTCGTCAAATGAACTTTCACATACTTCACTCGTGCCAACCCGTTTGCTCGACGCATGTCGTAGCCGGACCTCTCACATATCGCACCTTGTGATCATCAATCTTCAGCCACTGTTCACCATCGCGCACCCACATCAACTCCCTCGCACAACATACCATCACCATGGGCCGCACCTCTACTACTACTACCAGTCGCTCTGCCGCAGACAACAGCCACATTCCTATCCACATCAGAGCCTACGACTTCCTCATCGTCCGCGCCAACGACTTCCTCGCTGCCAACGATGTAGCCTCTTCCCAGCGCGTTGCTCGCCTCCTGCTACGCAGCCCCGACCTCAGCCGCGAACACAAGAGAACCTTCCATCGCATCCTCTCGCACGAAGGATCCGAGAACAGAGTGTAAGGACTTACCACATTCCCTTTCCACTTTCCTATTGCTAATAACAACGAATCCAGCTATCACACAGCTCAAGTCATCGAGATGAAGGCCTACCCTCCAGGTTCCGCAGAACTCATCACCATCCCTGCACGTTCGCCTCGCACACCTGGCAGCACCCCTCGTCCTGGCATTCGCACAACACCTATCAAGAAAGACGATGCTTGGATTGTGCACTCGCCTGCAAAGACACCTACTCGTGTGACCAAGCGCGTCACTTTTGCTGATGAGGTTGAGTCGATCGAAGACACTACTTTCAAACCCTCCAAGGTGGGAAAGCTGTTCCCAGAACTCCTTTCCAAGTTTGAACCTATTCAGTAGATGGTTTTGGGGATCTCCAGGTGCAGAGGTGGGTTGTTATGGTGCTATAAAAAGGCAGAAATGGTATTGAAATCAAGATGTGGCCATTGAAGGTGCATCGTTTTGTCTTTTTCTCTGGGCGTTATTGTGTTTCTGATTCTATCGTGCATTTTTATAGTATGTATTGCGGTGGTGTTTGCGAGTGGAGATACCTGTACTTGTGAGAAGCATGGTATATCTATGCATGCCCGGAGGTGCTCTCCAAGCATCTCACACTAGAATCACATTCTACCATGCATTTTTATGGTATAGACAGTCAGGGGTAAGTCAGAGATGGAGCAACGTCCATCGACGAGGGGCCCGATATACAGATATTCGATTGCCCGACGAGAACAGAAGACACATGGCTCTCCCAAGAAGCATAGCTAGAGTTTCAAGCGACTATAACAATGCAAGATAGTGTTTGAAATATACGTCAAGGCCACAGAAAGCACTACCACACCAAGGCTTTCTTTGGACACGACATGAGATCTTGATTACTTTTTGCATTTTTACAGGGTTCACAGTGAAACAACGATTGGAAGAGATGTTTTGAATCCCAGGAAATGACAGTGATATTTGCTGGTGACAGTGTGCTTTCCTCATGCTCCTCTGTCTACATTTCCACCTGTAGTACTCCAGAATGTGTATCTTTCTTCTCTCGTTCCACCGGAAGATGAACATTTGTTGATGACGATGAATAGACGTATGTCAGACATGCGCTGCGACCCGGGTCAGTAACGTGGTGATAGGATGAGGATGCATTGGTGCTTACCTTGTGTGAACGCTTCATGGTCTTAGTGCAACAATTGACATTAAAGTCAAAGATCTTAGAGCGAGAGGCCGTACGAGGCCAGCTCGGCGTCGATGGCGAGCAGGAGGATTGCCAGCACCAACATGGGGCAGCCGACGCGGATGGTGATTGATGAGGCCATGACAGAGACGACGATGGCGACGATGATGGTGATTATGAGATAGGCCAGCAGACTGCTGTGACCCATGGCGATCTGAAGTTGTTTGAGGCGGACCAGGAGCAGAACGACAGAGGTGAAGACCTCATAGGTCTTCTCAGCACCAATGTGCTTGATGGAGAAGCGGGCGACAGTCTCGAAGAGGGTGGTGTAGGCGCTCATGTTGGCGTTGGTTGTTATGTTGTGATGAGTTGTGTCTTGAAGAAAAGGATTGATGATGGATTGTAGGAAGAGGAAGGATGTTGAAGTTTGTGGAAAGGGACCGACGGTTTGAAGCGCTGTGAAGAGGGAAGTAGACGGGGTCGTTTGCGTGCAGGGACTGTTTCAGGCTCCAATAACAAGTGAAGCCAACTCAATGCATAGTTTAGCAGCACGAGTATAGGCCAATGAAGCTTGTTGTCGTATTCACTGAACAATTGTTCTCTTGTTGATCATGGTTGGCCCCCTTCTCGTTACCTTCGCAAACGATGAATGGCCTGAATCAGGCCGAGTACACGTCAAGAATAGCAATGAAAGCACTATCGTCGACCTTGAAACCATACTTGCCTCTGTTGAAAGGCAACCATGTAGCTGTGGTCGTGAAATGTATCCAACAGGTAAAGGCAAAGAGTCATCGAGTACATATTACCCACGAGTAACTCGACGGCATCAAATGTGAAAGTGAGTCACCATATTCCGCAGAGGGAAGCAATTGTGTGACGAAAAGAGTCGCAGTGAGCAGGCAAGCGGTTGAAAGAACCGTAGGCGTGCTGTTGCTCCTGGATGCTTTCGCGGTAACGGCCTCGATGCGTCCCACAACCATTTTGCAGGCGGAGAGCATGGTCATATCTTTTGGTAAGAAAGGTGTTGGATAGCCACGTGCGCAGTCATGAGTGATAAAGGTCGAGGCTGAGCATGGAGCTGTCCTGTGCTATCGGCTGCATGTGTTTTCTTGAGTGGGTTGAAGATGAGCTCGCATCAATCTCGACGCATACACCCAATCGTGTGCTGGGTCACCAGGTCGCGCTTGCTCTTTTCACTGAACCAGAAGTCTGAACAGAACAGAAAGGAACCACTAACTCGACTGAAACTGAACGCAACGAGTACTAGAAGCCATCGCCAACTTCTATACTCGAGAAGACCGATCTGGCTCGCCTCAGACGATTGACATGACTACGTTTGCATTTTCCTGCTCAGAGGCACGGAATGACCTGGAAAAGATGTTGTATTCACATACGGAACCTTAATGATTGCGATTCGTTCGTTATTACCGGCGCGGATCGTTTCGGCAGAAACTAATCGTTGCTGTCGTGGCAGAAATCATGGTATACCTCTACTCCTCACCACAGCCTCTGGGTCTCAAGATGGTTTACTCCGGGGATCGAACAGCTTATCGCGAATTTTGATGCAGTTAGACACGCGTTCAATGAAGAGGGGGAAGCGGAAGAGAAGACCAGACTTCGGCTGGCGCGAAATGAGATGAGGGTGACATCATGTTCCCGGCCAGCCGCGGTGACACGCCAAAAGTCAGACCTCGAAATCGAGTCCATGATCTCCATACCTTTGACTCTCCAACTTATCGAAAGTATCCGTGCTTGTTCGAGATCTCGTTGTTTGCATACATAATTCCCATGTTCCCTTGATCATGTCGCGCTCCCGTATACCGCCGATCCTGCGTCCGCGCCTGACGCCCAAGTACGTCGCGTCTTCGATAGCTGCCATTTACGTCGTCTACTGCTGGCTGTGGGGAATGCCTCTACTGTCTTCGAAGCTCCCTGCCTACACGGGGCCGCATGCTGTTGGCACAATCGACATTGAGAGTCCATGTGATGGTCGAAAGACAAGCGATGTCAAATACAAGTCGACAGGCCAGCCTGCCTTTCTGGTATCGATGTATGACGCTTTGACAATTGATCGCGATTGCTAATGATTTTTGCAGCTTGAAACAGTCTTGTTCTCTGTATACTACCCAGCCGTAAAGGGAGCTAAGTCCGACAAGCCAAACCATCTCTGGGTGCCCAAACCGCTCGCAGTCACAGCAGAAGGTTACGCGAAATTTGCTCACATTAGCAACTTCCTTACGAACAGTCTTTTCACCGTCGCACTCTGGGGCATAGCGGGCAGCACTACCATTCCGGCAAATGTTGATGTCCCTCTACGAGAAACGGCGCCTAGCTTCGAGTTCACGGATCATGGAGAGGGTAAGCCAACGGAGGGCAACGATGGTTTCCCTGTGATTGTCTTCTCCCATGGTATGGCGAGTTCTCGTACAGACTACACACACTTTTGCGGTGAGCTTGCCAGTCGAGGATATATCGTTGCTGCGATTGAGCATAGAGATGGCAGTGGTCCCGGAAGCATTATCATGAACGCAGGCGGGACAGAGAAGACATTATACCACTTTGGCCTTGACGACCTAGATGTGGACCAGAGTTTCGGCATACCCGAGCTCAAGCAAGCGCAACTGGATTTCCGTCAGGCAGAAATTGAGGAAACAGTCCGAGTCCTGCGAGCTATCAACGATGGTAGTGGCGCCACCATATTCGAGACAAACCCACGCAAGGAGGGTGAGCATTTGGCCAGCTGGACTGGACAACTCGATATGACCAACGTCACTATTTCAGGACACAGTTACGGTGCTACTGGTGCTCTGCAGGCTTTGAAGGGCGCACCTTGTAAAGAACGCCCTTTCCACGGTGGAATCATTCTCGACCCTGGCAAGTCAAGCGGTCCTCTCAACCACGATGTCGATGTGCCAGTCTTGGTCATTCACTCCAACTCTTGGTCAAAGAAACGCTCCATCTTCTTTGGTCAGCCTCACTTCAGCGTCGTCAAGGACCTCGTCCGACAGGTCAACAAGCGTGGAATGGCTGGCTGGTTCATGACTTCTTTGGGCACATCGCACCCGTCAGTCACAGATGCTCCCCTCATCGAACCCACATTATTGAGTTGGACAACTGGATCTAGTATCGATGTGATTGATGGTGTGAGAATGTACGTCAACGTGACGGAAGAGTTCATGCTATACCAGAAAGCGAACAGGAGAACAGGACTGTTGGCTCTAAATGTCACACATCCCGAATACGATGAGAAATCTAATGGCACGCAGCAGATGCCAAAATGCTATCAACGATTCTGGCAGATTCATGTTGCGCCGGACTCAGCATGATCGCCATTTACATATTATATCTATACATACGACGCAACTTAATTGTATCTAACATTCTTGTAATCATATTCTCTGCCTCGGACGTTTCGAAAAAGACTCTGATACGTTGGCCGCGCTACGAAATCTTGGTAGGAGCTTGCACCACGGCATTGCTGAATCTCTATGTTCGTCCTGTTGGTACGACCCTGGACTAATTTCTTTTCATAATTTTTCGATATATATATGAATATATATCGCTGTGTCTACAAGTCTTCTCGAAAGACACTCAGATCGAACGATTTTCATCAGCCTACAATAATTTAGTACATCAATAGAACTTCATGTAGTTGCTTGAACGCAGCAGGTGTAATCGCGAAAGATGGCTTGAGTGGAGCAACCGGAACGACCAAACTGCTTTTTCGCGGCACTCTCCAAGACCAATCTCAAGAGAACATTCATCGAAGACCCATATGGATAAAGTGCAAGATTTGAAAGCCAGAACATCACTCATAACATCCCACTTGCTCCAAGGATCGTGCGTTGTTAAGATATTTACCAATTTGTCAAGCCGCCGACCCATCGAAGCCAACACCGCTACAGAACGCACAGCGTTTCCATCTTCCGTGGCGCAATTGGCTAGCGCGTTCGACTGTTAAGATCCTCCTTGTTTGATCTGAGCTATCGAGAGGTTGACAGTTCAAGCCTGTCCGGGAGAGCTTCTCTTTTGGTTTTGTTATGTAACGATTTCTTTTGTTGATGTGTTGTGGAGTTGGCAGGGCAGAGATGCCTCGAAAAAGTGGGGCTGCGAAGGTGGCTCCGAGATTTTACCGATGGGGTTGGGTCTTGGGTGATTCTTCCTTTGTTCTTCATTGGTTCATCCTTTGTTCTTTTGTCTATTGAACGGACAGAGCGATGAGGAGCCCTCCTTCAGAAAGGCTCGACGAAATTGAATACTCGTCGGCTTCATCTTGATAGCAAAGTCGCGAAGCAAGACACCATATTTCGTCGAAATGCCGGACTCGTCTTTGCCTGGGCGGGGACAACATCCTTTCCAAGCAGCAAAGTTCACCTTTTCAGCTAAACAAAACCATAGATTTGTGACTGGTTCATGAATTGATAGTTTGGCAATCTCGAAATCGACTCCCATAGCTCCTTCCCTTCCACCAACAAAACCAGCACACTAGAAGAGGTCAAACCTAGGAATCGAGCGAACGACAATGACCACCACAAGTATAGACAACGAGAGAATTGGGCTGATCCAGCCAGCCAGAATCCAGTATTGAGCCAAGTTCAAAACACGCCTCACGCAGCCTCCAACATGCCAATCCAAGCATTGGGCTAAATTGTCTTCTCTGTGGTTTCTCTTTCAGGACTCGCTTCAATATCCGCAGCTTTCTCATCGGCGCGATTTTGCTCCAGCGCACGTACATGCTGGTACTGCACTCTGGTCTTCCAGGCTGGTACCTTTGCAGGAACAACGCTTCCACTTCTTCGAGGCTTTTACCGCTGGTCTCCGGAAAGCAAAGGAAGACATGGATGAACATTGTGACGCAGAACACGCCGAAAACCACGTAAACTTTCCACTGGATGTTGACGAAGGCGGGCGGGACGAAGTAACCTGTGATGTCACGTTAATATCCAAGAAAGCACACCTTGTGCTGCAGTCAAGCTTACTAAGCGCAAAGTTCATGATCCAGTTTGCAGCAGTGCAGAGAGCAACGGCCTTTCCTCTGACTCGCAAGGGAAATAGCTCTGGGGGTATATCCACGAGACTGGTCCCCATGTAGGAGCAAACGACGCGACAAAAAGATAAGTACAAGCAATGACGGCCTTGGACGCTGGTCCAGCGATCTGCCAGCTCTCTTCAGGAACATTGTTGACACCTCCGGGCGGTGCTCGATGTCCATATGAAGCCATGAGACCAGCATTGATGAAGAGCCAGAGTGCCATAAAGAAGGCTCCAACCAATAGTGGTAGTCTACGGCCCCATCTATCGATGAAGATCAAGGCAAAAATGGTCATGAAGACATTGATAACATATTGAATGGACGAGGCGACAAGATTGTTGTTTCCCTTGAGACCTGCCATGCCGAACAAATAAGTGATGTAGTACATATGCGTTATGTCAGCATCTCTTTTGGCCTCAGTAGGTGTTTAGGAGGTGATAGCCTTACCATGACGTTCATACCAGTCAACTTCATCGTGATGTTAGCATTTTCTGTTGTGAAACCTCGTGTTCACAACTTACCTGCGACCAGATCTAGAAATAGTCAGTAAGAATCTCGTCAACATAGATGTTAGACCTACCTGAGTGAACACACCAATATGAGTTCGATTAATCATGTGCGGCTTGAAGAGTTCAAAATACGAGACGTCTTGATTGCGTCTCTCGAACTCGACCATCTCTTGGATTTCTCGCAGCTCTCGCTTCGCGAACGGACTGCTGGGATCACCGTGACCATGAACCAATATGAGAACCTTCTCACAATCCTCCCAGCGGTCTTTGCGAGCCAACCAGCGAGGAGACTACCCGACGTTAGCGATGCAGGATGTCTCAGGGCGTGGCTCATACCTCGGGCAAAAAGAATAAGCCGATCAGAAGGAAGACAGCTGGCAGAGCTTGGAGTCCCCACGGTACCCTGAATGCTTTTGGGCCTTTGAGATACGAGCAACCAAATGAGATATAAAACATAATGAGTATGCCCTAAAGCGAAGGTACGATTAGCATGACCTTAAAAAGTTGGCTGGGCAAGAACACAACGACTTTGCTGGCAGAGTGTACTCAACTGTGCAAGACGCCGTCCCGGATGGTGTTTTGATACACACCGTACGGATCTTTCGTGCAGACTGAGACAAAACACCAGCGCTAGTCGTGGTATTTATACCTTCGGCGTCACTAACCCAGGTAATTGCCCATTGTTGCGCGCCCACAACGCGACCTCGTCTACTAGGGTTGGCTAGCTCTATATAGATGTCAGCAGAATCCAGTCATTCCTTTGGTGGTGGTGAGCGAGACGAACCAGCGACGTAGACGGGGACTTGAGCTGATTCGATACCGACCTGCGACGACTCATGTTAGAAGCTGTTGTTGCTTTAGAATCTGCGGAACTTACAGATAGACCATTTATAAATCGACCGGCAACAAGTTGACCAATATTCTGCGATGAGCAGACTATCATTGAACCAATGATCCTGAGCCCCATCAGCAGTAGCTCTTAGTCGGTCTCTTGGAGACATACCATATGACGGCGCCGATCTGGATAGCTCTCTTCCGACCCAACCAGTCGGTGAGGAAGCCAGACATCAAGGCACCCACAAAACTGCCGCCTGGCATGGCAGCTGTAATTCCGCCTTGTACATCTGCTTTGGGACCGGAGCAATCTGGGTCATCTGTGAACGGTGGGCCGACAGGCCCCTGATTGAAATAGCATTTATACTGGTTAGTGCCCAGGCTTGAAAGGTTAGCTCAGGAAGTAGCGACGACTTGATCACACCTACATGGCAGACATGGACGAGATGTCGAAACCAAACAGTCCACCACCGATGACCGAGATGGCCGTGATGTAATAAATGTTGCCAATCTTATACATGTTATTGAATGGTTTGCAGCAATTCGTTTATGGAGAAGGTGAAAGCCAGAACACGTCTCAGAGTGATTGTTAGAGTTTAAATAGGCAGCTGGGTTGCTTCAGTTGCCTGGCTCTGGAGGATTGTTCTCCTGATAGTTGCTCTGCACATGGTCAACCCCGCAGGCAGAGATCAGCATAAGCCACAGGAGCAGCGAAACATCGGATTGGTAGTTGTCTAGGGCAAGCATGCGACATGAAGACAATCCAACAGGATAGAGCTCGTGAGATCCATTGCCAATAGTGTTACTGTGAGGTTGAGCGCGGAGCCCATCGATTTGCAAACAGTGTGTCGAGATCGCTTGTTACTGTTGGCGGAAGCATTGTCGTGATCTTGGATGGCTTCACAAGCAGTAAGCACCAAGTGTACTCGGAGAGATTTCACAAAGATATGTACAGCGTGAGGTACCTACACCGGATCCTTCGAGAGTCAAGAGCAATTGATTGGTTCCACAAGCCAGCCTGCCACCACTTCTACTTGAAGAGGAGCGGTGTCGATCACCATCCTTCTGTTACCTTGTAGAGTATTCATGTAAACTAGCGGTCGTATGCATGACCACTCTTCCGCCCAAAGGACTTTTACGAAGAGGGGGCCAAAACCGCTTCTTCACTGGGTGGCCGAATACGCGGAGGAACCATAAGACCACTGCAGAAATCCCGACGAGAAGTCGGTCTGTGTTGTCAAGTGGAAAGTCTGCAGACGCGACACAAGCGCCACCAAGCATCGAGCCAAGGCTGGTCACAATCTGCTGAAACAGGCATCAAGGCTTGCTTGGATGTTTTCTCGTGCCAGCCACGCTATCGGCAGATGTCGGAACGATGCTCAGATGACCTTGATACCAATCTGTTGATGTGTAGCGCCATTGGTTCGAGTTGTTGCTGTTTACAACAATACTTTGCAGCACATTCGACAGTCAGGGAAGAAGTAGCGGAGGAGAGAGAAAGGGAAGGGACGAAGCAGGGTGCACGGACCGATCGACAGCCCGCACCCAAGAGCGTTTTCCCTCGATGACATCTTCCATTCATTGTTTTCCATCAGACCAAAAAATTCATCAGGATGGAAGCTCTTTTAAGTGCTATCGAACGTCTTTTGCATGGCGCATGTGGTACAGATCACCATGACTTCCCTAATGTCGTTCCTCTTTGACGCGACACCAAGACCCGGGCTGCAGCCTGTTCCAAACACGAAACCCTTGACCTTCGAGGCTGCTGTACTACCGCCCATCATATACTTTCTGGCACTACTATTCTTACCACCTCCACCACCGCAGTCCATCGATACCATCGCAGTCAAACTACTCCGCAATGCTCTGGCTCTTCTAGCTGGAATTTTGTTCTTCCGGCTGCCTTTGGCCTACTACGTCCCGCAGAGTATCGGGCTTAACTACCAGCTCGCTCTTGTTGGTCTATATGGCGGTTGCAGAGTCCTAGATGCTTTCTTCATCAGTCCCTATGGTTTTGGGCACATTCCTCGTCGTGTTCGTTATAAGCACATCTCTCGAGCCCAAACGCCTTTGCCACTAGACGTCGACAATGAGCTACAAAACTCAGCCAAAGATGCAGCCCAAACTGTTGGCGAGGAATCAACTGTTCCTGAAGCTGTTTCTGATGCTGCTAGCTATGCTCGCCGCGGGTCGCTAGCTGACTCGTACTTCATCCTCGAAAAGAAACTTTCCAACCTCAGCGAGATGAAGCCCGTGTACGAATTGGCATCGAGCGAAGAAGGTTGGCCGCACAATTTTATGGATCGTGCTTCCTGGGCTCTTGAGCTCGAAACCAGCATGCGAGGTATTGGCTTCACCTGGACAACAGCTGACGTACGCCACACTCGCAAGACGTGGCTGCCAACTGCCACTAATCGTCTCCATTCCATCTTCTTCCATGTTGGCCCTGTCTTGGCCGTCTGCTTTGCTATCATTAGGACCACTTATGTGAATTACTTCGAGGGAGTGCCTCAAGCAGAATTCGGCGTTCACACCGAGAATCTCTTCGACAGCCGTCTACCTCTATGGCTGCAACTTGTCTTGACTGCCGCTCTTGGTGCTTTCCTTATGGCTGCATTCTCTGTGGCACACTCCATGGCTGCCATTTTGATGAGCCCTCTAGCGCCTTCGCCGCTTGCATACTTCCCGCCTCTGTACAGCACTCGCATATGGGACATTAAGTCTGTGCGAGGTTTCTGGTCCTATGGTTGGCACAGACTCTTTGCTCGGTTGTTCTTGGTGTATGGCGTTTGGCCTGGAGAGTGGCTTGAGAGGAAGCTCACAGGCAAAAGAAGCGACGAGCCAGCAGATGTTGGCAAGGTGCTTGGCGGATTCATCTCTTCTGCTTTTGTTCATTCATTTGCGGTCAGATCAGTGCTAGGCGGCGAGTGGAGTCGCGCACTTGGAGAAGCCAAGTTCTTTGCTGCCAACGGACTTGCTGTAGTAGTCGAAGAGGGTGTTCGCCGACAAGTCATGTCTTGGAGGAAGAAGAGAAATCTACCATTGGAAATGTGGTATGATTCTTACATTGGTCGTGTTTGGTGGATCACTTTCCTATTGTTCAGTGGCAGAAACTTTGCAAGAGGTTGGGTGAATGCTGGCCTGGTCAGAGAAATGGCTGGCAAGTAGAAAAGCGTAGCGATACGGCGCGTTGAATTGACACGGAAGTCGTCCCGAGCGAAGAAGGATGATGATTCACGAAATCGCATGTCAATTAGACCAAATGACCTTTCCGAAGGATCGTTATGACAGTTCAACAGGTTATTGTGATAGTAGAAGAAGGATTCCAGATACCTGCTGACCGTTTGGTCGATAAATCCTCCGCATTCAGCACATTCCCTTGCTTTTCCAGATTTCTCCGCACTGAGGATCGCCAATCTATCGTCAATCTATTCCTGCATTCGAAGCCCTACGTCATGCATGATACAAGTACTCTTGTACAATCTTTCGGGCATGAGATCACAAGGCAGATAGTAATTATAGGCTGACTCGACTGCTGTTGCTTTCTCTTCTTTCGTGACATACCAACTTTTGCGATATAAATATGTCTTTCGAAGATCCAGAGAAGAAGGAGAGTTTAGACCATGGCGACGATATCGCTAGACCAGAGAGCGGACGGCGCAAGTCATCGATGTCGAGGCGGAAGAACAGTGCATATGAAGACCCTTTCGCACGAAAAGAGAGTGTAGACGCGGGCGAGATCCAAGATGCAGATATCGACTATCAGTCGATGGAGTGGTGGTGAGTCGACTTGAATCCTGGCATAGATATCGTGTTACTGACAGAGCTCAGGCAAGCGGCAATGAGTATGTAAGAGCTAGAACAGATCCGTGGTCTTGGATACTGACACTTGCAAGTCATGATTGCCGAAACGATCTCGCTGGGCATTCTTTCACTACCTTCGGTACTTGCGAGGATTGGTCTCGTGCCTGGACTGATTATACTTATTGGACTTGGAATCATCGCAACTTACACTGGATGGGTAAGCTACGAATGTCATGTGAATCATAACAGGAAGTACTGACACTTAGACTTACAGGTTATTGGACAATTTAGAATGAAGTATCCTTGGGTAAGAAGCACGTGCTCAGCAACTATAATCCAACCCAGCTCACAATCTCGAAGNGTCGTGTCTTTTGCAGATGCAGGCGAAATTCTCTTCAAACCGCTCAAGATGGGCGCCATCGGCCGCGAGGTATTCGGTGCAGCACAAACAATCTTTCTGATTTTCACCATGGCCAGCCATATTCTGACCTGGACCATTTGCCTCAACACCATAACCAACAGCGCCACATGCACTGTGGTCTGGGCAGTGATTGGACTGGTGCTCTTCTGGCTGTTTGACTTGCCTAGGACTCTCAAGAATGTGTCGTTCATGTCGATTGCATCCTTTATCTCCATCTTCTCTGCTGTAATGATCAGTATGATCGCGATCGGAATCCATAAACCGAGAGGCAACACACCGCTGGCTGCAACTACGGTATTGCCTTTCACAGATGCCTTTGTTTCTGTCAGCAACATCGTTTTCGCTTACGCTGGACATTCATGTAAGTTTTATCTTCTCCTCTACGCTTATGCTTCCCTGTTCCGCAGTCTT
Organism: Aureobasidium mustum; assembly: GCA_903819665.1. Taxonomy (NCBI): domain Eukaryota; kingdom Fungi; phylum Ascomycota; class Dothideomycetes; order Dothideales; family Saccotheciaceae; genus Aureobasidium; species Aureobasidium musti. The sequence goes on from CAIJEO010000013.1 coordinate 1,663,317, forward strand.
GCTGATGCTTTGAAGGTNTTCTTTGGCTTCCTAGCTGAGATGAAGAACCCTGCCAAAGACTGGACGAAAGCTTTGATCTTCCTGCAGACGTGGGACATTGGTCTCTACATCATTGCTGCGACCGTCATCTACGTTTTCGCTGGCCCAGATGTTGAATCTCCCGCTCTTGGGTCAGCTGGTCCAATCATCAAGAAAGTCGCTTGGGGTATTGCGATTCCGACTGTAGGTCCACCCTCAAAGCCGCTAGGTCTGTACCAGATGCTAAAAACTTCTAGNATCATCATTGCAGGTGTGATCTACGGCCACGTCGCTGCAAAGTATATCTTCGTGCGCTGCTTCAGAGGCACCAGACACATGACCAAACGAACCAAGACCAGCACTCTTGCCTGGACTGGCATCACTCTGACCATCTGGGTCATTGCCTGGATCATCGCAGAGTCAATCCCAAACTTCAACGACTTGCTTGGCTTGATCAGTGCTCTGTTTGCCTCACACTTCACCTACACGTTGAGTGGTGTGTTTGGGCTGTTCCTCAACCATGGACATTGGTTCGACAATTGGAAGCAGATCACGCAATTTATCGCCAACTGGGTGGTTATTGCGATTGGTGCGACAGTATGTGTTGCTGGACTTTACAGTTCAGGCACAGCAATTGCTGCCGATGGAGGAAATGGTTCGTGGACATGCAAGAGCAATGCTCAGTGATTGCATGTAGGAACGAGCTTTTGTGGAATGAACCAGATCGTATTGAACATTATTATTTAGTGACTCCCAATATATTCCTTGCCACATGGGTCTTTTCTGGGTCATCATGTTTTGCATAAATCGTGAACAGCGATTGGAAAAGGCGTCAATGGGACGTGACGTCCTTCGCTTGTCTCATTTTCACCCAGACGCCGTCTGCAGGACAACAGGTCAGCGTCAGGCGCATCTTTGGCTCAGCATCGAGCGTTGGTCCTGTAGGCTCAATCTTGTCGAATCTCTGAAGCAGTCTGACCATCACGTAACTGGCTTCGGTGAGAGCAAACTGTTGACCAATGCAGATCCTAGGGCCTCCATTGAATGGTAGGTAGTCCCAAGTGGATCGTTTTGAGGTCCATCTCGATGGCTTGAACTCGTCTGCATCCTCGCCCCAGATATCCTTACGCCTGTGCATCACAAACACCGAATAGCTGACATCGGTACCCTTAGGAATAAAGATAGGGGATAGACCATCTGCGCCACCACCGCGTGGAATCGTCGTATCTGTCAAAGCACGGCGACCATCCATGGGTACCACAGGGTAAACACGAAGAGCCTCATTCAAGCAGTGTTGGAGATACTGACAATCCTTCAGAGACACGAACGTGATATCTCTAGGATTTTCGTAACTTCCGAAGTCATGGATGACGGTTTCGCGGAGCTTCTCAAAGACACCCGGGTTTTTGGCTAGGAGCAACAGCATCCAGCTGAGCAAGCAAGCGGTAGTATCACGACCAGCGATCAAGATATTGAGTAGTTGTGTGCGCAGCTCAACCGGATCCTGTGTCTGAGCGGCGAGTTCTTCAAGAAACACGAACTTCCTCGTAAGCGAGGGTCTTCGCTTCTCAGACGCCTGCGCCTTGATTGCCTTGTCCACGTAGTAGTCGGCGAAGTTGTGAACATCCTTGCACAATTTCTTGAAGTGCTTGTCGTGAGCCATCCAGTAGTAGTTTCCGAATCGTGCGCCTTTGAATAGGTAGCTCTGAGAGCTGTCGATAGCAGTACCGAAAACTCGTTCGTCTCTCCAGGCTGCTGCTGCACCAGCTTCTCTACCCCTAAGAGCTGCGAGCTGCGTATCAATGCTCTCACCAAAGAGAAACTCGGTTGAGCTGTCAAGAGTGAGGCGGAAGAAAAGAAGCTGCACATTAGTTTCTTCTACCCAACCGTCGGCGTTTACAGGCAGAGCCTGCATCATGTTCTGCACATGCACTTCTTCAAGTTCCAGATCGCTGATATTGTCGCGAGCAAATTGGGGACGGAGTAGTGCTCGGGAATGTTCCCATCTTTTGCCATCTGACGCAAANNCTATGATAGGAGTCAGTAAGCACATCGACGCTGAATGTTCATAAGCACCTACAATGCCATCACCCATCAAGGGACCAAAGTTGCCGATTCTGGCGGATCCTAATCCGAAGTCTTTGAATTGTGTTGCCAACAAAGCTTGAATGTTCTTAGGATCCGAGGTGAAATGAGCCTCATTCCCCAAAATGGACAGGCGCATGGTATGCACAGGTCTGTTTTGCGATTCAGACAAGACTTCCTCCCGCTCACGGAGATAGGCAGGAAAACGACCTGCCTTCTGAGCCGCCATCATCTGTTTGATCGTCGAGATGCCTAGATGTGTGGCGGGCCATAGTGGCGCTGGTTCACAAGCTAGCTTGCGAGATTTGATAGCATGTTGTCGACGAATATACAACAGACTGATACTCTTGTATACTATCCAGGTGACCGAGAGCCATANAAAGGCGTATAATGTAGGTACGCTCGCCATCGGTGAGATTGATAGACTGCAGGGTGCGGAGAGGGATCGACAGGTCTCTTAAGAAACAGACCAGGACCCTGAACCTGCTCTGCCACTTCCATGAAGGTAGAGTTGGGATGCACTTCGGCTCTCGGTAAAACGCATTGGTTCTGCTCGAGTCATCAGAGATGCGGATTGCGAGGGAACGGCCGTAAAGGCCCGCCAATGAACGCCATGGGAGAGGCTTTTGAGTTGGCAGCGACACCCATCCGTGCTGTGGATATCTTGGCTTCCACAACGGCCTGGAGAGGATCCACTCGGAACATCAGCCATAACTTGCTGGACTTCGGTCTCCAAAGCGCTGTCCAAGAGTCATTAAACACTGTGCTATATCCTGAAGCCCTGCTGAATGCGCACATTCGTGATGTGGTATGGTTGTACTGACAGAAGAAGGACGACAAGACGTCGGCAAAAATTGATAGCGCACGTCATTCAGCTCAATCGATTCGGCTTGGCGGTGTGGGGTAGTATCTAGCGGCCCGGCTGATCGCTGCTTCTCTTTTCCCTCTCTGCAACCTTGCCTTGTCGACCAAAGCAAAACACAATGTCTGGCGTGTCTACGGAGGTATAATTTTCATCCATTCCTCTTGACAGCTCGATGTCGTCCGACTACGCTCCAGAGTATGGTGGGATGAACGCCAACACGTATGTGGTGGGATTAAGAATACTCGATAAAGCTGGTGGCGTGCGGACCAACGGCGCTCATGATGGCAACCGGATTGTAGAGAGGTGGGCCTCGCATAAGGTCGCGAGGTTGCAAGCACGTTTACAACGCGCAGGACCTGGGTCCATAGCCCTTTCCTATTTGCGAAAACACACCCGGTGGCTTGGGCGCGGTGTGAACGGTCGACCTACTTGTTGACTGATAAGGACATAGCGATGTTGGGAAATTCGAGCGATGCGGAAGCTCTGGTTCCGCTCCATCCGTAAGGGCATGTCTGGCTTCAAGAGACATCGAAGTTTGTGAGAAAATCGTCACACACCTTTTGATTGTCGGTTCGTGACTGGTCAAGAAGCTTTCTCTGACACATTTCTATCCTCCGAGATTTAAATTGACGATGCCTAGGTTCGGGGAAGGGTTGGATGTGACGCTGGTGAACTCAATTGGAGCATGTAACACAACATGAGTCCTTCCTCCGAGCAGTCAGACATTTAGATCCTCCAATATCCTCAAGACCTCAACAATATGTCTTATCATCCTACGACTCACAATCGTTTCCTCCATCTGCGACGGGGAAAGAGTCCCAAAGCCTGGGAGAGAGTTCGTGGAGAGCAGGGTACGCGACAAAGCTGGCGATTCGTCAACATGAACAAGTCTCGTCGACAACTTGACATGCAGCTCCAATTCCATCACAGGACCCTTGGTCATACAACATGACAAACGCTGCTTGTGCGATCCCATGCCAGCAATTGTACTTTTGTTGTTAGATGCATCCTCATCGACTTGGAGGCACAACTTTGTTGCGGCCCCATAAACGCGTCAGGACTTGCGCCAGATCAGCTTTACTTGGCTGTTGTTTAGCTGTGCTGGTGCTTGTGAGCGCATACAGACCATTGAATTCTCATCAGGTGTTCACATGCATACGGCTTCTAGCATATCATGGTCGCACGAAATATTGGCTCGTATCGCCAAACATCGTAATATATAAGCGATGCCATAGTCGCTTATGAAATTGCAGCACCGAATCGCAAACCAGAGTGTACTCATCATGGCGGATCGTGGATATCGCCTACTCCCCAACTTCATCGATGAAACTGCTTCGGTCAACCCGAGCTTGACCTTCGCTGAGATACCAAAGTCTACCAATATCCATGATGGCCTTCTTCGGATAACGTTTCGCGACCTCGCCAGGTGCATTGATACATGTGCCTGGTGGATACACGCACACCTAGGCAAGCGCCGTGATTTTCCGACCCTAGCTTACATCGGACCTCACGACTTGAGATATCTTTGTCTTGCGTTCGGAGCTTGCAAAACNGGGCCACAAGGTGCGATTGCCAGACAATCTTCGGCTTTAGTCTGACCGTGGTGTTATCAGATGTTCTTTGCTTCGCCACGCAACAGCACGGCTGCATTGCTCGACCTGTTTAGCCAAGCAGACTGTAACACCATCTTGATGCCTGCCGACGCTCCACTGTATTCGAATTTGCTGTTGGGCGTGCTTGCAGAACGACCGATGCACACTCTCGATCTTCCAGATCTCGCGTACTTCCTGGACAGTGATTCGGAGGTGAAACCTTATCTTTGGTACAGAACCTTCGAAGATGCAAAGCATGATCCGTTAGCGGTGTTCCACACGTCTGGAAGTACTGGTATGCCGAAACTCATCACCATGAACCATGGGGCTGTAGCCGCTCTTCACGCTTTCAAAAACATCAAGACTTTTACCGATCAAGCGATCCAGACTGACGCTCATGACGGCAAGAGGACACTGTTGCTGTTTCCGATGTTTCATGCCTCAGCTATCAGCACTTTGTTCTTGTCCATCTGGGATACTGTACCAATAATTCTGCCGCCTCCGATACCATTGACAGCAGAACTTGCGAATGATATGATTATCAACTGCGACATTCAAGCCAGTATCATGCCACCATCAATCCTCGCCGAGATTGCCGGAAATCAGGTGTATCTTGAGAATCTGTGGAAATGCACCAGTGTGATGTATGGAGGGGGACCACTGCCAACTGAGGCCGGCAATCGCATTGCTGCGGGCACTACTCTCATAACTGTCTTCGGGTCTTCGGAGACTGGTTTCTTNCCCGTCGAAGTCATGCCGCGAAGTGACTGGTCGTATGTCAAACTCAGCCCCTTTGCTGGTGGTGTGTATCGTCCCTGTACAGATCAACTGTACGAGCTTGTCATTGAGCGCAGATCCGAACTGGAAGCTTATCAACCCGTTTTCTGGACGTATCCTGAACTCCAGGAATATCATACCAAAGATCTGTTTGCCAGACACCCGATCAAGCAAGATCTATGGTTGTGGCAAGGTCGCATGGACGACATCATTGTGCTCAGCAACGGCGAGAAGTTCAATCCTTCTGCAATGGAAAACGTGATAACCAATGGTCATCCAGCAGTCGAATCCGCTCTGGTATGTGGTCAAGGTCGCGAACAGTGCGCCTTGCTTGTCGAGGTGTCGTCTACAGAATCGAGTGAAGATGATACGCCCGAAGAAGAAATCGTGGAAGAAATATGGCCAGCTGTGCAGAAAGCCAACGAGGACTGCCCAGAGTACGGACGTGTGATGAAGGACATGGTGATAGTCGCTAAGCAGGGCAAAAGNATGGCCCGAGCAGACAAGGGCACTGTCCAGCGCAGCAAGACACTTGACAGTTTCGCTGCGGAGCTTGATGAACTCTATCACCTGCACGAGGGCCCTGCTGCAGCCTTCGTTGCAGCACATCGTCCCATGGATCTTCATAGCGTCCAGCAAACTGTCACAAGAGTTGTCCAAGACATTCCTCGCTATCGGACTTTGAAATCCAGCAAGAGTTTATTTGACCTGGGTCTGGACTCGCTCCATGCTATGGCTATCGCCAANAAGCTCAGAACCGCTTTCTTGAATTCACCAAGTCCAATCACGACAAAATCCATCTATGATTTTCCAAGTATCGATCTGTTGACATTTTACATATGTGGCTTGATGACTGGCAAGGAAGAGTCGGTGAAGACAATGCAGATGCTTTATGATCGCTACTCGCCCATGAGCCGCCGAGCCTTGCCTGTGAAAGGTCCAGAAGATGCCACTATTCTCCTTGTCGGCTCGACTGGCCACTTAGGCACTCAACTCCTGAGCGAGCTTTTGGCCAGAAGCAACAAAGAATTTGACACAATAGTCTGCTTGGACCGTGATCCCGATGCAGCTTCGAAACATGAAGCTCTCGGTCTACTCTCTGATGTCGCAGAATCAGTATCCATCCGGTACTTACATGCAGATTATTCTCAACCGCATTTTGGCATTTCCGATATAGACTGGTCTGGGCTTCGAATGATGGTTACACATGTGATCCAGAATGCATGGCCTGTTGACTTCTGCATGCCACTGTCGCATTTCGAGCCCAGCCTTCGGACCACAGCAGAGCTCATGGAATTTTGCAAGTCGGCAGATCTAAACCCCACTTTCGTCTTCATCTCGACCATAGGCTCTGTTGTCAGTAACTGGAAGGATCTTGTCACCGAGGAAATCGTTCAAGATTGGCTTAGAGCAGAACCTATGGGTTATACTCAGTCAAAGCTGATTGCCGAGCGTCTTGTGGCCACGACCGCTGTCACTACCGGTGTCAAGAGCGTGATTTGTCGTGTTGGCCAGCTTGGTGGCGTGCTGAACAACGAGCTTTGGCACGGCAAAGCGCCTGCCTGGCCAGAGAAAGAGTGGCTGCCTGCTATGCTAGCGTCTTCAATTCAACTTGGTGCTATCCCTTCATCACTAGGTTTGCTGGACAGGATCGATTGGGTGCCAGCTGATGTTGCTGCGGCCTCTGTATGTGAGCTGATGTCGGCCACCTCTGCATTTCACGAGCTGTGCCAGGTCTATCACATCGTCAATCCACGATCAACCACTTGGAAAGATCTCTTGCCGAACCTCGAAGCCTATGAGGATCTCGAGAGAGTAGCCTTGTTTGATTGGGTTGCACTACTCAAGGAACGTGTCGATAGCGGAAGCAGAAGTGTCGGACCGGCATTGGGATTGATTGAGTTCTTCGAGCGCGCTTGCCAAACCGATCGCAAGAAGCTGATGATCGACTGCTCGAAAAGTCTTGCTCTGAGTCCGACTCTTAGAGGCACGCAGCACATTTCTGTCGATCTGATGAAGCGATGGATCAGTCAATGGGGTCTTAGCAGATAAATTGTCGCTGTCGAACTCCGCAAAATGTTAATATCCTCCACAGAGGCACAAAAAGAATGCTACCAGAGATCTCAGGAAATTTGTACTTACGAAGTTGTGATTTGATCCAATGGATCTCTGGGGAAACCCCAGCAGTTGTCCGCTTCAGCGCAGGCAATCCTTGTGTTTGCAAGATCATGCTGTTGCTTCCACAGACGTTGAACTTGGCAAGGAAAGAGAAGCTTGTGTTTGCAAGACTACTCGATGCAAGTTAGTTCAAAGTGTTAAACGGGAAAATCCCCCGCGAGTAAACCGAACTTTTCAGTTCCGCAGTTGCTGTTAAGCTGTTGATGATCTGGAATGTAATCAGCACACCGATCTCGCAAAGGCTCGAACTCGAGACCTCTGGTAGCAGCTGGCCAATTGGACCAACGAGGATTGTTGGAGAAGTGGCAGCTTTCTTTGCTTATGAGCTCAAGGCAGGTTCGGGTTGTGCCTGTCGTTTATTTTGCTTCTCGCGCAGTCCGCTGTTAGTATCTTTGAGGGCGCCGGGCCATCGACTTGTTTTTGATTAGCCTACGGTAAGTCATGCCACACTCCAAAACCGTAGCATCGCTGCAACGGGCAGACTGTTCACGAGGAAGCGACGCTTTGAATGACAAACAGATGCTTCGCTGCTCCGACGGGCCATGCTGGCCCTCTGTTTGCCGGCATGGACGTCCGATGAGTCCAGATGATCAATCTGCGTATCAAAGTCTTATGGCGCATCAAACAGCAACCATTTCTTGAACGACATGTTGGAATTCGCCAATCTCAGGATATACGACATACCTTCATCGGTGCCCAGAATCTATTCGGTCTCAATCTCTCATCCCAATGCCCGAGCAGTCGAGCTTCGTGGGCGCTGCTTACCACCGCTCTATTCCCGAGCTACCGCTCTTTCGATAATAGGTTGTTAAGTGCTTCGAATTGGAAATAAGCTCTCCTCTCCACTGCAGACAGACTTGCTCGCCTATAAGCACCATTTTCTGCTGTTTTATTCTATGCATTGAGAATTTCAAGCTACATTTTTCGTACAGTGAGACAATCGATTTTCTACACTTTCATCCATCAGCAACGCATACTGGATGTTATTGTCTGTCACCTGTATTTGCAATATGTACTTCATAGAGCAACACGGGAGTATACGAAGACTGGAAACTTTCATCAGAGAGCGGAAAGAGCGGGTCACCACACCGTGTCTACACAAGCGAGTGACCAAATGTCCTGCGACCTATGTTTACCAAGGTTCTAGTGTCTTGGTAGATAAAATGCACAAGGGTTCAGGCGAAGGTTGGTTATGCCCATGGGTTGCCGAGGTTTTGCCGAATGTCCTCTGAGCTCAAGCTTCCTTCTTCGAGCTTCCCAAACCTTTCAACATCCGGTCTGCCCATGACAGTCATTGCCAGCTTCGTGATAGATTGGTCGTAATAATACACCGATAAGCAAGCCAGATCTGAGACGCTCTCGCCAGAATGGCCGTTGAAGGAGCACAAACGGTGATGATGGCTTCGTTTGTCACGGCGATCGCCTTTGTGAGGTTGAACAAAGAACACTGAGTACCATTGAGAGGAAAACGGTGTCTTCCCAGGATCTATCTGGTTTCGCTGGAGAAATGCATTTCTCTTTGGTAATTCACCCTGCTTCAGCCACGCTCTTGAATACCAACCAGCCCCTCTTCGCCAATCTCAATTTTTGGACTCCAGGCGTAATTAGTCTCATCGATCACTCCCGACCGCTCCCTGTCCTTTCGTTCAACCGTCTCCTCCTCGACCAGAAGCGGCCGAATCCTTGTTCCGGACCTTTGCAAATCGCGTCTTCCTCGCCGCCCAACTGATGCATGTGTCATTGTTGGCGACTTGCTGATCATGGCACAAAGCCCGTTGCCGTTACCCTCGTCGGATGTTTTGCAAAGCTCACAGCAGTCTAGTAAGACACTTGAAGCAAACAATCTCCGACATGCGGACATCGAATGTCAGAGGCTTGTCAGGGAAGGAAGAGCGGCTGTAACAGTTCATGCCGCATTCTTCATGTGAAGCACGATAGTGGCCACACTTCAGCTTGTGGAGACCTTCGCGACAGAAGGGTGCCATGGGCTTGACCTGCTCAGCAATCTTTGCGTCGTCTCTGGCTTTGATTGCTTCTTCCTGCGCATGGTAAACCAAGCGGATCAGCCATCTTGCGACAACGTGATGCTCCTTGGATTTGACTTGGTTGGCATCAAGCATACGCTTGAGCATCTTGTAAGCATTGACCTGCGTCTTTTGATCAAGCTCGAGACACTTGACAAAGTTGTGGAGTTGCTGTTTACGCTGTCCTCCGGTCGGAAGGTGATAGATGTCTTCCAAGAGCTTGAGAAGGCGACGAATCCATTTGTGATCAGTGTGATTGACGTGCTTGACCCCATCTAGGTAGCTCTCAATGTCCATCTCTGAACTCTGTTGAGAGTTGACACCCGACAAGCCCGAAGCGACCTGCTCGCGAGACGAATTCATAATGGTGGAAGTTGTAGAGGGTAGGGTTGCGGATTGATTTGAGACTGCGTCACGAGCATTTTCACCAGACATGGGTGCGCGAGTGTTGAGTTTATCGGTGTGATTGGGAGTGTGCTGATCAATCTGAGGCAGGCCAGGCTGAGTTTCTGCTGTATTGCTTCTCTGGTGCAACTCGTTGTTCGCAATCGACATTTGAGATGAATCAGACATCGCACCCTTCGATGCTGATGTTGAGAGTGGACTCAGGGGTGATGCGTGTCTGATTAGCCCGGCTGACTGCAAATGGTTGGGAGGCCTAGCAGACTGTGCTTGCTCCTTGACGTCTTCGGTCTCGTGCGCGCACTGATTGATTCGAGAGAGACTGAGCCGAGANNCCGCAGTCGTGATGACGTTGATGCTTGGGTGTGAAAGTTGATCGCTCGAACGCATGACTTGGCGTGCCTCCGGCAGCTTGGTCTTCGAACCTGACCCGGCCAACANAAGGAGGTTCTCTGCGGCTTCACTCAATCCGTGTGACAAGCGCTGCAAGGACTCGGCAGATCGTACTTGACCATGGATACCTCCTTGGGTGATCGACGCTGACTGGAGTGCTACAGTTCTTGACGCCAAACCCCTTTGCGGATCATCGTGGCCGTATTTGTTCTCAAATGCCGTTCCTCCACTCACCTGTCGCCTGGTAAGGACAGGACTGGACGGCTGCACGATATTGCCATGTTCGGGCAAAGCTCCATTGACACGGGATTCGGTCTGCTCATATCGTGCAGCATCGGTATAGAAGGTTGGCAGCAGACGACTATTCTGAGGCATAAACTTCTCTGCGCGGCCGGGTGCTTCTCCGTGGTAGCGTTCGCTCAAGCTTGCCAGCCTGGTGTTGTTCTCCGTCGTCTCAGGTACACTCGCGGCTTCAGCGAGATACCGCTGACCCTGTCTCTCCTTGTTGCCAGGATTTGGATAGGGACCGAGACCTCCATCGTGTGATCTTTGCCATCTCTGTGGACGCGACGACATCTTGCCAAAGCAGGAGTGACCGTTCAATGGATTGTTGTTGATGTCGAACAAGGGGAATGACGCAGAGACCAGAGTGCTGTACAGTTGTTGCTGCGTTCGTCTTTGTAGAGCCCGGATTCGCCCTCAACATACCGGTGGGTATCGTGGCCGGTATGCTTGAGAGTTGTGTGTCGAATTATTACACCTCTTGCAGTCCGACAATCAGACTGGTTTGGACAACGACGCACAACGGCGATATGACAGCAAGGATACACGAGTACCGAGGGGCCCGGGCTACTGTCGAAGACTGGGACAAGTCATCGAGGAAAATTTCCTATACCTACTCCTCCTGCCACCCCTATACAAGCGCGTCTGTCTCGGCACTCGACTATGATGTCGTCTTCCATTCGATTCCGGAAACACGGGACATCTCAGCGTTCACTTGCTTTGAGAACCTCTATTTCGTTCACGTTTCTCTCCATCCTACCTCGACGCGCAACCACCATCCGCTTCGCACAACGCAAAGTAAATATCAGATTGCACGCTGGTTACACTCATGCTAACCTGTCACCAGCATGACCAACCACGAAGAGATGTTCGCCATGGTTGAGGCCATGGTCGAGGAGTGTGTCGAGGAGGCCGTCAAGGCTCAGGTCGAGTCCTCGGCCATGACCATCGTTAACGAGGTTCTCTACAAGATGAGCAAGTCCGACCCCGGTTTTTCCTCAATCAGCGAGACCGTCAAACGTAAAGTGTCGGAATTCACCAATGCCAACATTACTCTTCTCGCCCAGAAGAGCGCCCTGGAGGCGCAGTTGGTTTCTGTACGTGCTATGATCCGCCTTATTATTTCTTCATGACTGACCCGGATTCAGGCCAAGAAGGTCGCTGACGCCAGCGCTGCCATTATCAACAAGCTCGAGCACCACCTCGACACTCACAAGAACAACTTCGAGATACTCGCCAGTATGATCACAAAGGCTGCTATGGATAACGGAGAGGACACTCTTGGTGCTGGTGGCGACATTACCATCATCTTGAACATGGCGGACTCGATTCGNCAGCACGGGCAAAAGTTTCTCAAGAACACTCTTGTCGACCTCAAGAATGAGCTTCCTGATGAGGCTTATGTCCAAAAGATCAGCAGCGAGCTGAGTGCCCTCGTTGAGCAGGAAGAGGCTATCAACAAGTTGTTCGAGGATTCTGAAGATGAAGGAACCATCAAGGAGGAGCAGGAGATGNNGAGGACATTAAATGAAGGAAGCGACATTGGGCTCTCTTGCCATTTTGAACGCTTGACCGCGGCTTCTCCTTCACCAGCGCTGCACCTGGCACTGATCGCAGCTGCGAATTTCGCTTCAAGAAATCAAATCCTCTGTTAATTCGTCAAAAGCATCTCCATCACTCTCCTTGTTTCACTTCTTGTCTTTGTCTATGTTGGTGAACGCAATGACNNTGATCTTGTGGACGACAATTGCATTACTGTCAGATTGGTGGACACGAGCTATCCCGACAAGTTCGCATCAACCTTCATCAAGCGAGAAGGCCGGGACCCCACTCAAGAAGACTTGGTCAGAGAAAAAGCCAGCTATCGCGCAGCTGAAGACAAAGAGTATGAACTGATGACAAAGCGTCTTATTCGAGAAACTGGCATCAAACCGGAATATAGAGACGTCAGGCGCGCAGTCTCGACGCAAATGCAAAATCCTGAGTACAACTCCGAATACACTCCTTACTTTCGTTCGTACCTGGGCCCTTCCTACAAATCTGCGAATTGGATCGAAATGCGTAAAAGATACTCAAACAGGAACACTCCCTGGGATCTCACCAGATCAAACCCGCCAACGCCAAACAAGTCAACAAAGCGACTGGACACAGATCTGAGACAAGCAAACGCTGGACATGTGAGATCCTCACCGCCAACTTCGACAAGTCCACGTGCTTTGAGCATTATCGGCCAACCCAATCCTAGCCACCATCGGAGGCAATCGCAATCATCGCCTCGAGCTCGTTTGCAGTCAGACCTCACCTCAAACATGGCAAAACTGAGAGCAAAGACTGCGACAAATATCACAAACAAGGTGTCACCAAAAGCTCCTGCAGGAAAGCTTCTTGAGAGAATCTTTGAAGATCTGACGAATGACTCTGATCCAGAACCACCTGTACAACCCAAGAACATCCGGCCACCAGCAAGTATGCCAAAATTGCCTAAGCAGCCCATCTTCGCCAGGACAAGATCTGAAGATGCTTCTGCTAGCAACAAAAGTCAGCTCTCTGCGCGTCCATCCTTCGTCAGACAAGATTCGATGCCTTCTCTGTTGGACAGCGAGGACGAACTCAACGATGTGCATATGTGGAATACTCGTTCACCTCCTCGCTCAAGCATCAATGACAAACCTACTACGAAAGCATCTCAAACGCTGCCATCACCAACTTCGACACAAGACCCAACGACTGCGCAGGCTACAGTGTCAAAGTCGGACGGTCATGCTTATCTGNNAAAGACTGCTCAGTACAACGTGAGCTATACAGATCTTCACCACATGCGGAGGGAGCTGCTAACCGAGACAGTCTCAGGACAGATTCATGACTACATCAAAGAAGCAGTGGGCGATGTGGATGATCGTGTCCACAGAGTGTTCAAGGATGTTGCCTTGAGAACGAGTCTCTGGATCGTAAGCTATAGAAGTCTATCGCTACTACAAGTAATCATGACTGATTCGTCATATAGCTTGATAACGTTCCCGGCCACGAGTTCCTTTCTGCAGCTNGTGAACTCACAGATCGGCACCAACGAGCGCAACGCGCGTGCAGTCAACAAGTCCTTGGAAGATGTTCTGGACGCATGCGACCCTGCGAATACTGGTCTCTCACCCAAAGCAGCTGATTACTGCAAGCTTCTGGACAAACAGGGGAAGGAGAGGCAGCAGGCTTTGGACGATATGCTTGAGAAGTTTGAGCAAAGAAAGAGGGACAAGTCGAAAGTGATGGATGCAGTTGTGGCGATGAGGAACGACATCAAGGAAGAGAGGGATGCTTGTAACAGGGAAGAGGTCAAGGAACTGAGGAAGAAGTACGGCGAACAGGACAACGAGAAGAGCAGAAGTCATAAGGGCGATGATATTTCCGAAGAGCAAGAGAACAGGAAGAGAAAGAGAGACATCGAGAGCGAGGAGCACATCGACGTCGATATGATGATGTGAGATGGGGCAAGGGCAGTCTGAATCACAAACTTCGGAACAACCGAGCGGTCGAGCAGTTTTCGCATGCTGAAGACAGCAGGGCATTTTGTCGTCAGAAAAGATAGACATACAAACAATGCTGATGCACAGCGTGGCAGTCTCCGCCCAAGCTGAAGCTCTACTGACCTGGTCGCTTTATCACATAACAGATACCTTCTGTTTCCAATGCCATGATGTCTTAAAGCCATTTTGTCTCAATGCCTTGCACTGAAGTGGTTGGGCTGACACGAGACTGAAACTGGAGAAAAGGGAAAAGGAAGAAAAATTGCAAAGTATTGGAGAAATATGCGGGGTGACGGTGATTTGAATCAAGGTTGAGCAGCGTGACGTAGAAGCTTCTGGATGATTCTGGCAGCAACCCTGCCTGCCTTGATGTTGCTAGCACCATCTGGCGCGACCTAGTCGCCAGGAGTTTCTTCTGCTGCTCAGAGCCCAATTGCTATATCAATCTCGTCGGCGTCTTTGTTTCCCTCTCCACCAGAAATCAAGACACACACACACACACACACACACACACGCAACCTCACGCAGAACACTCACTTCTCTACGCTTCACGACTTACGACACTACACTATACCCATTTGTTCATAATCTCTCACACATAATCAACAAGCAAAATGGCAGCTTCAGGAATGTCATTCACCGACAAGGCCTCGTCAGCCCTGGCCGATGCCCAAGACCTCGCACAACAATACTCTCACACACAACTGCAACCCATCCACTTGGCCGTCGCTTTGCTCGATCCTCCGCCGGATCTTAGCAAGGACCAGCAGAACCAGACTGGCCACGATTCCCACAGCGCGTCCTCAGCACCACTCTTCAAACAAGTCGTCGAAAGAGCTCATGGAGACCCGCAGCTTCTCACTCGTGCCCTCAACAAGGCCATGGTCCGTTTGCCCAGTCAAGATCCTCCACCAGAACACCTCTCCATGAGTCCCGCCTTCTCAAAACTGCTGCGCGCTGCCGACCAACTGTCCAAGACACAAAAGGACAGTTACATCGCCATCGACCACCTCATCTCCTCCCTCGTCCAGGACGCAACCGTCACCAAAGCCCTTGCCGAGGCCAACGTACCCAACACCAAGCTTATCGACAATGCCATCCAGCAGATCAGAGGCAACAAGCGCGTTGACTCAAAGACTGCCGATGCCGAAGAAGAAAGCGAGAACCTCAAGAAGTTTACCATTGACATGACTGCCATGGCACGAGAGGGCAAGATGGATCCTGTCATTGGCAGAGAGGAAGAGATTAGAAGAGTCATCCGCATCCTGTCCCGTCGCACAAAGAACAACCCAGTCCTGATCGGAGAGCCCGGTGTCGGCAAGACCACCGTTGTCGAAGGTCTTGCTCAGCGCATCGTCAATGCAGATGTGCCTGCCAATTTGGCTGCCTGCAAACTGCTTTCCTTGGACGTCGGTGCTCTCGTTGCTGGCAGCAAGTATCGTGGTGAATTCGAAGAGCGCATGAAGGGTGTCCTCAAGGAGATTGAAGATGCCAAGGAGATGATTGTGCTCTTCGTCGATGAGATTCACTTGCTCATGGGCGCTGGCTCTTCAGGAGAAGGTGGCATGGACGCTGCCAACTTGCTCAAGCCCATGCTTGCCCGTGGTCAACTGCACTGTATTGGTGCCACCACTCTGTCCGAGTACCGCAAGTACATCGAGAAGGACCAAGCCTTCGAGCGTCGTTTCCAGCAAGTCTTGGTGAAGGAGCCTTCAGTTCCTGAGACTGTCTCGATCCTTCGTGGTCTCAAGGAAAAGTATGAAGTCCACCACGGTGTCACCATTCTCGACGGTGCCATCGTTTCTGCTGCCACCCTGGCTGCTCGCTACCTCACTCAACGCCGTCTCCCTGACTCAGCTGTCGATCTCATCGACGAGGCTGCCGCTGCCGTTCGTGTCACTCGCGAATCTCAACCCGAAGCCCTTGACAACATGGAGCGCAAGCTTCGTCAGCTCGAGATTGAGATCCATGCTCTCAACCGTGAGAAGGACGAAGCATCCCAGGCACGACTTGCTCAAGCCAAGGCAGAGGCTGCCAATGTTGAGGAAGATCTCAAGCCTCTTCGCGAAATGTATGAAAGCGAAAAGGCTCGTGGCAAGGAGATTCAAGAAGCCAAGCTCAAGCGTGACCAGCTTATCACCAAGCAGCAAGAAGCAGAGCGTATGCGAGACTTGCAGACTGCTTCCGACCTCAAGTACTACGCCATACCCGATCTGGAAGAACGTATCAAGCAGCTCGAGAAAGACAAGGCCGCCTCCGACCTTGACCAGCTCAAGCAAGCCCAAGCCTCTGGCGAGACTCCTCTTCTGACCGATGCTGTCGGTCCTGACCAGATCAACGAGATCGTTGCACGCTGGACTGGTATTCCTGTCACTCGCCTAAAGACTACCGAGAAAGACAAGCTCTTGCAAATGGAACGTCACCTCAGCGAGCTTGTTGTCGGTCAGAGGGAAGCCGTCACCTCAGTCGCCAACGCTATCCGTCTGCAACGTTCTGGCCTTGCCAACCCTAACCAGCCACCTTCATTCCTCTTCTGTGGTCCCTCAGGTACTGGTAAGACTCTGCTCACCAAAGCACTGGCCGAATTCCTGTTCGATGACGCTCGCGCCATGATTCGCTTCGACATGTCCGAGTACCAGGAGAGACACTCATTGTCACGCATGATTGGTGCACCTCCTGGCTACGTCGGTCACGATGCTGGTGGTCAGCTTACCGAAGCACTTCGCCGTCGTCCCTTCTCTATCCTTCTGTTCGATGAGGTAGAGAAGGCAGCCAAGGAAGTCCTGACTGTCATGCTTCAACTCATGGATGATGGTCGCATCACTGACGGCCAAGGTCGTGTTGTCGATGCACGCAACTGTATCGTCGTCATGACTTCCAACTTGGGTGCCGAATACCTCGCTCGACCTAACGCACCTGACGGCAAGATCGACCCTACAACCAAGGAAATGGTCATGGGCAGCCTACGCAACTACTTCCTGCCCGAATTCTTGAACCGTATCTCCAGCATTGTCATCTTCAACCGTCTCTCCAAGAAGGAGATCCGCAGTATCGTCGATGTTCGTCTTCAAGAAATCCAGAGCCGTCTCTCGCAGAATGGAAGAAACGTACATATCCAGCTGTCACCAGACGTCAAGGATTACCTGGGCTCTGCTGGCTACTCACCTGCTTATGGAGCTCGTCCTCTGGCACGTCTGATCGAAAAGGAAGTGCTCAACAGACTTGCGGTACTTATCCTCAGAGGCTCCATTCGCGATGGCGAGACTGCTAGGGTTGTGCTTGAGGATGGCCATATCATGGTTCTCCCCAACCACACTGATTCCGACGGTGAAGACTCGGAGATGTGGGATGAGGAGGATGCTGTTGCTGAGTTGAACGGAGACGAAGGTGATATGGAACTTTACGACTAAAGAAATGATGAAAGGCATGAGATGAGATGAAATGTATACAGCAGCATTGCCTTTTCTTGGTTTTTCTTCTCTTTGGGATTCTTTCCTTTTCCGAGCATGGCGTTTTCTTTGAAAGCGATGGATATACAGCAACAAAAGCATGGGTTTAGTTTAGTTATTCTGCACTTTTGTCAATACAGAAATTTTCAGTACAGAAACAAATCATGTTCTTCTGCTTCCAAAAAGTGAAAGTGAAGTCAGTTGGCCTGGTAGTAGATGTGGAAGTGGATGCGAAGTTGGCCTGGTAGTAAACAAGTATAAAGATCCTCCCTCTCTTCTTGTTCCTGTTCCTCTTCCTCTTCCTCTTCTCACACCTACTCCGATTCGCCCTGGCACAGCACGTGTATCTCGTTTCATAGAGACCGGTCTAATAGACGAGCCTATAGACCTACCTTATGCGATGCTGTTCCTTTGTCAGGAGTCTGTAGCCACCGTACTTCGAAGACGGCGTCTGTGACCGTTGGATTGTAGACTTGATCTCCAACTTGGCGAGTTTGACGAGGTGAAACACTGGTGAATAGATTCATTTGGTTATGGGAGTGTAGGAGATGAGACAAAGGCGATGTCAGGAGTTGGCTTTTGTTTTGTGCGGGTGTGTCGCCTTTCTGTAGGGGTGAGATGTTTTCGTGCATCCTAGTCAGCGGGTAAAGAGATTGCGTTCATGCAGGATGTTTTAAGATAACACAAGTTTGATGTCGGGAAGGTATTTTCTGTGAAGTCGTATGGCTACCCTAGCCATGTTAGGGGTGCTTTGCAAGGCATCGACCAAGGTCATTGTACTTCGTAGCAGGTGTAACAAGCGACAACCACATTGTGCTTCTTGACAGCTATAACTTAGTATCATGAAGGTACGGTGTAGCAAGGCCGTAGGCTCCGGGACGACAGCTTGTAATCGATACAGGCATTTGACTATCAAGGTTCGCTTCCTGATACCGAACCCGCGACTCCACTCGTGCAGTGTTTCCGTAAACTCACTGGATGGTTAGCGACAATATCGAGCGTTGTGGGAGAAGTTAGCTCGACATCGACCCGGGTGTCGAATGTCGTCGCACAGATATCACAGTAGAAACGAATCCTTGAGTCTGTTCTGGATACTTGGCGATCGATGGGTTCGTGGGCGGCGCGGTGTTTGTGGACATCTTCAACTGGAATTCAGGTGGGTTTTGTTGTAGATGGCCACTCTAGAGAACACGATTTTATGGATCACCTTCATCCATTGTTGACCATCAAACTGTACTTGAGCGTAGTACCTACCTCTTCCGATGCTGATTCTGAGTGTTTTAACAACTGTAAAATACACAATGGCTTCTGGGACAGAGTTCTGTCCACAGAGAGCCTTCGAAAATCGTCACTTCCTGTGGCGGCTATGAGAAAAGCGGGAGACGCATGGAAAGAGTCGAGATCTTGAACGTGTAAAAGTCGTGGTAGTGGTAAGAATGAAAGGGTGTTATCTACACAACTCCGGAAGCCCAGGCTATTTGTGAAACGAAGAGAAAAGGAAAAGAGTGCAGCTTCTGTTTTAGACGTCGGCCTTCTTTGCTTGCCAGACTCTCTTGACCATCTCGGTGAGACCGACATCGTTTGTCTCAAACTCGTAGAAGCCAATACCGGCAAGGATAGTGGCGGCGTTGAGGGCCCACATGGAGAACTTGCGGGTCTTGGGGACACGCTTGCTGGGGAAGTAGTCGATGATGCATGACTGGAAACCGATGTGCGAGTGGATGAGGATGGTGGAGATGAAGAGACCGTCCATGACGGGGTTGAGCGAGCCAGCGGCGAAGGGAGCAATGGTCAGAGGGATAAGGCCGACAGAGATGAGGCGCTCGAAGCTCCAGTGGTAGCTACCGTGGGCGTAGGATGCGTCGGGGACAGTGGCGGCATCGTTGACTGTTTGGTTGGGTTAGTCTGAGCAGATGGTCGAGCGGATAGTCGATACGCACCAGTGCCNCTTGATGACCTGGGGCAATGGGGGAAGAATGGCGCGGGTGGGCGAGGCGTGGAAGGAGCGCAGAGCCATAGGAGTGCGCTGGGCCAGCAGCTGGCGCGACAGCAGAGCGGGACGGAATGAAGTGGCCATTGTGTATGTGTGAGGTTGAGCGGAGAGTCGGTATGCTGCGACAAGTAACTACAACTTCCTGTATGCTTCAAGATGTTCGGGTCCGAACAGTACCTACAGGCTGGATGTGATTGGCCAAGGAAGGTGCTCTACCGAGGATGCGGGAGAAAGTGGAAGGAGCGCGGTCTGCAGGCTTCGCATGGCCGTGCTCGAGGCTGCTCATGGCCGCTGTCAGTGCTGACCATTGTTGGCGGGCGGCTTGTTCCGAAGAAAAGAGGCAAGTCCGACGTCTCTCATACCAGCAACAGCATCCAGCCAGAGCTGCCACTACCACCCACCCTATCCCCCCATCTCTCCGCCCATATCCCGTCGCCAACAATGGCCTCGACAATGGCTTCCCGTCGGCTCGCACTGAACCTGCAGCACGCTACGCGCAGCCGCACCGCCATCAACGCCATCAAGAATGGCTCGCTGTCGCGCTTCCGCGGTCTCGCTACCCCCGTCAGCCACGGCTCCAAGACTGAGAGCACCACCCTCAGCAACGGCTTCACCATTGCCACCGAGCACTCTCCCTACGCCCAGACTTCCACCGTCGGTGTTTGGATCGATGCTGGCAGCCGCGCCGAGACCGACAAGACCAACGGCACTGCTCACTTCCTCGAGCACCTTGCCTTCAAGGTACACCACGCTCGCCAATCAATTCAATGCGAACACCATATCTAAGAGACGTCGCAGGGAACCCAGAAGCGCAGCCAGAGCCAGCTCGAGCTCGAGATTGAGAACATGGGTGGCCACCTGAACGCCTACACTTCGGTGAGACAAGCTTTGTCACCCTTAATTCAACCTATACCTAACACCTTCCACAGNCGCGAGAACACCGTCTACTATGCCAAGTCCTTCAACTCCGACGTCCCCAACACCGTCGACATCCTTTCCGACATTCTCCAGAACTCCAAGCTCGACGCCCAGGCTATCGAGCGCGAGCGCGACGTCATTCTTCGCGAGCAGGAGGAGGTTGACAAGCAGCTTGAGGAGGTTGTCTTCGACCACTTGCACGCCACCGCTTTCATGAACCAGCCCCTTGGTCGCACCATCCTCGGCCCCAAGGAGAACATCCAGTCCATCAGCCGTGATGACCTGACCAACTACATCAAGACCAACTACACCGCTGACCGCATGGTCCTCGTTGGCTCTGGTGGTGTTCCTCACCAGGAGCTCGTCCAGCTCGCCGAGAAGTACTTCGGCAACATCCCCATGGCTCCCCCAACTTCGACCGCTCAGGCCATTGCCAACGCCCAGAAGGAGAAGCCCGACTTTGTTGGTTCTGAGGTCCGTATCCGTGACGACACCATCCCTACCGCCAACATCGCCATCGCCGTCGAGGGTGTCAGCTGGAAGGACGACGACTACTTCACCGCCCTGGTTACCCAGGCCATTGTCGGTAACTGGGACCGTGCCATGGGTAACTCGCCCTACCTCGGCAGCAAGCTCAGCACCTTCATCCACGAGCACAAGCTCGCCAACAGCTTCATGAGCTTCTCCACCAGCTACAGCGACACTNNGGGTAACTGATTTTCCAAGCCTATCTTATTTGCGCATTTACTAACGTGTCACAGTCTTTGGGGTATCTACCTCGTCACCGATGCCGTCACCCGTATCGACGATCTTGTCCACTTCACCCTCCGCGAGTGGTCTCGCCTGTCAATGCAGGTCTCCGAGTCCGAGGTTGAGCGCGCCAAGGCTCAGCTCAAGGCTTCGATCCTTCTCTCGCTCGACGGCACCACCGCCGTTGCCGAGGACATTGGTCGCCAGATCATCACCACCGGCCGTCGTCTCGCGCCCGAGGAGGTTGAGCGTGTTGTTTCTCAGATCACCGCCAAGGACGTCATGGACTTCGCCAAGCGCAAGCTCTGGGACCGCGATATCGCCATCTCTGCCGTTGGTCAGATTGAGGGTCTGCTCGACTACTCGAGAGTCCGCAATGACATGACCAGAATGCTGTCGTAAGGATAGTCAGTTCTGTGTTTAATGTTTTTCTTATCTAGATGAGAGAGGAGACTCTGAGAAAAGACATCCCCTTTTGTTTAAGTCAATACGATAGAAGATGCTAGGGGCCATTTTTCCTGGCCTGGCGGAGCATCGCAAACGACACGATGGAGAGTGAGATGCCGATCCGGGTTGTTAGTGTTCACTCTCAAAAATGTACATTTAGCCCGTTTTACTTTTTTTCAAATCTATTTCATTTTCTTTTGTCTGTACGGAGTGTGTCGAGTTTACTGCAAGTGTTGCTTCTAAAATCTAGACGTTTGGTGATATCTTGTGCTGCGCTCTGATTGGTCAATGGTTGCTCCGCTGTTGCGCTGTTCTGGCAACCCTGGCTGATTAAACCACTGCCTCTGAACACCAAGACAACCTATCTTATCTCAAATCGTCTTGGAAGACACCTCCCATATAAGTGTGTTTACCTGTGGCTACGACAGTATTTATAAATCCAAGCAAAAGTCCGCTGTTCCGCAATCATCGAAAAGTATCATTAAGCTTGCGGAGTTCGCATTCATCTTCAGCTGGGCACACAGCATCAACTCAGAACTCCCAAAAGTGTTTATTTGGAGCAGAAAGACCAGATCCACTCTGGCAGTCAATCTGTTCTACCTGATCGAGTCTTATCTCACACCAAGATGTCGGGCACGATGCTCAAAGCGATCTTCTATGCGAGGTTTCACGAAGAGAAAGGTATGTGACGCGTGTTATTTTCGTTGATGATTGTTTTCTCGTTCTCTGTCATTTCAACTGCTATCGGTGCGAGTGTATGCCATGACAAGAAGTACTATCTTCCGGTGGCTCCTGGTTGATCTGGTATCGGCGGATTGCTGGTAGAGTGATCGAGGCGTCAGTATCACGCTGCTGTTGTCAATTGTACTGTCAATCAAGAAATCAGATAGAGCCTGCTATGCTCACATCTCAAAAACTTGCCATTCTAAAACAAACCAAGAGAGTCGTACTGACATCTTTCACAGGTCCCACAGTCTTACACCAAGTCCCCGAAGGCAGCGTCATNCCCCTAGCAAACGCAACCCAACAACCACTCTTCCACTTNCCCAGCGTCTCCAACCACATAATCCCACGCCGCGAATTCTGCGACCGGCCCTTGAGTCTGCTGGCTTCCCGTCACCGTATCATTGGCTTCCCTGTCTGCATCCATAATCCGGTTTTATACCCGCGTTCAGACTTTATATTTAATTTTTGTTTGGTTGTGGATGAGGATGCAGAGTGGGGTGCTTATGCCAGTGTGGTTAGTAAGCTTGCGAGGTTGATGAGGAATTTGGAGGAGCAGGCTGGTTGGTTGAGTAAAGAGGAGAGGAGGGAGGGGTGGGTCAAGGCTGGGGAGAGGGGGTATGGGGGCGGGAATCGTGTGTTTGCGATTTGTGAGATGGTGTTGGAAGACTTGAATTGTTATTGCGAGTGCATGATTCCGATTGGTAAGTCTTGTGGTTATTGTTGGAGTGGCCTTGAATGGACATGCTGATGTTGTGCTGCAGATGATTCGAATACGCTTAACCTCAAGTTGTTTCCTACTCGGTCACCACCGCCGCCGATTCAGATCTGGCATGTTCCTTTGAGTACTGTCCGTTTCAGCAGTTTGCAGACCAACACTTGGGATCTCACTGTGCAGCGAATCATCCCATACATCGATGGCATCAACTCAGTTCAAAAGATCGCCATTCTAGCCGACACAGACCTCACACTCACTCGCAGAGCACTAGCCCACCTCTTGTACTACGGCTGCATCCTAATGCTTAACACTTTCCACTTCAACGCCATCTACGCCACAACAGCCGAAATCGGAGTCTTCGTCGAAGACACAAAGATGCAGGATGAATGTAGACGATACATTGTAACACCACACTCGCCGTTCAAAAACAGTATTGCTGGATCTTCTTCTGCTGCTACAAACACATCTCAAGGACTGAGTTCTTCGTTTACGCCTTCGACCAGTTTCCTCGCCAATAGGAACCACAAGAGCAGTAATCTGAATCCTTCTTCTTCGGGACAAGCACCACAACCACCTTCCAGAGCAACAGTGCTCCATCTCTACGCATCTCTACGTCAAGGCCTTTCTTTACGCGACTGGTGTCTCACGCACGCCTCTTCCTTGGCTTACATAGACGTCCGCCGTTTAATTACCTTCGGCGTGATAAAAGGCTTNTTGTACAGAAGTCATCGGTACGCCATCGCCCTCCGAGCAGCAGATACAGCCGCCGACGCAGCAGTCGCAGAAGAAGCATTACGCTCCCGCCGCGAAGCAGANAAAACATGGCGCAAAGCTGCTATGAGCAGTGGATGGCGCACCCCCGTCGCTCTGCAAGACAACGAACCAGCGCTAGATGGTGGGTTTGGGGGTGTAGTCGTAAGAGCCAAAAAGGAGGTAGAGGCCGATAAGGATGTGGATATTGCGGAAGGCAAAAAGGAGGAGGCAGAGGCGGATGGAAAGATGCCGGGGGTGGAAGAGTTGGGTAAAGGAAGGAGTTTGGCGGATCAGCTTTTGGCGAGGTATTTGGATGGGTGTCATTGTTTGGATGAGGTGTGTACAGATACGGGGATGGGGCAGCAGGAAGCGGTCAGGAAGTTGAGGGGATTGGGAGATGTGGTNTTTGTCAATCGATAGTTGAGTTTGCATTTCATTCTGTATTAGGCAAGCCGTTGATTGTCGTTTCAAAGGTCAGTGACTGTTGAAGTCACGTCGACGTGATAGAAAAAAAGAAAGAGTGTGCTCATAATGGCATGGTAAACCCTGAATCCTGAACGCCTGCTGATAAAGAACTTCGCATCCAACGCCCCTTTTTCTGGCATAGTAGATTCCCGACTCCAGCCAATACAGTCCATGACTGATCTCATCAGACGGTCATCTCATGTTTGACCACATCCGGATCCCTCTAGGAAACCATCTGGTCCACCTCCTGCTCGTTGCCGCCCAAGAAACCACGAATGACATTCTGTCTCTGCTCAAGCAACTCAACAAGCTCTCTAGCGTACTTAGCCATTTCGTCAGTCTCATCGCAGATCTTCTTCTGGATCTCGATGCCCTNTTCCATCTGGATCAAGGTGTCTGGGGAACCACCGTTGTCGAGGCTGTTGGAGGCGTTCTTGACGTGGCGTTTGAAGGCGGTCTGGTGGTTCTTGCGGATCTTCTCGTGCAGCTCCAGGAGGGTCTGGGTGGATGCGATGCGTTCGGAGAGGGAGGTGAGGGTGGCGTCGTTGATGTGCGCGACGGCCTTGGAGACAGTGATGGTCGACATCTTGGATGTNNGGTTTGTTGGATGGCTGTGTTTGATATGTCAGTCAGGGGTTGTGTTATGGTTGCAAGGACGCGTAGACTTACACTTTTGAAGAAGAGGGTTTAGTGAATGCGAATCGAAGAAGACTTCTCGCGAGTAGAAGGTCTAAGTTGCGAGCGAGTGGATGCGTAAGGATGGAGAGTTGATGTTGTTCTTTCTTGTGTCAACAGAAACTCAGAGGACAGTGAAGATGAGTTGACCCACATGTTATGGATAGAGAAAGGTGCTGTGAAGGCGACTCGATGTATGAATGTCTTGCGTAGAGGATGCAATGGTGTTTGATACGCGTGTAATAAGAGGGAACTGGTTGTGGGTGGTGTGGACGACCTTCAGCGCATCGAGGTTGTGTCTGCGTATCGGCGAGTGGTGAGGATGAAGAGTGAAGGTGTAAGCAACATTTTCCGTATGTGAAGGTAAACAAGAGAGTCGGCGCCGAGAAATGATGTCGTCGAGGGGAGGTCACCGAGCAGATGTAAACAACGAGGCTCCCGAGCCATCGAGAAGATGCTGTTGACAATCACAATCACTTTTGTTCTTCAGGAGGCTCCACGGAGAGAGCGATTGTTCTTCGTACCATCTCAATCTTGTCGTGATTCAAGGTCTTTCTCGATGTGTGTCATCACCGAGATAGCTGTTGAGACATTTGATGCCTTCTGATATAAGAACATGATACTCGGTGAGTGAGAACAGCCAGCGTGCTGAATGTGTTTCCGTCTTGGCTGGCCATGCACAATAATGAGATTCGAAATGACCGGATTTACAATTTGTCGAAGGTACACAGTAGGTAAGCGAGTGTGAAAGATACATATTAGGTAGACGAGCGTTCCAGTATCGTGGTAGAAGAGGCGAAGAGAGCATTTGATATCCTCCCAATGATGCATGAATCCTGGAGAGAGAAAGCAATTTGAGAAATCGCTGAATTACCCTTGAACACCGCCATCATCGTCACTCACCATCCCAGATCATCACTCCAGGTTTATATAATAGCAAGGTTTGCGAAATATAACCTCCCCTCGAGGGACGACCCACTACACTCTGGTGTAGTGGTCCTCGAGGGGACAGAGTGTTGAAGGGCCAGGGTTCGATTCCCTGAGTGAGCCCATGGGACTACTTCTCTTGCGGAACTGGATCTGGACCTGGACGATTGGGGAACTCTGGATTCTGGACCGACCTGACCAAAGAGCAAACCAGGCCAACCGGCTGAGTTTGTCTCTCTACCTACAACGGCCCGTAGGTAGAGTTCTGTTTTGCCAACTGGTATTCGATTTTCGAGCACAGCAGGATATCTCTTCCACTGATGAATGTTGAATACGGTTATTCTTCTATCAATGCTGGATAGAAAGCCTTGAATGATGGTCTGTGTCATGGAGAATGTATATCATACACAGACACCATGATCAAGGGATCTCCCACACTGTGGCATATGGCTGGAGTACCTATCAAAATGCACAATACAATAAGAATAGGCAGCTATGTCCAAAGAGAAAGACAAAGAGATGGCAAGACTCGAACGGAGTCACTTACTCTCACTGGCCATGACTCCAAATACAACAATACTCTGACTTTTGATAGCTATACAACAGGCATTGAGGTAAGAGGGGAGCATTCAACATGAACTCACTCCCTCAATGCCATGGTATTGATCCTCACACCCCTGAGGCCCCCTCAAAACTTCACTACGCTCTCAGTCAACCACATTCGTGACTCTCGGCGTGGCTCTCAGCGTAGATCTCGAGAAACCGGAAGCTTCTATCGAGTCTCACACCCCGTGCGCCTTCTATTTCTTCTCCTCCCCTTCCCCTTCTCCTTTCTATTGACCAACCACCAACATTGTTTTGGTGAGAACAAGGTACTCGACGCACCCTTTCTCGATAGATCTTCGCGCTCCTAACTCATGTTCAAGCAGTAACCATGACTTCCATCAAGGAAGAGCAGACTGGCGACGGCGGCATGGAAGACACACGCCCCAAACCATCTCGGGCACCATCGAGGTCGCCAACGAGGCCGACGACGCCAGCGATATCGAAACACTCCGCGCCATCAATGCATCTCTCGTTCAACACAACGTCCATGTCCAGCATGAAAGATTCGACATCATCGGTCAACTCTGGAAAGCCAACCACGAGATTACTCGCCTGATCAACATCCTTCACGCCAGAGACGCCACCATCGTTGCCGCAAACAGATCCCTCGCTGGTAAGCAAAAGCAACTCGACTCTGTCTACACCACTCTGCAGAGACAAGAGCACCAAATCACCACTCTGCACCAAAAGCACGCTTCAAAACTTGCCAGAATCAGATTGAGAATGAACATGATGGCCAAAAGACGGCAAAGAAATTCGAAAAGCAGGCGGCGGAGAATGCTGCACAGACAAAGCTTTGGGCGGAGGACGTCAAGTTGATGATTGCGGAGGACATTGAGAGTGAGCGCGACACCGATGTTGATGAGGAGACTGAGAGTAATGGTGAGGGCGGAGATGAGGAAATGGAGGTTGTTGAGATCGACGATGATGATGAGGTTGCTGGCAGAGAACAGTCCACGATCAACAGTCAGTCCGCTGTTGTTCAGCAGTCTGGTAAGCAGCGTGCCACCGCTGAGCAGTCTGCCGTCACCGAACAGCTTGCTGCCGACGAGCAACAGCCCAACAAGCGCGTCAAGCTCACTAAAGGAGCTTGAATCAAGTGCACAAGGTGTGACTCAAACTCCAGGAAGATGCAAGGAAGCGAAGAATGCAACATCGTCGAGCCAAGATCTCAATACAGAAGTCGCTGCCTTGAATGTTTTGCAGCAAGACATGGGGCATCTATGGTTGCAGATGCGAAAAGCAAGAGGGAAGTTACATAGACACTCTCAATGGCGATTTTGACCCAATCAAAAAAGTATTTTGAATTTTGACAGCTCCAATGATCGAGGTTTCTATCCAAAGATTTGACCTCAAACTCGCAAACCTATGTCGACACTCAGTCAGCAGGAGCATACTTACTCCTTGCTCTGATCTTGTGTCCATAGAAGTAAAACAGATAGGGGATGGGCACCATGGCAGCACTAATACACGCCAATATCGTACACGTATAATGCACGCCGAGATTCTGATAAAACGGCACTCCCACAACTGTCATGGCACCAGCAGCCACATATCTGATCAGCGTAATAGATGCCAAAGCAGACGCGGCATAAATCTCGTACGCATCAATGATGTATTGATAACTGCTGATGAAGATGCAAAGAATACCAAATCCGAAAAGAACGGAAGCGCCCAGAGGAGACCAGATGCTGATATTCGAGTCTGATGTCCAGCCCATCCAGAACATGGCGATAGGAATGGTGGGAGCACCAATCATGGCGTACCAAAGACGGAACTCTGGAGGGAGTTTGTCTTTACCCTCGGCTTTTGCTTTTTGCATTCCCTTTGCTGCAAGATGGCGTATGAGGAAGACGAGAGGCGAGGCGAGAAAGAGACCGAGCGCGATGCCCAAGAAGCAGAGACCTTGGACACCGATGCTCACGCCATGGATCTGGCCAAAGATATAGTCGTAACCATCGAGGAAGGTGAACAAGATGATATAGACGACAGTGAGATACAGCGCGATCAGTAAAATGATAGGCTCCGTTGCGGTGAGCAGGAAAGGTCGATAACAAGCACGTCCGAGGCGAGTAAGGAAAGGGTCCATCCGAACCTCAACTTCGGCCCTGTAACGTTCGTCCTTGGTGATAGCGCGTAAATGTGCGGCCTTCCACTTGAGGAGGATGGGTGGAAAGGTCTCTGGGAGTGTAAAGAACACCAGAATCAACACGAGACCTGACATAATGATGGTGATCCATTCGGTCCCTATATCGTTGTCAGCTGTCGTCACAACGCAAATGTGATGAGAGACTTACANTCTCCAAGAGATCAAGGAGCTCTGCACGATATAACCACNCATTACAGGCCCAAGTATAGGGCCTAAGAAAGCTGCATTCGCGAAAATGGGAAACATCAAGGTTCTTTCGCTTGCGTTCCAGATATCAGAGAGCGAACCACCTGCACACGTGAGAGGCGTGCTTCCAAAGAAACCAGCAAAGAAGCGGGTCGCAAACTGCTGCTGGTATGTCTGCGAAGCTCCAGCTCCAGCAAGAAAAGCCATGTAAATAACCAAGGTGACAATGTAGATGGGATTTCTACCCAGTGTCTCTGAGAAAGGACCGGCGAAGAGCGCACCTGCTCCAAAGCCTATAAGATACANGACTATCTTTGTCAGTATTTCCTTCTTCAGATTTGTCGTAGTGACGTACCCAGTAGCCAGACTCTCTGCGACTTCGGAAATGCCAAAATCTTGACTTGCGGGTTGGATGGCAATGGAATCAATCGAGGAAGCCACACCAACTACGAAACCAATACTCGCAACCATAAAGGTAATGTAGATTCTGATGCCCCAACCCCAATTGTGCGGGTTCAGAGAATCCTTATCTCCCTGAAAGTCGACAATGAAGACGTGGCCCTCGCCACCTTCGTGTTCCTCTCTCTTTCGCACTTTGACACCTGTAAGAATGTGACCCAGCGCCGTACCAGATCTGCTGAGTCCCGAGCGCCCACTCTTTGTCGTGGGTATGCGTGAAAGGTCTGCTTCGCCCTGTCTTCGACGTGCCTCCATGTCATGGCTGTTGGGTGGAAGTTCATCCCTTCTCTCACCAGGGTCGCTGGGCTCATCGTCGGCGCCTATGTCATACTTCTCCTCCTCTTCTTCAGGACCATTTCGTCGGCGTGGGTCTTCTGCTGTTGCTCCGAGTGTAGCTTCGTCGACTGCTGTGTGTTCGCCGCTCGATGCGGTTGATTCGCCTCGCTCGACATCTTTCTCTGCATCGGCGGCTCTCGATGTGTCGATGAGAGGGAGGTCTTGGTTTGCGCGGTCGACTGCACGTGTGCGATTGCGATCCGTCTCGATTTGTGATTCCAAAGTTCGGCGAAACCTGCGGTACTGGAGGACTGATTGCATGATTGCTCAATCCAGGCCTTGGCCTTTGTTCTCTGACAAGCGGTCTCCGGTATACAACGAAGCGAAGCAGTTACTGCTGCATGAAAAGATGGAGAAGATCAAAGAAGATGGAAGGCAAGAACTCACGGGAGCACCTACTTGGATTGGTACATACTTAGGCTTGATTGATAAGAAGGGCCTTTTACTTTTCTCTCACGCCCATCGTCATTGAAATTGGTTGCATCCAATGGTTGAGTTGACGGGTCGTGGTTCAAAATGACGTAGAATTTTGTCTTGGTGATGAGCGCGTCTTGCGGCCCGCTCGGTCGTTCGGCACCGTTGATCGCCAATCGTGCACTTCTCTCCGATCTGGGTAGAGCCTCATCTGGAAGCCATAAATATGTATAGATTTCCTGTGAAATGTATCCATGGTATCGTAGGATGGTGTATTTTTACTTGTCCGTTGTTGCTTCCTATCCCTCGACCACAAGCCATGAGACCCTCACCTAAGTATTAATCTACCACCAAAGAAAGTAACTGAAGCATTCAAACGTAAACCCAATACTCCGCTGCATATTGCACAAGAATGCTCTCTTGCTGGCCTTGACATGTAGCAGGTGGTTGTCCTCCAGCAGTGTTGACTCTGAAGACTTCCTTCAACTTCTGGCTTCCCTCCANCCCGACCTTTTCCGTCAACTTGAGCCACGGCACAGCTCCCATACCAGATCCATCCACACCGATCACAGCACCTTCCGGCGCCGAAGTACCATTGATCTTTTTAAAAGCGCCGATTCCGTATGAATGCATGTCGGTATCCAGATTGAAGAACGGTGTAGTCGCATCAAGGAAGTAATGGTGGCCAGCCAGATCCATGTTGATCGGCGACATTGCAGAAGAGGAAGAAGGCAGGGGCAGATTGATGGCGATACCAGGGATCATTGAGAGCAGTGCAGGGTGGTTAGCGGCGATGCAAGATACATTGTAGAGAGATGCCGTTGCTCCTGTAGCTACAGGGATTGCCGTACTGTTGGAAAGGTCGCAAGTGTAGTTCTGCGTGCCACGCCCGATAGAGACATGACTCAGCGTCAAGTTGTAGGATGGTGGTGGCAGTGGTGTCGGAGCTGGTGTATCTGTTAGTCGTATTTCTCGCGACATTGAGCATGCGTGTCGTCGTACCTTNNGAGGCATCCTTGCTTTCGATAGATCACAGAGGGCATAATCACAGCCACGGCGACTTGACGGGACATGTCCAGAGTGTGAAGCCCAGAAGGAGGGAGAAGACCAGCGTTGTTCAAGTGTTGGTGCTGAAATGACAGAAATAGGTAGCAATAATGCCAATGTGGTGGTGATCCCTGAAATCTTCATGTTTGTGGTCTCTTGGGAGTAAGTCCGGACAGACGTAGATATCCTAATCAGTCCAGATGTCTGCAAGTGCAGTCCAGTAAACTCCAACCGTACTGATGGAACAACGCGTCTGCGTGTCGGTCGGGTTGCAAGCCTTCCGTAGTAGGTATTCCAAGAATCAACTATAGGTACCAACAACGCTGAGGCAGTGTAAAAGAGGCACAGCAGAGGAGAGAAGGATGCAAAGCAGGAACGATTCCCTTTTCCCACTATATCAAGATGAACCCGAGACTGACACGAAACAAAGAACGTGAGTGCAGAAGCGCCCGTACAGACCCTTATATTCAAGGACCGTCCGTTGGGCGCTTGCATGTTGAGACACCACATCGCTCTGCCAGGTTGCGATGCGTGGCTGGAAGGCGGAAAATACGTGCATCAGTAGGCAAACAGACCTTACCCGCAATCTGCACAGCCGGCAGAGATGTGATTGGACCAACCTGTTTCGAAAATGCTCCGATGGATGGATGAGGCGTTTCTGTGAATAGAAATCTGTACGCGACTCAAGATTATGCCGGTATGCATGGCTGGATGATGCGGAACAGGATGCAGGTATGCAGGTATGCAGGTGATAAGTCGCGATATTGGTGGCTGGTCTTTTCTTAGCAGCAATCATTCTTGATGTTTATGCTTCTTTATCTGTTTGATATCAGCGTTTCGAACTGCTCGCGAATTCCAACTATCGTTTGATGGTCCAGTCATCCGAATGCGGTCAGTGTGCGAGGGTTCTGAGATTTGTGAGACCCGGGAGATTTGACAAACGACTTGCTTGTACACTGCTGCACCTTTCCTCCATGCTGTACGACGTGGTGCGGCCAGCCTCCATGCCGATGCTTCCATCCAACCCAGCATATGTTGTTAATATGCCTTTTCTGTCATTTACCCATTTCTTCCAACCAATAGCAAAGACCGCCATAAATGTCCGCTAAGGATCATCAGTGCATATAGCGAGGCGGGGTCTTGATGGGCGCGTAAGTTGTAATGCTGCAGCCACTCCGGGATGGGCGCTTACAGCTTCGGGACCATTTTCACCAACCATTCCTTGGTGCATTTCAAACCGGGCAAGGTTTCGACGCTTCCGCAAAGACTGGAGTCGAGTTCAAACGCAACAAAATTTAAAGATTTGGTATAGCCAAGAGTAGTAGAGCATCAATGAGCCATGTATCCTGCGAGGACTTACGCCAGCTCGTCTATGCTCAGTGAACCTCCTGTACGACCAGACCTTTCTCTCTCTAGATGGTTGAATGCAAGACTGACAGGCGATGTTGTAGGCATCTCTTCTTGTAAGGATCGATAACTCTCCAGATGTTGAGTCTGGAATCTGAGTATTAGATTGCCACTGTGTGATGGTTTTCAGGATACACTAGACGCATGGACAGTACGGGTCTTCAAGAAGAGCGAAAGGGCTGAGGACGTCAAGACACAAGATTCTTGCTGGACGGGTCTGCCGGTGCCTTGACAGACCGAGGAGAGAGAACGTTGGCATGTTTGACATGTGAACGAGGAAAGCTGGGGATTGGTTGTTTACGGCGTGAGTCTGACTGGCCAAATATCTTGACCCGAGGAGATCTCGAGAGGCCAGCATCAATTTCTCCCAAAGATCTTGTTGGAGAGAGCTGTCGAAAGTAGAGAGCTTGTATGAGTATACCGTTCCAAATTTCAAAGGAAGCAGCACATGAGTCAGTAATTCTGGGTATGGAGTGTTGGTGGTGTTGATCTCAGTTGCTGACCAAGTTTGCGTCGGATGTCATGGCTCACCGGAAATGGAAGGCTCAGCCGCATCAGCATCAGAAACCTGGAAATGTGGAGTTGAGATCGAGGAAAGTGCGATGGACGGCTCTTCTGCTTTTCACCTCTTTTAACCACGACAACAACACGAACAACTTGGGAGTCGCTGGGCCATATTCCAGCGATATTGCTTAGACAGCCACCTCTTTGAACAAATTCATTTCCATTCATCTATGGGCTTCGACACTCAGACCGTTCCCGTCCGTTTCTGCTGCCTCTTCAGCATCTCCTCCGCTACTGTGCCCGACACTGTCGCCGGTCTGTCGCGTACCGATTCGAGTTTCGCATCTCTGCTGTGGCCAGTGTTGCCAGGTCCGCCTTGACTAAAGGCGGACGTCTTCTTAGACAAGGGCTGAGGTCCGCGAATCACATGCGCATCATCGCTCTCATTCAACCCCCCAACTCCTGAGACCCTCGAAACTAGGGACATCTCAGCCACCTCTATTCACCCGAGTGCTTTTTTTTTTTATCTAGAGGATCGCACAGTATATCTTACCCTTCCGCACAAGCCGCAATAACCACTACCAACCCAAGATGCCAGCCATGGATCTTGACCGTAACGACGTCGCTGACACAGCCGAGGATATCTCTCCCAAGAGTACATTCACCATGAGCCCACCAGGTACCGCAGCCGAGCCACTGTCGGCTATTCTCAAGAGCGATTTGATGAAGAACAAGAGAAAGAAGAAAAAGAAGGGTGGCATGGCCCCTGCCGCTCCCGCCCAGAATGTCATTCGAGGTTTTGAGACACCCATAACTTCTGGCGGAGAGGAGTCGGACGTTTCAACTTGTCCTTCACCACTCATGACTCCACGTATGCGTGGTATGAACGGCGCTGCCAACAGCCCGAGACTTAGCGCTTCGAGCGGCTCAGGCATCAGCGCTCTCAAGATGCAGCTCGACGCCCTTACTCTTAGCCGTCCACCCTCTTCACCATCCATGACGCGCGAGAACAGCACTACCTCCAACTTTGACAGTACTCCGACCATGTCCTCCGCCGCTAGCGATGTCGATCTCAAGGAGTTGGAAACCTACCAGATCGACCTGGAACATGACTTCGCCAGCGCAGACGCTTGCTCTACACCCCGCAATGCCTTCCCTGTTGAGGGTGGTCTTCGTACTGAATCAGCCCTGCGCAAGATGACTGCCGACGACTTTGAGCCCTTGAAGTGCTTGGGAAAGGGAGCCTTCGGAACAGTCCATCTGGTTAAACAACGCGCCACTGGTCGTCTATTTGCTCAAAAGCAATTCCGCAAGGCATCCTTGACTGTCCACAAACGCTTGATCGAGCAGACTCGTACAGAGCGCAGCATTCTTGAGAGCGTCAACCGCCATCCCTTTGTCGTCAAGTTGTTCTACGCTTTCCAAGACCATGAGAGACTCTACTTGATCCTGGAGTACGCCCAAGGTGGTGAGCTTTTCACCCACTTGGCCATGGAGCGCATGTTCACCGAGGAAGTCGCCTCTTTCTACATGGCTGAGATGGTTCTTGCTCTTGAGCATCTGCACCGCAATGTCCGCGTTGTCTATCGTGACCTAAAGCCGGAGAACTGCTTGTTGGACTCGGACGGTCATTTGCTTCTTACCGACTTTGGATTGTCCAAAGTCGCACTTGAAGAAGACTCATGCAGCTCGTTCCTTGGCACTGTCGAATACATGGCACCTGAAGTCGTTCAAGGCACTTCGTACGGTTTTGCTGTCGATTGGTGGTCGCTTGGTGCCATCGGTTTCGACTTGCTCACGGGCTCACCTCCTTTCGGTGGCAACAACAACGCGAAAATTCAGCAGAACATCCTTAAGCAGAAGTTGCAATTGCCCTACTTCCTTGGTCCTGATTCGAAGGATCTGCTCACTCGACTCTTGCGTAAAGAGGCCAACAAGCGTCTTGGAGCCAACATGCCAAAAGACCTTGACATCATCAAGAAGCATCGCTTCTTCCGTAAGATCGACTGGAAGAAGCTCGCAAAGCGCGAATTGGAGCCNCCGATCCAGCCCCTTATCACGGATCCAGAACTGGCCGAGAACTTCTCGAAGGAGTTCACAGATCTGCCGATGTCTCCAGCAGATGAAAGAAAATCTACCATCATGCAGGACTCTACCATGACAGGCATCGAAATTGGGTGGGGTGCGAAGGAGCTCGAGGTCGGATCGAATCCATTCGGTGGCTTCAGTTTTGTCGCTAGTCAGAGTCTGCTTGACAAAGTCGAGTTCATGTGATTACCAACGAGGCACTCACTGCATCTGGGATATTGGGATACAATTACAAGACGAGCCATAGGACAAGCTTCTGTAAATTGGTAATTGCAGCTACATATTGTTCACATTGGTGAGACGCGGAAATAGGTTTTGCTTCCTCAATACATTGGCTTGTTCATTTCAGGTGCTCATCGCTGCTGTGTCACACCGTCCCTTGATCATGATGAGCTTGCAGGACAAAAGCCGAGGATCTCTCCCGAACCCCGCGTCGTTCCTCCATCTAACACTCTGCACTACCTAACATCATCTGCCTGGAAGATGGTTCTAGTGGGCACGCGCATGCAGTGTGCACATGCGGTGAACGTGTGAGCAATGCTGCTTCTCGTTCGGAGTCTCGACGCTCGTAGAGTCAGCAGTCACATATCCCCGAGATCATCTACAGTGAATCCATGCAGAGCGACTCAGAGCATGCAAAACATCGCCGATAACATCATCAGCGGATCACAACTATGATTTACTTCTTGAGTCTATCCGAGCAGAGTTGATCTTCATCACGGCTCATGCGCTGTGACACGACAGGATCATGGCATCGCGTGAACCACACCCGGAGGTGAATACTGGTGCTTGACTGACCACAAAGATCGCCCAAATTCAATAGTGCCCGTCATCACATACAACTGCAGATCCAGGCACAGGGTTCGCCATATCAAAACCTGTCAAACAAAGTGTCTATGAGTGAAGTGATCAAGCTTTTGAAGATGAAAATGTCAGGTATCACTGTAGCACTGATCATCTGCTCTGTATATTCGACCTCTTTTATTGTATAGGCTGATAAGTCTAGAATATGCCATGAACTTCGTTGTGTACTCTAAGCACATGTAACATGGCCGAGTATCCGGATATCCATCACAGAGCTGCGAGGGGATGGATGTAGTGCAATCATCTTGCATTTGCCGATACTGCTGCACAACCGACTACACCAAGAATTACAGACGCGTCTTTCAGATGCGCATGATTAACCAAGGATTTGCATTAGCTTATAGTCGGCTCAGGATGGCTAGCAAGAGCAGGTGCGTCTTGCTTGACACACCGCACAGGACGATCTCTCGAGTGGTCATCGGCAGTCGTTCCTGCCCTTTCAAGATCAGTCACCAAAGCTTTTGAGAGCCAACATGCTTTCAGCATCGTTGATTTAAGACACCTCTCACATCCCGACTTGTCCATCAGTTTCATTCATCGCCATCATTATTCTTGCTTTGGCATTCTTTGTCTCGATCTATCACGACTCGTGTTGCCTCCATCACTTTGCAACTTCGACATGCGTTTACACGACATCGTTATCGGCGCTCTCATCTCTTGCACTTCTTCAGCAAATTCGCATAGTCTGCCCAAAGCACGAAACGACATCGACACTCAGACTGTCCCATGGAAGAGAGCCCAAGCAGTAAAAGAAGCCTTCGAGTTCGCCTGGCATGGTTACCATACATATGCATTCCCCAATGATGAATTGCTTCCGGTCACCAACTCATTCTCAAACACCAGAAATGGCTGGGGTGCTACTGCTGTTGATGCTCTCAGTACTGCTATCTTGATGGAGTCACAAGATGTTGTCACAACCATCGTGGACTATATCCCAACTATCGACTTCAATGTCAGCAAAAGCAACGCACCAGTCAGTTTGTTCGAGACTACCATTCGCTATCTCGGAGGCATGCTTTCGGCTGTCGACCTTCTGGATGGCCCTTACCAGCACCTGACTCAGTCGCCAAACGATACTATCGCATTGACGCAACAAGCTGTCAATCTGGCCTCCAAGCTGGAATTCGCGTTCGACACACCGACTGGTATCCCATCCAACAATCTCAACTTCGGAGAAGAGAGCTTCGACCTCTCTCAATCCACCGAACTTGCTGTCGCTGGTTCTTTAGTCCTCGAATGGACTCATCTGTCAGACATGGTTCACAGAGTCGCCTTCGCAAACCTGACTCAACACGCCGAAGAGTACCTCCTTCACCCTACTTACCAGAATGCCACGATACAGCCATTCCCTGGTCTTCGCGGCACAAACATCGACCTCCGCACAGGGAACTTTCTTGATGTGAGTGGTAGCTGGGGCGGTGGAGATGACTCATTTTATGAGTACCTGATAAAGATGTTCGTTTATGATCCCGGGAACTTCACCACCTACAAAGACGAATGGCTCGAAGCCGTTCAATCCTCGGCCCTCAGCAACATATCCTCACATCCTTACTCTCGTCCCGACCTGACCTTCCTCGCCTCATGGAATGGGCAGGACGTCACTCTGGTATCCAGTCATCTGGCTTGTTTTGCCGGAGGTAATTGGATCCTGGGTGGACTGGTCTTGGGAAACCAGACCCTGATTGACTTGGGTCAGAATCTCACTGACAGCTGTGCCGAAACCTACAATGCTACTCTTACAGGTATAGGTCCTGAGGCTTGGGAATGGGAGGACAAGAATTTCTTCGAGGACGACGACGAAGAGGTTGACATGTTCATCGAGGACAATGGCTTCAACATCACAGACGCAAGCTATAACTTGCGCCCTGAAGTCCTCGAATCACTCTACTATGCCTACCGCGCCACAGGCGACACAAAATATCAAAACTTGTCCTGGAAAGCATTCCGAGCCATCAACGCAACTTGTCGAACAGGATCTGGATTTTCGTCCGTCTCGAATGTCAATGCGCCACACGGTGGAAGCTTCAGCAACTTCCAAGAGAGCTACATGTTTGCAGAGACTTTCAAGTATGCCTATTTGATCCAGGCCGAGGACGCCAAAGTGCATGTTGCGAAGATGGGAGAGGAGCAGATATGGGTTTTCAACACTGAGGGCCATCCATTCAAGGTCCGAGATCAGCAGTGACTGATATGATGACTAGGTCCATAGCGTGAAAATTATGTAAGGCGAGGTCGTGTGTAGCGATAGCTTAGGGAGCTAGACCTGGAATCCAAGACTTGTAATTTCTTAATACTCCTGATGTCTTACGTGTCATGTCTCGATGATGCCATGCATAGGTCAATCATTATGCTGCGTATGTGATGGCTGGAGGGAGGTCAATGGGTTTATCAATTGCAGAACCTCACGCGATACACAATTATGCAACGGAAGATATCACGATTACATTCTAACCAGGAATCAACCCGTTCTTCCACTCTAGAGTGTCATCTTTCTTTTGTGATATCAAGTAGTGTCGCAGACATCTCGTTGCATACTCTCGCTATGTAGTCTTCACCATACCTCGAATCTTGCCTTTTCGTGACCATCTATTGCAATCATGACTATCGATCTGTGGTCAACTGTATACAAATCGAATAGCAGAGCATCCTGCTCTTGCCACGAGCTAGAAGACAATCCATCGCTATCTATCATCATTATAATGGATACTCTTCGCAGCCCATCCTTGATTCCAAATAGCAAGAGAGTCGATCGCGACAAGACACAGAAGCAACAACAAAGATATCCACTACATACAAAAGACATCTTCTATTCCCGTCTCTTAGTTTCCAAGCTGCTCCCCAATGCAATCCCAAATGCCCACCAAGTTTCTTCCCCAATCCACCATGCATCACCCCCCTTTCTCAAAACACCACAACACCACCACCTCTCCCCTCTAAAAGGACGAAAAATAGCTCAAAAGATGCGCAATTTCTTTCTCTACATTTCTGTTTATTTAGAAACTGCAAAAAAGGGTTGAGAGGGCGGCAAAAGGCAAAAGCATCGACGCCTGTGTGATTCGAACACACGCTCCCGAAGGAAATGCCTTAGCAGGGCATCGCGTTAACCACTCCGCCAAAGCGCCTTTGAAGGTATCCCGAGATTGGTTAGATCTCGTTAGTGGATGCGAGAACTCTTCTTAAGCAGCTATATGAAGCTGACGCTGGTTAGACTGTCACGGATGAGAAAGCTTCGTTGCTTCTCGCTTCACAGTACTGTGGTTGTGTCGATCTTGCTGTGAATTGACGATCGCTTGGGTGTGCAGAATGATGAGCATACCTTGCGGTCGGCGCGTCGTACAAGTCATAAGAATGGAGGCATGGTTGGCGGTGGGGAGAGACCAGAGGTCAAGATAAAAGAACAGGAAAGTTTTTGCTCAGCCAACGGGTTTTCCTCTGCTTACAGACGGGAACGGCAAAGAGCTTTTGGAGCTACAGACATGCACCCATGCCTCAACATGGTTCCACATTACAGCTATCGAACATCGTTAACATGTCTCATCTAGTTGAGTAAATGGTCAGTACAAGGGTATATGCGCAGCTATGTCACGGTTGCGTGTTGTCTTGATGCTATCACGGCTTGTTGCACCATGGTCATACATTCTTCGCTACTACGGACGATATCTCACTCGAGTAGCAAGTTTCCTGCCCAGAAGTGCTATGTAGTAGAGGAGAGAAACAGGTTTGCGGCATTAAAAGATTGGGAAACTGTGGTTATTTGATACACGTACTGCGTCTACAGCAGCCAAAGCGGCTACGAGGCTTGGAGATGATGAGAGGCAAACAGCGATTCTTGTGCTCTATCCTCGACGAGCTGCCTATGCGCACTGAAACTGCAGAAACTTGAATACGACCAGAAATCAATATGAGCACTATGTTCATTACTTGATTCCATTGTGTGTTTCGCCTCGTTGCGCGTTGCACGGGTGTCGCTGCCATTATTGAAGCACTTCTCGTTTTCACTGCCCTCAGCGAACGACGAGAATCTGCGTCGATGCTCTCGCAAGGAGATGTCAAGAGGATTCGTTTAACCACAAGATGCAACTGTTTGCAGTGCACCTCGAGACGCAATATCCTGTTATCTAATCGACAATGGAGTATCATGATGGAATGATGTGATATAGTGCGCTCTGATTTGATCGCAGAGTCAAGGTCGGCCGCTGTCAGCCGCAACATCTATCCGGAGATATGTCACCACAATAGCTAGCAACAATGCTTCCCCTTGACGGTGTCTGACAGAATCTAGGGCCGGTGGCCTTACTCTTGAAGCTTGTAGCAGCCTTCGTGATGTTCAAGGCTCTTGTGGTCAGTCATGCCCTTTGTGATCCCTGCTTTGGCTATTCCTCCTTCATACTCTTCACAACTCCAGCGACTGGCCCCCTTGCATGCGAGCAAATCAGCGATGTTGGCTCCGATGAGAGAGTTACCAACACTCTTCGAGAGTGTTGGTAGACGCACAAGACTGATGTTTTGCAGACCCGTCGAAGGAGAAGCTCATCGGAGGCGGGCTTACGGCCCGATTGTCGTCGGCTACCTTGTTGTTGTTGTTGTTGTTGTTGTTGTTGCTGTCGCTGTTGCTCCCGCGAGCGCTGCTAAAAATGCGACTTTGCCCGACTTTTCATCAATATTTGATGAACCCTTCGGTGAGCAGTTTTGCATCATCGAATGTATGCGAACTCGCTTTCTACCAGTATTCGCTACTTTTGAAGGGAGGGCAGTTGCCGAGACAAGGACGATGTCCTCAACGATTCACCAGGAGCGCACTGTGTATTTGTTCCAGAGCAGCGAACGCCTCGCGGTATGTATGTGTTCTCATATACGCTGACATCTTCTCTTCTTATCCTCCTCTTACACAGGACTGTACTTGATCTGGAGCACAGTACATGCATCTGGAATATGCTTTCGGATGCAAGGGCCAACGCTCCAATTGCCAAGATCCGTCAAGTGCTGGACAAATGGTGTTGAAAGCGTCATTCTGCCATGCATGTCGTAGGACACAGCATCTTGATCGCTACCAGGCCAATTGCAGTCGAGCGTGGTAGCTGCCTCGGAGTACCAATACAAGGGTTGACGCTGCAGATCAACACGCTGAATGACTGCATCTCGAAGTCTTGGCCAGATATGGAAGTCGGCGTATACGGCATGTGGAACAAACATCTGATAGGGTGTTGGTCTGTACCAATCTGGAATGGCGAGATAGGTCGACGGGATTGGATGAACGATCCATCGCATGAGGAGCCATTGGAGCCACATAACTGCCATGCGACACGGCAGTGCATCGATTCCAAAGCTATTGGCGAGTCTTGCGGTCCACTGAGACAAGAAAGAAGCTCGTCGGAAAGCAGACTCGCTGATGAGAGCTTCGACGTCTGGAAGGAGACCGAACAAGCGATCCGGAGCGACACCAGAGGCGAGGAGTCTTTTAGCTTCGTTGATGAAGTCGATGTAAACACTGGACATCATATCGAGATTGTCAGTAAGGTACATGGACGTGATTGCCCATGCGGGTGCCGTAAGGTCCACGCCAAGCGACCCAGGGCTCAGAGGCAGCGACATTGGCGCGGTTCCGGCAGGGCTGAACAGATTTGATGATATGGTGATGTTGTCACCGCCAGGACGAGCTTGGTTTTTGAGTAACTCACGCTTCGCACTTTGGCTGTCGAGCATCTTTGTGTGCCTTCCCAACGCGGCCGAATGTGGACCTGAGCTTGTGTTTGCAGTCGACGAGGCTAGAGATGGATCGATCCATAGATTCTTGTGGTCGTCCGCGAGGTAGGTCGAGTCTGAGGCGTTGCCATCCAGTAGCATGGACGGCTTTCGCTTGGGGCTTTGTACGTCCGAGTACGAGTCATCCTCAGACAACAGGTGTTGCGCATCATTCTCGACAAACAGTGAGGGTGCCCAAGGAGAAGCCGAGTATTCCTGGCGTGATAGACTTGCTTCTCGCTTGGCCGCTCCATCGACTAAGCCCGGACTGCCCGTTACAACACTGGCACTGCGCTCTGAACGCGTCGAATCGCATAGAGGAATGCTGGTGAGCAGAGATGGACCTGCTGGATTGTGAGCATGTCCAATGCCAAACGTCGACACACTTTTGAGTGTCGGAACAGNCTCTATTGATATGGTCAGCCAACATCTACAAGAACCACAACAGCGCGCACGCGCAACATACTGTTCTTTTCCCTGCTCTCCATCGGCCATGTCTGGGAGACCGTCGGCCATATCGACGCCAAGAATCATATCAATAGTGTCCCCGAGTCTAAGCTGGGCGAGGATTGCGCTTGCTTCGTTGTCGGTGCTGTACCTCAACTTGTTGGCAAACAACTCGAGATTCCGCACTCTCAGCGACAGCGACGAGACCTNTTGTTTTAGATCCTCGGTTCGTGTTGCGCCTTCGACGACATCATACGAGCATATCAGTCCTCTAGTCTGACAAGCAGTACATGAAGGTCGTTCGCCATTACACTGGGGTTGGACACTTGTCAGCAACTCTTACAAGAAGAGTGAAACCGTTGGGCGAGGATTGTTAATTACCTTGCGCTTCCGTTTGCGACAATCCATACAGGCGACAGCGGTGAGTTTCCTGGGTGCCGCCTGCTGACCCCCCTGAAGNNGACCAGGCGTATCCCCATCGACAACAGTGGCTTTCCCACGTTGCTTGTCCTTGTCCTGAGGCATTGGACGATGATAGTATAACATGGACTATCCAGAAGAAACCGAATGCTTGCTCTAATATCCGGCTTTTTACCACGGAGTTGGCCCCGCAACACGGCGAGGATTATAACACGATGAGTGTGTCAGAGCTTGGCTTTTCAGAGCGTCAGCGACGCGATAATTCGGGCCAGGGAAGACGCTCAAGATCGAGCGTTACCAACCGGACCTTTCAGACTTCTGACGGAACGGACCTGGGGCCGCAGCGGGAGATGATCTGAGATTGAAGGGTTGCGAACTTGAAAACGTGTACAACACCATGTACTTTTGCAGCGACGATTGAACAGTGGAGAGAAACGAGGGAAGGTGATGACGGACCAAGAAAGGCAGGTGCAGCGTGACGCACGTATGATCAAGGCCATAGAGAAAATATAGACATTTTTGCAAACATCGCGATTTCCGAACATGGCGATGGCGAATTACAACGACTCCGCGCATGAGTTGACACTCGAGACACCACCAGAGCAGTCTCGATAGCGAGAAACCCGTTGGAACCGCATCGTGTGGACTGGGGTTGAGTAGACAGTAGGGTACAGGGCTAAAGGGTGTTCGGGGGAAACTCC
Source organism: Aureobasidium mustum (assembly GCA_903819665.1). Taxonomy (NCBI): domain Eukaryota; kingdom Fungi; phylum Ascomycota; class Dothideomycetes; order Dothideales; family Saccotheciaceae; genus Aureobasidium; species Aureobasidium musti. Next base: position 1,706,639 of record CAIJEO010000013.1, read on the forward strand.
GTATCTTGCCGGATATCTTACCTGCTCCCCGGTGCTTATTGGTGTCGGTCGTTTACCATGATGGTGCTTCTACTGCAGCATGACTCGCGAACAGGGACATGTGAATCAAGCAGGGATGCAGGTTTCCTTCGCAAGTTCATATCGAACGCTCGGCAAGCGATCGGTGGAATTGTTAACTTGCATCGAATGTTCCAGTCAATACCATTCATTTTTGGTGATTGAGACTGGTGAAAAGCATGAATAAAATGCACTATATTCTAGTGAGAGCCGAGCATGGGCAGTCAAGTATGCAAATGTCAGATGGACGAGTCGAGACGGTGCTCAGGTGTGATTGACGCTTGAGATATTCTATCACCGTACCGAATGCATCGGAAAGATAAGAACGTGGCATGTTACACTATAGCTAGTTAGCGTTTGGTTGTCAGGCAAATGGGCGCTCTCGACCTCGGAGTATGCGCCTTCATCTCTCATTGGCTGATCGAGGGTGTTCCTTCCTCCTTGCAATAACTCCGCGCTAATGACTTCACCATCACGTGGTTGTTACCAACAGCATCTTGCACCCATTGTAACGTCCTTTCTTCTCATGCAGCCTTGATCTGTCGTTGGGATCATGTCGGGAGTCCACTTTAAGGAGATGTTGCAGCAGTATGCCCACGAAGGATCAGAAGTCTCTGTAGCCACGGTCGCCCCAACGCGCGTATTGCGACCACGAGCACGCCCAACATCATCAGTGGCAACGGACTCGCAACGAGGCGCAACAATACATTCCGACCAACTCGCCGAGGCGTCAAAGTCAGCATCTACCAGCACGAAATTGTCGAGAAAGCGTAAGGCGCCAAGCAAGTATGCGCCACCTTCTAAGTATCAACACCTTAGCCCTCTTACCGACATTCTTGCTCCCGACCTAATAGCCGTCTTTGTCGGAACAAACCCCGGCATACGCACTGCAGCTCAAGGGCACGCATACGCACATCCTTCAAATCAGTTCTGGAAACTTCTTCACTCGAGTGGCTGTACCGATGAACGCCTACGTCCCGACCAAGACGTAGAGTTGCCGGCTCGTTACCTTCTTGGCAATACTAACATCGTAGAGCGACCTACCAAAGATGCTGCTGAACTCAGCAAGGCTGAGATGAGCGATGGTGCCCCTATCTTGGAAGAGAAGTGTCGCAAGTGGCGCCCTGAATCTGTCTGCATCGTCGGCAAGGGTATCTGGGAAGCTATCTTCCGCCATCGTCATGGTAAGAACCCTGGCAAAGCAGAGTTTCACTGGGGCTGGCAGGACGAACAGGAAAACATGGGTCGTATCGCCGATATTGGAGAGGATGGTTATCAGGGCGCAAAGGTCTTTGTCACGACTAGCACGAGTGGTCTTGCTGCCAGCCTCAAACCTGCTGAAAAGGAAGCCATCTGGAAACCTTTTGGGGACTGGNNGTGCAAAGAAAGAAGAGTCGCGCGGAACTGGCCACGGTCAAAAGGCCAGAAGCCAGAATGACCAAGAGTTTGATGTCTGGAAAGCCTGACACAATCCGGGCATGCATCGCTTCACGTTTGCCAGAAAACGAGTATACAACATTGTCGTTGTGAGAACATTATCGGGCCTTCAAATCGTCGCTATTCATCACAGACTCATGCTCGCTTATGCGCTTGATATGGATACGAATAACAGACAGGTATCAGTGACTTGTCCAAATATTAAGCGAATATGTTCAGACCATCGAATTAAGAAATGCACTTCAGGAATGCACGTTCACGCACAGCAGGTCGCAGGGCACGTCCAACGTGATCTATGCATATGTTCCAAACAAGCTAATCGAGGCAATAAATGTTGAAGACGATCATTCGGAGTTGACCCCGAGCTACATCGGATTCGGGCTCTCTCACCGTAATATAGACTCTATCTCTCCATCTGAGTCTGAGAACACGACATGTTTACGGGCGCGGGCTGCCTCGCCGCGATGTAAGCCCAAATCCATCAGCAGATGGTTCTTACTCTCATCGACTCGCCCCTCATCGGCATATCCGAGGTCGAGGTCATTTCGAAATCCCTTTTCGATTGCCATCACTCGCATCCCGTTTGTGTCACCCGCAGATAATACGCTAGCCCAGTCTGTACTCCGGAACAGCGGTATATACTAAGTTAAACGGTTCTGGGCAAGAGACCTGTGCCAGCATTATTCTCGATCCCTCGGATCTCTGACGAGTCAAGCTTGTATCATCACGGACCTATTGTGTGGGTTTGGCTTGTGATATGTCTGCCTTCGACGCATCTAGTCAATCACCAATATGGACACCAATATCCCACAAGCGCTTCATTGGCATCTCGGTCGATTGGTGCGGATTGCTCGGATGCAGTAGTTGCAAGACAAGCAATCAGGAATTGTTCGGCCTTGAATCTATGAATATGTTGGGCTTCGCATACAAATCATCCATTTGGGTGACCCACGATGTCACACCTGCCTGCTTCGCTCTCTGTAGCACCATGTTGCAGTCCAGGAAGTCTGACTGATGCTGGTCTCTCTGAGTCTCGACGTGGGGGTTTGACTGTGCGAGTCCTTATCAGGATGGAATCGCTCAGCCGAAGAAACGGACCAACAACATCACTTGTGCACACAGACACTTATCGAAGCTGTTCAAAGGGATCATGATGACAGCTCATCCTTCGGAAGTCTACATTGTTTGCTTCAGCCCTCCGTAAAGACGAAGGCGGTTTAAGTCTCTGTCACATCATTGACCAATCACTAGATCGATGACCTCGTCCAAAACCCCATACCGAGCAGCGACGACTGACTCTTCGATCGAACACTGCGCACCTTGCACTGCCTTATCGTCAACGTCAGGGCGATACTCCGATTGCACGTACGAAGGCCACGAACTAGACTCGTGGCCAATAGACACCGCACACACAACATCTTTGTTCAACTTGCACCACCCGCGCTTCGTTTCGTGTCGCTTCCGCTACATGACACTGTCGATTTGCCGGCTCCTATCTTTCTTTCCAGGGGCATCCCACACACACAAGGCAAGAGAGTTGCAGAGCATGTAACATGCTTAGATGCAGGGCTTAGACACAAAAAACCGCACACAAGCAGCCTAGACATGGAGCAGGTCACGATTGAGCAAGAACCAGCAAGAGGAGAAGAGCTCTTTTACAAGATTCAGGCTCACGCTCAGACATGAATGTCGAGGACAACCAACCAGAAAGACACAACTTATCGGAACCAAATGGTTACCGAGTAGCCCCTGAAAAGTAGTAGCCTGGAAACACATGTCGCACCAGAACACAGAAGGTTCCGGGCATACACACTTGGTCATGCAATGGTGTGAAGAAATATACCAGGTCATAAAGCCCGCTGCCGACATGCAGATGTTAGACCAACATGATCATGGCACTTTGAGCTCTTGATGTACTGCGAGGGTGGCTTTGTCCGACACTGACTCAATGCGATGTGCGTACGTAAACTTGGGCCGTTGTTTTCACCTTCGTCACAAGCTACTTGACTCAAGGACAAGTACGCCGCTTGTGATCAACCCCATCGCTGAGACTGCGCATCCTGCTCATGATATGGAGCTTCTCAATTGGAGTCCACCACGTTGGGAGTAACGTTCGCTAAGGCATTCATGTCTTTGGAAGGCGAGATCTGGAATGACAAGACTGTCTTGTCTGGGCTATGCAAGCACATAGCGATCCCAGCGCTGCAAACAGAGATACATAACTCTTTCACACACAATCTGTCTTCATCAGAGCTTTGAGTATGAAGAGCTGGAGTTGACTCCGGATATGCTCAACAGATGGGTGAGCATAGTCCGTTGTAGCAATCATGAATATAATCGTGCATGTGTCAAGGTAGTGATGAGACAAGTGAGAGTGCATGTGAGAGAAGAAGCAGTGAGGCAGCGGAGCGGAAGTGGAAGTCGCGATGATGCTGCCAAGACAAGCGAACAGTCGCAACTTTGGAGCTGTCAATTGCTGCATGCGCCGAAGCGAATAGTTGGTCCATCATCATAACAACTTTTTCACAACAATGGCGCTCCAGCCCACACCGGACCAGAAGATCGATCGACAGACGACGACACCCTTCCTCCTGCGACTCTACTATCGATCCAATGGCTTCCACTCACCCAACGAATTCTCGACAGTCCCGCCGCCATCCTGGTTGCAGCAGTCGAGTCTGCAAATCTACACCTGGCCGTCATGTACCCTTGCCGAATTGACCACCCTCCTCACCTCCGCCCTACCGAGTCTACTTCCCTCACCATCTGTCGGCACCCGCATCGGCTACCGTCTAGTCTTCCCAGACACGCGCAGTGTTCCTCCGTCAGGCGCCTCGGATGCGCCAGGACGATGGTTGTCAAAAGAGCTAGGCAGTGTGATCCTCGGACAAGGCAACGATTACGACCAAGAGAACGATCCTGCAGGTCTTGGACGTATGGATGGTGACGCGCAAAAGACACTGGCTGACGCTCGCTTCGTCATTGGCGACTACATCTCATGCGCCATCTTCCCTCCCTTGGCTGACGGCTCCGTCGCTCCTTTACCTCCCGCCACACCCGCCATCAGAGGCACTTCTGGTCGAGGAGGCCCACCACCACGCGGCGAGAATGGCCGCCCACCAAGGTCANNGGGAAGAGGTCAATTTGCTGGAGATAGAGCCTTTGGCCCACAAGGCGTTCCTCATGGCGAGTGGAGACGAGGCGAGAGGGTGCCNGAGTACGCCCGCTCCGGTAGACCTGGCGGCGGCGAACGTGAGCGTGAACGTGGAGGAGGAAGAAACAGGCCTTATTGAACCTCGTGACAGCACGTCAGCCTCATTCAAACACACACCCCTCGAGTCATGCCTGGTCACTCCAGCACACAGCTTTGCTCGATTCGGCAACAGCTTCTCGAAGTAACAAGTGACTTTCTGCGCAGAGCTCGCTCAGCAGTTGCGTAGTTGGTAAGGTCGGCATGCACCCTGAAAACAAAGTCTGCTCCCACCACACGCATCGTCGAAGCCCTTCCTACAAGCATCCTCATGACTGCCACTTGTAGCACCGCCATAGCGTGACAAGCCCTCCGCTGGTGAGTTTGCTCATCGATCTTGTCTTCCGTGGTCTCCATCACAGGCTCCGACGGCCCAGAAGCGCGACATAGCGCACCTAGTACAGCAGTATACAGATCCCATAGAGAGAATACAAACTGCAGACCTGGCCATACGGCTTAACACCAAGATCTCGTTGATGCTCCATCTTCAGCGACCAAGTTCTAATTAACATCAAAGTGATTTCACAAGTGGCATACTTCTACTCTATCAACACATCAAATCATCTAACACATCCCTTTTCCTCGCGACCCCATCAACCACTCTTGGTGTTGTTCTCATTCTCAACCATAAAGTAGTTGGCCGCAATGGGAGCACCAACCTGCTCCTCCAAAGCACTAACCGAAANATTCATTCTCGCCAACGAAGTCTCGTTTGCATACGCCTTCATAGCAGCTAAATCAGGCTTATACCCTTCGGGCTGCTCAAACAGGTAAATCACATAATTGTGCGGCTCATCTCCTTGAGGAGGTTGAGGACCTTCGTATTCTGCAATTGGCGTCGAAAAGTTCTGGAGGGTTTGGTGGGGAGGGATGCTGTGGACGTTGTATTCGAACCAGTGAAGGCGTGTTGTGCGGTTGGGACCGATACCAGGGACCAAAGAGGCAAAGTCTGTGGTGTTTGGTAAAGCGAAGAAAGGGAGGTTTAGGTCTACCATTGTGAAGATGTAGGTTTTGTCATTTTGGGGGGAGGGGTGTTTCTTTAGATTGCGGTTGTTGAGTTTGGGAGAGGGGGCGTAGAGAGTGGGTTGGCCTGCATCGGCGACNNTGGAGAAGTGAGTATTAGCTTTTGTTGCGTTTGTATGAGATGTGGTAGAGAAGGACTTACCAGCTTGGTCGATCAGCTCGCCAGGCTGCACAATGTTCCTGTCGAACTTGATGCCCAGGGTATTGGCAACCTGAGGAGTTGAGCCTGGGGGCGTAGCTGCAAATGCAAAGTTGACACCAGCAGCAGCAACAGCAAGCAAGAGTTGTGAAGTCTTCATTGTGTCTTTGTATATTTCGAGTATGAACAGTCTTCTCAAACTTGCAGAGAGTCAAAGACCCTTTATATGTTTCGATTCATCTCTCAGATCGACGGCACACCGCGGTAAGGCAGGAGATCGTAGAGGGTCTAGATTTTGGGATCTCTATTCACGTTGTCGAAGCATACGTGCGAGTCGCCCGAATGATGCCCTTGATATTGAAACATGGTTTCAGGCTTTCATCCTCGTTGCATTAGTGACGTTCTGCTTACCGTCCTTATTCTCGTTCTGCTTATCGAGAACCAAATACCAAAGTCACAAATCCTGCTTAACCATGGTAAACACTGCACAGCATTCTTATCGCAGATAAGCAGATGACTCCCATTCACAGTTCCTGAAATCAACGGACTCCTGCATCTATCGGCAGTCGAATCTTGGATCCTTGTCGATTATGTATATCGGCACATCATGCATGCAACCATATTCGAACGCACCCCTGTATGACGCCTTGTTTTTTTGGCTAAAAGCAAAGGAAATGACGAGGGATGATGCGTGGCTGGAAACGGGAACTCGAGAGTATGACCTCGGATCGGTGTTGAGCTATCTCCGATGGTCTTGCTGTTCTGGTCACCCTGCTCCCACCTTCTGAACTGCCGCCTGCGAGATCAACAACATGGAACAGAAATAGGAATGATGGTATGAGATCTCTAGATAATTCAAGATCTTCTATGGCTTCTGTGTGTATTCGCGCTTGTTTGTCGTGAGGTAGAACTTGAGAGCTGCCCGAGACATCTATGGCAGATGACATCGCGGCAGATGACCATTCAGGTAGACAGTCATCAGACCCTTTGCTCATCACGAAGCAGAGCAGATGACATTTGAAAGCGGAAAAGAAACGATGTAGAGTATGCAGCTCTGATTGCTCAAAGTTCAATATCGGGACGGACCAATGAGACCTGATTAGATGAGAAATCGACCAATACAGTGAATAGACAATATAGCTAGCATGAGCACCTGCTCGCGCTCTTTTATATTGCAACTTGATGAAATCAACATGCAATGTTCCGATGAGGCGTGAACACATATTCGAATATCAGCAAGCAGCAGATCACAGACAGGTTGAAGAGAAAGACCAAAAGGGATGTGTAAAATCGGGCAAATGTGTTTACAGGTCCAAGAAGGCCCTCTTACCCAAAGGGCGATGGTCAAAAGAAGTATTTACAAGAATGTTAGGGTACCGAAAAACAATAGGAGGGTTTCATCACAAGCGGGTGTACTTGTGCGAATAGCTGCTCATCCCTCTCTTCCACTTGGGCAGAACACGCTCTCCTTTTCTGAGACGTCTCAGAGCGCTGAAGCCGACTATTACGCCGCAGATACCTCCAAGGGGAAGTAGAATACTCCATACGCTCTGCGCTGTCGTCGTCGTATCTTCGATCGCAACTTCAGAGGTTCCGAGAATGTTGCCCTCGACATCAGAAGCAACAACACGGTATAATGTTTCTGAGGTGCCCTCAGGTAATAGGAATGAAGTTTCGAAGGCTACCTTGTCGACCACATCGACATCTCCAAATTCGGAATTCGTCCAGGAGTCGGCGGATTGTAATGTCCATGTCGCAATTTCTGTAGCACCGTTCCAGGATGCGTATAGTCTTCCAGCCTGAATTTTTGCTGTCGGAGGTTCGAGGGGTGCGCCAACCCAATCAGCTTTGAGCGAGCGGTATGATGTTACACGGCCGTAGTGTGAGATGTATTGCGCGCCGTAATGAGCTTCACAAATCAATGTGCCGTCAACATCGAATTCCGAGAAGACTGGTGAATGGCCCCAGCCAACGAAAACGGTGTTAGTGGACGGCAGGACTTGGACCGAGCCTTGCGAGGCAGCGCGAGTGTGTCTATCAGAGATATATTTATGTAGGAGTTTCGCTGTGTTGTCGGTTGTGTTGATTTGGATCATGCGAGCGGTAGAGTACGAGGCGTCTAGGTGAAGAGGGCCGGCATCGCTGTTATCGAAGACGGTGAGAATACCCTGGTCCTGATCCAGCCAGCGACCATCGTGCTGCCAGCTAAAAGTCGTTGCTTCGCCAGCTGAGGTATCCTTGAAACTGTTTTGCTTTCCTCCAAGAGTCCAGACCACGTCGCCAGTGGTACCGTTGACCTTTATTAGGGAGTGGAGGTGACGAGACGATATAAGGTAGTCACCATGGTCGTCCTTCTCGACACTGTTGATGTGAAACCAATCGAATGGAATCGACTCCCAGTATCCGGCCAGCGGATGCGTGTAGAACGAGTCCATGATAGAGAAGTGGTCTAGCGCATTCCACTGGAATAGCAACTTGCCAGTCTCGACATCAATCTCTTGAAACAAGTTGTTGTTGACCCAGCCATCCACTGGCCTTCGCATTGCGGTCATGTCGGTTTGTGTTGCATTGTAGACGGTGATGAGCGCCGTGCCGTCTTTCGTAAGAGTGAATTCGTGAAGGTCGCCCTTGAGGCCCTCGCCAACGGCAGAGACTTGATATCTTTCTTGGTAGGACGAGTCGAGNNCTGCGAGACAGTTAACCTTGAGTGGTGATGACCAGCAGTTAGGTATGCTCACCATATAGTAATTTCCATAGCCATAGCTTGATCCTCGTAGACCAGCCCAGAAGGTAAGGTATTTCTCACCCTTGTACTCCTGGACTTTCAAGTTCATGGCCTGTCCATACTGGTCTGTCTGCCATACAAGGTTTCCTCTTGCATCTAGAATCATAGGACCAGGGTGTTCGACTGATTTGCCTTGAGGAGAGATAAAGATGAAGCCATTGTCGCATCTGTCATCCCACCGTACTTGTTGCAGGTCTGGTGAAGTCAAGTTGTGTGAGATGTAATTACGTTGCGGGTAACCACCGTAGACGGCAAGGTCAAAGAATGTTGATTCCAGGGAAGGGAAGATCCAGCCGACAACGGGAAGCACAAGCTGGTGGACCGCGAACAGTGCCGTGAGGAGACCAGCCACAGCGGCAATCAACAGACCAACCAAGCGCAGGTGCTTGCAAAGTTGTTGTAACATGTTTCCAAGAGAGAACGACGGGGGCTGGAGTCAACAAGACTCCGCTGAAGGAGTTTTGAAAAATGGACTCGGAGAGAGAGAAAGGAGGAGGTTATTTGCTTTGCTTCATTCGATGTCCCGGACTAAACACCTCCGTGCATCGAGCACAGCCCTGATACATTGGGGAAAGTAGATCTTATAGATTCGTAACAAGGTAGCGACTGCCAAGTTGGCCGCGTTCTTCAGGGCTCGGCGACGGGAGACTATGGACGCTGTGTCACCGCATGACTGCTCAAACGTATTGAGCGTATTCTGAGATAGGCCAGTTCGCTTTGTCCAATCGAATGGTCTGCGAATGACATGTTTGGACTGTTTTTGCGAGCGGTTGGTCTTTCTAAGATAAATTGTGGGTTCTGATGGCGCAGGCTGGCGGCAGATAGAATTGAGTTTGACATGCACCGGCTGGCTNNTCACAAGACTCGTGCTACGCATGTGGCTGCCACATTCATGACTCTTCCTTAGCTGTAGCTTCTTCAGCCGCCAACTTTGAGGTTGTGTACCAGTGACCTCGAGCCCTATTTTATCTGCCTTCGAGCTCTTGCTGTCATGTGTTTCGGACTTCAATTTCTGAAGNNCATCATTCTGTGACGTCTGAGAAAGACTGTATGCGCGNNTTGTCTCAGCTCTGCGGCCCACCATCTCCATACGCTCCTCAAAAAAGGTGGATATCGAAATTTCGGCAATAGCTACCCCAAACTCCTTGCCAAGATCCGCCTCCGCGTCTTGGAGGTAGGGCATGGGAGTTGGAGCTGAGATGAACTTGGCCTTCCCAGTGATGAAAGGACAATCACACATCAGGGTTCAGGTGGGCGGCCAGTCTTGCCGCCAATCGAACAAGATCCCAGGACACCGATTGCACCATCGAAGGATTCAAAAAATCGANNTAGCAGCGTAATGTGGCTGCTTCACACACGCTTCGCTTTCGGCAAGCAGAGCGCTCTGTCGACTGTGCTTTCCGTTTCGGACAAGTCCGTTCAATGACGCGTGCGAGTTGGCAGCAGTAGTGTGCTGAATGAGGCTGTGTAAAAAGTCTCAAGCAGATAAAAGTCCAAGATTTTTGGTTGAAACCAACCAGCTTGCGTTGATCGTGGGGAGGCGCTTCCATCGCCGGTCACGCTTGTCTTGTCACTTCCCAGCCGTGGCTCCTTATCAGATGTTTGCCAAGTCCCGGCAAGTCGTTCAGCTCAGGAGAACCCTTTCTTTCGTTGTTGCTTGCTTCCCCATGCTTGTTGTGTTTTGCACTCGTCGACTGCTTTTATTCGAAAATCTGACATTACAAGCGCGAAGTCAGAGATGTCGTTGATCCAGAAGCCAGTGCGTTAGGGATGCGGGCGCATTGTTGTCGTTGCTCGCGGTAGAAATCGATTCCAGAAGCCAGCCAAGCATGCGACAAGTTTCATCCTGGCGAAGCAATCATCTGGTCGCCAAATCTCTGGGCGCGGAGTCCCATCGTCTGTCTTGGGACAATCGAAAAGGCGAGGGGATTCTGCATATATACGAGAGGAGGTTTGCTTAAAGTTGCTGCCTCAATTCATTTCGAGGCTAAAAAATCACCCGCTCGTATTGACAGCTAGTCGGATCCTTCAGGCTTCAGCACGAGCATCGAAGGATTCTTCTCCATTATTCGAACGACTCACGCTGGCTGGAGCGATCGGTCGTGCTGCACTCTCCAGCACTGCAAAGAGTCAGTTGTAGGGTTCGACTGAAGACTCGTTCGTTGAAATCAATCGGACACGATAACCGACGGACACAGCAAAACCTGATGTCGGAGAATCGTCCATTGCGCATTATTATTATATACTGTAGATGTTCACTATTTCTAGTGCTCGGTCACGTTTACCGCTCTTGTCATCATCACGCCCTTGCCCGAATAGGGCGGCACCCAAGTCCTTGCAGTCTCATACACATGCTGTTCGACCAGCGAACCCTGACTGCTTGTTTTGTTCAATGTATTGTTATCATTGCCGAGATCATCCAATTCGAACCTCGGACTAGCAATGACGGTTTCCGTTCTCGAAGTCGCATTGTCAAAAACTTGGAAGCCCTTTTGGTCACCAAAGCTCGCGCGCGACCGTGAAACGCGGTGGGAGCGACTGTTTTGACGTTTGCTGTTGCTCGATGCAGTGTTTTTGCTGAAGATGGAAGGTAAAGTCTTTTCTTTCATGCTCAGGAACAATGGTCGCAGGGCCGATAGAGACGCTGCTGTGATTGCTAGACCGGGCTCGACGACGGAAAGCAGACCAGCATCGACCGCATGAGTGAAAAATTTGGAACCGTTTACGAGGCCACCAAGGTAGGCGATACGAACAATCGATGCCACGGTCCCAATACAGCCCATGCTCAAGAGAAAACCTGCTGATATCTTTGCTCGACGTGGCATCATGCTTTTCCACAGGATGATGGCCGGAAGAGCCGCAAAGACGACATCGACTACGGCATTAAGAATACCCGAGATGTAGATCATAGGCGTAAGCACGTCGTCCGAGATGCACTTTCCCCTGGCGGCGTTGATGAGCAGATCCTTTGGTTTTCCACAGCGAAAGGTGACCACAANGATGAAGATAACGCCGTAAATGGCGTATACTATAGTCGAGATGTAGATCAAATGGCGCTGCCATTTGATTACAACAATCCGGAGGAAGAAGATTGCCAGACTGATTTTGAAGATGATTGTGGTGAGNNGGATGTAGAGAGCGTTATATGTGACGACGAACTAGGACATATTAGTATGTTTGATGATCATTGGTAGACTGGTGTGTACACACCTNNCCATCGCCTGTGTCAAGACGTCCCATATCGCTAACAAGTCCTCTGTCTTGTAGGCTGTCTCTACATATGGATGGAAGCAATATTTAGCCTCGCTAATTAGGTAGGCGCAAAATGAGCTAAATGTAACCTTTTGGAATCAGCTCAAGACCATGTCCATATAACTTTTAAGACTTACCGACGACATGATCAGAGTGGCATCGTCCCATCCAAACGCTTTGATTGTGAATGTACGGACGTAGACTCGACATGCGAGCGATGTCCAAACCAGTACCAGGAAAGTGATACTGAACCCAGTGAGAAGGTGTGCTTTTGGTCGTAGCTCGAGAACATTGGGAAGGATCGATATGTCGAAAGTGTTCGTCGAGGCCGCCATGACGCCGTCAAGTTTCAGTGACAGACGCAAGAAGGGGAGAAGGTATAATGATGCAGCGGGAAGATTGAGTATATACCTACCAGATGCCAGGTTGACGGGTCCGCGCAAGAGCCACTCGTAAGATGGACCCCATCAATACTAGAGAACATTGACGAACGAGCCAATAAGAGTAGCGAGCCTCGAAGTTGGAAGAGGGTCAGACGGCATCTAGTACCATAAAATGGTGCTCATCCAAATGCCGGGGTTACGCCCGAAACATAAAGAGTGCGAGGCTTGTATGATTCGCACCGGTGCTCGGTTCGCAGTACGATCTAGCTGGGGTGTGTGAGCTACAAGATGTAATATCGATCGTGTGCTAGAGAAGATCTAACGGGTAAAAGGGATAGCGGATCAGATTAGCGAGTCAAGATTGGAAGGGACAACACACATCAGGTCAGAAACTAAAACAGATTATACACGGGCGATTCATGTATCATCCGGCCCGTTCGCGTAGCCTGCCCGAGAGGTAAGCATGAAGTTGCAATTTTGTATGAGTGCACGAAAATATGGGATGACTAGACGTCGTGATAGGCTTAAGCTTTATAACCTCCGAGTGTCTTTTGTGTCCGGCTTCCTTTTGTTTTCCGCCAAAGGGCTGGAGTGAGACTCAGCGACTCAGTACTCGTAGCAGTCCTTGATATGTCAAAAGTCTCATCCTCTAACAATGGTTCACTCGAGTGTTCGGCGTCGCGGGGTACAGGTGTGACAGAGATCTAGAAACATGTCACCATCACAAGCATTCTTCACAGTAGGTAGAATGTTGCGATTAGAGACGAGAAAGGTCTGTCCGCTTGTACCAGAAGCAGTGCCCTGATGAACGTCAAGGGCTCACTGTGAAGATCACACTAGATGATGAGACAGAAAGGGTGAGCCGAGGTGAGTGATGGACGAAAGCAAGGCAGGTGCGAACGTGTACATGACAAAGGCTGGCACAGGCCGGTCTGTGCCGCACTGGTGTACCATGAGGATGCGCGGCCGTCAGTGGTCAGAGAAGGCAAATCAGGCAGGTAGAATATTGGACATGATTAGGAAACATGACTTGTGATGGAAGCGGTGAAGTGGAGGTTTCTATGAATGTGTGGGGCAATTCGAAGGAGAGTGGAAGTCTTGACTCTCTCCCCTGCCGATCAAGGGTTTTGCCATCACGACCATGGAAGCGATTCCTCAGCGAGTTTGATCGCCGGCAAAGCAAAGAGCCTGAACAGGAAGAGTGAACGGAGCGAAAACCTGGAAGCTGCTTCAAGTTGAAATAGTTAGACGAGCAGTACCAGTGGAAGAAGCGGTGGAAGGCGTTGACTCCCGAGCTCGGCATTGACGGCAACTTCTCGCGAATGTTGAGAAAGCGAAAGCGAGCGAGCGGCCATGTGTCTGAACCACAACAGAACGCGTTTCAGCAGCGGTCAGGGACAGGATGCTGCGAAATTGACCATGATGGCTCGATACACTGAGTTCCAGATCAGTGCAACACATTGTCAATATCGACTGCCTGTGCTGCTTTTATCCGACACAAGCGGCGATCCCACTGAATCGGATAGCATGGGTAAGTTCGAAAGCAGCTCTTGCTGTGAAAGGCATCATGTCGTCGGTCGACCGAGCTGCCACAATAGTATGTCTCGAGGCACGAAGAGAAAAGCAAAAGTGACAGGTAGGGTGAACAGGAGGTAGGTATGCAGGCAGCTACTGCAATGCGAGCGAGCGACCAGCTGCGACTTACCGCCATGTGCAGTCGAGGTAATTAAAAGGTCAAACGAGCAAATTCGCATCACTCGGCCACGGCTCTGAATGAATTTTCGCATCGACCGTCGACTGATCGGTGATACATCAATAACAAACGCATTTCGAACTGAAGCGTCCTCAAAGCGACAGCTGCAAGCTCTCTCCACCTAGAGTCTAACCTTAAGGTGGTCTTTGTTTACGCGAGCACGCGAGCACACTCATGCGATATGCCTACAAGGTATGAAACCACGCCACCATGGGGCAAGAAACGCAAGCGCGAGCCTTCGACTTCTTCCAATTCGACAAACAAATCCACCTCTCCACCACCACTACCACCCTCGGAACAAGACAGTAAACATCTCTCGATGGAGAACCATGACCCTCGCCGACGACCAACGCCATGGGCAAAGCACAGTGACCCTCTTAGTCCGAGTTCACTGGCCAGCGACCACGACGACTTGCAACAGGCTGCTAGGGACATGTTCGACTGGACACGGTCGGATCGTCCGATTGAAGAATCTCTCGCTCACATGGAGCGAATCGTTCAAGTTTGCCAAGATGAAGCATCGTGGTCCGGTGATAAGAGGTGGAAACAAGTGATCGCGACGTACAGGTCTTACGGAGCTTCTGCAGACGCTGTACAAGACTTGAAGGATGCGCGAGAGCCTTTCTGGACTCAGTGTCGAGTCAAGCATGCATCAAGCACCATAGCTACACCCAGAGCTTTGGCCGACTCGATACGCACCATGCTCGCTGAGAGCGAGAGAGTCAACGGCCACTACCTGGACAGAGATATCAAAGATGAACTGGTCAAGGCTGTCGAGCGTGTTTTTCCTCGTATTCAACCCAGGATCTTGATACCCGACAGCCCGGAGCGACCTGTGTCTGGTTTCGACCAGCCTCAAGTGCCTATCCCACTGGCTGCGCCTGTCGCACCTGTCGCGCAAATGCTTAAGATTGATACATCTTCAAACCGAACACCAGTTCCAGCTGCTCCCGACCAAGCTCTGTCCGCACCATTAGATCCGCGACTTGCATCAAGACTTCCATGTTGGGCACTGGCTTCTGAGACGAAGCCACGGGCTGACAGTCTGGCCGGTTCCTCTAGCTCTAGGAAGTCTTCAGCCGCCACTTTCGTGATATCAAGCCCGCCATCTCAGCTCTCGCCATTGCCCAATCCCGAGCCATCGCAAGTCATAAAGCCAAACCGCCCCAGTCGCTTCGCTCCTGGAGTCGCCGAATCAACTAACAAACATGTCCAACACGCCGTNCCCCCTAGCCCTTCTGCCTCGCCGAAGCCACCCACAGGCCCTATTCAGTTCAACATTGCTACGGGTTCAAATCAAGCACCCCTGAAGCGTCCTCGTCTAGACCTCGACGTCAACCTTCCCCCTAGACCCCATAGTAACGTCTTCTCAACTCCTTCATCACCCAACCGTCGCAGATCATCAACTTTCAATCCCAGCGTCCAACCTCCGACAGGCCCGCGTAGTTTGCCCCTGTTCCAGGCCAAGATCATACCCAAAGGACCCCTTTTGGATAAAACACGTCAGAAGCGAAGTATTCTTGAAGCTTGCGATTATAACAAAATCCCTGCTCAAGATGCCACNCCCTGCCCTTCCGACGATCGCACATGGATACTTCACTTCAGAGACCTTAGAGATCTCCAGACATCACTTGGGAAAATGACCATATTGCACGACATCAGCATACCTGTGCTTACGTATGCCCCTGGCCAGTCCTTCCAAGTTTTCGGCATTGTCGAAAAACCTTCGTTCATCACACCCAACGTCGAATTGGATATCATCAATACAGTGGCTCGCACCTTCCGTCCAGCAAAGTTCATCATGCACAGGCAGAAGAGTCATCCCAACCCGAGACTCACCAGGAGATGGCTGGTCATCTTCGAGCAGCCCGTGGATCGCGATAGCTTCACTCTGAACCTGAAGATCAATGGATATCGTGAGACGTTGGACTTTTCTGGCCTAGCATGCTCGCAAGATAAGAATCGTTGCTGGGTGTGCAACCGGGACAATCATCTTGCTCACGAATGTGAGTTTACTGACGCTGTCAATCTGCCGCATCAAGACAGTCAGTATCTCTCAACCACTCCGCAGCTGAGATGAGATAGATCATAGATTAGAGGTAGTCCATTAGTAATAGCACACGTAACGTCAACATTAACCGATAAACTTTTGCATGTATCTTACCATCGAGAACAAGGTGGTCTAAAGACAGTAGGACATGTGCCAAGGTGCTTTGGACACCAAGTGACAAACGGTACGATTCATCTTCCTGACCCCTCGAAACTGGATGATATCTTGGACCACTGACAGCCATGTATCTCCTCGCTTGTATGAAGGTACAAGCAGTAACCGTTGGACTTCTATAGGTCAGCATGTTCGCGGGAGATGGATCGGTGCTGGGTGTGTATGGGGCAGGATCATCTTGCTCCCCATTGTGATACCACCGATATAGTTAGATTGCCGCATCGAGACAGTTAATATCTCTCGAAGACTCCACAGCTAAGATCAACTAGTCTATGAGCAAGAAGCCGTGGACTGACAATAGTGATACATGACCTGAGAATCAATTGATGAACTCGTAGCCCCACTTTCCATTCAAGCTAGGTCATAAACTATATAGATACATTTGCATCTTAACAACCTTACTGTGTCATTGTATCACGGTGCAGTGGATTAACAACAATCAGCGCGAGTCATCTAGTCGGAACACTAACAACGATTGGTCTTTAGTAAATCGTTAACAGTCAAGTAGCCTTTCCCGTGCATGGAGGTACAAGCAGTAGATCAACCAGTGAGATTTCGAGGAGCTAGTTCAATGACCTGGTAAGCACTTTGTCCCATAAAAGCACGTTACTAGGCAAACACAAGAAAAAGCTGCAAAACGAGTTTAGTTGCCAGCGAAGTTCATTTTCTCGTGCTACAGTCTCCCCATGTGCTGAAGACAGTCACAGCGTAGCTGCCGCAATGCACAATATTTTCGCGAGACTATGGTCTCCACGGAGAGAGCTCTAACGAAGGCTATCTCAATGGCCAGACTTATCATTGAATCAACAGCTACACTGCGACTGTCTTTAGCACATGGGAGGTTGTAGCACGGAGAGGATGAGGAGAAGGAGAGTATTGAATCATTTATATGGCATCACAAGAAACGACAAAGCACAAAGAGAGAATCGAAGTAAGGAGAGGGAAGAAGAGTATATGTGGAAGGAGCAAGTCTGGAAGGGAAGATGGAAGCGATCGCCTTTTCTTTGATGGTAGAATCCTGTGAGATTTTGGAAGTTGATCGACGATCAGATCGACTGAGGGACGAATATTTGTCTATTCGTTGTAAGGTGAGTTGAGATATGCGATGCCATCGATCCAAGTCAACTACGGAGCTTGTGGACGCACAAAATTCCTCTCGCGTAATAGCTGCTCGCATGCGGCACGCTTCTGTGGGTCACGACAAGAGTCCAACGCACTGAAAGCATTCGTATAGTCATAAGAAGGCTTGTTTACATCTGCACCATGATCGAGCAGAAGTCGTACATTATTCGACTGGCCTTGAACCAGAGCTATATGAAGAGGCAATAAAATTGTATCCGGGGATCTGGGTATTTTCAAGACTCTATCTTGGTTCGGATCGGCACCTGACTCTAGCAACATCCGCGTGATAGTTTCGAGACCAAACATCGAAGTGACAGAATTGACAAGTGGAGCATTCTGATGCACGTCTGCGCCAAGCTCAAGAAGTTTGCATACAACGCCTATGTGGCCCATAGCCGTCGCGGCATGAAGCGCAGTATGTTGTGGTACAGCCATGAGCGCGTTGGAAACTTCGGAGAACTCCTCGACCGAATAGGCACAGGATGCGTTGACGTCCGCACCGTGCTCGACCAGCAAACGTACCACAACCTCGTGTCCGTTCCGAGAGGCAGTTGCAAGTACAGTATCGCCATTCGAAGCCACGTCATTGACATCTGCACCAAACTCAAGCAGCATGAATATGAGTTCTTCATTGCCAAGAGCCGAGGCCTGGTACAATGCCTGAGTAAGCCGAAAGCGGTCATCTTTACTGATGACGCCAGATTCGAGAAAGACTTCGAGCATTCTCCGATTTCCGTTCTGGATAGCTATTCTAACAAGATCTTCGATGAACCCTGATATGAGGATTCGCAATGCTGGAAGCAGACGATTCTCCAAAAGCAGCCTCATTATCGCAAATTCGCTTTGTCGCGTAGCCTGCACAATCAGATCCTTGAGGATGCTATCATTTGCAGCAGGCACGGCGCCATGAGCTATCAACAGAGCGACAGCAGGTGCGTTGAGCTTGTCTAAAGCAGCATGAAAAGCATGTTTGTACTTTTGCAACTCTTAGCGTGATCAGCGCCGTGTCGGAGCAGTGATTCCAACATCTGTACGTTGCCGAGGATTACGGCGGCGAAAATAGGGAAATCGTACCGTCCGCCCCTGACATTTATTGACCGACTTCGACAGATCTCGATCTGGAAGAGATGCAAGAGGTTTTTCTCTATAAGAATATACAGCAGACTTGCTCCAGCATAGCGACGTATCTTATACTGCTCGGTAGAATCGTGCAACAGCATCCATTCTGATAGCGGGAAATTATGGAGGAATCCCTCTTGAGGCAACCCAAGGCTAGCTGCAGATTCAGCATGCTTGAAGACATTGTGGATTGAATATTTTAAGAACGGAAACTTGATTTCGTTTTCACGAGAAAATTCTCCAATGTTGTCCAATGGGATGCTGACCAAATAGCGCTGACAAGATTGCTTGAGAAGGTCATGTATAGGGCCTGCCGAGGCAAGACCTATGTCTGCTTGTAGTGCCGAACCACTGTCCTTAAGAAGGAAATCTCTCACAGATTCATGGATGAATTGTATGGTTGGAGTTTTGCTCCTCGTTGGCTCAGCAAGGCCCTTGGACGAGCTCAGGATGAATCTGTTGATATCTGCGATTGTGACTTCCTCGGAATCCCATATCGTGACGGTAGCTGAACTGGATGTAGATAAAATGGCGAAGTAGAGTTCTTGGGGGCTCAGTGGTCGATCTGCGTACAATATCCATTTCAAACAGGCCTTCAGATTCTCCATATTCTCGGCGTCTCTCTTCAGGATATCCTCGAACAATTCGTCAAGGCCCTTTGGAATTCCCTTGAGACATTCGCCAAGAGCGTGCACTTGGCCGTGATCGTAAGCTTTTTGGAGCATGGGCACAACAAGTACCACCCACAGAAAAACACCTTGCGCGTTCTCGTGCATTTCAGACTTGATCTGTTCAGCACGTTTACTACGTCCAACCTTGAGTCTAGAACTGATGTATTTTGTGATATCCTCCGAATGACCTGGCTGAGCTTCGAGAATCAGCTCGACACATTTGTCGATAGTGATATGCGGATAGTGTCGACTGGAAAAGCACACAAAGAATCGTGTTTTCTCTGTGATTGCACATTCTCCTAATGCCTCAAAGAAGCAGACCATCTCTCGCACTTGGTCTTCGTTGTTCTGACACTCATCAATTGCGTCAACGAAACAAGTCAGACGTTGATTTCTGAGTTTCCTGATAGCTCGACGAAAAAGCAATCGTAAGGTTTCGACTGTCCATGAGTGGGGAGACACAGCCTGCAAATTAAGTGCTTCTCTTGTGTCAAGGATCTCCTGAAGCCGAGGGACATCGCTGAGCAGCTGAAACAATAGCGATCGGTACATTCCAATAGTAGACTTTTCCAGGGATTCGCCTCTAGCGTTGAAGAAGTAAGAAATGACTACTGAGCCTCTTGCATTCTTTTNCGCATTGTTGTAGGCAAACTTCATAATTGTCGATTTACCTGCGCCAGGCTTCCCTTTTATCCATAAGAAACCATGGTGCTCAGGAGTATTATTCTCACTCTGCCAATCCAGGTACTTTGGTTCGCTTAACAGCCACTCACATGTAGCAGCGTGAGCAGTCTTGATAGTGGCCTGACGAGCATCA
This sequence comes from Aureobasidium mustum, assembly GCA_903819665.1. NCBI lineage: Eukaryota > Fungi > Ascomycota > Dothideomycetes > Dothideales > Saccotheciaceae > Aureobasidium > Aureobasidium musti. Next base: position 1,726,671 of record CAIJEO010000013.1, read on the forward strand.
AGCTGTTCATAACTCAGAGACTCTAATTTGATTTTTCGTGCATCAAGGTCCACGAGCGCTGGAGGCTGGGAGTCTGTGCTGGTGTGGTCCTTCATGGACAGGGCTGATATCATAGCATTCTGCCTCTCCGAAGGCGGCATGCGGTGAGCTCCATTCCGGGCGTTGAAGTCGTCTTCAGCACTGAGCGAGAACTGTCGTTTCCTGGTGGAACCTTCCGAAATTATGTCGTGCTGTCTGGAAGTCCAATGATCTAGAAATGCCTTTGCAGCTGAGGCCGCTGTTGCGGCTGCATATTCTTGCCATATGCTATTTTTATGGCTATCGGCATAGTCGCAAACACCTTTGATCACGACGACACAAGGCAAGGTGTCCCACACACCAGCTCCTTCCATCTCGAAAGCGATTATGTTACTATCAAGAGCAACAGCGTCACGGTGTTCGCCAGATTTCATGACCATTTTGGCTGAGCCAATCGTGCCTATGTGTACCAAAGGCGCAGGGTTCTCTGAGTTAAGACGCGCGCCTCGAACCGAGTTCTCCAGAACTACAAGTCCGTTGCAACCCAGCATGTCACAGTCTGACTCGAGTGCGTCGTCACATATCAGATCGTTGGTTGATAGAGCATTTATACAAGCCCTGCAACCATGCGATGAAATATCTTGATGCATATGACGGTATGAAGCAGCGAAAAGTCTGTCGTGCTCGGCACCTGGATATCTGGCTGTATTACTCTTCTCTTGCAATCTTGCGAGATTCTGTAGTATTGTCTTCTCCATCCTCTGGCGCACAGATAGTGTTTCAAGCTTGTTGAGAAGCGCTCTGATTTCTGTATTTGGGCTACCAAGTGTGTCTTTGAGACCGCGCTTTCTCTCAAAACGATTCGGATATTGTCTGCCGAAGTCGAATTCGACGACTGAGTCGGATATGATGACATCTCCAAGAATAATGGGTCTTCCAAGAGGTGCGGCACCACAGACACCGACAACGAGAGCAAGTCTGATTCTCTCAAAGCTCAGGCGGAGCCCGGTTGCTACGCTGGCTGCGCTAGTTGTACCCATGCGAGGCATGTGGGCTAGAACGATATGGTGTTGACCAATGCGCCCAGTCGAGTAGGCGTTCATGTCCTCCTTTGCTTGCCATATTTATCGCCATGTTCATCGTAGATCTGGTCGAACAGTCCTAATACGGCGTCGGCTTCTCGTGGTAGTGCACATATAATAGCGACTTCAAACTCGTCTCGCGTTTCTGGATGCATCGTGATTGATCACATGGACCGAGGTTAGAGTCGGATATATCGTCAAGACCGTGTTGTAACCAACGGATCTGTAGAGACCATAACTTTGGGTCTGATCGAGCGGCAATCTAGCGGGTTCAGTGGATTTGTATCAGCCTCGACAGTCAATCACGCGCCGCTCAGCCTCTGGGCTTGCAGGCAGGCTGCATGATGATTGACGAATCACATCGATTGACTAAAGTCAGCAAAGAGCGGCATCACGAACATGTTGAAATGACAGCGAGATGAGCAGCAATGATGTCGGATGCTGGTGGGCAGTTCAATGCATCCATTTGCACGACCTTGAAAGCAGGTAAAAGGACGATTGAACCATGACGATGTTTGTTTGTCGACTCGCCGCAGGAACACCGACAGACGGAGCTTCCGAAGTTTTACCATGAGTGAGATCTCCCATCGCTCCTACCATACTCAGCCATTGCAAATGTTCGGGTCATCCAAGATCAAGTCTTAGGGACAAGTGGGACACGTCACTAGTAGCAATATGAATTCGCGCATTGAAAAGGGGTTGAAAGTCGTCTTTGTCGTGCTCAAAGCCGCGCAAGCCTCGTCTCAACCTGGTTACGCTTGCGATAGGCGTCAAGATTCGAAAGAGCTGAAAAGCCAATTCAACGATCAAATCAATTGTAGCGCCACTACGCAAGCAAGCTCAAGACAATAGCAAACACGTGCGAGCAACGGGCCGTATTCGTTCAGACACTCAGCTACACAAGAAGCTGCAGACCCCACGGGCGCCTATTTGTCGTGTCTTGCAATTTTTGAACCCATCCAGCAACCGCTATATATATCTCTATAGCCTTGAAGGCCGAGGATATTCTATCCGCGCAACCATGAAGCGCACCACTTTTCTTCAAGCAGTGTTCGCTACAGCTGGCCAATCTGCTGCAACCTCAGGATGTCGAGAATCGCTACCTGCATCAATAGAGCGCGGAGGTGTCCATAGTACCAACTCGCTAAAATTCGTCACCTCCAATGGAACTGTTCGCGAATACGGTCTACACGTACCGACATCATATGACAATGACACTCCCACACCACTTGCTTTTTCATTCCATGGCCGATTGCAGACTTGGCAGCAGCAGGAAGACACATCTGGAATGTCCAACGAAACCATGAATCCAAACTATCTAGTCGTCTACCCGCAAGGCATCAATGAGCAATGGCAAGGCGACCCAGATGCTATTGGCTACGACGATGTCGGCTTCACTCTTGAACTCCTGGCCAATCTCTCTAGTACCTACTGTTTGGACACGAACAAGATCTACGCAGCAGGCAAATCAAATGGCGGTGCATTCGCTGTAAATACTCTGGCTTGCCATCCTAAAGCTTCAACTATCTTCGCTGCCTACGGAGGTATGTCAGGGGCATACTACCAGGGTGACAGCGAAGACGACTGCCATGCCGAGACAGTGCCCATAGCCTGCAACTCAAGCCGATCTCCCATCCCGATTTTCACAACCCACGGCGATTCTGATGATACCATCCCCTACTATGGTGGACCTCGCCGCGACCGCTGTCTCCCGAGTCTACCTCACTATATGACCGCGTGGTCTGAAAGCAATGGATTTGGTGCATCGAACACATCCACCTCGCTCTACCACAAAGACGTGGTTCGATATGACTACGGGAACAGCACCTACCCAAGCATTCACACACACTATCGCATACATGATCTCGGACATTATTGGCCGTCGCTCGACAGTGGAAGTCCATTTGATGCGACTCCCATTCTTCTTGAGTTTTGGAATAAATGGACGTTGGATGCTGTGAGCACTACTTCTTCAGCCACCAGCACTTCGTCGTCGTCAGCATCGAGCGCTTTATCTACTAGTTCGGCATCGGCCTCGACCTCCAAGTCTATTGCATCTGATTGGAAAGTCAGTCAACAGCAGTGGTTTCTGGGAGGCCTGGGATTTTTCAGCTGGTTGTTTCTCATCTAGTGCTAGACTGTTGAATATGAGCATTGGTCTGGTGTTATTGTTTTCCGATTAGACAGGCTTTCTGTTAGAGAATTTCTATCATGAATTGGACTGTTTTCGTCCTTTCACACCTACACACTCATCTTTCACCTTGATCGGACTTCGGTTCATCATATTGTAGATTGATCCGATAATACCCTCACGAGCTTAATGTTTGCGATGATTCAATATTTGCTGGGTTGAGAAACTCTTGGAAACATTGATTGGTAGCACTGTCTACACTTTGGATGCAAAAGCCCAGCTAAGACAGACTTTTACCAACGGCCAACACTGTACGTCGATCCAATATCTCCGATCTTGATGTTGCTGAAGGTAACGCTCGTAGTCGGGTCATTAGCCTCAATNNACTGTTGAACCAAATATGTCAGCAATCCAAATCATCAACACTCATGAACAAAGGCAACATACAGAGCAGGGTTTCCTTGAGTAGCATTGCAAGGTCCAGCATTACCACTGTCCAACCAGTTCATGAAAGCGCCAGGATCGTTCCAGACGGACATGGCGAGCACCATACCACGTCCGATCGCCTTACCCATCTGTGCAAGTCCGCCACGCTGTTGGAAGGACGAAGCTACGACNNCCTCACAGAAAGAGTCTTCGATGGAGTTGACGCCCATACCGGCGACTTGGACGACGGCATTCTGGATTATTTTGTTATTCTGGATGTAGAGACGGGTGATGTTGCTAAGCGTGCCGGTGGCCGTGTTGTCGTCGGTACGGAACTGAGTAACCACGGTGAAGGNGCTGGAGAAAGGTCAGCGAGCGGCTTTGCAATGCGATCACGATACAATTACGTGATTGGTGTCCACAACGTCTCCAAGACCGTAGAAGGTCTTATTGCCATAAGCGTACGAATTGTATCCGCAACCAATCTGGTCACAGACACCATTGCTACTGCAGGCAGCGCCAGAGCACTCATACAAGCCAGTGATGTTGCAGGCGTGAGGGGTAAACTGTGTCGACACTTCATTGGCCTCCCAGATATCCATCTCGTTGCAGCAGGCGCCGTTGTCATTGATGTTGGCTACGCCATTGATCCAGGCGGACTTGGGGCACTGAGCATCACAGTAGCCAGTACCGTAGGCAGCGCCAGCAGGGTTCAGAGTCGAGCGACCACCAGTGGCAGACATCTCAGAGAGATAAAGTGCGCCATTCATGCCGCAGGGAAGGTTGCTGACGTCCACAGTGAAGGTGAACTCTTGGTTGAGCAGCTTTAAGAGGTCGTAGTTCTGACCTCCGGGAGCCAGCAGGTACACGCGCGGAGAGACGCTTGTTTCGGTCCCGTTGATGTTCAAATACTGGTGGAGCGTCATGGAGTTGCCACTGACTGTGACACCATGCTGCGCATAGTTGTCGATACCCTCGATGGCACAGTTGCGGGCACAAGCCTGAGCATTGGGACAGATGGTCTGGTCTGGGAATCCAGTCGAGTTCTGGCAGGAGGCACCAGTCTTGACGTTGTCGATTGCATGGGTAAGAGCGTCTAACACAACCGATGTCTGCTGGGTCACGCAACCATGGCGAGTGGTGCAAAGCTGGGTCGGCAGCTTTGGGTGGATTTCAGGAGTCCTGCCGATCTGCTGGGCAGCAGCGAGCGCGATCAGGCCCGTAAGAGCGAGGATGGGAGACATTGCTGTGAGGCGGTGGTGGTCTTGTCGTTGTTGCGAGTAGCTCACCACAGCAGCGAGCTGTCTTTATATACCATCATGAGCCCCCTATATCTGCACCAAATCGCATACAATGCCGTTGTGCCGCAAGTCGAGATGCGTAAACGAGGTCCAGAATGGTCAGCTGCTGTATACCTGCTACACTGATCGGTCCGTCGAAGTATGAGATACAGCAACGTTTGACTTGGGTATGCAAAGGGACCCCGCTCTCTAAGCATTCTCGCTAGACGAGGTGTCTGTGACATACGCAAGCTCGGACCGGATAAAATCTTTGAGATGTGGCTTCCACTTTGGTGAAGGTGTTATAGCCCAGGGTGCGATACGGCCGGGACTGAGGTCTTCCATCATGTATCGGTCCATACCTTCGACCATATACCAAGCTCAGATACCATCGCATCCAAGCCAAAGCAGGCAGCTAACAGCGGTTCAAGTGCGGAGATGCATGGTCGAGTGGAGGTCACAACCCCATAGACACGGGGTAGAATGCTGCATGTGGAGAAGAGGAGGTTGAAATGAAGTCTAGATTTTAGCTTTCTACCACAAATTGGCCAAGAGGCAGCCGAGGCTTGTTTTATTGCATGAGATGGTGCAGTATGCAGCGCAAATAGCCGGCCGGACCAGCGCACCGCCTTTCCGTGATCCAGATCTGGCAGGTGCCAGTATGGCCAGTTGCAGCAGCAGAGCAGCCTACAGCCTATGCGTTCGATGCTTGGATGTCGCTTTGGCTTCTCGACTGGCCAAAGTCTTTTGTGTCTTCAGGGTGGGGTGGTCTGGATGGTATACCTTGTGACCAGGTGGGCCGTCGGTGTTCAGAAGGCACAGCTGCATGCACTCAATAGCTGACGATGGTGTTCATGTAGGCATTCATAGCAACTGATACGATACCGAAACCGATGATCACCGAGATCATGATGGGAATCAGATACTTGTCGACGCGTCGCCGGTATGGGCTTTACAGAAAAGGCCGACAGGTCTGGTAAGTGCAGCTCACACGGCGGGAAGGAAGCAGAATTCATGACTGATCATTGTCGCTGTAACAGCTGCTTCCTCGTTTGATGATGAATGGCACGCAGAAAAGATTGGATATAGTATACTGATGAGGGGGGCCGAGGGAGATGACCGCGGTCAGGCCGGGGTTCGCCCTGAAGCCGATGAAGCCCAATGTTTGCCCATCCGAGACTCTTTTGGCGCAAACAATGCGCAAGTGCAACGAGTCGAACANACAACAGTCAACCAAGAAAAAAAGTGATGAGAACAAAACATACAGCAGCAGGGATTCCCACGTCGTCACCGACCGTAGTACTAATCTGCCGTTCAACTGCTTATGTATGGCAGAGCGGACGGGATGCCCAGTTTTCAGCTGACTGTGGCCGTATGTGCTTGAACAGCCAAATTTTTGAGTTATATATCTCCAATCCAAAACACAATCTAACCGGCTTGGGCTTCAAGAGACTACGCATACAGCATCAGAACATCAAGATATGACAACAATAAGATAGAATTTCGGGTAGTAGTAAAACAGCCCTCATTCACTAGCTCATACTGGTGATAGGAATACGCCCGGCCACCTAAGATACAACACAATCTACTCGACTTCCAAGGGCCAGATAGCCATTCCATAGACTAACTAGCACCTCCCCAATACGTTCCAAAGGTCAGATGTTCACGGTGGTTACAAGGGCGAGAACGTGAAAGTGGCGCGTTTGAGTCAAAGGTGCCTGCCAGAGGATATTGATACGACAGATCATCAGGGGAACTGCTGCTCGAAAGCTATGTCGTCCAGGTCTATGTCCAGTGATTCGCGAGTCAGAGTTGAGAACGTCAAACTAACGAGGATACGCTCAGCATATGCTCCGAGTAAGAGCCATATATTTCGTCAGGGCTGTTCACGCCGTGAGAAGGTAGAAACCTCTCTCAATAATCAATAACGAAGCTGTAGGTTAGTCATGGGCTGCTCGCTTCTACACCGGAATTCGCTCCATGATGAGGGCAAGCCTGTACAAGTAAGTCAGGGCAAGTCGACGATCAGAAGGGCCATCCGAGGTGGAGTATGGGGCTCATTTTCTCAGAAAGATCCACAGATTGTATTGCCAAATTCTCACCCTGTAAATGAGACTTTAGGGCTGGCACTTATGAGTCCGTCGAACCTGAGGATGAGAGTCATTCCTGTCACCAACATTGAATCGCCTTGTGAGTTGTCATATCACGAGGTCATGAAGCTCTGGACATTGGAAAGCTCGAGCACCAGATGGCTCAAACTATCAATCTACGTGGTTCGCCCCGCAGAAGTGAACCTTTTCGGCACTCCAGAATCCGGCAGTTCGAGCAAAAGACTCATCCTGAGGAAGCACAGCGTCTCATGGAAAAGCCATGTTCCTGGTTATGTCAACATCGTAATGGGCGCCAGGTCAGAGAGTTGTGCTTGACAAATAATGGGTCCCAGCCTCAATTCTTATCATCTTGACTCAAGACTTGCCCTAACAGAAACCCACCACAGGTTGTGTTTGTCGATCAAACTCATGGTTTTAATTCTTCTCTGATGCGGGTCGGTCTCGCATTGAGGCTTTCGACATGACCAGTTGCATGACTTGCAAAGAGCGCTATAACAAGATATGCTGACGAGGATAGGAGTAACAAATGTCTTTGGGCAGAGTCATGCTTTAACGGCGTGATTCCTCATCACCCTTGACTCAATAGTGACAAAATCTTGTCTCTCAACTCTGTGACAATCAGTCAGAGATGCCGAACTCCCGGAACAAGGCAAACACAAGGAGGAACAGCTCCCGGAAAAGGCAAATACGAGCAGAAAACGGCGGCATGTATTTTTGCAGACGTTTCTTCTGGAAGCACCTCCGGAACCGCTAATTAGCTGCCGTGAGTCGTTGAGCCCAAGCACCAAACCACCGGATGGATCTTCACCCATGCCGTTCAGTCATTCCGGCGACTGCTCTTAACTCACCATCTGCCTTGCAGTGCCACAAATGCCTTCGTATCTAGGCTGTTCAGATGTATCGTATAATCAAAGTCCAGAGGGAGGCAACATTAGGGCAAAGGACCAGCTGAATTGTATGCCGAGATTTTGCCTAGCTCGTGTGCAAAGATTTCGACCCTGTTTTTCCAGCAGTAGAATTGGGTTACGGTACATTCAGCCTCCAGGCACGAGCAACGGTCGCCCTCGTTTCATCTGCAGATTCAGTTTTCGTTTATTAGTACGCCATCAGTTTGGACAGTTGGCGGAACAGCTCGGCCACCAATAGAGTGAGTCCAGGGTGAGTTGAAAAAGCCACCAATTCATCACGACCGCCCAACGATCGTACAAGCATGCAGGGTGGGATCTCATTATGCAGAGTTTGAGGTTATTGCAGGTTAAGGAACCTGAGTTCATGTGGTCGTGGTATTGAGTACCGAGATGAAGGGATTCTCTGGCTGCTATCGAGCTGTCTGAAAGTCGCAATGACATGCCAAGCTTCCATTGAACTCAACCCCACGCGCGTCGTACACAGGCACCTGCCTGACTTGGAACCCCATCCATGAGCAGTCTCTGTACGAACAAAAATCGAGAAACATGCAAGGAACGCGCGATTGGTCGTGAGACACATTGGGTCCTACCCGTTATCAAATTGAGTCGCAATTGATACTTCTACTTGAATCGGATCAGGGCTTCTGAACATAGCTTCTGGACCAGCTGAGGAGCTATTTCTCATACCAGACAAAGACGGTGCTCGTATCCACACCCTCGTCACCCGTTGGTCCACATGGTGCACCCCGGATCTTTCAAGATGGACTTACCAAGCCTTGGGGACACAGCGCCATGTGCAAAGCTCGAACCAGGTCAAAGGCAGGGCTACTGACTATTGCACTTGCGGTTAGAAGGCTAGCGGCAGGACCTTCGCTTTCCTACCGTCCGCCCACAATTCTTCCTGTTGGCCGGTGGCCATTGCTTTCTTCGACAGATGCCAATCGAATGAAGTGATACTGACGCCCTACAAAAGTTGGTGTCTTTGATGATGCTGTTCCGGCTAGCGAGTTTTGACGAAGACCCGAGAATGGCAGAGACCCTCGGATAGAATGAGTTTTCCTTATTATTAGACCGGCCCTTGATCCTTACATAGGCACACGTTTGTGCCGCAACCACACATCAGCTTGTTTGCATCTTGCGCCTACACTATTCATGTTCTCTTGTTCTACATCAATATCCTGATACAACCACTTCCTGCTGGATACCACGCTCGTTTCGTGCTTCGATGGCCACCTCTTCGGGAGACCTGCAGCTCGCAGCGGCAGCAGCGGGCTTTACANNCTTGGGTGAGCCTCGAGCATCAGATACAATGGACCAAATCTGACAGTGTTCAAGTTTCGGAACTCTCACAGTATGGAGGGCTGTTAAGCAAACGAAGCAAAACAAGTCGCCTCATCGAAGTGCTTTCGTCTACATGATCTGGGGAGAGATCCTAGCCAACTTACTCATCGGTATCTTGGGATGGTTGTTCTTGAATGGAGTCTTGCAGGCCGAGTATGTTGACTCGTTTCTGTCGACATTTGAGCAGAGAGCTAACAATCCGATAGCNCCCGTTGTCTTGTTCTTCATTCTATTCTGTTATGTATTTGAAGTTCAGCTACTGCTTCAAATCATTATCAACCGCATCGCCATCATCGTCGAGCGAAGAGCGATGGCTGCGAAGCTGAAGTGGGCCACTGCTATCTTCATCTCTATCATCAACATATGCGTCATGTGCATTGTAAGCCGCTTGGTACTCTTGAGACTTTTCTCAAATACTGACAGTCTCGTANNGTGGATTCCTGCTCACATGGCTAAGCCGCCAAGTCAGACTTATGTCGAGATCAACAAATACTGGGATCGTGTTTCCAAAATTCTCATTTGTCTCGTCGACGCAGGTCTCAATTGGTACTTCATTCACGTTGTCGACGCTCGGCTGGTCAAGCAACACGGCCTTCGCAAGTACAAGCCATTGATCGGATACTACACACGTCTTGGAATACTGTCGATCTGCATGGACGTTATGCTTCTCGGTCTCATGGCACTTCCCAACCAAGTGGTCTACATCCAGTTCCATCCTGTCGCATATGTAAGTCTCACTCCTGTTTTGGGTCAATCTCGACTGCATTCTTTTCATTCGTGTTGTCTGCTTCGGTACTAACATCAGGTTTAGATGGTCAAACTCTACATCGAGATGAGTATGGCCGACTTGATTGTCAAGGTCGCAACCTCATCTGAAATTGATGTCCGTCCAAATGCATCATCTGGAACACCATTCCCTGACAGCAGATCGTACGCCCAGCGTACCTTCAACGATCGCGACACCGTCAATGGAGCAAAGAACACCGCACACATCGGTCATACACAAGGCACCAACACCAACAGAGAAGACGTCAAGGGTATCCAACGACAAACAGAAGTTCAGATTTTCGTTGGAGACTCTGACAGCGACAACCAAAACGATGATCTGGACAAGATCTCGTCGAGGGCATCTGTCGAGAACAACTACAACACTCACGGCACGCCTCAGTACAATTCCAACAACCCATTCAACAAGGTCCACAGGCCGAACCGTCTATCCGACGAATCACAGATTCCTTTGAAGGACCTCTCCAGGGCTGGCGAAGCAGTATAAGCTCGCTCGCACCAACATCATTCACTTCTCTCATACACTCTTCAGTACTCGATCTGTACCAGACAGATTTTATTCCCTTATGCATTCATGAATAATATACCCTTCATTTGTTACCCTCGTATCTTGAATATCAGCTCGTCTTCAAAGATTCGCTTACATTTTGAATGCTTCCAATTGATGATGCACCAATCTTTGGCTCGCTTATTTGGCGATGAAGGATCAGTAAACTCCTCCCACGTTGTCCACGTAGACTGTCAAAAACCACGCACGCGAAGATCTGGGCAGCAATGAGACACGGAGCCCTAAGGCCCAAGCTAGCTTGTGACAAGCGTCAAATCAATCTCTTACGTGGATATCAAGGATGCGGCTTTTGCGAAAGTCCCAGGGGTTGATGGCTTGATGGCTTCACGCGGGTGGTCGCGACTCGCGCGACTCGCCTACGTACGAGGTGCACGGCCGCGGTCTGAGATTTAGCGGTCGATCAGCGGGTTGCTGCTCGGGATCTCGAGGTCGGCAGCATCCGATTGAGATCGGCATGGAGACGGTGTGCGGCCTTGGTTCCAGAGCAGTGACCTTTACGACACCAACGCAAGCATGCTAGATCTCCTTTGAGGAGCTTTGTCGTCCGTGAGTGAGGCTATACCGCTGCGACTCATGAAGATCAACGGTCAGTGGAGAGTGGAGAAGAGAGTGAGGCGCATGTAAGCTTAAGGGCAAGGTTTCCATGCCACGTTGAGCTTCATTCGTGAGCCTCTGTTTCTGAACACTTTCCACATATCAACCATTGTAGACCCGCACAGCAGGACACATCAAAACATTTCTACTCATTCTTATCTCAACATGAGCTCTGCACCAAACAACCACGAATCAACCAACAGAATTGGCAGCACGCCGGCTCAGGTTAGTGCAGGATATTGTCTCGGCGGTTCTACCCCTACCATCAGTTCTGACCAGGTGTAGCGTCATGTCATCTCCGCTGCTCAAGCACAAGGAGTGCTGAATGCTGCTGCAAAGTGTGCCGAGACTGTCACTCCGCAGTGCATTGCCATCTGCGATCCCTCCGGTCTTTTGGTTGCTTTCTTGCGAATGGACAATGCTTATCCCGGCAGCATTGACTTGAGCATCAAGAAAGCTCGCACCACAGTGCTGTTCAATGGACTGCCCAGTGGTGTTGTCTACGACCTCGCACAGCCTGGAGCACCATTCTACGGTAAGTCTATGTGACTTTCAGACGTTCTGGCAGATGCTCATGAGTTGGCAGGTATCCAAGAAACAAACGGTGGTTTGGTAGTCTTTGGTGGTAGTCTGCCTCTCTACAAGGACAACTTCCTCCTGGGCTCGATCGGCGTCAGTGGAGGATCTCCAGACCAGGATCTTCAGGTCGCACAGGCTGGTGTCGACTGGTTGACGCAGTCTGAGTAGATCTTTCTGATCTCATGACTGAAAAGCAGTCACAATCTACAGCATGCAAAAGGCACCGGTGTTTTGGGAAAGCATTCTTTTGGATCAGCAAACAAATCTCCTTCTGTCCGATCAGCATCCCGATAACCAGGTTGGATCAACAGTCACAGGACCTATAGAACAAGCACAGATAGACGTCAAGTTTTGGTTACGAGCAGATCGTCGAAGTTTGATAAGCATAATTCTTGTACCTTTACTTTCTCCGCACATGGTTATCTGATTACAATCGACCCTTAATGCTCCACTCAACTACACAGAGAGATTGACAATCTTGATGACAAGTTGACGTTCGCTTCAAGCTCGGAGACAGTGATTGATGCCAAAGTGGTCATTGTGCGGGACGAATCATTCACTGATACGCTTGATAGTCTGACCAGAAGCTAGAGTTCGCAGATTGCTACCGGCACAGAGAAGTGCAGCTTTTGATATTGTGATTATCACGATGCAGCACGACGACAGAAGGGCAGGGTGCCTTGATTGACGAGACATGTGAAAGGTGGCCCAAGCTCGGCGCACCCAGACCGCAATCGATGTCACCGTCCAACATGCAATCGCGACCATCTAAACTTGCGACTACAGCTGTTTCCACGACTTCTTCCACCGCAACAGCTTTCCAGGTTCTTCCGAATTATCGCGACCGATCACAGCACTACTCGATCCGGCACACCTTCAATCATCTCTGCTGGCCAATTCCTCGCGATCAAACCAATCACCCAACTCTTACCAACAACCAACTCAATCTATCGCCATTGAACCACCAACAGAGGACCAGAAAGAGCTAGGAAAAGGAACCTACCACAACCATGGCAGCAACAATAACACAACCCAGCGATGGCACCTCCCCCTCGGACCCCAAAGTCGCAGCCTCAACCCTCGACTTCCTGCTCATAGAACTCGTTCCCTTGGCCCAACGTATAGCCGCCGACTTGCACGCCAGAGACACTGCCCTGCTGTCTTCCTCGCTAGAAAGAAATGCGACTCTAAATACCTCCACAACAGCGCAATCCACACACCCCTCTTCCACAACAGAAAACCGCCAAAGTCTTAAGAGCACAGAAGCGCTAGGAGGAGGTGCTAACAGCACAACTACCGGCATAACACACAATGGCGACGAAGAAACAGACGAAGACCTACAAGACAGCCTCCAAGAATCTGTTTTATATCGCTTAGACTCGCTGGGCTACCGTGTGGGTCTCGGTCTCGTTGAAAAACTCTCCCAAAACACACCTCGACCAACCACTTCTTTGGATATGATTAAATTCATCTGTAAAGACTTGTGGCAGGTGGTTTTTCGCAAACAGATTGATAATCTAAAAACAAATCACAGAGGCACGTTTGTGTTGACGGATAATAAGTTTTTGGCGTTGGGGCGCATGAGTGTGGATAGAGGGAGAGGTGCAAAGGGAACTGAGGAGGCGTTGAGGAAGGCTCAACCGGTATGTTCGTTTTTTTTGCTTTCTTCTGAACGACACTTGTTTCTGCTCTTGCTTTTTGTTTGCATTGGATTTTGCTGACTCTCCTCTCCTCTCCTATAGTTCCTCTACTTCCCTTGCGGTGTAATCCGTGGCGCATTAGCTGGGTTCGGTTTATCTGTATCTGTTCAAGCAGAAACCTCTGAACTGCCTCAAGCGGTGNNTTTCCAAATCAGGACTGTAGGGTCAAAACCTTGAAGGAACCTCGAAAAACCATATCCAGTGGTCATTGTGCTAGGAGAGAGAGACGGGGTATGAAGAGAAACAGGTGTAGTCCGTTGCTGGCAGATCTCAAGTCATGGAGCAGCAAAAGGCGAAGGGAGACGAAAGGGACTTTTGACTGTGGTCCTGCAGGAGAGCGAGAGATGATGCGCGTGGGAGGAGGATTCAGAGATGCAGCATTGGTTTGTAAAAGGCAGATGTGGCAGAGAACGAACAAATGCACCATGAAGAAGCATCACTCCAATAAAAGATACCCAGGCATGCTCTGAATTGTCCTCACAGCAGCCAAATCTTGCTTTCCAAATCGTACAATGTCTCTGTTTTGCTTAGTTCTTGTCCCTCCGATATTGGCGTTGCTCTATGAATTCCAAGTCAAACGAAGAAAAGGTTCGACAACGCCGACAAGGTACTCACGCGTCGCACCGACATGTACAACGAGACAATAGCACTTCAAGGAATCAAGGAGTATAAATGGCTGAGGACGTTGAAAGTTTGATTCAAGCATAACTAGAGCAATAAGTTTGGGCAAGTCTAGGGGCAAAGGGGTGATGCATCAACGCCCATCATCAAAGACAAACTTTTCCTCCACTTCGACAAAAGGTCCCTTCTCGTCTCTGTATTCCTTGACCGTCACACATCTGGTCCAAGCACGATCTTCCTGCCTGGCTGGACGAGGTTCGTACTGTCGAGGAGCCTTGCGAGGTTCATTGCCCTTGTCGAGGACAAAGTCGTCCTTGTCAACGTGGACTTGCATGCTTGGTGTAGGTGAGTTTTCGGCTCTGTAAGGACCATGAGCGTATGACTCCTCTACAAGAGGAAGTTCGCGTGCAGGAGACTCGCTGAGTGGGGTCCACTTGGGCTCTGGGACATAGGGTCTTTCGGCAGGGTCGACATAGGTGCGATTGCGCTGTTTCTCGTACACGCAATCGTCGTGGACACTNNCTGGCATTCCAGTAAGGTTGGGAGGCTGAGAACGCATTCGAGAGAGACCTTGCATGGAACCATCATCGCGATTAGAAGGCAAATCGGGCGGAAGAGTAGCGACCTCATCCTCTCCAGAGAAAGAAACACGGCGCTTGTTAGGTCTGTTGTTTGGAAGAGGTGCAGGACGTTCTCTGGAAGGAAGTGGATACTCCTCCAGCGGTGCTGGACGACTGCTGACTGTTGATGGATAATCGTGAAAGCGCGGAGGGATGTCTCTGGTAGGCGCAGTATATGGTGCTGGATAGTCTCGAATAGGTGCAGGATTGCGTTGAGAAGGTGCAGGATGCTCTCTGTAAGATGCCGAGTAGTCTTGGCAAGGAGCAGCATACACACCCCCTAGCGGGTGCAAGATAGTCTCTCGAAGGTCGTGAATAGTCTGNNGAGCCGGCGGAGGATGATGGCGAACGTCGGACCACTTGCGTGTGTTCTCCCTCTTGACGACGAGGTACTCATCATAAGGTGGGCCGCGAGGAGGCATGATTTCGATGGTTGGAGGTGATGTGATGGTAGGTTCGACAGATGGAGCAGGTTCAGGGGGAGGTACGATGTGATGTGGCTTTGAAGCAAAAGGTTTGACGTAGCGGAATGGAATGTTGCGCACTTCTGGTTGAGGTGCCAGGCTGGGAGATACCGGGAATTGAGTTGTGGAAACTTGAGGTGTCGCAATCTGAGGTAATGGACTCTGAGGTGTTGAGGTTGGAGGAATAGATGGTTGCGGCGATGAGATCTGAGGAGCAGGAAGCAAAAGAGGCAACGGCAACGAAGAAGATTTGGAAGCGCAACGACGACAGACGCTCTGAGGCGGCGAGACTGCGAGGTTTGCGTCAACAGGATGCTCAGAGTGGTAACGTGCAGATCTTGGTTGTTGGCAGATCATGCAGACATGCCAAACAGTAAATGGAGAGCCATCGCGTGTCTGCGCCTCGAAGGGAACAGATGGTGGACGCCAGCTGAAGTTTGACATGATTGTGTTGGTGATGGAACAAAAGGAAGGTGGGGCTGATGCGAGATGAAAGGTGCAAGGAAAGAGTGAAAGAAGTGACATGTGACAAACATACTTTAGTGAGGCTGAGTGACGACCACTGTCTCTCCCGAAGGTCCGCCTGCTGTCTGAACAACTTCGCGTCTTTCGACAGGCACTCCGCCAGTCGTGTAAGAAACTCCAGTAGAGCCAGCACCACCAGGCCCACCAGCAGATCCGCCATAACCACCAGCTCCAGCTCCGCCGGCTGGGACCACAGTGACAACAGTCTCTCCATTGGGGCCAGTACTCGAAACGAATGTGTTGCCTGGTCCTGCTGCTGAACCATAGCCACCGCCCTGGGCACGTTGACGCTTGTGTTTGCGGTGCTTGTGGATGCCGAATGCCGTCCAGCCGACCAAGTTGGCAAGGACGAAGGGTACGACGAGAGCTGGAATAATGATTGTGGCCAGGCCAACACCGGCGGCTGTGGTGGATCCGCAGACCATGATGCGTAAAGAGTATATGAATGTGGATTGATGGATAGAGGTAAGGGGTTGGTGATGATGATGGGATGGACAGGAAGAAGCAAGCAGCTCGAAGTCAACAACACTTTAAAGCTTTGCGTCTCCTGTGGAGGAAGCAGCGAGTAGCTGTTGCGCCTGCCCAGACACGCATCCTGGCTGTATATCTCGTTCGACGAGATTCTTTGTCATCATGTCTGAGTTCGACTACCATCTGAGAATTATGCACTGGAATCCGTTAGCTTTACGTACTTGCTTCATGCTCTTTTGATATGTCGGTCAGAACCTACCTCCAGCCTTGCAAATAACAAGGACGGTCTGTGCAAAGAGTTTGTGTCAAAGAAAACGACAGATATATGCATGAACATTGACTGAAGGCAACAAAACAGAAAACTGGAGCGTACGTAAAAGCATTAATTAGTGTTCGGTGCATCTATCAATTCGTAAACGGATTTAATAACTAAAACAGAGACTTTGGGAGACATAAAAGGAGAAAACGAAAAACAAAAAAAGAGGTGGTATCGCTGCTGCTGTTGCTGTCATGTCCAAATATCGCTTGCCCGACCCATCGTACAAATGTATCGCACACGAAAGAGAAAAGAGAGCAGTATGTGTAACCCTAGCTCTGACTTCTTCTAGCTGTTGCCATCGTCCGTGTCTTCGAAGAATGTCAAGATCGCCTTGACTCCTCCGGGTCCGAGACCGTGTGGTGGGTAACACACGTAGATAGGATCGTCCTGGGCACCAAGCTTCTCTCTGAACTCTGACTTGGCTGTGAGCTTGAGCTCGGTGGCAATGGCGTGGTAGGCTTTGCTGAGAACCTTGATACGTGTGCCCTTCAAGTTGTGACCGGGAGTCAGTTTGGAGCTGGCACCACCACCGAAGGTAACCGAATCCGCACCGCCAGCCGCGACCTGCGCGAGCGCGTGCATGACGAGCATCTCGATGGCACCTGAGGGGGCGCCGGGGAAGTCCAGCGAGAACTTGACTTGCCAGCCGTGGTCAGGTGACAGCTGGGCCATGATGACGAAGCCGGCAATCTTGCCATCCTTGTCGGTTGTGTAGTGGTACTGGCGATGGGCCTCGTCCTGCCAAGGGTGGATATCTGTGAGATGGACCTGCTTACCCTTGCGGTTTGCCAGCCAGTCCTTGATGCGACCATCAATCTTTTGCTTGATCTCAGCTGGCACTGGAGTGCCAAGTGGGTAGTCGTGGACCTTGACGCCTTCNNCCTTGCTTGCGTGGCGGATCTTGCGCTGAATGTCATGATCATGCACAGCTGGGTTGTTGCCAGGATCCAGACGTTGCTCAGCAGCAACTGAGAAAGTACGCCAATCGAACTGGTGCGAAGAGAGGACTTCTTCAGTGTCACCACCACACAGTAGCCACAGAGGCTTGATTCCACGCTCTTTCTTGATGTAGTGTAGGTATCCTGCAATTGTACGGGCGTATTGACTCTTGTGGCAGAGCGGGTCACCAACGGTGATGGCGTAGCCTTGGTGAGGCACGAAACCGACGGCGGCACCAGTAGCGTCGTCTCTCCAGATTTCGGTACGAGGCTCGAGCCAAGATGTGTTGGAAGCATCTCCGTAGTTGGCGATGAGCATCTCGACGGATGGAAGCTCCATTCCAGCCGAGTGACGGTCTTGTCCTTCCCACGGAGGGTGCAATGTGCTGGCTTCGGGATGTCTGAGTTGCTTGACAACGGGCTTGGCAGGTAGAGACTTGGGATCGCGAGGGAAGAGAGTTGCATGGCGAATGTCGCCCAAGGAAAGCAAGAGCATCAGCATACGTTCCAAACCAATACCACCACCACCATGAGGAGGTGCTCCCCAAGCAAATCCTTGCATGTACTCATCTAGCGTGCTGGGATCCATCTTCAGACGCTCCATCTGCTTGGTCAACATCTTCTCGTCGTGGATACGCTGGCCACCAGAAAGAATCTCTTGGCCACGAAGGAAAATATCGAACGAGTTGGTGATCTTGGGGTTGTTGGGGTCGGGCATAGCGTAGAAGGGTCTCGCGCCGGCAGGGAACTTGTCGAGAACGTAGTAGTCGGTGCCATAGACTTGCTTGATAACCTTACCGAGCTGGATTTCGTCACGGGTACCGAGATCCTCGTCTTCAGGAAGAGGGTTACCGTTGTCGTCTCTCCAGCCAGACTCGTTAAGAAGACGTATACCCTCAGCGAAGGGGATGATAGGAGTCTTGTCAAGCCAGACAAGATCTTCGTGGGNGAAGTGCTTCTTCAAGGTATCAATCTCGTGACGGTAGTTCTCGTATACCTTCTTGAACATGAACTTGAAGAGGCCATCGAGGACACGAAGAACTTCGTGGTAGTGCTCGTCGATAGCCATCTCCAGATCCAGACCAGTGTACTCGGTCATGTGTCTATGTGTGTTACTGTTTTCAGCACGGAAGACAGCACCAATTTCGAAGACTCTGCCAAAGTCGGCTGAGATACACATCTGCTTGGCCAATTGAGGCGACTGTGCCAGGAAAGCAGGTCTGCCAAAGTAGTCGACCTTGAAAACACTGGCACCGGACTCGGTAGCACCACCTTGCAGCTTGGGTGTGTGAATTTCCATGAAGCCTTGACCACGAAGATATTCGCGGAAGAAAGATGAGACACCAGACTGAACGCGGAAGATACTTTGTGAGGTGTTGGTACGGAGGTCAACGATACGGTTGGCGAGACGGGTGCGGTCAGAGATGTGATGACGGGCGTTCTTTGAGATTTCGGCTTCTTCGCGAGTGACTTCGGCTTCCGCGACATTGAAGGGGAGAGGAGCAGTCCTGGAGCCCTCGACATGCAGCTCATGGATCGAGACTTCGAGGTTACCAATAGTGCAGCCAGTAATCTTGCCCTGTTTGGCCTTGGGCTCTTGGACCACAGCACGTACGCGAACGACCGACTCGAGTTTGAGGTGCTTGGTCCAGTAGACCATACCTAGTGAAACGCCAGCGTGCTCGTGCAGAACACCCTGGACGGTTGCCGTCTGCTGGCGCAGGGCGACGAAGACACGACGGCTGCTGATCTGGCGGATCAT
Source organism: Aureobasidium mustum (assembly GCA_903819665.1). Taxonomy (NCBI): domain Eukaryota; kingdom Fungi; phylum Ascomycota; class Dothideomycetes; order Dothideales; family Saccotheciaceae; genus Aureobasidium; species Aureobasidium musti. The sequence continues at coordinate 1,745,915 of CAIJEO010000013.1, forward strand.
ATGGACACGAGCACGGAAAGTAATCCATGAACCGACATCTCTATCGGAAAGCTCGAGCAAGTTGACTCTCCTCTCGTTGGGGGGCTGTGTAGGAGCGTAGTAGTTGAGAGGCAGAACACCGTACTTGGACTTCATATCGCTCGTCTCATCGGCCTCGGCACGTGCTTGTGTCTGTTGTTGCAGCTTGCGGTCTGCAGCAGAATGCTCTTCGGCTTTCTTGTGCCTCTCCTCTTTTGCAAGAGCTTTTGACGCTTGCGAAGCTGTGCCTTCGACATNGGGCTCGCCGGCAGCGTTCAGGGGACGGCCATCGTTGGAAGACGAGGACGAAGAGCCACGGCGGAGCTTGTGTCTGAAGGCGCCCAGCGGGCTGTGTGTGGGTCTGTGATGCGAAGTGGAACGAGATTGACGGCGGTGAGAGAGATCAGTGGATGCACGGCTGTTGTCCATGGACTTGCGCGTGTCAATAGAAGTCGAGTTCCGCGGTGAGGCAAAGCGAGACTTTGAGCTGGGACGAGCGCTGGTGTCGAGAGAGGCACGAGGGCGCTCAGCCATATCTGTGCTGGCTCTGCTGGCAGATGTGGGCGTACCACTGTCCGAATTGCTGTAGTTGCCGCTGGCGCTGGTGCTCCGGCGGTGGTGGCCAGGCACAAGCTTGTGCAATGCCTTCTTCATGGCTGAAAGCAAGCCGGGGTTATGGTGCTAAGGAAAGTGTGGAGGAGAGGGTGAAGAGAGAGGGTTGCAAGACAGAGGGAGCAAATTGGATGAATAGGACAACAAGGAAAGGCAGACGTCTTTGGTCGAGGATTCAGGTCAGAGATTACCGTCCGTTCCCCCACGACGTCTGTGAACTTGGGCGCGCCCATCACCTACCTTACCTACAAATGACGTACGGCCAAGCTTTCCTTCCAAGCCTGCTCTTTTCCAACCAACTTGCTACAAGCATTCGCGTTGCCCGACTTGTCGTTCAGAGCCCCTGCCTATTACTGGGCGACGCTGTAGATCTTGTACATTCATTACCTGCACATGCGTATTTTCTCGTCATGCTCATCTATGACCGTCACCTTTTCCTGCTTTGTGCTTCTTGTTCACTTCTTCTCTCACCTCCGAGGCTCAACAAGTCGGCGACTCGGCGTGCGATCTTTGCGGCTCTAAAGCGGCTACCGCAAACTATCCAATCATCAATTTCCAGCCCCCTCCGCAACATGCCTATTTCCTTTTTGGCCATGCTCTTCGAACCAACGTTTGGCTTTCTGTGTGACCCTTTGCAATTTCATGTCTTCTTGTAGTTTGCTTCGCTTAGCCATGCATCAGATTCGCCTCCTTCTCACCAGTCCTTCGCAGCATCAATCGACAACACTGACTCTTGTTTCTTGTGTCGTGCCCCGCGATCGCGATTGCTTTTAGATTGTTTTCCCCAAAAAGCGCACACCGTGCGTCCAAACATTGATGTCATCACCGATCACATCAATGTCGCTTTCCCTCGGCCTTTTTCCTTTCTGACTCTTCGAAGAACAGCTTCGTGAGCCACATACAGAAAAAACGTTTGATAAAGTATAGAAAAATACAAATATCGACTTCGCGTGGTGATTTCACTCCAAAGTTGCGATGATGCCGGCCGTATCCGCTCGTATATTTAAATATAGGCGGCTAGTCGAAGACCCGATCCGAGAAGAAGTCAAAATCTTGATAGGCCACCCATCGAAATACAAGTATCTGCGCCTGCAATCTCACACCGGCACTTCTCATGCAAATTGAAACGCAATCAACCATAGTACTGTGATTGTCAAGATTACCGATATCTCTATAATGCATCGCTGGAAATCATGCTTTTCCGCTTACAGAGGTCCCTGGGTGAATGGCTTCTGGTAAGCCGCCCTGATCTGCTGCTCCAACTGCCACTCCTGCATCCACTCCTGCACGAACTGAATCTCCTGCCTCTGAGTATCGGCCACCGTCAATGGTGGAAGAGAAGCGGTGGTCTCGTTCGGAAACAAGCCGTTCTCATCCCAGTGATGCACAGCTCCATCGATCAGGATGAAAGGTTCACTAGAGGTGGAGTTGCGCTTCTTGGCACCTTGGGCATATGCATGAGGTGTTGCAGGACGCCAAGGGTCCGCGGAGCCATCAACGAAGGCAAGACGAGGGTACGAGATGTCATAACCTCCATACTTGTTGACTGCCTCCACATCGGATGGAGTGGTGATGTTGAAGGCGTCCCTGCAGACAATCGACTCATACTCAAGATCGAGTAGAGACGAGACAATTGGCAACTCTCCTGGAGGTGCATATCCAGTCTGTAAGTATCCCCACTCAGAGCAGTACTGGTATGCCCATGAACGCCAGACGTATGACCCCAGGCTGTGTTCCTGGTAGTATTCCTTGTTATGGTTGCTAAAGCATTGATCCTGTGTGCTTCCACCTCGGGCGCAGGGGACTACAGAGGTTGTGTTCACGTAGCCGATAAAGTTGAGCATGCGATTGACTAAAGTCTCTTCAACGGTATAGTTGGTTTTCTTGATCAACGACTCGACGGCAGGACGGAGCGAAGAGGTGCCAGGGTAGAGCGTGGCATCGGATGAAATGTTATTGCAATACAGTTCGAAGGCAGGGCTCCCGACCTCTGGATCCCAGTTGCGACTCTGCCAGCTCTCAATGCCGTTGGACAGAGCCGAGGCAAAATCGTTGTCGTAGGTAATGTTTGATAGACCAAACGTAGACTTGAGTTGGTGAGTGAGGTCCGTCTCGTTCTTCTTGAGAATAGTGTCGACAATGTTGATCAAAGTCTTCTGTGTGCTGATACACTTAGGAGGTGCATTCTCAGCGATTGGAGTGAAGTATTCATAGTAGTCATAGATGGCCTTGGTGACACCAGAACTTGAGATCGTTCCCCAAAAGACGTCAGGATAGACAACTCTCAAGAAAGCATTGAACGCACCAGCATACGACCCGCCGTATCCAAGGTATGCAGCTGATTCACTGGTGAGGTCCAAGTGTTCAAGTCCAGGGAAAACAATGTTTCTCGCAAAGTATGCCTCATCGGCAAGCGCTTGCTCGGTAGTCAAGAAGCGAAGGTTCTTGGTAGATAGATCAGGAGTAGGGAAGGAAGTTCCATAGTAGCGGTGTTCGAGTACAACACCGATACCATGAGTTGCTTGAGCGAGCTGAGCAAGAATACCTTTCTGCAGATATGGCAGACGTCCTGAAGCATCGGTTTCGCCAGATTGAAGTACAATGACAGGTCCACCAGGCTGGTAGTGCGATGCATCGAACCAGTATCTCAGGTTGAATGTAGCATTACTGTGCGGTTCATATTGCGAAGAGTTGTGGAAGTGGTCTACAGGCACTGAAATGTTGTATTCTGGATAAAGGGCCTCAGGATCGATGTCACGCTGGATCACTCGTCAGCAATCTGAACCTCGGCTGTCAGCTTGAAAATGTTATACCTTCTTCAAGCTGGAAGTTGCCACATCACGCTTGTGTTGTCTGCTGCCCAGTGCAGCTACAAGCGGAAGCGCATGTAAGAATGGTAGAACCCTCATCGTAGCAATTCACAAACAGATGAGAATATGAATGTGGCAAGGAAATGATGAAGAGTTGAATGCGTTGGGTTCCTGAAGTACTCAAGTCGTTCTGTCCAGACCGCTGATCGCGTCATCCTTCCTTCTGCCTGCCTTGCTCGTAAAACCGATAAGGGCACCTTCCATAACTGGCGTCTGGAGCCGGAGATCCTCTGAGCCAAGCCTCGCGCGCATTTTTATGACCACGAAGAAACAGCAACAACGTCTGCAATATCAGGTGAGGACAGAGAACTCCACGGCAGAAATTTGTGTCAGAGGTCAGGCATAGGAGATATGTACCTAGGTACCTTCCCCAACTCATCCAGAAGTACCCATGCTGAACTAGGTTCACTCCGACCCGTGGGGGCATGTACCATGACGTCTGTACTTCCGCCAGGGTGATATCTCTAGCATAGATTCGAACATCGAAAAGGTTCGATTTTGTCTCTGAAAGTCAAGAGGCCGGTGAGTTCTCCTGTCCGGATGAAGGCATTTCTAAAATGCGAACTGCTGTACATATGCTTGGACGATGTTAACAAGCTGCATCTTTATAGGGCGACGGGCCTTGTGTGTCTCCCTGAATCTTTGGGACCATTGTCAAGTATCTCAGCCGAGAAACAATTCGTTCTCATCCACCAGTTCGAGTGGATTGTATACGTCCAATCAACAACAAAAGGTATGGTGTATCTACTTGTTACGTTAGGTTTCCCTTGAACCATTGCTTGTAACAATGAAGGCAACGAGACTTGGACGCTCTCAGAAAAGTGTGGGTGCGATATTATTTACGCTGATCTGGAGTGCTTCATTGCCACGCCGCTTTAGCTCATCTGGGAGAGCGCCAGACTGAAGTCAACTTCTGTCCTTCTTGTATCCGCAAGAGTATTCTGGAGGCACTGTGTTCGATCCACAGAAGCGGCATTACATTTTGTTTCGTGGCCAAGCAAAATCTTTCCCCCGCAAGTAGCTTCCACTTCTCGCCCTTTTCTTTTTGTCCTTTTGGAACCCCCTTCCGATGGCAAGGGTCACGGCCTGGAAGCATACCTCTGATCCGAGACTCCATCCGACTTTTCGCGCAGGAATTCATCGTCGGAGCCGCTTGTGATGATCGGAGCTACCTAGTCTGGCACATGCCGCACGACCGTCACGGCAAAGCACTTATTCGGACGAGCCGAAATGGCCATGATCAGACTACGACAATACCATTACCGATGCAACAGGGCAAACAATACTTATAGACTTAAGCGCTCGACTGCAGTGCATGACGTTCGTCTCTCGTCAACGCTTCGACTTTGTTTTGCAATCTCCGGTACCTGGCACCAATCATAGCTGACGAGCTATTGTTACATTGTCCTGTTACACTGCCTTTGTTGCGTTCCGTTGCTTACCATATCATACACCCTACTTTTACACAAGCTGCCACGGAAGGATTTTGAATCTTGAATCTAGCTACGAGAAGCAAAATCATCACTTCCTCAGAAATGCTGCGTACCATTCAGACTATCCGATCACCATGCCGACAATCCAAGCTGCGGTTGTCAAACCAACTGCGCACAGCTGCAACAACTGCTAGCGGCAAGGCTGAGGGAACGATTGCAGATTCGTTTGCTTCTCTATCTGGTCAGCAGTTTGAAGCACTGGAACCTCGCTTCGCCACTGTTAAAGAGAACCTCATCCGAGGAAATGAGCAAGCCGTCCAAGCATCTTGGAACAGATTGCTATTAAGTTTGAAAGATGAGGTTCAGGAGATCAAGCGACTGGGCTCGTCGATTGTACCGCAGATAGACTTCAAGGATATCGACGCTTCTTCAGAGCACTTCAGCAGTGAGTACAGGAAACGTGGTGTTGCCGTCATCAAAGGTGCAATCCCCGAGGCCGAGGCATTGCAGATGAAGGAAGATCTCAGGGAGTACATCAAGGCAAATCCTCAAACAAAAAGTAAGCATCGCTTTCAACCAGTCAAAGACTTTGTACCCAAGCTGACATACGACCTAAGGCTTCTCACANNACAGGTCTTTGAACTCTACTGGAGCAAATCGCAAATCCGAGCAAGAGGTCATCCCAACCTGCTCAAAGCACAACAGTTTCTGCTCAGCTTCTGGCATTCCAAAGACCCGAACGCATTGTTTTCGGACACACCGATATCATATTGTGACAGACTGCGCATGCGTGAGCCTGGTGATGCAAAATTTGCCCTCGGCGTATGTTTTCTGACACCGAACTTTCAGGTTAGCGCTAACATCTGGACANNGCCTCACATAGATGGAGGAAGTTGCGAGAGATGGGAAGAGACTGGTTACGGCAGAGGCAAAGTCTACCAGGACATATGGGAAGGTAACTGGGAGAAGTACGACCCCTGGGAGTCCAGCAGCCGCTTGCCAGTCGAGTCAGATCTTTACCAAGGAGCCGGTGCTTGCAGTGCTTTCAGAGCAGTCCAAGGTTGGTTGAGCATGTCTCACTGCAGTGCTTTCGAAGGCACTTTGCTTGTCAACCCGTTACTGCAGCTTGCGACCGCCTACTTCCTGCTCCGTCCTTTCTTCACTCCGCGAAACGGCGCCTCGTCCCAAGTGTCGGTGAATGGAGCGTTCGAACAGGCGAACACCGATGACTATCTCTCTCCAGACAACTGGAAGCTCGAGGACAAACCAAGCTCGTGGCTGCAGGGAGCCAACCTTGGGCGTGGTCAGGAGCTCAACGCACTTCTTCACCCTCATCTCCACTTACCTGAGACCATGGTGCATATACCAAGAGTACAGCCGGGCGACTATGTGGTCTGGCACTGCGACGGCATACATGCCGTTGACAAGATCCACACCGGCAAGAGCGATTCGAGCGTACTCTATATTCCTGCTTGTCCGCTCACGGAGCGCAACGCCGAATACCTGGTTCGCCAAAGAGACTGCTTCTTGAGAGGTAAGCCACGGCGCGCGAGATAAACAACAAAACCTATGCTAACAACAGCCATGCANGGTACCCCTTCACCAGACTTCCCTGGAGGCGTTGGCGAAAGCCAGCACATCGGGCGCGCGGTGCAAGAAGATATTTCGGCGGTGTCGGGGGTCAACGGTCTACGTGCCATGGGCTTAGAGAGATTCGACGAGGACGCCGGCCGCACCCCAGGAGAGAAGAAGGTCATGGCAAGTGCGAATCGCACTCTTGGTTTCAGCTGAGGAAGGATGCATGTGTTGCGCGTCTTGCATGATTAGCGTAGATGGCAGCAGCAATTTTACTTTGTGATGCCCGACGTGTGTGATTTGGAAGCGTCGTGCAGTGTCAACGATTGCGGTGCTTCAGTTTCAATGTTGCAGTCACATCCTTGTTCGAGTAATCAGGCGACTGGAACTTGGGGGCCAAAATGGCTTGCTCTGCCTCTTTTACGGTTTTTAGAAAGGTCGCCGATCCGATCCGCCAAGATGTGCCGACCCCCTCTTCGGCATCACTTGCCGGGCTCCGCTCTCTTGCTGCTCTGCTTCCTTGCAAGTCGCAACACGACTCGAACAGTCTCTAAAACCTACTCCGAGTACCTGACTACAGTCGCACTATTCTCATGGCTGTCGCGCGGGCTGTCACTGGTATACGTACCGCATAGCGAAAGGGAGATGCAATTTATAGATGCGGAAAGAGTAAGCAATTCAATCCGCACTGCCCCCAGAGAGTTGTACATTACATATACGTACGACATAACAACATGATCCCTTATACAGTCACAACTCTAAGCCATGCTATCATCTTGTATCCTAGCTATGACGGACGAGAGCGGGAGTATTTCCGGTTGCGCCGCCATGATCCTTCGCTCCGCCTTCCATTTATGCAGAATAGCACGGCCCCCTGATGCGCATGTGCATATCGCAACCTGAGGAAGGCATGAGCAAAGTCCCGAGATCCTGAAGTGTCCCTATGATCTTTGCTTAGCAAGATACGTGGTATTCTGCGTGCGCATAGCTATTGGTCAACCCAACTATCCTTCCCGTCCGCCCTTGCCAACTCTGTGGGGGCTTCTTTTGTGTAGACCGGTCAGCGGATCGACAGTACCCTGCTTTGGCGGACTATTTGCAGCCCCACGGACCCGTCCTGGCAGTAGAAGTAGTGCCTGCAACCAAATCCCCGATGTGGACGGCGTTCTGCTTTGCGGAAAAGCAGCCATTGTTGGCTAGAGGAATGCAGGGAATGGGTTGGTTCGGTTTGATTGGTCGTCACTGCCCCCATCATCTCCTCTTAACAAGCACTTTCTATATATGCTCCTGCCAGCCATATCAACACAGCCTCTTCATCTTGCCTTTTCGTTTATATACTCATAGATAACTTGATGTCCTGCTGGGATATTGTTCATTCTACAGCTGTCTCTGTTGGCTTCCAGCTCGACGCTTCTGACCTTCGATATCTACCACCACGCTAGCCAGCAATAATTAAACACAACAACAGCACACTCCGATATCCAACACTCGATCACGAATCACATTTCTTTCTCAGGTTGACTCACACCAGGAGACCGGCTTGCACAATGGATGCAACCACACAACCTAACTTAATCGACATTCAAGTCGAAGACACATGCTACCCAGCACTTGTCGTGGATGAACTCTCCAAAGCTCCCCTCNNGATGCAAGGCTCGGCATACTCTTCTCCTCGGCCATCATCTTCATGGCTTTCGTCAGAGAGCATGAGCGACAGTTGTAGTGGCACATGGTCTTCCCCTACTCCGAGTCTTGCTTACTCTCCCTCACCGAAGCCGGCGGACTATCGCAACCACTATCTTGGATGGACACAAGCCAACTCGGCACAAAGCCTACAACATTTTACCTCACTGAACCAAGTTCAATGTCAGCCTGGAGTTCCTGCCTTCCAACAGCAAGAGCTTAGTTGCCAGCCTTACTACCATGAGCAGTACTTCCAGCCTCAAACACTTGGGGAACAAGTCCTAGACACCTTTGGTGCAGGAGGCTGGACAGTACCAGAATACTCAGAAGACCCTTGTGGGCAGATCATCGAGTCATCACCAGCACCTTCGTCCTCTGTCACTGCTACTATCGTCTCGTCCGGTGGTTCACCTGGTCTTCATGACCATCCCGTCATCAAACAAGAGGAGCCTACAGAGTATCACCATATCTGTACCAACGTATCACCAAGAAAACAACAAGCAAACAGGTTGAAGACAGCTTATCCTTGCCCTTTCCTCCCCTACGGCTGTCCTGCATCCTTCTCTTCCAAGAACGAGTGGAAGCGCCATCTCAACACTCAGCACCTGTCCCTGAGCACTTATCGCTGCGACCTCTGTATCCCTAAGCCCTGCTCATCCTCCTCCCCACAACCGTCCAACGATTTCAACCGCAAAGACTTGTTCATCCAACATCTACGCCGTATGCACTGCGAAAACTCCTCCACTTCTACTCCGACGTTCTCCAGCATCAAGACAGCAAGATACAACTGTCTCAAAATTAAAAACACTCCTGCCTCGCTGGCCGAACAAGCCGACCGCTGTTATATCCCACCTCCTTGTCCTCCTGCAGCCACGCAATGCATATTCTGCACTGCTGCCTTCGATGGTCCGCAAGCTTGGCTTCAGCGTACCGAACACATCTCTCGTCATTTCGAGAGACTTCGTCGTGATGGGCAGGATGTGCCCAAGGTCGCGAAATGGAGAAGAGATGTTGAGTTGGAGAGGTGGTGTTTGGAGATTGGTGTGCTTGTGCTTCATCGCGGCAGAGATGGTGTTGGAAGGGTTCGTGTCAAGAGCGGTAGGAAGCTATGAGCGGTGTAGTCTTTCTCCTTTCTCTTTTAGAGTTCTGTGATGGCTATGTATACGTATGGATGGTCGGTACTTGTTTGTTTTGGCGAGGGTTCTAGACGGCTTTTATGAAGATTATGAATTGATACCCGCTTTTCATTCTTATCGCAGTCCTTGAATATACTGTCCGCGACGCCCGAAGATACATTCGAGAAGCACTTAAAACCTGCCTGATGGTCTCTATAGTTGACAGTTTGCCTTTCTCATTCTGTGGCTGACACCGATCTACTGTCAGAAGCGCGTATTGATGGAAGATTGTCAACCGTAAGATCAAAGTTAGGCTCACTTATACTTGTGCAAAGCAGAGAGAGTAAGCTCCTTGTTGCTGAAGCTGGCCCTTTGGGCCTCGAGCCGACACCCACTCACACACCTTATAAATCAGCACCACCGTCTCCCTCACACCTACCAGCCATCGCTTTACTAACAAGCGGTGGATCAGCCCAGCGGCCTCATGCCAATAACTTTGTTATCGACCTCCACTAGAAGGTCACTATTTCGATTCTGGTAGTTGGACCAAAACTTTCGAGAGATACAGATTCTCCTAAATATTTCTCGACAAACCGGAATGGAACTAGTGGTATCTGGTGGCTGGGTTTCTCTACGACTGAGCCTTAGTATCGGAGATTTGGTTTGCTTGTTTCGTAAGGGATATGGGAGGTTGTTGTTTGGAGGTGATTTGTGTTGTGGTTTTTGTTCTTCAAACTTGAGCTTGGATTTATCTGTATTAATAATGCTCAGACGGTGTATAGGAGGTATCAAAGGATGACATCGATGTTGGAACTGTAAAAAGCATGAATCCGTTCTTCATGATCGTCTCTACTGTAGGATGTACTCCGTTGCTGGATCTTAGCCTTTAGCAGGACGGCTGACTAAGTGGCGAGGATACTATTAAGATGTCAACAGTTCTATGGCTATGTTGTATGACCCTGATCCAACCGATGTACAATTTACCGTAGCTGAATTGGAAAGGTTGTTTGTAACAAGAGTCAAGAACAAACCAACTCAAGGTTGGCGCTAAGCTTGTTCAAAAATGCAATGACTATTTGACGAGCTTATGCACAACGAGGTAGGCAATACGATCAACAACATAGGAAGAAACCGATAAGGAGAAGCAGCGATACCAATGCAAGTCATCGTGACCGTGCGGTATCCTGAAAAATCTCCTTTAGTAAAAAGAACAAGGAGGTGTAGTCAACAACACATACCGAAGTCGGGTCCACCGACATCTTGAGCCGAAAAGCTTGCTTCATGCACGGTCTAACATGCAGATCTGACCACACAGAAATTGCAGCGTAAGGGCCAAACCAGTGGTCCATGCAGGGTCAGCTAGGTTGTTGGTCCGTCCCTTGTGCGGAAGCTTACCAGCATCGAGTTTTGTGTTGGTTTGCAGAGGCGAGCTGAAGAAATGCTGGGAGGCGGAAGGCTTACGGGACGGACCGCAGATCCCCCATGGCTCGACGACGACAGCAGGACAGACGATTGAACGACAATGTAAGAAGAAGTTGAAGATGAGAGGGGCTGATGTATTACTTGATCGGAAGAACGACTTGAAAATTATGACACCAAACTCTTCTATAAACGACTGGGTATTGAACTGAAGAAGGAAAAGAAAAAAGAAAAAAAAAGAAAAAAGAAGGAAACAACGCCGCTCGAATAATTTGAGAATCAACCCCCATCTAAATGTGAGCTCCGCGCTAGAATCGAAGAAGAACAAAACCTAAGAGGATAAGAAAAGAAAGACTAGACTGGCTTGCACAGAGCAGACAATTGACTAACTGCTCAGCACTCCAGAGGGACCTTTTCCACAATGGTCACAGATGATGACTTGAGGAAGTAAGGTGCGAGCATCTCGTTGGACGCCCAGCCATTCTTGAGCGTAGATAGTGCTTCTTCTCTGGCAGTGTCAACACCTTTGAGAGTGCTGCTGCGGAATCCGCCAGCCCTGTACAGAGCCTTGTAGAGGGCAGTGCCAAAGAGACGTCCAGGCACACCAGAGGCAAGCTCGGAGACAATACCCAAAATGAACAACCATAGAGCAGAGATAGGCTTCTTGAAGATCAGATGATAGCCGTCGTCACCCCAAGTCTCACCGAAAGTGTCGGTCTCGCTGTCGTAGACAGGAGGCAACGGCTCAGCGGCATGTACAGCAGTGCGAACAACTACCACCCAAAAGAGTGCAATCTTGCAAAGGTCGATCGCGGCCACTGGCGCAAAACGGTCGAAGGCCCACATGCCGAGCACTGAGTAGGCAGCATTGAACACAGCAGTACCAAAGCCAAGTTTCAAATCACCAAAAGAGAATGCTTGCATGCCCAGAGCGATATTTGTCAATGCCAGACCTGAAAGTCCGAAGGTGATTCTGATGATGTAGAGCCAAAGAAGCTGTTCGCAGAACAGACAAACCATGTGCCCATATCTGTTCAGCTTGTTGGTATGCCAGAGCTCAAACACCACCAATTGGAAATCAAAAGATGACTTTCCAAGGTTGTTCTTGAGATGGAAGGTGTAGGGAAATGATTGGTTGACGGCGATCCACTTGGTCTCCAAATAGCAGAGGATGAAGAAGCAAATCAATATGGCGAAGAGAGCGTCGATTGCCAAGGAGTGAATCGTGATCCAGTCGAGTGCCGATCCGGAGAGAACAGCAGCTAGAGTGGGAGAGGTGTAGTAGACTACTGCAGAGCCCACTGCGGTGCCCAGGAGAGAAGTGAGAAGGATAGGCATTGCTGGCGAAGGAACGAATGTGCTCAAACTCAAAAGGGATGATCTCTGAACAATCTCTTGAGCACCAGCCTTCGGATCACCTTGTTATATACTAGACACAGTGCCGCCTGCCCTCGGAAACACTCCTGGGCGAAGAGAAAAGAATTTGACCATGCCGAGTAGTGTCCATGTCAATGCAGCATCGAGGCGCAAGGAAGCCGGACGATACGGCAACCTAGATCTTCTTCGCATAGGGCAGGTCTGCGAAGTGGCGCAGGGATGATGGTATACCGAGATAGCCTTGAGAATGGTGTAGGAGTAGCACTGGGCCAAGGCGTGACATGCATGAGTAGCTCCTTTGCCTGCATGAGAGGCGTGAAGTTTCAAGGTGTAGTTACGGCCGCCGGCTTGCGATCGAAGTTTAGCGTCCCTCCTCGTACGTAGTCGCGATGGATCAAGCCAATAACAATTGGCCTTGACAACCACACTTTTCGAAATTCCGAGTAATTTCCAGCGTTCAGACCGCATGACCAACCCTGCAAAGGTTCGGCGGATAACCACAAGACGATAAGATAGAGAGATCAGCGCCAGAGATTGCTTGTCAAATTTGTCCGTTGTGCTGTGGTTGATTGGTGAAGGGCCCTGGTATAACGTCATGGTGCTTTGCAAAACCTTGGTCGCGTCGCGCTCGACTTCTCGAAGTCACCTACCAGAAATTATGCGCAACCGAGAGTCCCAATGACTCAAGATGAGAGTGGATACAAGCTTACCCAGCCATGGGTCTGAAAACAAGACCGGCCTTCGCTAGAGAATAAGGATAGTTCTGGGGCGGTCCTGTAGTCCCGGAGCTTTGTTTACCAGGAGCCTGCGAGTGGCCGGTTACAAGAAGGCTTGCGAACAACCGTATGCAGGGATGGGGAACCGTGCGCCACGCGCCATCTGCGTAGTGATAATCCTTCTGATTGTTGCCTGATTACTCCCCAGGCAGCCAGTATAACTAGCGAAAGAAAAGTATGTCGTCCGTGAGAGCAAGCGACACGAAAAACAGACTTGTGACAGACGACAGCAAGCGAGACTTCCTTAAACACTCAGAACAACCCATTGTCACAGAGTGATTCACAATATTTGCGACGGGTTCGTAAGGTGTCAACGTTTGCCTCAAGCGTCTAGGGCCGAAAGCCACATTCATCGTCGCGAGCGTCTCTTTGGGAGGTCGGCTTGAAGAAGGAACCGTCTCGGAACGAACGTGTTCTGGGTCTTCCTCGTGGGACATCAAGGAGCCGGCATGGTGCGTGGCCGTTGACAACGAAATGAGAGTGCCGACTCCTGGATGCATCAACAGTTCACCACAACTCTCATTTGACAGTCAATGAGATCTAACAGGATGCCGAGCTCACGAGCTGCATCTGCCGCAGGAACAACCAACAATGACTCCAGCGGCGTTCTTCATGGTGGTTTGAGTTGCGATCGTAGATCAGCACTGATATGCCTTGATTGATAATATGAGAAGACGTTGTCGATACGGACTAATAGTCTGGGCGCGCACGGAGCAGCCGGATCGGGTCTTGCCGCCTGTGGAAATCCCGTCGCATCTGGAAGGTGCTTGGCGCCCGACTTCGTCCCTCTTTTCCACCTGCTTACTCAGGCGCCAGGTCTGCTCTTCGAGATCCAAGACATGTTCATCACCGTTTCGTCCGAGTTTTCTAGGCCATCCTTGATGATCCTGCCCACGCAATGACTGTACTCGGTACTTTCAACGCTGCTCTCGTGGCTAACATGCTTGATCGATTCGATGTCAGCCTGCAAGATTACACGAGAAATGTCTCTGCTTCGTCAAGCCGTCTCCAAGCCTGAGGCCTGCGGTCGAGGTGACTATCGTTTGAGAACATAGCCATACGTATTCTGCGAGACATTGATAAAGCAAGACCCACAAGCGAGCACCTCTTTCATGGAGCTGCCGCGCCCGTTGCTGTAATCGACAAGTCTGACAAGGCTTTCTTGCCGCCATGAGTCCACTTACTTTCGATGAGAGAATTTTAATTCTTCGCATCGAGTTCTGCGTCTGCGAATTGGCGTAGCCGTTTCGCCTTGCCCTGAGCATTATATCAGAGAAGTCGCAAAAGACGGCACCCGCTCAATACAACCGTTGGACTGTTTAGGAAGCCGAGCAAATCAGCACCACACCGACCCTGCGAGACACCCGTCACTTGTCAACAGGCGTTCTGACCGAGACAAAGCTGACCCCAAGAGTCGTTATATTGCTGAAGAGCTGAGTGCTGTGTATGCTAAAAGAGGCATGGCAGCGAAAATCCACGTTGTGCCTACGCAGTTTATCTCGTGGCTACACACTTACGACTGAGACAGCTCCAGGTTTCGATACACCTTAAAAGTCAAGGCTTCCAAGTATAATAAACTCCCTGCCTGCATCTCTCGTGCAGTAGCTTCCCTTAGGTTTCCAACACGCGACGCGACTTTTTGACACTACTCGGGTGAACCACACCACTACCCAGCCTCCTTCTGCAGTGCACAGACGCGCGGCATCACTGGATTCAGGACCTTACGGCCGTTCATCTGGTGGATCTGGTGCTTCCTGGCTTCACAATGGACCGAGGTGGCCTCTCGGATCGAGCCCAAGGCTACATTCTGGGCAATGACCTCCTGATGGGATTCGCATTCGCGGTTGTTGCGACTCGCTTCTACTGTCGGATACGAATGGGATCCAAGCGAGGTCTGTGGTGGGATGACTTGTTCATACTACTCGCATTTGTATGTGGACCATGTTCAATGCGTGAGACATCTTCACAGTTAGCTGACTGTGTTGAATCTAGATTCTGGCAGTGGGGTTTGGCGCGATCGTCAATGTAGCAATGGTATGAATACCGCTAGTGTCGATTGGTTTTCTAAGCAAGGCCGCTAACACTGATATCAGGGACACTATGGATGGGATCGACATATCTGGGACATTCCTGCAGACGTGCTATCGACGTCCGGCAAAGCATATACAGCCGCAAAGGTGTTGTTCATTGTGAGCAGCACATGTGTACGCACAGCTCTGTTGCTGTTCTATCTATGGCTCATCAAGGATCTGGCCGAGATGAGCCTTAGACGAGTCATCTATGTGGTGATGGCTCTGAATGCTACTCTTTGCCTCGTCAGCATCTTGATATCAATCTTCCGATGNCTCGTAAGTTCGAACTGACACCTCTTTGGAGCCATAACTCTGACAGTGTCTAGACCTATAAGCGCATCTTGGAACATCCTCCCCAACAAGGCAAAATGTGTGAATGAGGGAGTTTTCATCACCACTGTCGGAGCACTACTAACGGGAATGGATTTTGTCGTCAACGTCCTGCCCCTTCCCATAGTTGCTCGCTTGAACGTTGCATTCCAGCAAAGGCTCGCAGCAACAGTGCTCCTTTCACTAGGCACCATTGCGACAGCCGCTGGCATCGTCAGGGAGGTATACGTCTACCGTGCCTTTATCGGTACAAAGGACTCGACTTGGGGAGCACTGCCTCTGTGGATATGTGCAGATGTCGAGATCTATGTTGGTCTGGTAAGTCTCATATGCAACATCTGCATGCTGGTAGCACAACTGACGTATACATGCAGNCTATGTGCTTGCGTGCCCTCACTCCGCCCTCTTTGGACAAAAATGACCGCCTGGTATTCNGATGAAAAAGCTCGTCTCCTACCATCAAATAACTCGTCGCATCAATCGGGTCGCGATTGTATGCCTCCATCAATGTCATGGGATGAATTCGACAAGGACGTTATCTTCGATGGAACTTCGTCTTTTCATTCTGCATCGAGAATGTTCAATGGAAAGAAGAAGAGCCACACCACAAGCGTTGCCACACTCATCAGCAAGCCGCCATCTCAGGCCGACTCCTGC
The DNA here is from genome assembly GCA_903819665.1 of Aureobasidium mustum. Classification (NCBI taxonomy): domain Eukaryota; kingdom Fungi; phylum Ascomycota; class Dothideomycetes; order Dothideales; family Saccotheciaceae; genus Aureobasidium; species Aureobasidium musti. Next base: position 1,761,852 of record CAIJEO010000013.1, read on the forward strand.
TTGACAAGCAACAATTCCGACTGGGAGCACGTCGCATTGAGAGACTTGGAATGCGGGCGTCCCAAGGAAGTTCACGTACGAACCTCTGTGAGGTTACAGCTGCAATCATTCTGATGCATGTTCATCACTTGATTTGCATTGTTTAGCGAATTTCTTCTCTGTGCATACCTTTTCTTTCTTTCTTTCGTTCTTGCATTTTCTACTTCAAAGCTGCCTGATACCCCCTTTTGCCACCATTACAGCATTTTTTTGCCATTCCAGCTTGCTTTCTCTTAAAGCCTGAAATGTAGATAATAGACATCTCTGAGCCCCTTTCCCGACCATCTCTGCACTTCAGTCGTATTCGTCATGTCATGCGTACAGTAACATCTCTCAGTAGCTCAGTGGCTTACGCCTGCATAAACGTCGTGACGAATCTGGACGCTCTCTTTTCGGAGAGGTCTATACTCGTGAGTTTGAAACGCAACAATAGATGGTACGATGGGACGTTTTCTTCGCACAACGGTTTACTGGTCTCGAAGAGCTTAATCTATATCGAGGGAACATGACTACTTTCTCTTCTTCTAATCACCATGACATACGCAATACATTGACTGATGTGAAGTAGAAGTACCTTGGCATTGAAACCTGGGCATGAGAACTGCGTATTGGGCTTGTTCTTGCACTTTCACAGCTACTAACTAGAACACTGCTCGAGAGAGATACCTTATTTCAACACGACTGTGGTTATTTCCGCACGCGCACACAGAGTTTCTCATCGTCACCGCTGCATCTCTAAAAACTTATCTTGCTGCCCGTTTGGGCGCAACCTGGCCTTCTTACCCCATGGCCAGCTATGCCCCCACCTAGGTACTGAGTCTTTCTGGCCTCAAGCCTCACAAGCATATTCATGTTTGAGTGTGGAGGTCTAGACCAAAAGACTGCCTTTTGAACAGTGGCCTTGACCAATCATTTATCTGATTCTTGGGCTCGTGGCTTCAAAGGGTCTTTGTTGCAGTCTTTCTGTCCGTCCGGCGTTATTTGATCTTGATGACTTTGGCGGGTTGTGTATGCAGGGTACCAAAGCGACATTTGAGAGCGTCTTTGCATACGTTGAACAAACTCATATGCTTGACTCGACCTTGGCAGATTTGCATAGTAAGACGAAGAGATCGTGCATTGCAACATCGATAGCTGTAGTCCGATATATAGAGGCTAGCATGACTCCGCTTTCCACAAGCTGAACACTCATGCCTATACACACCTATGCATCTACAAAAATGCTGCAACAACCATCTCAACACATCTACTTGTAAGCAGGAACCAAGCTGTACGACGAGGTAAGCTTAGCGTTAGACCCAGTAAACGGCTCCGTGCCAGCACCAACAGAAACCAAATACTGGCTATCCTTGAATCCCTGACTCTTGATCAGATAAGCAAAGAAATCCATCAAATCGCCACTGAAGTTGCTGACGTTTGCTCCATTGGGCGTGAAGCTGTAAACCTCATTCACGCCGTTGCTGCCATACCAAAGCTTCCAAGAGTGGCCTGCGATGGTCACGGTAGCGATGGGAGCACCCTTGGCAGAGATGGGGCCAGCACCGCCGAGAGCAGCCAACCATACCATGATTTCGAATTCGTTCTTGCCGCCGGCGGAAGAGGAGGTGAAGATGTCGTAGGCGACGTCGGCGACGATGTTGGAGCCGGTTTGCGTCCAGGACCATTTTGTAGCCAGAGACTTGATTTTGGAGATTTGGACGGCGTTGGTCTTTGTGACGACGTTGGCGTAGGACTTTACTTGGCTGGAGCCGCCGGACCATGACCANNGCTGGTTCCCAAAACATGTTAGATATGCTCTTTGGTGTATCGTTTTTGTGGTTCTGGCAAGCACTTACGTGGTCCACCAGTTCAAGGTGTTACCGCTCAGGCTGGTGATATCGGAGCATTGGGAACCGGTGAAGCCGGAGATGCCCCAGAGGTCCTGGTACAGAGTGTAGGCACCGGTGACCTTGCTGTCCCACTGACCGCACTGTTGAGCGCGCTTCTCAATAGTGGCAGTAGGGGCGGCCGAAGCAACACCAGCATGACGGCAGCAGCAGTAAGGAACTTCATGTCGTCGAAGATCAAAAGGTATGAGCGTGGACAAATTGGAGTTGAAAAACGAGTATGGTATGCAAAGACAGCACCAGTCTGACTTTGAGTTGGAAGAAAAGAAGAGAGATTGAAGTTGCAAGAGACGACTGTTTCAACGATACTTGGACCTTGCTTATATACGAACAAGCTCACCTCGCTCATGTACGGACGTGACGGAAGAGGTGACCCATGCTAGGTGCAAAAACGTGCTTTGCAGCCGACGAGTCTACAGACCATCGCGTTTCAAGACCAACTCTAGAGCCGTACAATAGCAGAAAGCCCTACTTGCAGCCCTGCCTCGTACATGTAGCTTGTGTAGGATAAATTAATAACAAGGAGGATAAAAGGTGGTTTCGTCAAAGAAGCTTTTGACCCGTGGCTTGTTTCATCTGCAGGGAACTAAACAAGGGTTCCCCGCGATTTCCATGCAGCGAATGAGATGGTTCACGGCGTGGACAAGCGATGAATTGCAAGCGAGGCGACAGGCACTTGATGTTGCGATTGATGGAAGTTTGTGATGGAAGAATGGTCATCTGGAAGAAATGCAGAAAGAGGGGGTTGCTGGGGCTCAGTGGTGGTCAGGAGTGCGAATGCTCGGGATCCGGGTAAAAGTGATTTGTTAAACTTTCTGAACAATTGATCAACGCTTCGCGCTTGGATGCTGTTAATCGACTACAATCGTGCTCATACTTTACGTGATTGCTTAGACGGAGCGCTGCTGTACATTCAAGGACTCTGTCCTTACTGCAGCGCCGACCAGGAGAATTGACCGGAAAATTTCTCCGTTGACTTCGATATGACTTGTGGACTCAGGTCTCGTGCTGCAGATCGCTCGCGTCCGCCAAAGTAGATTTTTCGTTTCCACGCGACTACGCAGTAGACGGACTTACACGAGTGCTAGTAGCTATGCACTCCGACCATAGTGACTATATTGCAATTATCCGTCCATATACTGCCCTGACAGGTGACCGGGCGACAAATCTCGCTCTTTCTTCGATAACATGTGAGCAGGTCCGAGTGGCGACCTGGCTGGCTTCGTCGTGGCCAGGACAATTGACCGACTAACTTCTATGTATGCGAGACACATTCACTGTAGGAAGATCACGGCAACTCGAAGCGATGCCTATAGCTGAGCCATTTGACTTCTGCAGCTCTGAAAGACCGCTCTTGTGGAGCTCAAGAATATACTCAAGATTTCGCTTTCGATAGAATATGCATGTATGTCTCTTCCTTCGCCCAAGCTCTTTCTTGTATACCTTTCGCGGACACGAAGAGTGACACACGGTGTGGGACGGTGTCTGTTCGTGAATGGTCTCGGCCGGAACAGCGAAGGATGCCGCGGAAGCACTTCTGATCAGCGCATGCAATAGTAAGGAGTTTCGCTCGCCACGTCGTTGTCGCTTGCAAGTGACAAATGGAGCTGTGATGTGAGAACAATGTCTGCACATCGTTCTGTCAGACAGACTGGTCTATCGATTGGTCAGCTGCCACAATTGGCTGGTGGGCGGCAGCGAAAGAGAAGTCGTCTCAGTCGCTACGGCCGTTGGTTGCTCGGCGCATCCTTCCCACACAGCTGGAGATGATCGAGCTCAACAGCTTCACGGTTGTACACGTTGACAGCGCTGTCTCAGCAGACAAGTGCCGGTGTCTTTCTTGCGTTTGGTGCCGTCCGCGAACGGGATGGCCGAGTACTTTGTCGCGAGCAGAAGCAAGAGCGTCCGGAATGCTTGGCACAGCCTTTGGACCTCAGCTCCTGCCGCTTGCGGGCCTTGTTCGTCTTGTTCGCCATGTTCTCATCCCATCTCAAGCTCTTCGAGGGCTTTGATTGACCACTGATATCCTCAGGATTCTGGAACTATTTTCATGGTGCGACATCTTTGTTGGACTTATGTCGATCACATAGTTCGGAGCCTCCGATGAACTTTCCAAGAAGCCCAACGTGGGACGATGCAGTATGATTTTTCCTTAGACTGTCTATGAGATGCCCCAGGCCGCAGGTTCAATTCGTCCTTCTTTCCAAATTGTCATTCACCATTCCGAAGTCTCGCTTCTATTCTTCTGCGTCTCCCATCTCTTCATCCTCATAGCCGAGAAGCTCCTCCCTCGTCTCGGATTTCCTGCCGGCCCTGAGATCGACCTTCAAAATAGCGTTCTCATACTTCAAAGCGACTCGCGAACCTCGATCGGCGTGCGCAGCAACCACTGCACGTGTCGTTCTGGCCAGACGACGCTGTCCTTGGGAACTGATGTATGCTTGGACTTGCTCAAGCGTTGGTGGTAGCCATCTTGAGCCATCTGACATGTCGATCATGCTTCTGTGTCTGCGGACTTTGATCATTTTGTATGGAGATTTGGATGTTGTGATGGTGGCGGTGGTTGTCGACAAGGTAGGTGGAAGCGAGGAGAGACTGCTTGGTGGTGTGGACAGTGACGAAGAAGATTGTATCTCGGAGAAATCGGTCAAAGTGGATATGGCGCTTGAAGAGGCCGCAATGGATGGAGCGGGATGACTGCAGACGCTGGAGTCATGGCCGTTTTCAGTGAGTTCGGTCAAGGTCGATATTGACGAAGAGGCTGGCGTGCGGTTACCAAAGGGAAATGCCGTGTTCTTGTTGAACTCGACTAATGTCTCTGACGAGGCTGGAGATGGTACACCATTGTCCTTCGGGGACTTCAGGAGGGTCAATCTTGTGCTTGCTGCTGACGAGCTGGATAGTGTGGCGGAAGAACATGTTGAAGCAGGTGTGAGAAGTCCAGATTCAGAGGTTCGGCCCAGAAGTTCTTGTGAGATCTCGGATATCTCTGTCAACTCCGTCAAGGTTGAGGTGGTAGAGCCCGCGATCGAAGCTGCAGATGATGCACACATTGCCTTGCGCGCATTTGAACTGGATGACTGGTCGGAGACAAGACTCGGTACATATCTCTCGAGATCTTCGATGTACANTCTCTGGTCGTTGTCAGTTTGAATTCACTCTCAGACTCAATACGGCTGCTCATCAAAACAGGAAATGCACTTACGCCAGAAGACTCCACAAGTTGGACAGTGGGGCATGCCACAAGGACGCTTCTTCTTGCCTGCGCCAATTCTCCTGAAGACCATCACAGCACGACCATCATGGCGATCATGCCTCTTCCTCGCTCTCATCGTACAGCCAGAGTCTGAATCCCCCTCTGCGTCTCGCTGACGCTGTGGGATTGACTCGAGAAGTTTGCGGACATTCATCTTGCAGTTGAGATTTGCATTGCTTGGAAGCCGAGGTGCAAGCTTGGAGGGATAGCTTGGACAAGTCCTTGAGGTCGTCGCATGCGACTGAACGTGGTAAGTGAAGCCGTGGTGATGGTTGCGGCATGACGACGCTAAGAAATTTCCGCTTCCGGAAATGGTCGTTTTTGGAGAAGAAAGTGATCAAGATGGGTCTAGTGAAAACTGGATGCTGCGGTATTCTAGAAATCTTCCGTCACTAGATGGTTTGAGCTGGTGATTCGATGATGTTGCTGGCGCCGCATGGTCAACGTGCTCAGCGGTATATACTGGAGCTGGCCAGCCACACATCGACGCATCAGCACCAAACATCAAACACTACTAGAGAAGAACGTTTCAGGATCTCTTTGTCAAGATTCTTCTTTGTGTAGGCCCATGATGATCCTACGACAAAGGCTTAACAAGCTCACCAGATCGGATCTAATCAACCATCACCCGTGTTCGCTTTGGACAAGTCGCAAAGATCAACACCTCATGCTGATCTGAGTCTTCTATCTGCAACTCTTAACCACTCGCTCTTTTCCAGATGCAAACCATAATCATCTAGGGCTTACAAATGGTCGCAAGACTTCCTCTGTCCACTGCCATAGCCTATCTGCGAGGTCGACGTCTTGCGTCCACTTTGTTTGCTTGCCAGGCTCAGCAATCGGTGAATAGTAAGCGCCATTCTCGACAGCCTCGCGCGGCGCAGTGGCTGCCCACATCGAGTTCTTGCATCCGTCTTCAGGCTTCAATACTTTTGAGGTCGCATACACTAACAACCAATCTGCCCATCCCAATGATGAGACCAAATCAGTGCCCACGACTCCTGGATGAATGGCGATGGATGACACGGTCGGATACTTCTGAGCAAGCTCAGACGTGTACAAGACTTGAGCAAGCTTGCTTTGCCCATAGCGCCTCCAGCGAGCTCCGAAGCCGTACTCCTGTTTGGTTTTGAGGTCGTCGAAGACAATTCCTTGGCCGGATGGAGCAAGCATAAGACCTTCTGACGTGGTGTTGATGATACGTGCATCTCCAAAGGAAGATGCAGTCGTGGTGAGTATCGGCAATAGGAGATTTGTAAGTAAAGCATGACCAAGGAAGTTTGTCGCCCACTGGATCTCGTAGCCATCTGGACTCAGACCGGGCGGAGAGGCCATGATGCCGGCGTTGCATATCAAGAGGTCTAAGCGACCATCGAGCTGGGGTATAAGTTGCTGCACAGCGCGTTGAACGTCAGATAGTGATGCGAGGTCCATCTGCACGAATGTGGCTTGCACATCTGGATGTCTGCGGTCAAGATCGGCTAGCACTTCATCTGCTCGTGCTTGATTGCGACCAGTGAAGAATATCTTGGCTGGGCCGAGGGCGGCCAGGTATTTTACCAACTCACGACCCAGACCACTGGTACCNNTGTTCATTTTTTCTCATTAGATATCCGAGCAGATCTAGAGTGCTTTGGTCTTGAACATACCGCCCGTGATGAGGATAGTCTTGCCAGCTTGTGAAGGTAGCCGGGAGAGATCCAGATCTTTCATCGTGTTGATAGCGATTACGCACAACAAAAAAGAGAGACTGCCTGCAATGTCAATATCAAATATATATAGTAGATAGTCCAGAGACGACCGAAGTAGCTTCGTGGGGGTTTTCATCATTTATATATTTCCGAATGCGGCAAAGCATACTCCACAATGCAGGGTGCTCTCCACTTTCTTGAGTGCTCGGGGAGTTTGTCCGCCCGCTCCCCGCGTGGTGTGATAATCTCGACTGCATGTTCTACTGCACAAAAATAACGAATAATCTATTATCACTTTCGAATGTGCCTCTTCTCGTAATAACAGAATCAACCACGACATGCCACATGCACGGGTTCCCCACACATACAAATATATAAGGCCATGGCCAGTCATATACATCTCCGCCATTTCGCTCTCAAGAAGAAAGGCGCAGCATGTCTTACGTTTAAGCTAGAGATTTCATGTATTTCGAGCATCAAGAATAGACCCCTCGTAGCATTGATGATGGGCGACTATATAGCGACTCCTTGGTCTCCTTCTACGGTCGCTTTAGGACTGGCANNAGTCAAGGTCGTATAAGCCAATTGAAGCACATCTGACCTTTCATAGGTTGCCATTGCTTACATCACATACCGCATCGTTTCCCATCTTCAGCATCCTCTTTACAGATTTCCCGGACCATTCCTTGCATCTTTCAGCAGCATCCCACATTGTCTGAGCTTTCTTGGAGGCAGACAACCATACGATCGTCTCGCGCTCCACGAAAAGTATGGACCGATAGTTCGGACCTCACCAAATGAGCTCTCGTTCAGCAGTTCCCAATCATGGAAGNNGGACATTTACGGCTCAAGACCAGGACACCAACTTTTCCGCAAAAGTCCTTTCTATGAAGGTGCGAGCTTTGATGGAAAAACACTGTCGATCATCAGCGAAACGGATCCAGCGAGCCATAAGAAGATGCGAGCACAACTTAGCAATGCGTTTTCAGACAGGAGTCTTCGTGATCAAGAAAGTCTTATTACCGAACCTATTGACTTGTTTATTGACCAGATTGGCGCAAAGGGGGATTGTCCACAAGGCATTGATATTGTTATGTGGTTTAACCTGATGACTTTTGATATCATTGGCAGTCTAGCGTTTGGCGAGTCCTTTGGAGGTTTGGAGTCCGCAGAGTTCCATGAGTGGATCCAACTGGCTGTTGGGTCTATGAAACAAGGAGCATTGGGAGACTCTCTGGGTCGTTATCCTACTGTCGCAGCTCTTGTGAAGAAGCTCTTTCCTGGCATGATTGACAAGATCCTTCAGGATACTCACAAGCATGAAGCACACACGAAGGATCTTGTGAGAAGGTAATAAACCCCTTCAATTGAACCGTTATCGTTGGAAAATACTAACAATGTCNNTAGACGCTTGACGAAAGACTCACATCGACCAGACTTCTTGACGCGGATTATTGAAGAACGTGAAGCACACGGTATCTCTGAGTCGCAGATCGCCGCTCATTCCTCCGACTTCATGTAAGCAGACCTTCAGACTCGAGCAAAGCTTCGTTGACATGTCACAGANATCGCCGGCAGCGAAACAACCGCAACCACACTGTCTTGTGCCACATACTATCTTCTGCGTGATCCTGAGCTGTACGAAAAGCTGCGCAAAGAGATTCGCAGCGCTTTTCCNAGCTACGAAGAGATCAACTCTGCTTCAGCTTCGAAACTCAAGCTTGTCAATGCGATCTGTCTCGAAGCTATGCGCATGTATCCACCACTTCCGTTTGCTTTGCCTCGAGTAGTCCCCCAAGGAGGAGATACTGTAGACGGACATATGCTCCCTGAAGGTGTAAGTCGAGCATCAAATTCTGATTCTAGCATTCTTGACGCTGATGACATCTGCAAAACTACANNGATCACTGTATCGACAAATCCATTCGCTGCTTCCATGTCCTCGGCCAACTTCAGAGACCCCTTTAGATTTGTACCTGAGCGCTGGTTAGGCAATAACGAGCAAGATGATCTTGAAGCAACCCAGCCTTTCTCGTATGGCCCGCGTGTTTGCATGGGACGGAAGTGAGCCAACCAACAAGCCAACTTTATGGGAGATACCGCTAACATATTGACNAGCCTGGCATGGGCAGAGCTAAACCTTACAATGTGCAAATTGCATTACAAGTACGATCTAGAACTTGTCAATACTCATCTGGATTGGCACGGAGACTCGAAGATGCATATTGTGTGGCATAAACCGGCGATAATGGTTCGTGTCAGAGCCCGATTAGACTAGACTTTCCTTTCAACAAAGTCGCAATCGGTCAAAAACCTCTCATGAGCTACGAGAAGTCAAGGATACCTAGACGAGCGAATAATGCAACAGACTTGATCAAGTTGATCCATCTACTTTTGAATATAAGCACGTCCTAGGCACTCAGAAGCAGACTCGACCACAAGCGCCAACGAAGAAATTGGGCTCATGCCAACACCCAACCATCAATGCCCAAGTCAACCTAGTCACACAGTCTACAGATTTGAAGGTTGAAGGATTCTACAACGTCAAAGAGAGCAAAGAAAGTCACGAGGTCGATGAACTCGACTTCATTTGCTGTAGACTCCCGGTGATCACGGAGTGCAGTAAAACTTCTGCTTACAGGCACAAGTGACAAAAGGGGGAGCGGAGTTGCAAAAGAGCATGGCGATAGATTAGCTACTCAAGAGAGGATATGAGTGAGACTGGAATATCCAGGGGATGGTTAGTATTCACCTTGAACGTGGACAGTATAAAGTGAAGGACAATTGACATGATTGTAATTCAAGCCGTCAGAGACCTAGTGCTTGTTATGTATGGAAGCACCTCAACAGAACAAGTGCAACCCCTGAACGCCATCCCAAATGCTCCTCGTGATGCGTGAAACCATGCTGTGATCGAACTTGGAAACAAAAGAAAGCAACAAATCCGTGCCGAAGAGAAGTTGTCGCCGTTAACACCCTTACCAGTTGCTTTAGCAGTACTCGGTGTTCTCCATGCAACCCAATTGCAGAAGAGCACCAAGGACTTTCAGTCTCCAGCAGCTCAGACAGAAGGGTTGGTGGGAGCACTCAAAGAGGCCCAGAGCACCTTCCAGAAGACGGGAGCAGGAGGAGAAGAAGAGCCAGGAGTAGGAGGGCCAGGGATGATAGGCTCAGGCTTGGGACCCAGAGCGTCGTCGACAGTCTCAGAAGTGGGTGGTTCAGGGACAGGTTCAGGCTTGGGAACAGGTGTAGACAGGAAGCCGTGAGTAGAGTTGTGCTTGACGGGAACCTTGTTGTTCTTGGTGGGTTCGGTGTCGGAGACAGTGTCTGCGCCAGAGATAGCGTCCTTGCTGTTTCTGTTGCCTTTGCTACTGTTGCTTCTGTTGTTACTGCTGCTGTTGTGGGTGGCAGGCTTGTCGTGAAGATCAGCCTCGACGACGAAGATAGAAGTAGAGAACATGGNCTGAACAGAGGGTGAGCTTGTGTACAAGTGAGACCNGCACTGTCAGTGGTTACCTTGGACGAAGGGTTGGTTTGACTTTACGCGCGAGAGTCTTTGGCGGGAACTTGTGAAGGGCATGCGCAATTCTGGTTGTAGGAGCTTGTGATGGCTTTGGAAGACTCTTGGATAGAGGCGGAAGTACGAGGATAGAAAGTCTGCGCCTGAATGCCGCTGCGTGGCTTGAAGAGAAAAGTGAGTGCGTGTAAACACAGCAGACAAGTTTGTTGTGAGAGCGAAGGTCGTGGACTATCCCCTTTTGGGAAGGCACGCCACGAAGTCGACGCGAGGTCGCCTCGTCTCACCATCTCGACCCTGACACGTTGGACAAGTTCACTTCCTGCGATTCTACAAAGGTGCTTCGGCAGATCATTGCTCGTGAGAAAATCAGTATGGTGTTCGTCGTGTCATTCTATACAGATACTGGCAATACTCGAGCAGATGGAAGAAAGTCTCGATTCTACTCTATCTGGATACACTGATTTTTCAAAGAATTTTGCAGTCTGCTGACAAGATTTCCATATGTTGGAATTGGAAAGGATGAAGTGAGAATGTGAGTCTTAGTATACATCTAGAAAATGTCTTATATTATTTCGAACTATTCATAAGTCATTACGGTATGCCTACCAACAGATTGCTCAGCAGTATGGAGTAGACTCGGCTCTAGGGCGTTGAAGCTATGCTTGTGTCATCAAACCATACGAATGCCACCATTCTTCCTCGACCTACGCTCAGCAAGCCTTTGAGCAACCCTAAAGTCTTTTTTATACGAGTAGTAACGGACAATAGCAGGCTTGACTACCTTATGGGTACTAGGACTCAACATACCATGCTTGTCGGTTGACTTGATAAGTTTGCGAGCTTGTCTACCGAAGTCACCTTTCTTGTATCCTGCTGGTGAAGCAGGACCAGCTGCAACGTCTTCAGCAGCATCGTCCATCTCTTCGATTACTTGAGCCATCATCTGAGCAGTTTTGAGTGCTGTTTTTCTGTTTCTCTTAAACAGATTGTACTGCCTGCGACTCAGACCTTCAGGTGTAGGAGGAAAGATTTCTTCATCCTCGGTGATAGGCTCGTCTTTGAGAGAAGGAAAAGAAGGCAAGACGGGCGTAGATGGGATATCAGGTGTGAGCGAGACACTAGGTGATGATGGAACGCTAGGTGTAGGTGGGACATTAGGTGTAGAAGGAATATCGGACGTACCAGCGCCGATAGGGGAACTTGTGCTATATTCAGTCATCTTGTCGCCAGGACCTCCGTGTTGTTCTTCTGCTCAAAGCCAGGTCCACGTAGGAGCTCTGGAGATTATAAACTTTTCTGTGGAGAGGACAAAGAAAGTTCTCTGGAAAACGAAAAGACTTTAGCACAATGAAGATCTTGTTCGAGTCTGGAAGGCGCTGTGGCGAAGACAAAGGAAGGCACGACGAGCACTGCACTTTCTTTGTCTATGAAACACTTAGCCTTTGTCAAGTATTCGAGTCATTGACTTATACCGAAAGTATCCCTTTGACCATTGTATATCCTCCTTGAATGCCCCTTTGAATATTGCTTTGAGTGTTCACGCCAGTCGAAGATCCCGTGGTGCAAGTTCTTTGAGAGCATTGTAAGTTCTTGGTTTGAACAATGAACAACCATTGACAATGGACATGGGCTTGGATACCATTTTCTGGAAGAGCTTGCAGATGTTAATATAGTCGATGAAAGACAGGGTCGCTCTTGCGGTACTTTCTCTACACCCCGAAAGCATCTCTCAGAACACTCAACAGAACAGTCACAAAAACCAGACTAACGACACACAAACGAAAAATGCCACCCAAAGCAAAGAAAGGAGGCCTCGACCGCAATGTTGGCTTGGAGAATAGACTGATCAACGATTTCGATATGCCCAGAGATATGGTCTTCAGAATGACTAAAGAAGAGCAAAGGGCAGAACTCGAAAGATTGGAAGGTAGAGCACCGCGTCCACCTGAGGAAACTTACGAAGAACTTTTCGCCGACGCTCGTCAGCGTAATCCGCTTCCTGCCCATGCCCCCGCCCCTGCCCCTGCTGAAGATACTGAAGTTGCTGATGCTCCTGCTCCTGCTGAACAAGATGATGTTAACCCTGAAGATGACCACCCTATGGAGATTGATGATGACGAGACTGTCGACAGAATAATTCAAGCTGCTGAATCTACCAATGATGAAAACGGATGGTTACTTCAACAGCCCATGCAACCCCCTGTCGCTGGTAGGTTGGCTGCCGAGGCCGCCGAAATATTGAACGAACTACTTGAACCCATCAACGACGGCATCCGCGAGGAGATCAACAACATGCCCTATGATCAGCAAATTGTCGCAGCTCAACAGATCATGGATGAGCAATGGAATCTTCCCAACACCCCACTACCCAGAACGACAAGAGGTATTCCTCTGACTTATTTTCCTGCTGACCTTCGCCCTCGCGCCGATCAACTTCCATTACATCTCCAAGATCTATTGGCAGGTGCAACTGAACATGCCCAACGTATGGTGCTTGGAATGTCCGAACTCAATATGTAGCGTCAGCTCTTTCGCGCGATGAGAATAACAGAGTCACGAGCTGAACGCTACAACCAGCAGAGAGAACAGTTCAGAAGACAGATTGATCTTGATCCTCTGCTCTCTACCAACCCTGATGTACGCCAGTGGCTACTAAACACACCTAATGCTACTCAACACAACTACCTCGCTGCTAATACGTTTGATCGCTTTACGATGCTTCAGGACAACAGGATGCTTATCCGCATACAGAATTGGGGCCAATACATGGCACTCCCCGTTTCCGAAGAATATCGCAGAAATGAACAGATGGCTATGCAACAAGCTAACCTTACCGACTACCAGGTCTGGGTACGCTCTACTGTAAGAATGTGCTGGATTGTCTGGGCCGTGAGATGCGGTCTGATGAGAATGCCTTCTACAATGTCCTAAATGTCGCCGGATGACACCATATTGTATGTTTTGGCGTTTAGTGTTGCAGGTAAGTCTTTCCCGTCTTTAGTATAATATGAATTGAACCTTTTCTTTTTTTTGACTCTCATAATTCTCGTCCTCGCCCTATTATATATCTAGTTTCCAAGATACAAAGCAAACCTGGTCCTCGATTCAACTAAATGTCTCTCATGGATTGATTCAAACATGCATCGTGTGCTGTCTTACCATTGTTCTCCTCCGAAATAGAGTCAATGCATCTGATTCCGTCGTCAAGACTCCCTTCTTTTATCCCAAGATAGCCGATGATCTAATATATAAATTCACTGGACGTATGGTTGCGTCCAATTTCTAGTCATAGACCCTAGCTCTACGTGTAGCCGAACATGAACTCAAACTTCTTTGCCTCCACACCCGCCTCCTTCTCAAAACACCAACAAATCCAAAAAAACACAAAAACAGGAACAGGTACAAAGATCCATGGCCTCTCTACAAACCACAGCACAACCGCTACATCCCTGCCATGCCAAGTACCTCCCGGATTATGTCCAAAGAACGTGAACTCCTCGGAGTAAAATTGTTGTGGCAAGATCCTTATACCATCCCTGTTGATTCTTTCTTGATTCCCAGAAGCAACACCAATAAGCCCTTGATTCTTTGTTTCCCACTCCCGCAATACATCACTCGCAAACTGAGGACCGGTGCTATAAAACACCATCAAGTAAGGAAACCACCAATCCCCATCTTTGACCGCCAATTCCTGCAACATCTGCCCCAAAACAGGGTGTCCAGCTCTGGTTGCCATCAAATCGTTATTGACGCCAAACGGCTGTGCTTTAGGCCACCAAGCCGCAAACGCCAAAAAAAGGATCCAAGGGCCGGCGACACGCGATATCCATATCCATGTAGATGCCTCGACAGTGCCAGAGCACAAAGTACTTGGAAAGCGTCGATGCGTTGGATGGGGTATTTGTAAGCGTCGTAGCGAGGGAGAAACCATGCGTAATGGGTTTCTAGCAAAGTGCGAGCGGCAGTGGCATTTCAGACGTGGACTTCAAAGGACGGGTTATGGTGACGACAAGCGGACGGTGCGCGAGAACCACTAGTGGGTATGCTAGAAACATCCAAATGCTCGGTGTACAAATCTTGGAACCAGATGAAGTGGATGGTGGGAGGGATGGTGGTTTGAGCAACAGCGGAAGGGCTTGTAGCGTTCAAAGCAGAAGGCCAAGTGTAGTTCAGAGGTTTGCTCTCGCGGTGGGCGGTCACCAGGGCTTGAGCGTAGTCAGGAGGAAAATCATCAAAGGTGATGGCGGCAGAATTGAGTTTGCGTTCGTAGGCGATCTGGCTGCAGACCTTGCGAAAGCCATGAACCAAGATAACAACGAGAAAGAAAGCTTTGAGGCAGCGCATATTGCGTATCACCATATCTCATAGAGAGGACCACAGGGTGAGTAGTAGGAATTGAGCATGGGAACCAGATGCATCGAACAAACGCAAGCATGCTTTTGAAGATCTGTTGATGTTGATGCCTGGACACAGACACTCGAAGATTTTCGCAAATCCTGCTGCCTATAGCAAGGACTGGATCCTTGCTGCCAAGAAAGCAGATGAAGCAAACGAAGGATGAGTTCAGGAGGTTCGGTTCCGGTACGCCAAGGCAATAGCTAGACAGGTGGTCAAAGATCTAGCTATCCCGGTCTCTTGACATAGAACGAGAGTTAGCCCATCTCATTGCCTGTGGAGTGCGTCTGATGAGTTTTGAACAGATACTTCCCAACCACTCTCAATACACAGTCAGCCGAGTTGTTGTAGTAGCAAACTCTATGGAGTAGTTGTGTGAACTTAGACGGAAACGTGTACACGCCAACCAACGGAGCAGTTATCGTCTATACACTATGATTTAGAGCAGTTCCAAGATGGCTCAAAGGCATCATGTCGACTTACTAAAAACCTATACAAAGATATGAAGATTATGCCTAAAACTACCTAGACCACTTTTCTACCCTTGACATTTTTAAGGCGCCTAAGCTTCTACTTCTCTAGACCCAAAAAAGGCTCCACTGATCATTTCGACTGATTACACAAACGAGACTTGTCGACACCACGTGAGTCGCTCTTACACAACGACCTCAAAACTTCATGGATGAACGTAGGAATATAAGGAGGCTTGGCAAACGAACACCAAGAAGTCACCAAGCCCTGCAAGACTCGATCGGCAAGCACTATCCGAGAGCTTGTCTATTCTTGGAGACGCTTGTTGTGATCACCCTCTCAATACGAAGACCCCAAGCATCAAATAGTGGGGGGAGACTGCCTAACATCCACTCGAAAGCTGGTGCCTGGAATATGAGGGCAACAAGAATATAGTATGGGTGGATACAACTTTACGTAAATTCGTGAAATAGAAACCAAGCGCGAGAGACTTCCTTCTTACTTGGCGACGAAAGGGATCTGCTGCACCAAAGCCTTATGCCTCGACAAAACCCATTTCGCTCTTTCTCAATTGCAAACCTCACCTCCTCCATACTCTCAAACCTTCCATTCCAACACCCCTCCACAACATCTCCCAAGATCCTCGATTGCTTTGTGTCAGGAAACTTCTGGTTTACAATCCTTTCCTTGATTTCTTCATAATCCCTCGGTTCCTCCAGCTCAGGCCAAATCTGCTGTCCAGATACCATAGCAAAAACCGCCATTCCAAATGCAAAGATCTCCGTCTGAGCAGAGACACCAGATTCCTTGACGATATCCGTGCCATTAGCATCGAACAGCCGATATTTGTAGCGATACGAGCAATGCGAAACCCTTCCATCTACACTCGCACCGCCCCAATCCCCAACCTTTAAATCCAGATCCCCCGTGAGGAAGAAATTCAACGGGTGGATATCTGAATGGTAGATGCCCAAACTGTGGGCAAAGGCCAGTGCTTCGGCAGCTTGTGAGATCCATTTGAACAGTGTTGCTTCTGTCGGCGGTTTCGCGTTCTCCAACCAGTCTTGAATATTCCCGCCCTCTGCAAACTCCAGAATCAAGCCATGAGGAATCTCAGCATGAGTTCCAAAATAAGTCAAAACACCAGACGGTATATCCTTTCCAGCCCCAAAGCGTTCGTAAACCTCTTNTTCAGTAAGAAAAAGCGTAGTCGCAAAATGCGGATGCACGGATTTGCAAACCAATGGCGCGGTTGAGTTCGCTCCAGGAGGTAACAGATAGATTGTGGATGTATGGCCATGGCTATTGGGTAAACGTGTGTATATCGATGTTGTCGTAGTGGTGGTCAAGACCAGGAAATACAGACAAGCGATGCCGACAAGAATTTGCCATAGCATTGCGAAAAGCCAGATTTTGCGACTGCCATAGTAGTGGGAATATTGCAATCATGATTTTGCAAGGCGCATGAAGAGCTTCTTGTAGCTAAGGCTTATGCTGTAGCCTGATGCGACACATTGAGGGGTTCAGGAGGATTGTTGGTTGGGCGCCACGAAAAATCCACGCGTCTTTTTGGCTTTTGGGGATCCATTGTCCCACAGCTGTGGACGAATCCGATCAGCTCATGTAGATGAAGAGCCACAGTTTGCGCCTGGAGCAGATAAGTGTCTTGCTAGTTTTGGTGCAAGTCGCCTAATTTTGCAGGCGTACGTGTTGCTATGTTTGGTGGCTGCCAGCCAGATCCATCATGCGTTCAAGATACGAGATCTAGCGTCAACGCCTTGTGCAGCCAATCAGGCTGCTCAAACATCAAGGTAGAACATGCCAGCTACATGTCACCTTCCTGAGATATTATCGCTTGCTCTCGAGCAGCAATATACCGGCGACGGTAGGGTATAATAAAATCCGTCAGGCTAGTATAAGATTCTTCATGAGAACATTCTCTATATCTATGCGTTCACTCATCTTCCCTTTGCTAGTCCTACTCCGTCATGGCAGCCTAGGCATCGTGGCACCATCACAATTCTGAGGCAATTCAGAACGCGCCGAGGCGTACACGATCCTACGCAACACCACTATCCTTCTTGACGCTCTCCCAAGTGGCGCCTTCTTTCTCAATCTTCTGCACAACGTCGACAGCAATTCTGAGGTTCTGCGCGCCCGCTAGTGCCCTGACAATGACAGTCTCGTTCCTCTCAGATACAAGTCTTCCCATTGCACTGGCGAAGAACGCGCCAAAATGCTCAAGTGGCCATGATGGGGAAAGCAAAGGCAATACTTCGGCAATGTCGAACCAGCTCCCGAACTTTTCGAGGAGTTCTGCGACCCTCTCAAGTTTTTGACTCTGGTCCTCGAGATCGAGATAACAATGTAGAAGATGTGAGAATAGAACTTGTTGTTCTTCTTTCGAAGGTAGAGGCAGAGTAGATGAGGATGAAGCGGGGTGGAAAATACTGCTACCACCAAGCAGGCAATACCGTACGGCTGTGTCGAAGTCTGCCAAGCCGTGAACGAGCAGTTTGAGAGCCTTCTGATGCTCATTGCGTCGTGCGGCGAGAACGATGGTCTCAGGTACGAGGATTTCTGAGTAGGAATCCAGCCTACTGCCCAGAGCTTCTACATCATATACGGACGAACCACCGATGAGCTGTAGAAGGCGGAGTCTGTTTTGCCACCATGTGCTCGGAAGACTATTGTCAAGAATGAACTGGCTGTACGTTGGTTTTGGTGGGAACAGAGCCCGATAGGTGTGATAACTCGTCAGAAGTATATCTCTTGCAGACGTCGACGAGTCATCGATGGCCTCGGTGACGGTGTCGAGGTAAAAGTAGATAAGGTCGTTGGCATATTGATTCTGATTCTTGCCGAACACGAGGTGCTCCAAGTAGTCCTTGACAGCGGCTGGCGCACGCTCCTTCAGTAGGTCAACTGCCTCGGTAGGTGTGAACTTCACTCTTGCGTTCTCGTCTGCGAAAATTTGAACACCTAGTGGGGGATTGCGATTGGCGAGCCAGGTTCCGTAATCCTTGACAAGTTCGACATCCTTGATTCTGGTGACGTACTTGCGCACATCGATTTCGCCATCAATCAATTCGCCCCNCACGTCTTCAGAGGACTCGAGAATGCGGCGCCAGATTGACAAGACTTGACCCACCATTCTTCGGCTTTGATACAGTCGGGAAAGGACGTAGAGTCGCTTGTGTTGTTCGAGAAGCTCAACAGCACGGTCGAAGCATTCCACACCTTGGTCGACCACATCGTTAAGTTCAGCACGAAGAGATCCAGGTGATGCTGGTCCTGGAAACGTGTTGCTGTCAAGCATCAAGAGTAGTGACAACAAGGCAGCATCCACAGTATGAAAGACCTGCTTCTCATCTGCAATACTGCCAAAGCCTTNTTTCCTTCTCCACGATTGAAGATAATGTTTCAAGACTTGCAACAGATTATCTCCATATGGTCCTTGTGGATCTTGGTTAATAGAGTCTGCATGGTATTGCGCTTTGAATTGATCAATGGCGTTTTTGAGACCACCGGGTATCCAGAGGCCTTGGGGACCTTCGACAACCTCATCTGACAAAACGGGAATGATTGACAGAATGATACGTGGATCTATCTCTCCTTCCACCAAAGCATCATGAGTCGCACGCTTGTCAGCCTCGGAAGCAACAATGTTTTGGTTGGTCTTAAGGATGAGGTCAATCAAAAGCAGTAGCGAGGCTTGTTGACGAACATAGTTGAAGCCGAAGAACTCGAATTCATTAGTGGCTTCCTTGCCGCGAATGCTGTTGATGACTGCTTGTACCTGTGTACGCTGTACAGTGAAAGATTCCGCCGACATAGTGACAGCAGCACTCAGTTGTATCTCGAGCTGTACAACCAGGGGATTTCGAACAAGCCACCATATCGAGTCACTTGCGAACAGCAATATTCTGGTCTGCACGCTGGAGAACCTTTCGATCAACTTGTCCTCGTCATCGTTTCGCTTGACACCTTGAGCGGTCTCCTCCGCCGTAGGTTCGTGGAGATACAAGCGGCGCAGACTGAGCGCTTTGCCCACAGAAGGTAGACTCAAACTGGTCGCCGAAGTAGCTTCTCGGAATGCCATCTGAGCTTTCGACATGGCAGGATCTGGCAGGCTGAGAAAGTCTTTATGATACTGGTTATCGGTAGGATCAACATCCCAACGTTGATATTCGACGAGCTTCTCGACAGCGCCATTCTTTTCACGGCGTACGACAGCTAGAACATAGCCATCCTGAGATAGGTTTCCAGGCATTTGTTGCATGGAAGAGTCTGAAGCTTGGCCGTCGACAATGATTGAGTCGGGATAACTCTCAAACTCGATGGTGCCTCTGACAACATCACCGTCGAGATTGACGAACATGCCCACTGCCGGGTCTTCGGCAGAGGTACCAGTCGTCAACAGGAATTCGTTCGGTGTGGGCGTGGAAATATGAGGTTTTAATGAAGTGTGTGCTCTCGGGAGCGGAGNGTGGGGGTGTTCTACCAAAGGAGTGGGAGGCAGGACCTTCCCATCGGTGTCTAATGACGGGCTGGCAAGTGGTCTTGTGGGACTTGGAGACAAGGCTTGACGTGAGGCGGCGCGATGTGGCCACGGTGAAGGAGAATCATTGGGATGGAGGCGATCTGGAGTTTGTCGTCCGGGAGTCTGAGGGGCGCCTCCTACACTGGCTACCCTGTCTTGCGAGCGAAGATCAGGCCTGCGGACGGGACTGGTTGCTGAGAAGCTCCTTGATGGTGGGCGTTGTATCTGAGGCGGATCAACATCTGGGCTCTGGCGACCAGAGGATGGGTTAGGAAGAGACGAGATGGGGAAGAGATCGATTTTGCGTTGATTCACAATGTCCAGCAAGGCGTAAGATGAGCCATCGGCGACACAAGCAAGATCAGCTCTACGCTGTATGTCGAGACAGTTGCCCAGCTCAATATCTCTGATCTTGCGAGGAGAGCCTTGTTCCATGATACGAATAACACGCAGTTTCTGCCTCAGACAGATGACAATGATACAGCCATCGGCAGGGTCCAGATCTTGACCATCCAAATCGCGATCCAGACCACCAACCCAGGTGCAATCGCTCTGTTTGATCTTACCTCCAAAGGCTGGACTGAGCTCGGGTAGGGTGTAGAAGGTCAATGTGCCATGACACAAGACACATGCTTTGCCGACCGAGGGGAGCAACAGGATCTGCTCAACGACTGGAGGGGTATCATGTTGTTTGTTGGAATGTTCGGGTTGTAGGCGAGAAGCGAGGATGTATGTGGGTTGGTCCGAGTCGTCGGAGGGGATCGAGACAAAGTGGAGGATTTCTCCTGCAGACGTGCCAATGTACAAGTTTCCATCTGTCGAGAGTCAGAGAAATGGCAAGAGCGGTGGTTTCGGAAGTCGCGACTCACCCCAGGCATCAACGCAGGTTATGTAGACATTGTGCTCTTCTTCTCCGTCAGGCGACAGCGGAGCATTGCGCATCAAGTCGCGCAAGACGTAGGCACCATCGTTAGCTGCGGCTTCCATGCTTCCTCTTCATGGCGCGACTGCCTCTAGTCCTTCATATTGTCTTGTACTGATCAAGGTGGTCGGGGCGGGCGTCATTCTCACATGTCAAAGCGCCAAGACTCTCCACGTAACCCTCGAATGCTCCTTCCAACTTGATCAACAGACCAACAACTAGCTCGAACAAATAAGCTCGCTCTTGCCTGTATCGCCTGCAATCACATGTGCTGTAGGCAGTACGAGCAGTCAGAATGGCAAGCGAAGCAGTAGAGCCCCAGGCCGTCCAGGGCGCTGCAAGCGATGAAGACAAGGAGAACAAGTTCCAGCAAGCGATTGCTTCATGGCGGAGTATCTTCTTCCTTCCTATTGTTCTTCTCATACACTCGATACTAATACCTGCATANGATGTTGATCTCACCTCCCTCATTTCCACACTCGACACAGCTGCCTCAGACCTCGTCACACACCAACGCGACACACTGGTTCAGCGCAAAGAGCTCGCCCAAAAGACCAAAGACTTTCGCAAACTCGAAGATGCCGCAAAGTTGGGCGAGATCAAAGCACTGCTCAAGTCTTACCAGTCCTTTATCGACCTTATCTCCAACCAGTCCAAGTCAACCCAATCCGCCTTTCTTCAAATCTACTCGCCGCTGTCTGAAGCCCCCGATCCGTACCCCCTGCTCGAAGCCTCAATAGACTCGTTCGTTACCGCTCAAGAAGTGGTTCCCAAGCTTGAGTCTGAGAATAAGCACCTCCAAGCCACCGTCGCCAAGTTGACAACACAACTCGAAGCAACGGAATCCCAACTANNGAACAAGAGCGCTCTGCCAGACAATCTTCACAATCAAGTCAAGACACCAAGATCAAGGGAAGTCAAGGCATCTTGGAATGCCGTTCTGAAAGAGAAGCAAGACAATTGGGATGCCCGAGAGAAGAGCTTGGAAGAAAAAGTTGAGAACCAAGACCGTCTGTTGAAGGAGCTCAAGGCTAGCTACGATGTCGCTCACCGCCTAGGCAAGGCTGAAGATGACACATCAGACTCTGTACAAGGCGCATCACAGCAGGAGCTTGATCTGGTCAACCAAGAACTCGAAAAGGCAAACCTACGCTTGTCTGAGCTCGAGAGTCGCAACGAGCAACTGCGCCTCGAGCTCGCCCAGTCTACCGCACATCAGAGCTCGTCTCAAACCGCCGTCTCGGTCGAAGACGATCCTGCCTTCCTCCGTCTCCGCTCCGAAAACTCTCAGCTCCTACGAAAGCTCGATGCACAGCGCTACGAGAAGGATTCAGACAAGACGAAATGGGACTCAAGTGTCAGATCCCTCGAGAGGGAACTGGAATCTCTCAAACAGGACCGTGAAAGCACCAAGCGCAAGTTGGACAAGTGCAGCGATTATGATGAGGTCAAGCAAGAGTTGGACATGCTCAAGGTATGTTGCGAGGATACAGTACGCAAAGTGCATTGCTGACAGGAAACANNGTCGATCGAGTTTGCAATAGGTGACGCAGACGATTCCGATAACGAAACAGACGCTGCTCCTGCTGCTGACAAGGGCGAGTCACTGGAGAAGCTGCTCCTCGCTCGCAACAAGAAGCTCTCCAATGAGCTCACCATCCTGCGTGTATCGCACAACGACCTTCAATCTCGCCTCGAGTCGTTGCAGGAAGACCTTTCCAGCACGAACATGGAGCTGGAGAAGTCGCGCATCTTGACACAGACGCTCGAGGAAGATCTGTTGCAAGCCCAGAACGAAGCCAGCAACGCTTTCGACCCCTCGGCCATGTCTGCAGCAGGCACATACACTTCGCGCTACCCAAAGTCGTCCTATGCTGCGTCGATTCGTCGTGGAGGAAACACTTCACCCACCTCCTCAATCATCTCTGGCTTTGATAACAGCACCTCATCACCTCGAGGACTTGACTCGTTGCGACCAGACGCTCCTAACGCTGGCATTTTGCCAATGGTCACTGCTCAACGTGACCGATTCAAGACAAAGACTCGCGAATTGGAGACGACTCTGCAGGAACAATACAACCTCGTCTCTTCTCTGCGCTCCGAGATTGCTAGCTTGCANAAGGATAATCTATCACTCTATGAGAAGAGCAGATATGTCACCAGCTATAACACAAAGGGTGGTGCAACTTCTGGTTACTCGTCCACCAACCCAAGCACCATCACAATCGATCGCAGTAACCCTGGTACCGATGCACGTTACAAGTCGGCCTACGAAAACTCTATATCTCCATTTGCTGCTTTCCGAAGCAAAGAATCCAGTCGCGCCTTCCAAAGACTCTCATTGCCAGAACGAGCAGTCTTGCAAGCGTCCAGACTCGTATTAGCAACGAGGACGAGTAGGAATATGTTTGCTGTCTGGGTTGTCGGTCTTCATCTTTTGGTCTTTGTCATGTTGTTCTCCATGGGCGGAGGCAGCGACACGCCACATCTAGCCCACACTGTTGCCGCTGGCAACGCCGCAATAGCTGGTGCCAAAGTAGCCGCTGCAGCGCAAGGAGGTCCAGGTGCGAAATGGGAACAACCCGGCTTCGGAGATACGTAAACGAATTGGAATCAAAAGTATATTCGTCCTTTTCTTCAAATTTTCGAGAGTCACAACACCCCTCAAGCCTACCCAAGCTTTCCGAGGGCTTTTTTGGGCGTTGCAAAGCTTTTACCACCTGCAGACATTCTTTGAGGCTCGCCGTTCTCAAGCAGCCGCGGAGAGTCTTGTTGTATCCAACCTTCGGGTCTTTCAACGCCCCCTCCTCAGCCAAGCTACGTGTCGACGTGTCACACTTCACTTTGTTCACTTAACATGGTTCGAGAGGCGTCGGGAACAAGACACTCCAAGACTTTTAAACAGTGATCAAGACAAAAACGGTTCAATGTGGAAGCGGGGGTACCACAATTCACCTCGGCTAAGCTCTTGCAGGCCTCGGCATTTTTCTGTTCACGACTCGACTCAATTCGACACCTGCCTTGTTTGGTTTTGTCTTTGAGCCGCTGCGGTGGAAAATTAACAGAAGCAATCTTGCTTGGCCCCGGCTTGCGGGGTCGCCGAGGATGATTCGTATGGGTCATGAAAAGCAACATGTTGACGTTGTAGTTACGATTATGGAAGATGAGTATGGAAGGCCTGCTGGAAGGATACCGATGCAATCTCGACTTCGATATCAAATCTCAACGAGTGTCGTTGAGAGTGACAATTCAGATCGTCAGGTCGCTCGAGACACGCAGATCGAGTCTAGCCATCGACTACGTACTCTCGTACACAAAGTCTCTTCCCCTGATGCATCCTGCAAGCCGCTTTCGACGGTTCGTCAACCGTTGACCACGCCAGCGCTTGCTCTAGTGTCAACTTCCGGGGTAATTTGTTGCGGAGATCCCCCCACATGGGGATGAGGATGATCTGGGGTTTGAGTTGACTGACATCTGGGGAGGCGGTTGAGGACGCTACCTTCTTCCAGGTAAGGCGTATCGGATGGGGGACTGATCGTGTATAAGTAGGTCTTGAATCCTCCTGATCGTCCTTTCCATATCGTGGCCTTCTCCATTCTTCTTCACAACCATCTTCCTTGATCAACCTCTCCAGACGACTCTCTCTTACATCTACAAGACTTTGAACATACAAACACAACCCACCATGTCTACCGAGAAGATTGAACACACCTTGACTGAGGACCAGGCCAGTGGCAATGGCGCACCATTGAGTCGCCAGATGACCGTGGCTCTTACTNNCCCCGAACAATACGAGAGATTGTTCTTCCAACCCGAAGGACCCAAGCGTGGCGACTTCTCCAAGAGATTCGGTGTGTCTCCGCATTAAGCCTTGAAGTGTGCATTCATCCCGTGCTAACAACAATANGGTAACCCAACTCTTCTTGGTCTGCTTTGCTTCTTGATTCCATACACGTCTACCATCTTCACCCTCTGTGGCCTACGAGGTGCTGTGGCACCCACCAGTCTGATCGGCTTGGATGGCGACTACTACTTCATCGGCTTCGTTGGCATGGTTCTTGCAGGAGTTGCAGAGTTCATTCTCGGAAACAGTATGTCTGACCCTTTGATTCAGTCTCGATTCAAAATACTAAAAAGCTCATTACAGCANTTCCCCATGGCCGTCTTTGTTGTCTACGGCTGCCACTGGGGCAGTCTCGCATACGCCCAAGACCCCTACTACAACCAACTTTCCGCCTTTGCCAAGGTCGGTAGCTCAGCAGGAGCCGAATGGAACGCATCGCAAGGCTTCCACAACGTTGTCATGGTGCTTGTATCCTTCACCTTCCTGGTTGCCACTTTCCGCGTCAACGCCTTCTTCGTCGCCACCTTCTTCGGACTGGTAATGATGTTTGCTTTCATCGCAGCTGCAGACTTTGCAGTCCCTCATGTCACCACTGCTGCTGAGCTTGAGCACGTCGGCACGCTCTTGAAGATTGGAGGTGGCTTTGGCTGGTTGGGCTTGATTTCTGGCTGGTACTTGGCTATTCTTACTGCTTGTGCTGCTGTGGGTATTCCTTGCCCTCTGCCTGTGTTTGATCTGTCCAGCAAGGTCTTCTCCAAAGACACCGAGCACGACCAGCACGCCAAGCATGCTTAGATGTGTGTCTTTCTTGAGTGTGGCTTTTTGTGTCTTGAGATGAGTAATGTATTTTTATGTTTTACGTCTGCAATGAAATTTTCTTTATTCACTTTTCGTTGTTTTCTTCCCTTGCCATGTGAGACAAGTGTTCACTCTCTTCTTTCACGGAGCACTGCTGTTATGGCATGAACCCTACAACAAAACAGTCCAACAGATGTTCCTGAGACAATGTGCTGAGACACTCCAATGTCTTGTTTCTGGCACGTCCATTGTTCTTCTCTTTCGCCCAGCACCAGCCTCGAATATTATAAACCCCAATCGTCTCCAGGATCACCAACCTCAGAAGATCACCACAATGCCACCAGCTCAAAGAGATAAACACGGCTCGGCTATGAAGGTTCTACCTACAAAGCGCGATTCACCCAGTACCAGACGCTCGTCAAATCACTCGTCAATGTCAAAGTTCTCATCTCCGCCTATGCCACCGCGTAGAGTTAGTGTTGCACCTACGCCTTCACCTGCACCAGCACGTAGAGCTAGTGTCGCAACTACACCTGTCACCCAAGACTCGTCACTAGTAATGAAGCAACTACCAACTCTAAAGTCTTGCTCTCCATCAACACGACCAGAGTGGATACCTCCACCAGGAAAATCCTCACCTTCTCAAATCCCAGCGCCAAAGTTCGTAACCACAGAGAGAAGAAAAAGCATTTCTCCTCTCCCAAACACAAAACCCCAAGACAAAAGTTACGGAGCTATATCATTTCCACCTCCTGCAAACCTCCAGATGGACAAGGGGAGACCTGGAATCCAGATTGCGGTTTCAGGTGCTGGCGTAAGACGTAGAAGTGGGATTGACGCTGGCACGAAGGGAAGAGAGGATTTGCGACCACAAGGATTGGGACTCAGTTTTGAAGATGCTGGTGATGGTGTTGGTGATGGTGGGAACATGTCAATGAGGGAAAGAACTGGGGATGTTGAGCTGGTGTCTGTTTCTTCGTCCACCGCCACATCGATGAAAGGAGTAAAGAAACTCAACGACAACAACAACGACAACGACCAGCAACAGAAACGAGATTCCCTCTCACCCACCCCCAACACCGTCGAAGCATCATCACCCAACCCCGTCACTACAGCCATCGTCTCGCCAAACCACAATCCACTCTTCAAACCTACGAGTCAACTCTCTGCTCCACCCCTCTACCCTCAACCCTCCCTCCATCGCCCTCACTTCTCCACCCCTACATTTTCGGCATCCACATTTCTCCATCGTGTACTTCTGGCTCATTGACCCATCGCCTAATCTGCGGCCATTTAATCCTCACCTCTTCCCCTGAACACTGTTTACGCAATTGTGTAATCACGAAAACGACGTTTGGCACTGCGAGACTAAAAGCTCAAGGGTTTGTGGCTAATGTGAGGGGTTTGGATGAGAAGTGGGGGTGTCCTTGTTGTGAAGAAGCAAGAGAAGAGGAAGAGAAGAACTGTGTGGGTGTTTTGGGGAGGGAGATGCTTGGGAAGGACAAGGAGGATGGAATAAAGAGGCAAAAGGAAATGGTGGATATGGATTTGGATCTGGGTACTAAAGTCCTTGTGTTACATCAATCCAGACAGCAAAAGCACAAAATCGGTACAGGCAAATGAGATTAGTATAGGGAAGGGTTGCAAAGAATTGTATGCATGTTTGAGTTTGGAAATCATGGCTTGCCATCACTGAGTGAGAGCTTCTGTACACTCTCAAGTTATCTTTGCAGAACGAAATCATGTTCACTGGGAGTTTCGACATAATCTGTTCTTCCTGTGGACATAGCATTGATTGTAAGAGTGAAAGCTAGAAAAGCTTTGCCATCTCCTGTACGAAAGCCCTCTACATTGGAACTCTGAAAATGCACAGTATCGTTTGAGGAGTGGAGGAGAATGCACCGAGAGTCGACTGAACTTGATCCTCTGATTGTCTCTCCCTGGACGTAACTCCAGCCATGAAACCTTTTGTGCATACCGACAGTATTCGCAACCGATCTGTCACTGTTGGCTGAGATGGCAATCCTGAGCGAGCAAATCCAGGGCAAAGCTTTGCTATGATCTCATTGAGGTTCTTGTAGATCTTCTTGATCTCTACGTGGTGGTGGCGTTCTTATCGGCGTGTCTCCAGGAGGCCGCGCTGATTATTGCATGTGCTGTTGCTCGCTTGCTCTTCTTGCTTCTCTGCTTGGTGATTTTGTTCTTCGCTGGTTCCTTCGCTTTCTCTTTTGAGCGCTTGCTCTTGGCTTTCGTCGTTGGTGTTTGACGTGGTTGTGGTTCTGATTCTTGTTCAGGCTCAGGTTCAGGAGATGGTGTGAAGAGACGACGGTCCGGGAACATCTCTTTGTGTTTTTCCTTGTCAACGTAGCCAGCAAAGCGATAAGAATCGGAGATGGCTTCAATGTATGGCCAGAAGAATTTCGGAATTATGAGTGTGAGTTCTGAGCCTCCTTCGCATGGACGTTCACTGACAAACTTCGGCCAAGCGCTGCGGGTGGAGTTGAATGCGCGGTCGATATCCTTCCAGCGCGGCTTTCCATCATCGTCAAGGGGAAAACGTTCATTTGCAAGGTTCGCGGTGAAGAGGACTCGAGGAAATCCCTCGTCCCCCCTAAGTGGTCCTTTGCCATCGCGGACTGCTAGAAAGACTCGACTCATGTCGTCCCTGAATTGGTCCATGGGGAGTGTGCCTTCATTTACTCGCCTTGCTGCGCGAGTAAGGAGATAAGTGATCTGCAATTCTCCGACGACGTTATCCTCATTCACACACTCTATGAACATGATTAATCGGGATACTTGCGACAACTGAAGTTTTCGCCAGACGGCCATGTGTTGAGTGAACATGAGTAACACTGTATCTCTTTTAGGATAGGTGCGATGTGCTGTAAGCAATTTCACACCTGGGACGGGCCATCCATGTACCCACTCTTCTTGATCTGGATACCATAGCAGTTGGTATTGGAATCGCTCTATGTACCTGGCGAATACGATATGGGTGGGAAGGTTGATGCGAACTTGGAGAAGTACATCTGGAGAGTAGCGGTCGATGCGACGGTCAGCATATACTAAGGCATCGGCCCGTTTGAGTTCTTCCTCAAAGACTTCGTGATCCAAGACTGTCGCGTGCGCGGCGTCTGTGGCATCAGGGACTTGTGCAGACATGGCGATGATGCTGTCCCGCGAGAGTTTGAAAAAGTCGCTCGGCTGTGTAAACTGTAGACAGCGGATGCTCCTCGAAAGTTGGCAAACCGAGTCTACTTGTAGCGAAGGAACCGCTGCCTGCCAAAATCCAGTCATAGCGAAGGCCGATAACATTGGTTGTAATCAACTCATACGCTCTCGTACGTGAAATCTGGGCTGCAAGAGGTGTGCCGCTCAGTCCATCTCCAAGACATCGATTTTCTTTACTTCGACAGAGGCTCCAAGTCGAGCGTTAGCAAACTTTCAGAAAATCATCTTGCTTGAAAGTTATTCCCGATAATGAAAGTTGGTGGAGAAGTATCACAAACATGCTTCGATACGACAGCCCGCGGCACGCGACCTGTGCGGCTGTGATCTCTGGAGGCTCTTTACTACAGCCGCTGCATCATGGACCGGATGTCTGTGGAACACTCAATCTTCTTAACAGAGGAGAGTACCGCTGTCTTTCTGATGATCTGTAACACAGAACAAGATCATGTATCGAAGGATGTTGGCAGAAGAGGATGTCACCGTCGTCATCCCTCGAACTCCGGACCAGTGCCAAGAAAAGGACGAAAAACGTGGTCGCTTTATGCAGCAATTGTGCAAGCCATTAGCAACAATAACCCTGTTTGTTCGAGCATCCACAAAAAAAAGTCACGCCGGTCGTGATAACAGGTAATCTCCTGAAATCGTGTCCTTTTGAGAGCGACTTCCCTCCTGCTTATCTCAAACACAGAGCAACAACACCTTTCCGCAACGCGCTCGAGGAAAGAGCGACTGTGCCAAGCTCGCCAGACAACAGCTTTGTGCACGGCTTTCGTTCGTCAGAAAGCCTGCCACCTCCTTCTCTCGCCGACACTCCACCGTTATTCCCTGTCGATACTGTCATGTCGCACCGCGACTCGCCTAAGCTACAGGGCATCCTGAAGAATGATGACAATGTTCAAATCTCCCAAAATGGCGAAGCAGTCTCGCCGTCGCAGTTGTTGAACCTCCGCTATCCGCACTCACCGAGAGAAGGTCCAAAGTGTACGTATCTCCTACATCTTCCCTCATGACCGGGTGCAGTAATTTTTCTCGCACTGTTCTGTTCGATCCTTCAGTCACCGTCAATCATGAGTCCTGTCTTCCGCAAACTCAATTTTATCATATCAGATCGCTTATCATGTGTCAGCTGTTTCCATTGATCCTAATGCAGAGACAATCTCTCCTATGATGCTTGGAAAGGACAAAGATGTTGATAATCTTGAACTTGACAGAGTGCCCAGTGGCCCTCGTGCTTTCAAGGCCAAAGGTCCCAATCAAAAGCGTCTGTCAGGAAGACCTTCTCGTAATGCATCAGTCACTTCTTTGCCAACCCTTGAGTCATCCGAGGTTGAGAAAGATGAGGAGCACCATTTGTTCAACAGTGGACTTGTTGGTCAGGTAACAGCATGGCTTCGTGAGGAAAAGAAGAAACGTGATGCTCGTAAGGCGCGCAAATCTGCCGGTTCCCAAACTCAGGAAGATGCCACTTCTCATGAGAATGTCGAAACAGCATCACGATCTCGTCGTCGCAGTTCTGCCGAAAGCGTTGATCTCAGCAGACTGGAGCAGATTTTGAAGGAAAGCATCCACTTCGACAAGCCTCGTAGACCATCCCTTCTGCATCCGAGCATCCGAAAGCGCCCATCCATTAATCGCTTGCACAAGTCTTCGTCCAACGCAGGTCAATCATCTGATACTGAGTACTTTGACGGCGACGCTCTTGTGCCGTCTGCCGAAGCTTGGCTTGATAACACAAAGACTCTGGCCAGTGCTGGAGGTACTGCAGACCCATCAGAGTCAACTGAAAGTCTCGGTCTCGGTTCTCGTCAAGCTTGGTCATCATTCAAGTATGAGATTGTTCGCCTTACCCACACGCTCCGCATCAAGGGTTGGCGACGTGTACCCATGGACATGAGTAATGAGTGTACCGTTGAGAGACTCAGTGGCGCTCTCACCAATGCCGTTTACGTTGTGTCACCCCCAAGCGTCCTTCCACCACGTCCCACGAGCGCCGATGGAAAACAGCCCTTGCAACGCCCTCCGCCTGCGAAACTCCTTCTCCGTATCTATGGTCCTCAAGTCGAGCACCTGATTGATCGCGAATCGGAACTCCAGATCCTGCGCCGTCTGGCTCGCAAACGTATAGGACCTCGTTTGCTGGGAACATTCAGCAACGGTCGCTTTGAGGAATATTTCCATGCGAGAGCACTTGATCCCAAAGACTTGCGCAATCCTGACACGTCCAAGCAGATCGCCAAGCGTATGCGCGAACTTCACGAAGGTATCGACTTGCTTGAGCGCGAGCGTGATGAGGGCGCCTTTGTATGGCAGAATTGGGACAAATGGTTCCAACGTGTTCAAGATGTGACCATGTGGCTTGATAGCGAAGTGCTGAAGCATCAGCAGAGCAAGAACACTTCAAAGGAAGGATGGCAAGCTCGTGGCTTTGTTTGTGGAACCGAATGGGCCGTCTTCAAGAA
This sequence comes from Aureobasidium mustum, assembly GCA_903819665.1. NCBI lineage: Eukaryota > Fungi > Ascomycota > Dothideomycetes > Dothideales > Saccotheciaceae > Aureobasidium > Aureobasidium musti. The sequence continues at coordinate 1,792,907 of CAIJEO010000013.1, forward strand.
GACTGTGCAAAAGTACCGTGAATGGCTCGAGGCGCAGTACACCGAAGCCGGCCAGTTGCGCTCTCGCTACGTGTTTGCGCACAACGATGTAAGTCTATTCCTCTACCATCTCGCGCCTTCCTCTGACTGACACTTCACANNGACACAATACGGCAACATTCTCCGTCTTCTTCCTTCAGGCACCTCACCACTCTTGCTTCCCGCGAACACACACAAACAACTCATCGTCATTGATTTTGAGTACGCCAACGCAAACACTCCTGGTCTCGAGTTTGCCAACCACTTTACAGAATGGTGCTACAATTACCACGATGAGAAGGTGCCTTGGCTCTGCAACACTTCTCTGTACCCCACTGCCGAAGAACAAGACCGCTTTGTTCGCGCCTATGTTCGCCATCGTCCTCAATTTAATGCACCAACTCCTTTGCTTGGACCTCAGGACGGCACTCCAGTGGAGAAGGACAAGGGCAGTGAGAAGCCAAAACGGCCAGCTGGACCTACGAGCAGCATCTCAAACTTCATGCTCGATGCCCGCGGTCCTCCTGAGAGTGCAGCTACAACTGCAAAGCAAGATGCTGAGTACCAAGCCAACGAAGACGCCCAAGTGCGCTCCCTCCTTCGCGAAACACACATGTGGCGCCTTGCCAACACTGCCCAATGGGTAGCTTGGGGTATTGTGCAAGCCAAAGTACCTGGTTTGCCTGACGCCCCTTCCTCCACTATCCCTCTCTCCGAGACCCCCGATGAGATTACACCTACCGAGGAACAGCCCTTCTCCGACCCTCTGGATCAAGAAGCCAAAGACTTGCAAGACGACATTAAAGACAAGCGACCCGATCCCAACGAAGAAGACGACGAGCAAGCAGAAGAAGAATTCGATTATCTGGCTTATGCTAGAGACCGAGCCATGTTCTTCTGGGGCGATGCGTTGAGTCTTGGCATCATCAAGGAGGAGGAGTTGCCAGAGGATGTCAGGCGTTCGGTCAAGAAGGTCGACAACTGAAAGCGGTGGATTGTTGAATTTGTTGGTGAGATGGAACGCAAGTGTTTAGATGTAGTTGCTCTATCGCAAAGCAAGTATACTGTCATGTCACTATCTTTCGCAGCCAAAGAAACTAGAAACTAGAATTCAAAACAAAAAAAAAAAAAAAAATAAGAATAAAAGATACATGAAATCAGAAACGCTCCATCTCTAAATTTCTTTTGTGTGTTGTATTTTGATAGTTATGATTTCCTAGGTTCACCTTTTCATAGGAAAGATGAAACCTTAGACTCGAATATGATATTGTTCCTACAAAAGACATTAAGATGTCTCTAGTACCTATAGAACAACATAAACAATATCTGACTTTATATCTTTTATATAAAGAAAATGCTATAAAGGAATTCATTATAGTGGATTTACTTTATATCTAGATACTTATTCTATGTTTCAATAGTTAAGTTTACTAGGTTACTTTTGTAGGAGATAGGGCTTAGTATCTTTTTCTTGGAGCTGATGTCGTCTTGTGAGTTTTATAGATATAGGTGGTAAGGGTTTGGGAAGGTGAAGTAAGAGTTGAGATTCGATTCCTTGGTCTTAGAAGCATAAAAGCTATTGATAGTGGTACATTTCCTCCTGGGACTTGGCTTCGTCCTAATCGTCTTCCATGAGTTCGCAGCCATCTTCGTTTCCCTTCTCGACCTTAAGCCTCGTCCTCATCGTTTTCCTCCTGGATGTTGGTGATGATACCATGGTCGCGGCTGTATGCCTTCAGCCACTCGGCCCAAATCTCTGGGATCAGGTTGTCATGATACTCCCATCCCTCGGGTACGATGAAACCTCCTTTGGTAGAGCGTGAGTCAAGTAGGTGACAACGCTCATTGCATCCCTTTCCTTCCATCTTTGTCTCAGTTGCGGTGGCCATTTTGGCCAGGGCCTGACGGTAATTAACCTTCTTCAGAGTGAAGGTTCCTTCGTCAATGTGCTTTTGTATCTGGACAGCGGCTCTGCGACATAGGACGTAACGTAGATACTCGTGGAAGTCATCTTGACCTTCGGGCGCGGCATCGAACGTGTACCTGTGCTCGAGGATACAGCACTGGAACTCAAGTGTCTCGAATCTGACGAACACACCCGAACCGTCTTCGGTCATCTTGACCTGGACTTGAAAAGTGTTTCGCTCAACCACGGTTCTGTTCATCTCGGCGCGAGGGATGCCGGTGCAATCGAGTGGAACCACCCAAGTCTTTTCATCGCCAATTCTTCGTGGTCCTCCAAGATCTTTGACCGTGTCTTCGAATTCCTGATTGATGTCTGATCCTTGTTCGACCGATTGTTCATTGAGACACCAGCCTCTTGCGACATGTTTGCGGAAAATTGGCAGAAGAGATTCTTGTGCAGATTCCAGGTCTTGCGCCCACTTGAGCTTTTGGGTGCCGTAAGTGTACTCCGGAAATAGACAGTATGCCGCATCGGAAGTGATGAAACAAGAGCTGGCTGTTGAGAAAGCAGGACCTTCGAAGAATGCCCAAAGAGACATGAAGTCCGCGGAAATTATGTTGACCTTGATGTTTTCGTCCTTGACCCATGGTGTCATCTAGTATGGATTAGCAGATAGTCACAGAAGACATGAGAGAAAAATTACCTCGAATTCGTATTCTTGACCATAGAATATGCAAGGCTCCTGGCTGCCATAGCCTTCGTTTTGGGAGTAATCGGAGATTGCATCAGCTTTGATGCCACTCTGGATGAAGACATCCAGGCTGCAGTCTTTCCAGTTTACTTGTGAGAAGAACTGCAAAGGCAGACTGCCCACAATTAGAGCCTCATTGTAGCCGAGGACACCGCGGGATTCTTTGGGATCTTCAACGAAATATGAGAGTCGGTAATCAACATCCCAACCTAGGGATAACAAGTCGGAGTAACGCGGCATGATGGATGTGATGAACAGTCGTTGTAGAAGGCAACTGTTGTTGGTTGTTGAAAGAAGAAGGAGACGGGGAGAAGGGACGGCTATTTATACGTGCTTAGAGGGGTTGTAGTGAAAGTGTGAGAGTCGGAGCGTTGAAGAGTGAACTTGGACGGAGCTCGTGAGTTCGGAGCGAGTGCTAAGTGAACTCCGAGTGAGTCGATGAATTCGCGGGAATCGCGGAGCGTGTTAAGTGACGGCGGACAGCTGTTCCAGATTAGGCAGCTACTCAAGGTTGGTGTAACTTCCGCTGTAGGAGGATGCAAAACAGGAAGCTGTCAAAATACACAGTAGGTTGCTAACTGGCGTTGTGACCAAAGAGAGCTCGAAGATCGTCAACTCTCAGTGGATGCTGCCCTAGATCCAGAAAACATTGTGTATTTTGACGGCTGTACAGATTACAGGCATTCGCATCTGGGATCACATCAAGGGTTTAGCTAGCTCTTTCTTGATGAGATCTCTCCATGCGACCGATGCATCATATTGCGAGCTATCAAGATGCACAATTGTTTCCTAGACTAGGAAGCTCATAGAGATGTTCCAACTTCATCACTCTCTATGGATAGCACTCTAATCTAGAAAGTATTGTGCATTTTTACAGCTACAACGGAATAGCTCCGAGTATGCAGGGAGGAAGAAGACCGATCTACCAGCGTAATGATGACTTATTCACCATACGCTCGCCCGCGAAAGACATTGTCAGGCTCTTGCAAAGCTCGTTCTGCGTCTTCTCCGGCGCTACTATGTCCTGTCAGATACAATATTACTTCGTCGGCGGACACCTCGAAAGTCGCGCGAACAGTTTCTACAGGGTAGTCCGAGTCTGCAGAAACGAGCAACACTGTATCGTCCTGTTTTGATCTCTCATCCATGATGATGAAATAGTAAGGTATGATCTCAGATTCGGTATCTTCGCAGAGCTTTAGGAGTAATTGGCTGCACTCCTCGGGTGTCTTGTTGATGAAGGGCGAGTCTGGGTTGGTAGGGGCGTCGATTGGTGCTTCTGATGGTCCATCGTAATAGTCGTCGATACTGTCTACAAACGCAANAGGAAAGCTTTCATTGTCGGCAATACCGCTTTCCTCAAGGAATCGATTCATTATCTATAGCTGTTAGAATTGGCGTTTGGTAGCAGCTCGACAATGAATGCTACAAACTTGTTCGCTCAGTGGAGCTACGCAAACGATAGGGAAAGATAGTTGCACCATCTTGGTTGTTGGACACTAGCAAGAAGAGATTAAAGAGAGAGGAAAGTTTATATGGAGTAGATCCATATTATCGACCATGCCTANGAGCGACGTCACTCGTAACGTGTAATATCCGAAGTCACCCCGAGCTACCTCTACATGTGGTGAAAAGGTGGTTTTAATGGGCTAGTATCTGACTGAGATGTCTGGTCCGCAGTAGACATTGTCCGTAGCCTCAGCATACCACGCATGCTCCTCAGGATCGCTATGGCCTGTCAAATAACAATTCAATGCAAGAGCTGAAGCTCCAAATGTAGCGCGGACAGACGACAGAGGAATGCCATTGTACTCAGAAGTGACGAGCAAGACGGTATCATCTTGTGTCGATCTCTCATCCATGATGGCAAAATGGAGCCAAATAGTGTTCGACGCAGTTTCGTCGCAAAGCTCGACAAGCATGCGGCTACATTCCTGAGGCGTCTTGCCGATGAATGGTGAATTCGGGTTACTGGGACCCTTGACCGGTGCCAGTGATGGCTCTGTGTAGCACACGTCGAGACTATCCACGAAGACAAGGTTCCAGACCTCCAATTCATCGTCGTTATGTTCGATGAAGCGATTCAGAACCTTCAAGAGTCAGAAATGGGGCTGGACAGTATTGACATAAGCCGCATCGAACCTCTTCGCTCAGCGGAGTAGCGCAAACAACAGGCAATAAATCCATATCAGGTCTTATGTATTGAAACCATCTAAGGTTGTGTGTGATAGCGAAGATTCTTGGAGACCTGTTAGGTCGCGTACTAGGCCCGATTGGGAATTGATTGGATTTCGGCGTTTCCCGGTGGAAGCAGCGATTGTTTACACTTTGATGGACCTCTCGAATGCGCCGGCGACGCTCCTTCCACAACGAGACGACAATTGACAAGACGAGATGGCGACAAACGATCAGATCAAGACGGCGCTGCTGACAGAGCACTTCCGATACACACCACTAGTAAGCAGGCGCTTTTCCAATGTGGTTATGACCTACAGCTGACAACAGACANNGACACTTCTGGACGACATCATCAACACAGTCAACGAGCTCACCTACCAAGCCGTCGGCGAGATCGAGACTGCCCTCCTCAACGTACCCAAAGAACAACTCGGTTTCTCCGCCAGTGCGCCCGCTCAACAGAGTGGACAGAACACCAACAATGACGAAGACGCGTCAGAACAAGCTGCGCGCACCGAGATCGAGGCTGGAATCGTCAAGCTCGAGAGTCTGCTCAACTCGACCATCGACAAGAACTTTGACAAGCTCGAGATCTACACTTTGCGCAATCTTTTGACTGTCTCGAATGCGAAAGAGGACGAAGGGTTAGAGAACTGGATAGTCCTGGATCACTACAAGGTGCGCCATACATCTCTGACTTGCTTGAGCACCGCTGACACAAATCAGAACCTTCAACCGTCATCGACAGACGACAATGCGCCCACTCCCGAATCAGTCAATCGCCTGCGCCGCAAAGTACAAGAGACCGAAAAGCTACAATCAGCCTTGAGAGCANNGAAGCTGCACAGAATGAAGCTCTGCTTGCTCAACTACGACCTCTCACGTCCGCTCCGCCAGCTGCCCAGTCCTCCTTCAAGCCCGACCAAGACACGCCGCAACAANGCTCAAAACGCTTCCTTCTCCTTCCTCACAAATACTCCATCAGCCACCGCTCTTGGAGTCGGTTCCGAAAGACACGCCAACTCGCTTGCCCAAAACACCAGCTTCGTCTATTCGCAAATCCCTGCGCTACGAGAAATTGTCGCTACTCTGCGCTCACACCTTGCCACTCTACCCGCGAAGAACATGGCAGCTACCGTCGACCAATCCACAGAAGCAAGACACGCATACATCGAGAGCCAGACTCGTCGCGCTCTGGACCGAGCAGGTGTGAATGCTGTACCAACACCAGATACCGAGTCTTTAGGAAGACGCATGGGTGGAGAAGAGACACGAGCTTTGGAAAACATTGTTGCTGCCATGGCTGCACAGAACCAGGCGTCAGACAAGATGGAAGAATGAAGGTTGGCTTGACCAAAGCAGATTACGAATTTATGATTGAAAATGGGATTGGTGCTGAGGCTTTTATGATACCCGTCCTGTACGAACAGAACACGAGTTTTTCTTTCAACTCTTGGCCACCCCACTGTGTCTATGCGTGTCTCACTATGACTTTGACCGAGTCTTTTCTGCAGTAGCTAGTTGTTGTGGTGGGATTGTTATGAGATGAAAAGAGGTTGCGCCTACCACCCTGGTATTATTTTCGAAGTCACTTTTTAGGTCTGAGGAAGGGTAACGTCCGTCATGAAAAGTTGATGTTGCATTAACATATCAGACATTCAAACGGGCCAGCACTGGCACGGTGCCACGCAGAGTTGCCACATACTGAGATGTTAACCCATTCTGGTCAATTTCGGATATTTCGAACAAGCTCACCCAAGGATATACTTCAAGAGTCAAAACTCCACCCAAGCTCGCATGTTGAACTCGAGAAGAAGCTTGATGGCTGGCATAGCCACACGGCAAGTGTGTTTGCCGTTTCTAGGTGGTAGATGATCTTGGAGCCCTCTCGGAGTTCGTCTTGTTCATGTGTGTTTTGTTTTCTTGACCTTGCCCAAGCTTCGATGCGGAAAGCTTGCGATGCCAAGAAAGGAGTTGCAACCAATCATGACAGCGAGGAAGGCACGTTGCTCTGCAAGAACGGCGTGCTTTGCTTGGCGGTGTTCCGCCTCCACCTTGTCCGTCGACAGCATCTCTCTATCCTTCCCGCAAGCCTGGTCCAAAGAGGCAGGCCGGCTCGTCACAGCCTTCAGCATGTCAAATGAAACAGACCTCATTGGCTTTGCTACCTGATCAGCATCGTCAGTGGCATATTTGACAAGCTGTGGGGCCCATCATGCAGTACAAGGTCACTGAATAATCCTTGATCAATCAAAGAGCTCCAGCCGAGCTCGCAAAGGTACAAAGTTGATCAGAACCCCCATCATAGAGTCTTGAAAAGGTAGGAGCTACCCAATTGATCTTCACCAGTAGTCAAGATGCGTTCAGTCATCTCTCTGCTTTCATTCTCGTCTGTTGCTCTTGCGAGCTGGACCCAGAACTTGAACTACCGCAGTCCTTCTGACCACCACCCTGGACTCGGTATCTCTCTTCACAAGGTCAACAAGCGTAATGTGCCCGGTACTCAGTACTCTGCCTCGCAGTTGAACTTTACCCATGGCATTGCCTCCGGTGACCCTTACTCAGACTCTGTCATTCTGTGGACTCGCATTGCTCCCATGTTTGACAGTGTCAATGACAACTCGACCGTCTCTGGCATTGCACCTCTGTACGGCCATGGTGCAAACTTGAACGCTAGTACTGCTCCTGTCTGTGTGCAGTTCAAGGTTTCCAAGTCTCCCAACTTTACCCATGTTGAGAGCAGCGGTACTGCTTACACTTCGTCCGATATTGACTACACTGTCAAGGTGAGATTAATCGACCTACTGAAGATTGATGCATTGGCTGATTCGCGGTTATCTAGNGTCGAGGCTAAGAACTTGACGGCCTTCACCCGTTACTACTACCAATTCAATGTCTGCGGCTCCAACAAGACTAGTCCTCTTGGCCGCACCAAGACTGCTCCTGACACTAACGACTACACTGCCGAGGTTGGACTTGCTGTCTACTCGTGCAGCAATTTCCGTATGCCATCATGATTCTTTTCTTGAGAATATGACTAACATGCGGTCNNAGCATTCGGTTTCTTCAACGCCTTCGGAAACCCTGTGCGAAAGGACTCGGTCGACTATGTCATCCACCTTGGCGACTACATTTACGAATACGCTGGCGATGGTGATTATGGCTACGGCTACAGCATCGGCCGCATTCCCAAGCCTGAGCGCGTCATCACCACCCTCTACGACTACCGTGAGCGTCTCGCTACATACCGCACCGATCTCGATCTTCTCGCTTCCCACCAGAACTACCCTTGGATTCCTGTCTGGGATGATCACGAGGTTTCGGACAACACATACCGCGATGGTGCTTCTGAGCTCAACAACACCGAAGCCTCGTTCATTAGCGATGGTGGTGTTTCTGTTGATCAGAGAAAGATGAACGCTGTCAGAGCATACTTCGAGTGGATGCCCATCCGTCAGGTTGAGATGGACGACAACCTCCGTATCTGGAGAAGCTTCAGCATTGGAAGTCTGTTCGACTTGATCATGCTCGACACACGTCAATACGACCGCTCCATCACCGATCTGTACTGGAACACTGACTACGTCCACGAGCTCAGCAACGACGCTGGTAGAAGTATGATGGGCAGCAGACAGGAAAACTGGTTCTACAACCAACTCTCCCAGTCTGCCAACCGTGGTGCCGCTTGGCGTTTGATCGGTTCGCAGACCGTCTTCTCTCGCGTCAACGAGTCTGCTGCTTATGGCAACACCAACCCTCTCGACTACGATGCCTGGGACGGCTACCAGGCCAACCGCAACCGCACTCTATCCCACCTCTACAACAACGGCATTGGCAACAACATCGTCATGTCCGGTGACTCCCACGCCTCCTGGGTTTCCGACCTCGTCTGGCTCGACCACGAAGGCTACAACTCGACCTCCGGCAACAACAGCATCGGTGTCGAATTCGCCGGTTCTGCAGTCTCCTCCCCCTGCCCCTACGGCCAAAACATCACCCTCCAAGCCGCCAACAACGCCTCCAACTGGCTCGTCCACGCCAACGACGAGTTGCAATGGAACGACATTTACTACCGCGGATACTTTGAACTGCACATCAACTATGACGAGGTCACTGCCAACTACTTTGGCATGCCCACCATCATCAACCGCAACCCTGACGAAATCTCTCTTGCTAATTTTACCGTCAAGAGCGGTGCTAATAAATTGCAGAGACCTGTTGCTGGTGGTATTGTCGAGTCTGGCGCTTTGAAGATTGGACAGGTCAAGCAGACTAATGCTACCAACAACACCGAGACTGGTGTTTGGTTTGTTAGTCAGGCTAATGTGGAGGATATTTAGATATTCTTTGCGATCACCGCGAGAACGATTAATCAGATGATACGGATGAGGATGATATACATCGCAGATGCTTCTTATAACGATATAGCTGTTTAATATTGCAGAAAACAAAGCGTTCAGAAAACGAAAAGTATACATTCAAATACCCATGTCTTCTGTTCACCAGTACGGATATCGAGGTGCACCGTGGACTCACCGCCCTGTTATTGCTGATCACTTGCTCACCGTCGTAGTTCTAGGCAGCTGTATTCCTCTGTCTCCACAATATCTCCTGATAGGGACCATCAAATCTTGGCAGAAGGATGCAACATTACGAGATTGGCTAAGGACAACGTCAATCCATAACATGACAAGATTCTATTTCCAATAGAGGTCCTGCTTTCTTTGAACCTTTTTCGCGCTCTGCGTTTGTCAAATCCTTCAAACACTGGAGTTTTTGATTTCTGTAATTTGGGGGTTGATTTCTCATTGTTTTCCTTGTCTTTTTTTTTGCTGGAATACGCAAAAGTATGGGTGTCTCTAAGCAGGATGTTGGCAACATGAATGCTGCGCAGATGAAATCGACGGAGCAGATGACGAGTGATGGGCATGTTTGACAATACACATACATTGATTTCTTTTTGTTCTGTTTGTTATTTTTCTTTTGTTTTTCTCAATCATGTCTTCTCTTGTTCTTGCATTTATTAAGATCTGCTTTAACTTTGTGCTCTTATTGTTTGTTTAGTAATAGATGACTTAGCAATGAACCTCCTGTTCCTACGTCTACTGGCAATCCTAGGACTAAACGCAAACAAAGGAGATATCATGATGTGGGTTTTCTCTTTTCTTATCGTTTTAGTGGTGTTGTCTTGACCATAAGGAAAAATCATAGATAGCTGATGTGCGAGAATTTAGAGAGGTGTCACTACAAGGGTTATACTAGGTGTTACACTATGTTTCCAAAGTCTGTATTTGTATTTTGCGTGCTAGAAGAAAAGGAGAGGATATGTGTTGGATCATTAAGGTGGTTCGTCACTTCTATTTTCTGATTATTGAGTGAAAACAAACAGATCTCTACAGAGTGCGAAACATTCGAGCGAGAGGAAATTGCGAGGGTTGCTATCACTTGTTCTTGTTTAGTATTCTCGCCGCACGATAAATGGAGCAGTCTTCGCGATCTTACGGGTCGATACCTAACTCTTCGGGTTCTATTTCCTTGGCTCAAAACTCCTAATTTGAGGGCCTTCTTCACAGTCCACAAGTGAGGACGGGGCCTATTTACAGAACACAAATATGCAAGTGAGAGGACACCAACGTCTTCGACCAAAGACGAGATTGCTCTTGCTACAAGTTCCATATCACTGTCACTTCTCTTCCAAATCTCTCAGATCCTTCTGCTCGTATAAAGTCGTCAACAATCCTCCAGTCTTCCTCTACAAAGCTTTGTCTCATAGAACAACGTATCGACGAGCCATCACAAGGATCATCCGCAAAGTACAAGACAGCAAGTGAAGAATACACAGCTCTTCGGTATTCATCTATGTCGCAGGCAATATCGCATCACTTTCAGTCGTTAGCTTGGCCGCACATCACTTTTCAAGATCTCGCTGAGATCTCTCAACCATAAAGACTTCTCAGGCCTTCCCCAGCTTTCTTCGACTTTCATCCCAACATCTGTTCGTGCAAGATCTACTTCTTAATCAACTTGCACCGGCACCAATCCGAAGTCAAGTTCAGCTTGCGTCATGGATGACTCTGAGCCCAAATTCGATTCAGTCCAACCTTCCAACTCTTCTCAGAAGCGTCAACGCTTTGAGTCGCAGGCTGACAAGTCAAGAGGCCCCAGGAAGAGATTCAGAATCCGCTTCAACCGCAGGTCGACCCAGAACACCCACAACGATGAGTCCAACCTCGAGAATGAAATCAACCGCGATCCCAACCACGACAAGCAAAAGTCAGAAGACCTTGAAACCAAGTCCTACCTCGAACTGAAGGCCATGTACGCCAAACCTGAACTCAGAAACCACTATGGAGATACCCTGCTCCCAGCAATCTATAAGGACAGATTCAAGCACTCGAGCCTCCAAGTTCTCCAGTCCATCGATCGCAGCAAAGTCCCTGAACAGTTTCACGCCATCCTCGATGATGCCATTGAAGACAAGACCCAAATCGCTCAGAGCACTGCCCTCGAAGTTCTGGGTGATCACATGGCGGAGCTCTGGGGTGCAGAGTGGGACCAGCTACACGACAGCTTCAAGGACAAGTCCTACGACGAGTTGAGAGCCCTGCTCAAGCATCCCGCAACTAAGAACCAGAGTCTCTCCTACAAGGGCACCTTGAGAGATGCCATTTGGGCTGCAAAGCTGAAGGAAGCCACCTACGATCAGCTACGGGATATGAACAGAGATTCCATACTCAAATCATACAGATCTATCTACGACAGACAGCTCAGAATCAAAGACCCTCTGAGTGACATTGACTTTGGCGATATCGACATTGAAGCCTTGCTTCAGGCAGCACAGTAACACTGATGTCTCGTTCGTGCTTCCTCGAAAGATTGAGACTCAGAAGAATGTACTCCAGATCTCAGGAGGCAAAAGCAGAGAAGTGAAGTCAAAGAAAACAACGACAACTAGGAAGTAAAATTGATCATGTACACTAGTTACAAATGCAAAACTCTGACTCCATGATATTCAACCCCCAAGTTCGATATCCAAGTGGTTATTTAAGGGGACCTTACTGCTCTTGATGCCGTGGATGACGATGCTTACCGCAAGTACTTCCCTCATGACCCGAACCCGGACCAGGAGATACTTGAAAGACACCGGGGGCTGAGTATAAGGAAGATCGCCGCATCGTGTTTCCTCCTAGTCACTTCCGCTAGGTCCAAGATCAAGTATTCAGAACTGGAGCAAAGTGGGAGACAAGGTCGGGATGTAGCCCCTCGAGCATGCGGAGTTGAGTTCCGAGGCTGTCTTTCGCAACTAGGACTCTGGAATCACAGACCTAAAATTGGAGGTCCAGAGACACAACAAGAAGACCAAGGAAAAATGCCAACATGTACACTAGACAGGAAAACAGAACCTGCACTCAATGTCTTCATCTAAAATTCATACCAAAACGAGCCACCTTGATCTACGATGCCTTAGAAAATGGCAAGCATAATATCTTCACAGATGCCCTACAGCTTCTTGATCCTGTCAAACCGTCCTTCTGGATACAGTCTGAGCCCAAGCAGCGTGTACTCAGCCCAAATCTACCTCCCAAAGCAACACCGTCCCACCATCATCACTAGTCACCAACCTCTTCCCATCACCTAAAAACGCAACTCCCCAAGTTTCATCGCCATGTCCCTCTAACAATTGCAAGCAATCTCCGGTCTTTGTGTCCCATAACATGACAGTACGGTCTTTGCTTCCGGTAGCGAGCGTTGTACCATCGGGTGAGAGAGTCATAGTAGAGATTCGCTTGGCGTGACCCTCAAGTAACAATTCGAGGTCACCGGTTGTGACGTCCCAGACGTGAATTATACGGCCAGAATTTGAGAGTAGGGTTGTGGAGTCGGGAGTGAAGAGGACAGAGGCGGTAGCTGTGCCGTAGCCAGCCAGTGTGCGGAGGAGATTCCCTGTCTGCGCGTCCCAGAGGTGAACAGTATGCGAGGGGGGAGGAAGTAGCGATGATGTTTCCATCTGGCGAGAAGACTGGACTGCTTCCTTGGAGTGTGTGTTGCAAAGTCATTGTCTCTGCATGCAAAACTTTTACCTGTTTGTTTCCTGCAACAGCGAATGTGCTTCCGTCGACTGAGAATAATAAGCCATTGCCTAGAGACTCAAACTTCAACTCTCAAGACTGCATATCCCAAAGCCTCACCATACAACCCCATCCTCCAGATCCTGTGGAAACTAGATACTTCCCGTCTGGCGAGAAGTCAATGTCTCCAATAGTTGTCTCATTCTGCAGGATGCTATCCATGGCTTCTATACTCGCCCCGGGTAAGACATCTCTATCCCTTGGGCCGATTAACTCACGCACCAACTTTTCAGTCTCCACATCCCAGACTTGAACGATATCAGTGCCTGTAGCAATACCCTTGGCATCAGGGAGTAAAGCGTGCGACAAACATCCTTTGATCACTCCACCCTTCTTTCTCATCGCTGAATCGCCTTTCCAGAGCTCCAGTCGCAGTCGAAAAAAGTCGAGCGATACCGTCGTCGCAAGCTGAGAGGACGTATTGGTTAGAGCCAGAGAACGAAAGATCCCAAATCATGTTTTCATGTTCCAAAGTGCTGGCTTGGAGATCACCGTTATTGACGTCGTAGATGTTGATGCACCCGCCATTAGACGAACAGATCGCGAGGAGTGAGTTATCAGGACTGAGGCCTGCCTCCCGCATATCGCCATTGTATCCTTCGAGGTTCTTGAGCAGAGTTGCCGAAGCCATATTATGTTCGTGGACAGATTGATCCCAGATCTCGGTTTAAGAGGTGTTCAGGAAAGTCACCCAGGGAGCGAGTAATAGAATTTTTCAGAATAGAGGAATGGAAAATGGCTCTTGCGAAGGTATATGTTGGTCGTGAGGTTTCAATGGGAGTGGTTGTGAGAAACGGAGGCCGCGGGCTTGGCGCTCATGATGTCGCTTTGTGAGTCATTTCTGCTTGATGCTGTCATTTGGAAACACTGAATACAAGTTCTTGAGAGCTTTCCACTGACTACCAAGGCACTCTGGATCTAAAAGTGAATGAGTTCTGTCACACTCAATCCTCCTCGTCCCATCGACGGTCCCCNNCCTGTGCGATGTTACAGAACTTCGGCACCGTGACACCTTGACTGCAAACCACTCTCTTCGTCTTATGCTCCTTGACGTTACACAACAAAAACCCATCCTCCTTGTAATCCTTACTGTCCACGATGAAGAAGTACATCTTGCACAGATAAGGATTGGACATGCATGCTTGAGGATGCCAAGAGCCTGAGGTCTGTGAAACAAGATCTCTATCGGGTTTCAAGAAGCCTTCAAAGCGACACACACGGTCTTCTGGTGCTTTTCCGTCGTGGAAGGGTTCAACGTCGCGGATTAACTGTGTGAGATCGATTCCGGGGATAGAGTAGAAGGCTATGTAGAAGCCTGTGGCTGGTTTCTTCTTGGCAGCTCCGTCGGGGAATGTTCCTTCTATTGTTCTTTGGTTNNAGGGGCTCTGCAAGCATTATAAGATTTCTTGTGAATACTTACCTAACCCAAGATCTTGCGTGTCGTCGTTATCGCCACTGAATTCGTAATTTTCTTTGGCTTCATACCAATCCGTATTCCCGATCTGCAGATTCACAAAGAGAAGTCCAGAGTCTGTTGCTTTCATCATGAATGCATCAGGTTTCCCATCTTCATCTCCCAAAGTAACCACATAAACTCCCTTGTCTTGCCACTCTGGCTCCGTCACAACCAGGAAATAGTTAGGGTCGAAGCCATCCTCTACAGTTGTGTTCAGGTGAAAGTTGATGAGCTCTTTGAGAGAAGTGATTTTGAGGGCTGGACGAAAGTGGACGTAGTCGTCCCGCGGACACTCGGAGTTGCATGCTTCGACTAGGTTCGGTGGTTCTGTTTGGGGCGAGAGGAGACTGTATATTGCGAAAGAATCTAGAGTCATTGGCCTATTTTTGAATCGCGCCGCTCCGGGCACGGAGTCTGGAAGGGAGAGGTCGATGTTAGACATTATGCTAGCTGTTTGGAGATTGTGATGTGAAGGAAGCAGTGTTCTTATACTCGTATCTAAGGACAGAGATATGATGTTGTGGGTTGACGTCAGACTGCACGGACATAACACGTGTAAGAGAATCCTTCTGGAAGTATTACTCGAGTGCAGCCTCGGTAGCAATGCCAGGGCATCATGAATCAGAGCATGCGCTTGCTGTGGTATGAGATCTTGTGACTTTGAAGTATGGGTCTATGAGAAAGCTCATCTTGACTTTTCCTACTCCATTTCCTCACATGCATGCACCAATGCATCCAGATCCAGGCCACTGTAATCGTCCTCAACAATGTCTGATCGTTCGGAGCCATGTCAAAGCTACTGTATTGGCTGCAAAAACGTTGCTGAGGATTTGGAAAGATTACACATACTCAAAGGTTTCTGCAGCTGGTTTCAACTCCTTTTTCAACTCTGGTTTCAACTACTTTTTACAACTCCCCGCGAAGTCCTACAAAGTACCACTTGCTAGTCGACTCTCGCTTCGCGTCTTGGCCCACAAGCAAAGTTGACCATACCACATCGGCGTGCCGCTAAACCACTTTTAGCCTATGATTGAGCTGGGAGCTGGTTTCAACTGTTGAAACCGCACCCCAGGTCAGTTGCCGATAGGCCAAGTCGAGCCTTTTATCCAGAAGCCAACAAGTGTGAAAGGCCCGAAACAGCTGTATAAACAGTTGGAACCGCAGTTGAAACCAGTTGCAGAAACCTTCTACTGCAACAGACGGGAGACTGCCCTCGATTAACTCGGCCTAAGCACTTTGATCAAGAACACGCTCGGAACTATGCCGTGGTGTCATGTTCTTGACCTCCTGTTCTAGCACCGTCGTGATTGTGATGCCTTGCTCCAGTCCTTTTGGTTCTTCTGCATTGGCCAAGTATCGCGAGATGTTCGCCTCGGTGCTATCCTGAGAGTTTGGGCGCCATGTTCGATCCCAACGCTTGGTTTCGTTCCTCGATCTACCTGCTTCAACCCAAGTGGCCTGTGTTGGATAGTCAGATAGAACCATATCTCTTTCGAGTGACAGCCGACGGCGTGACGATGAACCAGAGTTATCTCGGTACATTTGATCTTCGTGGTTACGAGAGCTTGTAAGATGTGAGCGTAACCAGGGGATCAGGGCCCTCAGCGTGGGAAGACTAGCGCACATGATCCCCGCATTTACTTCGATATCGCTCCAGATGGCAACGTGACTGCGTGCTTGTAGCTCGGCGATATTCACAAGGAATTTGATCCGAACAATGCTTATGAAGCAGACACTGTATCACCAGTCAGAAATCGATGTCGTACGGAGTTGCTCGCAGCACCAGAACTTACAGGCCTCCAAGGGCAAATACGAGTACAAGCCCAATCTTCTGTGAACGAGGCATGTTCAGACCTCTTACACTCGGCATAGGCAAGAATGTGGTTATCAGATTCACGGTCATATCAACCGCGGCGTTGACGAACCAGATGACCCAGCGATCCAGACACTGAGGATCACCATACAGGTTTGGAGAAATCCAAGCTCTGGAGATCGGAATACAGGCAAAGAATGAGCTGCCAAATTCCCACGCACCGTTGACAGAGACGAAGATCAGAAGGTATTTGCATGTCAGTTGAGTCCATCGACCGACAAAGATGCGCTTATACGACACAAGGATGGATGCCTTCGTGAAAGTAATGGCAATGTTGTAGTTCCAGATCGAAGCCCAGAGAGCTCGCCAAAGACCAGCAGTATCCTTGTTAGGATGCATATGAAGTCTAGCTTCTGAAAGAAGTTAGTCGGCGTAAGCGAAGTGATATTTTGGTAGTGTATAACGAACGGAGGCACATGCTGACAGTCATCCCGATCGTCGCGATCTGATTACACCCAGAGGATCAGCAACGCCCAGGCAGACACAAGTGGTAGAGTGGTAGGAATCCTTGAAGGCTGTTTCTTACCAAAGCAACTCCAATGAGGATATCATCTTTGCCAGCGGACCTCAGTATGAATATTCTTGTGCAGATCCTAGCAATCACGACTGTACTGGTGATCGTGACCAATACAATACTAGCTGAAAACAGATCTCCGGGGCCTCCTCTTTCAGGGAGATGTTCGTTATTCATTTGACGATCTGTATCGGCGACGAAGTGCTGGGTCGATGCAGATCCAAGAGATATCGGCAAGGATCCACAAAGTCTTGTATTCTCAAGCAGCGCACTTATCAAGGCCGATTACGGCTCATTTATAGTGGACCCTAACAGTAAGAACGCTGAAAGAATATGAGACGACCGAAAGTACGGGAAGGCAATTTTCATCCCCTCCCATGCACGCATCCTCGTAAACCCTGAGCGCAGATCAAGCCTCGGGTTCCAGTTACTTCGTATTCTCATTACGTTGCAAACCTTGATATCTCCACATTGATGCTGACTGTGGGGAGCGTGCAAAGGTGTGAGGTTACAATCAATTACGCAGGAGGTTGATACAGACTTGGCCCACGTTGGTACATCCACATGAACCAATACAGTCGCGAAGCACAGACTATGAAACGGCACCAAGGATCTGGGTTGACTAGAGCCCGAGTCATTCTATCATTCTTCTTTGTGACTACCATCAAGCGCATCAGAACTCGATTCCACTACACGCTTCATCCTCGCGACTGACAAGCAAATTTATGTTACTATAGGTACCGACGACAGCAGTGGTTCAGAATGTGTGATCAAGAGAGTGAACGTCGTCGGCAAACTTTACGTAGATTGAAGAACCCCATGCGCATGATACCAGCTGGACTAATGCCGTGGTTGGGCAGAAAACCCCTGGTGCCGGACAAAGCGCTGATCCACGATCCCAAAACCTGTTCGTACGGACTAAGATCCTTCGCTCCACAGGTCCACGCAAAGTTGCAGGAACGGTTGGGGCAAAATTAAGTTTTCTCTGAGACATGAATGGCTCGCACCAAGCATCCACGGGATTTGTCTTGGTCATCAGCGAAGCATGACTATAGTAGTGCTTGGCGGTCTCAAAGAGATTCTCCTACATTTTCATTCGTAGAGAATACAGCATGTAGCATTGAGAGTGTAATCAGGACCCGGCTCTGATGGGAAGTGCATTGTCATAATGCTTGAAGAACAGCAAGTATGACTTATGTCTCACCTCCCAGATCTCAGACGCCAAAGTTGATAATATGTATATTTTGTGCCTGTCCGAACGAGACCCAGTCAAAGTCAGCTGCACTCTTGCCAAAGTATGCCCTAGATTCCTGCTCAAGAAACACCGCTTCTAGGAGTTGGCGTGTCTCTGAGGCGTAGCAATAGACACCATGACTTTCCAACGAGCGCATTATACGCAGAGCTCGGTTTCTATCGCGCGAATACAGACTATGGACACCGGCCAAGAAGACAGAGAAGATCATGTGTCCGTGAATGTTCTCTTCCATCGCAGCAAACGAGGCAGCCTTGCAGAGAATATGCCGACAATGTACTGATAGTTCTTCGCGTTGTTTCGCTGATGTGTACATATACTGATCACCGTACATGCTTGTATTAAGGTAGACGAGCATCGTGGAGCATTGCATAGATGCCTATTCAACATCAACTGTTGCTCGGAGTTTTTGCAAAGGTGGAAGAAATATCAAGTAGGACGAGCGACTTACAAACTTGTCCATCATACTATCGGCGGTCCGAGATATTTCTAGACTTCATGAGTGTCGAGGAAGATTAGCTGCATGTTCGAGACTTCACATACCAAGCAATGCACGTTTGAATTCACATATGCGATCCTGACGTTCCGTCATGGTACCATGACCTCGTTGGACATCTGTGCGCATCTTTTGTGCTAGTTGACTAAGCTCGGCATACTTTGAGAGTCATGGACTGATGCTCAGATCTGCTATACACTCACCCCGACCGTTGAACTCACACCCAGAGAGGAGCGAGAGATAATGTGTCTGGTATGCTTGAACGAATGAACCAGTCTGTGGGTTTCCAGCGAGAGATGCTTTTGCATCGAGGAATAGAGTAGCAGAGATAAGGTGATGCATCAATTCCTTAGTATATGTGTCAGAGTATGAGTGCTTCAAATATTCGAAACATCTCAAATGCTGCGACCATAGATCGCGACCAAAGGTATTGTACTGGAGCGGACAGGATAGGTCAAAGATGAAGAGTACGCAGTGAGAGAAGATTAACGACCTCTGAGGCATCGCCGTATGCGTCATACACGCTACAACGGCTTGACGATAATGTTGAAAAGCTTCCGCGAGGAGACTTCCGGGGTCTCTGAGGGTCATATCCAGTAACGCAATGGCACATATCGCATGGTGCAGCTTTTCCGAGTTAGNCAGTTACAAACCGGTCAACGTGAGATAACTTACTGCTCGAGACGTATAAGATTCGCGAACAATAGCTTCCGCTCCACCGTCCTCGTCCAGTGCGAATTTCAATCCTAAAGGCATGATTTTTCGGTAGATGTAATCTTTGAAATGCAAAAGACAGGCTTCGCTATCGAAGATGTGCGTGCCATGAACTGTGGCTGATACCAGTTCATCGTTTCTGCCCGGGCTTTGGTTCTTGGACCGTCCTCGTTTTGAATGGATAGACCAGATGTGGTCGGTCTCGAGATCGGTCAGGAAGACCGTGTTGGGATCTGCAAATGAGAAGTGATGTAGAACATCACCTGGATAGTCCACGCCTTCTTGTTCCTTCATCAGAGTGTCGTCGATTCTGATTGCTTGAGAGACAGTCCATGGCGTTAGAATAGCATAGAATGAGCCAGGCGGTCGAGTCAGCGCCCTTTGCTCTCTTTCATCCGCGTTCCCAAGCTCATTGAAAGACATGGCCTTCGACTCTTGGTCGGTGTCTAGCTGCCAGCTTGAGGCCTTCGAGAAGGCTGCCTTATCCCAAGATGGACTTGCAGTTACGGAGACACCCTTATTCAACCTCTTTGTTCGCGAAGTCACATCGTAGAATCTCCAACGCTTTTGCCAGTTGCATTGCTTACCTAGCCGTGTACATGCTCCGCACTTTGGCTTGGATTCATCGCATTTTACTCTCCTCTCTCTGCAGTTGTGGCATCCATCTTTCGATCGTATCGCTGACCGTCGCCGAGGTCCTCGTTTTACCATGACGATTGTGGCAGACGACTTCGAGTCCGCTAGCGGTGATCGTGGGTCGGAAGAATTCGAGACTGTCATATCACTCGAGACTCTATCTACCTGTCACATGGTAGGTGTGAGCATCTCCAAGCGCATTGGATCTTGGTCGAGAGTGCATACCTTTCGTAGCGAAGAGATGATCCCGCCCAATATCGTGATGACGAAGAAGCCGTTGTCCAGATAAGAAACACATCAAGAGTGGTCGAAACAACCCAAGGCTGGGGCAGCCGGATCCCTGATCATCGAGGTTTTTTCAGCATAGCTGAGGAGCTCGAGATCCATACTTGATTATCCATCGCTTGCGTCTGCTGGCGAACGAAACTCGACGTGATCAGCTATCGAACGCGTCTAGTGCATGTTGGAATTGATGTAGTATCCTGGCTTTGCACGGCTCGCTCCGCACTGCCGCCCGTGAATGTATCATTTACCTATTCAAGGTTATGGAGAATTGAGTTTGACAGGTGCATCGCTTAGGCATCCTGGAGTTTCGGAAATTGCACCTTCCCATCGTTTCAAACGTAGTTGACAAGAATGCCATCAGGGGTTCCTTCCGAAATCATCTTAGTTCGCCATCGGGAAACACATCCACTGATCGCTTTAAAGAAGGCGCCAGCAACAACAAGCCGACCGGTATACCATTCGGGCCGAAAATTCCGGACCATCGTCAGATCACCATGTACCTGATCAAGTCGCAGATACTACCTTGTTTGGACTAAGGTACGTCAGACCTACCAGGTGCTTGCATGTGCATGGCAAGCCGGCAAGGCTTCCAGATGGTAGTCATCTAACCTAGCTTATGCATGAACATGTCTTGCTAGGTGCAAAGATTTTCTAAGATGCTGAATGGTTTTATTGACCCAAGCTTGCGTCTCTGTTACTTACACTGTATATGATAGCCTCGATCAAGCGGCCTCGTTGGTTTCGGGCGATCATCTCAGACCTGGCGCCTCAAGATTGATTGCACCCATTTTCTGATACTATAATAATCAGCAGAGTCTTGAAAGCATGTTGGGGACACAGATCAAAATAGCATTTTGGAATCTTCAAACGTTGAAAGCCAAAAGAATTCTGTTGCCTGCATATTCTTGGCAAACTCCGGACTGGCCTTTTCGAATTTATTATTTGCATGCAACACAACGGTCTTGAAAAGAAAATGGATACGATTTTATCTCGATGGTTGAAGATGCTCCGCTGCACCCATAGTCACGGAGCGAACAAAAGCTCATCATGTCACCGTCCATAGACAGTAGCCTTGCAAAAGCTGATTGCCTGGCCATACTTCAATCGATCATGTTTCATATCGACCAAGCAGGTGTCGAACCAACTGAGTTTACGAGGGACGGGCTTGGCGAACGCGCACTAATGCTATCTAAGATCGTGTCGCCTTGACCCTAACTATAAAAGCTTAAATCAGTGTAACACGCACTGCTTGATCTAAGGCAACCACAATCCTTTCAGGAGAGTCGTCGGGTTTCCTGATTGAGTTTCCCGAATGTCTGCAAATACGATTTTCGATGGGCTGATACCGCACGAATGAAGTAATGAGGAGAAGCTTGGTCCTGTACCCGTCCAATGTCTGTCTTTACATCCATTGCAGAAGCTTTTGCGATCTTTGCTGAGCTTCCATTTCATCCCAACATACCTTGTGACATCGATGACTTTTGGTAGTCAATTTATTGCTCAGGACTCGAAACGTTTCCCTCCATGCCAGTGTCCATCTTGGTATCGACAGCACAGACATGTTCAGCTGCTCTCCAGCTTCAATGTCAAGCGCATCTCGAGCGCTCAGCACCGCAGCTAGGACACCAGCTGGCCGAGCTCTTGGTCTGACAGTTGTCTTGTGGCTCATCACATTCTTCTACTGCAAGCACAAGTTCTGGAGGGACCCCCATTCAGCATTCTTCGACAGCTCGACTGTTTACGATCAGGGCTACAGCAACGTGCGGAGTCAGGAAGGGCTAAACTTCTTGTCACAAGCAAAGCCAATGATAGACATACCATCGCCCGATCCCGTCATCTGTGCTGGCATCGTCACAGTGAGACGGAATCCCATCCAATATCTCAACAAGACTATCGGATCTATGCTAGCGGGTCTGACAGACGAAGAACGAAGCGCGATACACATCAGGCTTCTCTTTGCCGAAACCGAACCGCAAATGCATCCTGATTACCATCAGCGATGGCTTGGCCATCTTGAGAGTGCTGAGACCTACAATGTGACCAGTGAGAGTCTCGCACATCTCAGGGAACTAGAAGAAGCAAGGGACTTCTACGAGAAAGGTGTATTGTGCGTGAACATGCGATGAGCGAACATCATCTTACAAAGCTAACATCTCCCACAGNNCGACTACATATACATGCTCAATCAATGCCTAGAGCACACTAGCGCTCCGTTCGTGGCAATTTTCGAAGATGACATAGTCTTTGCTGACGGTTGGCTTTCGAAAACTGTCAAAGGCTTAGCAGAACTTCGACGATCGACTGAATGGCTGTACCTTCGCCTCTTCTATACCGAAACCTCACTTCGATGGCGAACCGATCAAGACTTCTGGTTCCGGCACTTGTGGCTCACCGTCGTGCTTGTCTCGTTCCTCTTTGCGCTTTTATCGGTCATACTGCGCCGTTCCTTGAAGCCGTTGCACAGCATCCTTACAAACCACACTGTTGTCGCAATGGCACTCGTCACAATGCCGGCCTTCACGATCCTCTTCTTCATGATCGGTAAATACAACGTGCTCCCACTTTCAGGAGTGGAGAGAATGGACAAATATGGCTGCTGTACTCAGGCTCTTGTGTTCCCGCGAGCCCAAGTCCCAGATCTCGTGGCCAATCTCGCGCGCCGAAAATCAGGACAAACGGATACAATGATCGAAGAGTATGCAGATGAATCTAGATTAGAGAGGTACGCATTGGCCCCTCAGGTTGTGCAACATGTTGGGCTGGTCTCGAGTCGCGACAATTCTGAGATAAACACGAAAAGCACGTGGGCCTTCTGGTTTGAGGCGAGCGATGCCAAACAACTGCAACTCGAGCATGAGGAACTAGCAAAGTGGACAATCTGGAGAGCTGGCAGTCATAATCATCCAAACTGATCGACAAACTCGTATCCTGGTTAGATGGGCATCATGCGGCTATTGAGCTTACGATGTAGTTCATGACTGTTCAGAACGCCTCCAACTTTGAGAAAGAGTATCAGGGCGATTATGGACGACATAAAATCTGAATATGTATGTCACTACTTCACAACATTGAGCAGAGAGAAGACCGAGAGAATGATTATGTCGAGGACGCGCAGCTTTCTGCATCTTCATGGAGTGAATCACGCGGCACGTTCTCAGATCATGCGAACAGCTGCGAGCCTGTGGCGCGAAGGAAGGGGTCAACATCAAGATATGTGTCTGCACCTTCCGACCAGACTGTTTTGCTTTGCAAGATTCTGGCTTATGTAACCCACAAAACCACTCCTTTGGTCCGACTGCGGTCCAGTATTCTAATGTCCGGGAGTCTTCATGGCTATTTTCAGTAGAATCCTTTTCGAGATACGATACAGAGACTATATAGTACAGCTGATGGTTGTCAAGATAGCTTGAACTGTTGCTCGCGTGGTTGTGATATATTTTCTGGGGGTTGGTGGGGAGTCTGCCGTGCGACTATGTCAGTCGCTGTCCGAGATCCCGGGTCCTAACACTCGATTAGGAGAATCCAGTGCTTTCTAGTTTGTGTAGTTCAAGACCCAAAACAACTAAACTGCCAAGATCCAGAAGAACCAAGGGTACGGCGATGTAGGAGTAGTTTGAGGGTTTCCATGCAGGTGACTGAGACTCTCCCAACATACAATTTGAGACATTGCTACCCCCGAAAGCTGGTCAGTGCCGTATGCTAGGACTTTCCATCAAGGTGATCGAATTTTGACCAACAACAATCCGCTGTTCGTCGCTTACATTTGCACCGTTCCAAATCGCGGTGTACAAGACGGTGGTCTGCCCACATGTTGCCAAGTTCTCTCAATCCTTCGAGCGCCCAAACTTCAAGAAGGATCAAGTGCTCGGTTCTATTTGCCAACGATGAAAAGCGGAGCACACACGGGGTCCAACTCAGTGTTGTATCGTATAGGGTGATACTGAGACCACGTGGACTAGGGGAAACATCCATGTCACGTTCAGGACGGAGCTCAAAGCCAAGAAGATGATTCGTAATGTGCCCAACAGAAATGGTTCTTGCAGGATTTATTCCTGCAGGCATGAATCATTGAAGCCAATGTTAGATATGTTGTCGCCGCTCACATGCACCTCATGGAGCAAGAGATTGCAGCAAATTCTATAGAGGATCAGCAAGTTCCTCTCATTAGGCTATGAATAGAATGTACACGGGTCAACACATGAGCATGCGTATCAATATGATTCCCTTGCTGTGTTCGGAACAAATAGTGGACGAGATTTCACTTGTGACCAAGGCAGAGTTTGGTGCCAACCTGTTCATCAATATATGTTGGCATAGCAGGACGGCATTGGGACATATAACATCGACGACGATGAACATGTGCTTGGGTGATTCTTCGCATGTAACAGTTGTCGGAACATTCCCCTTTCCCAAGACCAACCATACTTGATATAAAAAACTTCAAATCTCGAGATGCAATCATCGTTTCCTAGAGACAGTTAACGCAGTTTTACTTCGCAGCTAGTAGATGGAGGAGCACGAGCAACGTGATCGTCCTTCCGGGGATGCAAAGTTCCATTGGCTACGTTGATTGTTTTTCACACCGCCTATTGACGGACAGATTCGTTCCAGACATGCTCCTGCTCGTATTATTGTTTTAGTGATTTTACTTGGAGGTGTTTGATGGCATTCGAGCTGTAGTTGGTCGATCTGTACAACCGACCCATACCCTTGTCTCCATGTCTTTGCACTTCAGGGCGATGTTACGAGTCAGGTCATGGTTTCTTTCACTATGATAGACTCGATGATCTTGAGAACGATGAAGCCAGGAGTTACTAGGGTCCCGAGTCCTCGCAGATATCTTCTATATAAACCCAGTAGACATCCAGTTCTCTACTATCACAGCTTCAATTCAAAATCATCACCATCAAAGCTTTCACTCTTCAATGCTCGCCACCAACATGAAGATCCTTCAGATTCTTTGTCTCGGCTCCGTAGCCTGCGGACTGGTCATCCGCCCCAGCAATTCCCGTGCCATCGAGGAACAGTCTTGGAAAGCAGCCTCGGAGTCTAGCCTGATCCATGCCTTGGACGGGCACAACGTGACCCAACTGCTCCTCTCTCGCGACGATGGCCAATGCACCGATCCCACTTTCTCCTCTTCCCAATGGGCAGATTACAGCAACGACGGCAATGGTCGTTACGCCGGCACCTGCGGTGTCACCGGCCACGACAGCCACAAATGCTGGACCGATGTCTACACCGTTCAAGCCCAAATCCAGTGGTCGCCATGGAAGGTAGTCTCCGCAGGCGTAGACTGCGCAGGCTCTGCAAGCTGTTCAATCTCCGACACCTGGGAGTTCCAGTCTTGCAAATCTCAATCGACCTCTGTGTCAGTGACTGCCGGCATCCAGAGCGAAATCCTCAACATCGGCGGCGAGGTGACCCACGAAACCGGCACCACGGATTGCCAGACCCATTCTTCGCAAAAGACTTGGGAGTGGTGAGGATCTAGCCAAAAATCCATCGTGTTTGGGCACTATGTTGATGTGAAAGTTTAGGGATAATCAATTCTGTCATAAAGTGTCGGCATCTTATCAGTACATCCGTACCTGGGGCTATAATCGCAGAACCTGCGTCACACCTCGTGGAGGCAATCCTCCCAAGAGAGGTGATGGCTTTTTCACGTAAGAACATCTCACATTCTATTATCACTGCTTCTTGACTGACTACCACTACAGTGTCGGATGGAGTGATTGGAGTTACGACTTCCCGACAGGAAAGCACCACTACAGTGGCAAGTATCACTGTTCGACCGATGTGGGAACCAAGGGAATGGATTTGCCGGGCGCAGGACCCGTGATTCGGATCTGATCAACATGGACCTTTCGATATCAACGTGCGACAAGTGTCAGAAGAGGGTTAGGAGTGAGCGCAACCAGGGCAGCAACAAAGAGTTTTATCACTATTCAACATAGTAGAAGATGATTTCCAACCATATCTCAAGATTGATTTACACGAAATCTTGTCACGATACTGCTTCACACATTACTTTGCTGTCGATCATCGTTTTGGAGATGCGTTCGTTTTCTAGACTTTCCCTTCGTTGGAGGTGTAGGCAAAGAATTCGAGTCATTGATCATGCTGTTATATAGATTCGTATATTCGTGAGACCACATCTATCGACACTTCATCCTGGTATCTCTACCCTTGCCTTGGTCTTCCTTTCATTCAGGAGCATCAAAGAACTCAGCCTCACTCGAATCAGAAGACTCGGTGATCGGAAAAGGAGCTTGTCGCTTGTTGATCGCCTTCTTCTCTTTCTTTGGCTTATACGTCTCCCATAAAAACTCAACAATGATTCTGCTTCCGGGCGTACAAGCTTTGATATGACAAAGCTCTTTGCCCGCCACCAAGAATGCCAACGTCAACCGGTATTGGTGCTTATCCAAGTAAAATGCCGAGGCTTTGATGAGTTCCCAAGTATTGAAAGAGTTTGGCGTTATCCTCTTGAGCCATTCCTGCACTGCGCGATCTTCGGTGTGGATGGGTTGGATTGCGGTATATGCTTCGAGAACTCGATTGGCTTGTAGTGTGTACAACTCTTTCGTCATCTTTTCTGCTGAGTTGCCGATGAAGTTGACTTTTGCCAAATCGGCGTTCATGCGTCTGAGAACATCAACGATTATGGGGTCGATGTCGGTTGATCGGTCTTGGTAGGGCTTGATCAGGTCCCCGTCATAACTCTCGGCATCCGCTAGCTTCTGTTGACAGTCCTTGGTCAACTGTTCAATACGAGGGTTGACGATTTCGAATAGAAGGTAGTCGATAATGTGTTTGAGATTGGGCTCCAACCGACCGATCGTACTGTCCGTCTTAGGATCCATCCAAGACTCGTAGGCTGGTCTATCCAACGATCCTCTAATGCCAAGCTTCTTTCTGACAAAATTGTTGAATGCGCTTAGCGTGAGGGTGTAACCATTCTTTGCAGAGTCAATGACCAGATCATGCAAGCCAGCGAGGTCCTCAACTTTCTTGGACGAGATGGAATTCTCCTTGTAAGCAAGTTTGCCATGCATCTTTGTGACTTTACCCAACAGATCTTCCATGAGTTTGAATTCGAAACACTCAGACAGCCACGTATCAACATTGTTGTCGCTGCCAAGGACTTCTTTCAACTTGCGCGCATCCTTCTTGATGCCATAGTATTCCAATTTCGGCTCATCCAGTGGTGCAGGTGCATTTCTGAAGTCTGTCGTCAATCTTGGGTCCCAGCAAAGCCAGAAAGTGTCACCGTCGTAGTCGCCACCTTGTAGCTTGTGGGCAAGTGGAACGCATCCTTTGGACGGGAACACTACGACGTCGGTCAAGTGGCTGAGTTCTTCTTTGTAGACAGCTCTAACCTTCTGAATATCGGAGCATCTAAGAGAAGGATGTCTTGCGACCAACACCTCACCCTTGAGATGTGACCAGACTTCGCCAGATACTTCGTCACGGAAGGTCTCGGAGAATGCCATATGAATCTCACCGGGCTTTAAACATCCAGTCGGATCAGCAACACCCAAAGCCATGGCAGATTTACCCAGATGAATCTTCAGCTTAGAACGGACCGAGGAGAGCCACAGCTTGACAACTTGTTGGACACACATGGCAAGATACTGATTTGTGAGAGGGTTAAAACCAGATTCCAGTAGCTTGATGGACTTCTCAACCCAATCAGAGGGGAAATTGCCAGCTTCTTTGACGCCGAGTTTTCGATTGAGCTCTTCCATACCACTGAATTCAGAATGTAACCATCGACGCAAGCTTACTGGCTCATTCAATGAGTCAAAGAAGGCTGAAAAGTCCATCTCCAGTTGGCTTTGGATGACTTGCTGCAACGTGTCGCGAGAAACGTGGCGATTCTGTAAAATTGGTATGAAGTCCAGATTGAGTGTTGATGGCTTTGGTGGACTTGTGTACTTGACCAGTTCGAACGACCATCGATCAGGCTCGCAACTGTTTGTGAGATCCTCGTCTCTCGGTATGACTTTGCGTTGACTTTCTGTCATGTGAATCCATCTTCTTTGGTGTCTTGGCTCAGTCGTGTCGTATGGTGCGCTGATCATCCAGACACCTTTGCAGCCATTAATACGTCCTTGAAATGCAACAGGACGTTTGTAGTATACAGGCTCTCTCACACTTGAGTGGTTGCAACGAGATTGTCAACAACTTGTCTGCAGATGCACTAGCATTGAAGACGAGGTTGGCTTTGAGCATGATATTGGTTGATTGAGTAGGATCGGTTCTGGCTTCCCAGACCGAGGCAAGCGTCCTTTGAAACTGAACACCGGTAGGTATGTTTCCATATAGTTCATCTTCATTTGCATAGTACTCAAAGGGCGCTCCGGCAGCATCTGCAAGTCTGTAGCTTTCCCAGAGGTGATAAAAGGATGAGTGATTGACACTGGTAGCCACGGGCGAACCGAAAAGCCCATCGGTTGGTAGAGTACGGACAAGTCTGTGTTCAAGAACCTTTGATGAAGCAGATTTGAATCTCAAAGTTGGCACTTTTGCAACTCCGAGATCTTCTAGTTGCATCTGAATCTTCGCCGGTGTTGTATTCGAGTTGGCGGGTGTGATTGATGGGTGGCTAAGAGGTCGATCATCCAAATGTTGACATTGGTCGAGCGATTTGCTGGTCACTCCTGAGTCCTTTGGAACAATTGAGGGTTGCTCGAAACTTGTCATGAGCCGGTCAATTTGCGCAGCTTGAGAAGGATCTGGCTCTTCTCCGTATTCGCCGCTTGACGAATCCCAATCATCGTAGACACCATCGAACGAAGTAACAACAGTTGTAGCAAAACTTTGATTTGCATTCGTGTGATGCGATGGTGCAAAGCTGGGGTTGGATGGGCTGACCTTGTATGAGAAATGGTCGTCAAGAGAAGGCTGCTGTCGCCGCTGCTTCTGGGGGCGTACATACTTTGAAGAATCGCAAGAGTCTTGATCTGAAAGACGCTTAGTACCTCGTGAAGCTGGAGCAGGGTCGAACAGGAAATGTTGGCTAGTGGGCAGCAGCTTCTCCTTCGGGCTTTGGTTCTCGATATCCTTCACTTTGATCGTGCTCGAATCTGAACGCTTCTTGATTGTTGGAATGAGTTTTGTTTGTGTCAAAGAAAGCTTAGGAGCAGGTTTTTTGAATCGAGGATCGTGTTGCACTGCAGACTCGTCCAGTCGCAGCTTGCTCAGCTGTGGTTTGTGCTTCTCGAGATAGACTGCGTCTCTGAACCGAGAGTAGAATGCTTCCAGATGATCTCCATGGATCAGGTCTTCTGCTTTGTCCTTGCGAAATTGATTGATCACATCGTACATAACAATCCGGTTCCGAAAGAATAAAAAATTGATGGAGTCAACACATCTCTCGGCATAGCCATCTGGTTGCTTGCTAGGCGAGAAAGTACCGACTCGAGGTCTGAGGGGCAAATCGAACTCCTGAGCCGTCAATTCAATGATAGTGTTGATCTCCTTGCTTGCTTGACCTCGGGGAGTCGTCGGCGCAGGTGAGCCGCCGTTGGATCTGCCGAAACCAGGACCCAAGGCAGCCATTGCTGGAAATCAATGCGCAAGGAATACAAAAGAGCTCAATTCATCGTCAGAATATGGTTCCGTAGGGTTTTGGTGGCCAAAAGAATGTTAATCGATGCGACATGGTTCAAAATGTTGTTGATAGGGGTGTGCCTGAGGAACGAGTGGGACAGAACTGTGGTTTCACTGTCGGTCCGTGCCGCAGTTAACCGCCAGCTCATCCTGACCAATCATGTTAGACGACCACGATATGGTTGAGGGTAAAACCCTGGTCTCGATATGTCGGGCATCAACTCGAGGCCCACGAAGGCAAAGACATCTGAAAAATTGACCCAAGAGCTGAAACGATGAAAGCTGGCATCGTGTCGGATCTCTGGTGTGAAATCAAAAGGTGTTGTTGAAATAATGGTTGTCGTGATGAGCTGTCTCTGCTTCGCAGCTCGACAGAGCTTGGTTTCGAGAATACGCTAGTTATCAGAACGAACCACCAAGACAGAATTTAGTTGAGACAAGAAATGTTTGGAGAGCTGGAGGAATACACAAGCGTATAATGAAAAAAAAAACCCCTTCGACTGCTGTCTTGTTGTTCGCACCACACCCTAGAAAAGCAGGTATATGCTCAGAAGTCACATTGAGCATCTTGGACAACCTCGACATGGAGGTCCGGATGTCACCAACACCCTCTCAAAGTACCCTACGAAAACATGAATTCACTGCAATGCCTGCAGATACCTACCAGTGACATGACCATGGTTCATATGGTGATCGGCTACAACACTCACAGCATGTCTGAGGACTACCTACTCTTGCCTGTGAACATATCCTTGCACAGCCGACAGCCAGTGGAAACGAGTTCTCGTTTGCAACAAGCTCGTAAATATACTTGTCGTATGCTTTGATTGGATAATCGTGTTGGCAAATGATGAGTGGGCGTAGTGGGAAGCGAAATACATAACATAGTCTCAATTATGGAAATGTAGCATGCAGCAGTTGTGGAACAGAGGTATGTGAGTGCGGAAAATGGGATCTTTGATTTTCATAAGAGTAAGGGCATTGTGTTGTAGCAAAGCACTGGGTATAGGCCCTTTCGTAATCGTTTTCGCATCGCTTAAACCTTCATCTCGGACATGCCGTGCTTCCTGTATAAAAGTTAGCCTTGTTCTCTTTTTTCTTCTTTTTCTTTTCCCCTCACCAGAAAACTGCGTAAGGCGTGGCTTAAAAGGGAAGGTATGTTAGCAAGGATACCATCATGTAAGGTAGGATGATGTAACGTACTGCCATCCTCGCGGTAGTTGAGGAGGACGACCATGCCGTCGGGGTCCATGGACTCGCCGGTGAAGAACTCCCAGTCCTTGAAGTTGCCAACGATCTTCTTGGCGAAGGTGGAGGCACCAGTCTCGAACTCCTTGATCTCCTCGTCAGAGGCACCTCTCTCCTTCATGGACTCCTTGACCTTCTTCATGTACTGCTTGAGGTGACCGAGGTAGGACTTCTTGTCGAAGGAAGTCTCGTTGAGGCGGAAAGAGTGGACAACGTCGATGACAGAGGTGGTCTGGTCGTCGGCACCCTCGTCACCACCCTCCTCGGCGGAGGGGTTGGCACCGATGTCNNTGAAGGGAAGATTGTTAGCCCTTGGGGCATGTCGAGAAAGTTGTTGAGGATCCAGGAGAAGCATACCGATGTTGTCACCACCAACGTTGATACGGGCGCAGTCGGCCTCGTAGACGACACCGTCAACGAGCTTGAGGTCGTAAGAGTCCGAGATCATCTCGTCTCCGGTGATAACATCCTATCGGGTCGAGTCAGCTCCGTGTTCATGGGCTCAAAGAGGGGTTGAGCTGTCAAAAGAGCGGCGATTCGAGCTCCAGCATGTGAAAAGCTGAGGGAGCTCAAATAACGGCAGCTCTTTCCAGCAGTCGGAGAGTCGCACCTTGTAGATCAGCATATTGGCGGTGTGGTGGTTGGGTTGGTGGTGATGGAAAGGAGAAGGAGCAACTGAACGAGGAAAAGATTGCTGCAGCGTTCGGGGGTGGGGTGCTTTTGTTCGCTCCTTCCCTCGTTGCGGAGACCAACCAAGCAAAGGCCTTCAGCAAAATTGGCGTCTGGCCGCTTCACGCCTACGCCCGAACGGGAAAGCGCCGAGCTTGGACCCCCACAGTGCCCGTGTCGAGCGAATTTGCTGCCAAGACTGCGACTGCGCGCTGCAAAAACTTCGACTCTCCTGCCTTGACCAGTGCTCCTTTCTGTCGTTTCTTTACCATCACTCCCGCCGCCAATCCGTGAGGTAAGTCGTCGCAAATGGCAGTCGCAGTCATGCGCTGTCACTCTAGCAATCGAGTGCCCTTCAGGTAGCCCAGACTGGCGCATCGTTGTCTTCGACCGGCAACGACACCGCCTGTCTGACATGGACGAGCTGAAGAACCCTTCTGGTCGCACATCCGCTTGCGCATCCCGAAGGGCACTCTTTGCGCTCACGGCTTCCGAGGGCTAACATGTATTCTTCGCCGCCAGCAGATACCTCCTACCGCCAACTCCTCCGCCGTTTGAGAATCTCGCCCGACAACCGCAAAATGGTCAAGACTTCCGTCCTCAACGATGCCCTTAACGCCATCAACAACGCCGAGAAGAGCGGCAAGCGCCAGGTCCTGATCCGTCCTTCGTCCAAGGTCATTGTCAAGTTCCTCTCTGTCATGCAGAAGCACGGTAAGTCGACTCGAGTCAACACGTTGAGCCGGTCCGAAGCAGCAAGAGGAGGATTGTCTGTAGCAAAACACACCCGGGTTGATAACTAGGTGAACGGTCTCAATCACCCACGGCCTTTGCCCTTTAAGTATCCGGGAGATCAACCGTCGAGGAACTTACACGGCTTCGGACTGCTCAATGATGTTTTGCTGTTTATTTTCTTGCAACATACTGATCCTCTTTTCTGCTAGGCTACATTGGCGAGTTCGAGGAGGTCGACGACCACCGCAACGGCAAGATTGTTGTCCAGCTTAACGGCCGCCTCAACAAGACCGGCGTCATCTCTCCCCGCTACAACGTCCAGCTCCGCGACATGGAGAAGTGGGTTGTCAAGCTCCTTCCCTCGCGTCAGTTCGGTTACATTGTCCTGACCACCTCTGCTGGCATCATGGACCACGAGGAGGCCCGCCGCAAGCACGTTGCCGGCAAGATCATCGGTTTCTTCTACTAGATTCTGTTGCATCTGCAGCTGCACGTCACGACAATCAAAAAGCCACCAAAAGTTTCAGGCATTCGTCTCGTTCTAGATACCACTTTGATCATTTTTCAATGAAGAGCCAGTGACGCTTGTCTACCATCTTTTTCATCAATGACTTTCTCCACAATCTGTGTGACATGTGTGACATGCCAAACCAGTTCCTTTGACCGAGACAACCACAGCCATGTTTGCGACTGCTGAAAGACTACCATGATCAAGCGGTGTAGATTTCCATGTCTTTCAGATGCAATGATGTGTTTGTATGCAGGCTGCCATTGATGCCTGGCCAGCTTCATGCGGCCTCTTTGAGCTTGACCGTGAAGACGCACTTTCTTTGTCCACCACTGTTTGCTTGACTTTTTCCACAACCTTCTGCCTCTTGGTGAATCTCTTCTCTTTCTGATCCCTCAATCTATAAGGTACACCAACAAGCCGTTGATCGATCTGATCTTGTCAGCTACTTTTTTGACTCTCGCACGGTCGTTTGAGACTCACAGGCACGCCGCTGACGCAGCCGCCAAAACTTCCGCTCAGCGCTTTCAACCACCTTCGTGGACGACAACATCAACATTCACCGGACTTTGACTTTTGACTGAAGCGACACATCATGGTTCTTGGAAACAATCTACGTGACCAGACACGGCGTAAGTGCTCTTTCTCTTCCTCTCCTGCTCATAGCACACCGACACGATGTGTCATGGCTGCTCCAGCCGCACTTTCCTTTTCATCTCTGCACAAAGAAAGAGTCGGACTTCCGCACACACGGACTTTGAGTACGGGCATGGCATGATAATCTCTGTTTGTTCTTTGGTGTGATAAAATGTATTGAGTCTCACAACACCTGACTTTTGACTCTTCTCTTATCTCGTGTACCCCGGAGAAACATACTCATCATGTCAACAGTTTCGCTCTAACTGGGTGGTTGACCCTACTACCGGTACATACACTAGCAACCTTCCCACACCAACTGGCATTGCATCAGACCCGGCATTGGCAGCTCATGGCGTCAACCAATCAAAGGAACTGGCCGAACACATCTCAAAGCTGGATCCTCCTGTCGATGTCATCTACAGCTCTCCTTTCTACCGCTGCTTGCAAACTCTGGCACCCACTGTGAGCAAGCTCAACTCTGACCGTCCTCAAGACAAGAAGCTGCAAGTGCACGTTGAGAACGGCGTCGGCGAGTTCTACGGCCTTGCCCGCTTCGACCACCCATCACCCGCCACTCTTGATGTCCTTCTCAAGCACTTTCCTGGCGACCTTGTCGAGGCTCACATCCCTGTCATTCGCCCTAGCGTCAACGGTGAGAGCTTGACCTCCCTTCACGACCGCATCGCATACGCCCTCTATCACGTCATCCAGCAGCTCGATCAGGACCCTTCTGGACCCAAGACACTACTCATCTGCACACATGCCGCCAGCATGATCTGTATTGGTCGTGCTCTGACTGGACGCATGCCTGAAGACCCCAGTGAAGAGNNGGACTTCAAGTGCTTTACATGTTCGTTATCGAAGTTCACTCGCCGCAACATCCCCGAAGCACCCGTCGAGAAGCAACATATCTGGACACTGGACGAGCCCGAAAACATTCCTTTCGTCGACTGGAAAGGTAAGGGTGTCAAGGGTGGCTGGGATTGTCAAGTTAACGGTGACTGTTCCTTCCTGGAGAAGGGTGAAGAACGTGGCTGGTATGATATTTTTCCTTTCTTTTTTCTTTTTTTCTTTCGTGCGCCGCCGTCCCTCCCTTCCAGATCACTTTTTCTTACACATTCCCTCCATCCACACTCTACAAGGTTTAAAAGAGGATACTATCCTAGACTAGGAACTGGTGGTTCGAGCCTGGTCTTGACTACTTGGCACACAAGGTCACTGTTGCAACATACGGTGCCGGCGGTGTCAACATTGTCTAGANNGCTATAAGCCCACACGTCTNNTGGCCAGCTCATCCAGCAAGACTCAGCATCTCGTTTTTGTTTTTGGCTTGCTCTAAGCAATAAGTCCACCTCTGCTTTTATTCACGCGTACTACCTCATGCAACTTACGACCTCACGAAACCGCAAAAGATCGGCAAAATCCAGAAACGCAACAAGAAAGATACGCAAGCTTACGATTTTCTCTCTTCTTCCGGCATAACAGGGCATTTTCCACCGACGAGTCTTTCCTACGAGACCCCAATGCATACAACGACAAGATCAATGAAGGCGCAAAAGAGGGTGAGGGCATTTTGAAGCCTGGTTTCCGGCTATGAAGGACAAGGTAAAAGGTTACAAAGGTGGTCGGCTTACATAGATGGTCTTTTCATGCCTCGTTCATGATCAACAGGTTTGTTTTGCAATGGCTTTGGTTTTGCATGCCATGGCTGCCTTATGAAAGGCGGCTTGGTTGGGTGGTCGGTTATTTCTAATACATCTTTTCATGTTTTTCTTTGCCCCACCTCTGTCTTCTTCGTCACGAAGGAATGTTTTTCTCCCCCTTCCCTTGACTACTTACCATATTCAGCAACCATGATCTGCTCACTCCGTTGATACTATTCTCGCCAACGACTCAAGCTACTGCATCGTCACCTTTCACACCAGCGATACTCATCAGCAACATCTTTCGCCAAATCACTTTTCTTATCTGACTGCACACTCACAACCATCTCTTCGCGATAACTCGATACATCAATCGTCACCGGCTACTTGTTTCTCCTATCCTTTGGAGCACGCATTTCGCCAAGAGCATAGTCGCATCCTTTCTTCGGACCACCCACGCATGTATCATGCGCTTGTGATGGACCAGTATCTACCAGTTGTCGCGTTCAATTTCTTTGGCATGTTTGCAAAAGCATAGTCACGTCCCTCCTTCGTTCTGCTGCACGCTTGCGCCTTTTTCCGCTCAACATGCTTGGAAAGGCCCACTGGCGACCTGTTGTCTCGCAAAATCGCTCTTACCTCGCCCTTTCCCCTGGCAACGTCCCGAATCAAGAACTTGTTGTCGCTCATCTCATCTGATACGTCACTCGACTGCTCTCCTCATCTCCAGTCGTCGCTCGTCATCTCCTCATGTGAGCGTCTCTGCCGAGACAGCTCTTACACTACCACTGTTTTGGGCACCGCTCTAACGCTCGGCCTGCATCACGGTCTACCTCTATACGACCATAGATGTTTGCAAGACTGCTCTCGCTTGTGATGGACCTCGTGAGGGCCCTACTTTCGCCGACAGATGTGTCTCCTGTTTCCAATATTCCTCGATGCTTTGAGCTTGCTACACTGCTTGTTGGCATCTGCCGTATATAAGCCAGCACGGTATTCCGGTGTGTCAGCGACATCACAGAGCATTTGAGTTAAGCAGCATTTGGCATCCTTGAGAGACCACATCTCCGATTGCCCGACAACAGATGCTTCCTGTTTTGTTGTGAAGTTTGACCAAGCCTATCCTCAGCGCCTAGAGAGTTCGATCTCAATGTCGTTACTGTCTGCTGAGAGCACCCAGCCACTCATGCACATCTCGGCATAAGATGTGTCGCACTGTTGCGCTCGAAACCCCCAGTTCAGCACACAATTCAGCGCACCAACATGGCATGTCCCAAGTATAACGGGCACTAGCATGTCAAGAGTGCGTATCGGACAACACACGTGAGGATGTATGTGACCGTCCCTCAAAAGGTGGCCGCTGCAGATCTTGCATCAGAAATAACCGACCTTGCACTCCCTGTTGCGAAAGGTTCTGCTTCTCCACTTCGATCGTCTCCGTGGTTCCCTCGTTTCCAAACACCTCGACAGAGCTTTGGGAACCGCCATCGACACTCAAATCTTGTCTCGCAAGAACATGACCTGTTTTCTGCATGGAATCCCGGCCGCTACTATTTTCATCGAACATCCAATCTTCGTGCCAATCTGAAGAAGTCAACTCTTGATAAGCATACTGGACCACTACTGAACAGATCAGTGTGTATCACGTTGAGCTAGCTAGCTTCAAAGCCAACAAACCCCTCGATATGGCTCTTATCTTGTATATATATCAGCGATTGGTGCTTTGTTCGCTGTCTCCCCTTCTTCCAAGAGGCTCAGGGCTATTGCCTGGAGTCCAGAACAGAGTCATACACATCAGCGATATGGCAGCAGAGCACGTCGGCATTCGCGCGAAATGCACTATCACTGGCCAGCTTGGGCCGCAACCTCTAAACATCATGTTTAGACTGTATGTCATGGCAGACAGACTCAACGTCCTAGCCTTTCGTGTGGTGTTCCAGCACGCCCGTACGTATGACTGTTCTAAGCCTGCAGCTCAACCTCCAGCGTGGCCATGCATGCAAGCTTTGGCATACCATCTGTCACACTGTTATACTAATGTTGCCTTCGCAACAGCATGGCTTGTCTTCTGTATATGGATTCGGCCGCTGCTTTCTTTTAGGCCTTGAGTACTTGTGGCAAGCCGAAGAGGACAACTCTCGACAAGCATTCTGAAGCACGGGTCAACAGCTCATTGCGTGTCATTTCAAGCCGATTAGCCTTAAAGCCAACAAGGTCCTTGACATGGCCCCCGTTGCACTCATGAGCAAGAGGTGCTCTACTCGCTCTCTTCTCTCCTCTGAGAGGTGTTCAGAGGCTATCTTCTGGAATACAGAATGGGGATTATACACATCAGCGATGTAGCAGCAGGTTGGCCAATTTCAATCGCGCCTCTCTCAACATGGTCGCTACCATACAAGCACTGCAGAACTTGGCGAATCTTAATACGCAAGGGCGTTAGTCGGACTTGTGCCGACTCAAGATCTGCCCGACATCACCAGTCTTGAGGAGGATGTCCTTGCATGGTTCCAAGAAGAGAAGAGGCTTTCGGACGAAGGTGCAAGTGCCACTATGCAAAAGATGCAATTGAACTACATCCCGCTATGCCGCGACGAAGATCTCCCGGCTCGTTTACGCGCCAACTGGAAAGGATCTCAGCCCGAACAGAACATCGTCGACCATCTATCGAACAATCCTTTGACGAACTCCGAAGATGACCTAAACGATCACCTCTCTGGCGCTGTCATGGGTGCCAAATGGTACATTGGCATCTATGCGAGATAAGTTCCGCTGGTCAGCTTGAGTCGCAACTTCTGGATATCATGCATGAACTGTATGTCATGGCAGATAGGCTGGATGTCACGGTGTTTCGCGCGGCAATTACTGTAAACCTCAAACCTGACGGTTTAAAGCCTGGATTTGATGTTACAGATGTGTCTTCCACTACTCAAATGATGCACAACATACCCGAGCTTCTGCCGTTATATATTCCCCCAATTATGTTTCCATCATCGTTGGGTACAGAGAAAACAAAACGGGTCATGCGAAATTTCGGCAGAGTCGAGTGCCGAGGCATGCTGTCTTATCACTGCGACGTATCCTGCGAGCAAGAGCGCTTGTCAGCTTTGATTGATGATCTATCGCGATGACTTACGGCGACCATTGTTGTGTCTGCTTGGTGGAGCCGGGCTTCAAAACCTGAGCAGCACACTCTACCTGCTCTGCGGATCTACTTCCAGAGTCTCCCAGACTCCTGCTCCTCCCCCTTACTCAGCAACCTAGCTCATCGTTGCAGATCAAGTCACTCCTTGCGCCTAACCGTCAAAATGGCAAATCACCTTGCAAACCACACTGATGGTATCTATATATATCAGTCGCATCATCTGCAACTGACTATTCCAGGCTGGTCTTGCTACTACCAAGCAGGTTTCAGCCCTTAAGGGCTCACCAAATCCACCCAGCTCGATGGCCTGGCCAAGATCACAGACCTTGAGCTGCTCGCTACGAAGAAGTAAGTGGATGACTTGCTTGAAAACATGCCATCACTCGGCGGTCTTGCCACAACCGTCGATATGGAAGATATGACTAGCGAGATGAACAAGCTACCTGTTGTATCCACGGTCGAGGCATTCCAGGCTGGTCTTGCTACCACTGAGCAAGTTTCAACCCTTGAGGCCAAGATGTCTTCGACTGAGGATGTTCAGAAGGGTCTGACTACCACCCAGCAGCTGTCAGCCCTTGGGGGCAAGAGTCCTACCACCAAGGACTTCCAGAAGGGTCTTGCCACTCGTGAAGAATTCAAGGGCCTCGAGGGCGCCATATCCAAGGTCTAGCCGCCTTCGCTTGAGGCTATCCGTGAGGACATGGTCACTGGCACTCAATCTGGTGGGAGACATGATGAGATTGAAGCCACCCTCGAACCGCTTGCAGAGATTAGGCAGGGCATGGTCAACTTGCAGATTTGGAGTTCTTCTCCTCCATTCAACTTTCGTCGCCTTGATCTTTCTTTCTTATATAAACACATCCGGTCAGCACTGCTACCGTATCTCAGACTCATCGAAGCTGCATCCGCTTTGACCCCAGCAAGG
Source organism: Aureobasidium mustum (assembly GCA_903819665.1). Lineage (NCBI taxonomy): Eukaryota > Fungi > Ascomycota > Dothideomycetes > Dothideales > Saccotheciaceae > Aureobasidium > Aureobasidium musti. The sequence goes on from CAIJEO010000013.1 coordinate 1,832,242, forward strand.
CCGTACCTCAAACTCATGAGAGTTGATGCGGCTTCCATCTCAGCAGCCGCGATGGTGCTGTATTAGGATGTGGTCAGGGCATGCTCTGCCCAATCCGGATGAGGACCACTCTGACTATTACATGGCCATCGACGGGATATCCGACATGGAATCTGATGGGGAACTGAAGTTGGACCTGGCCCCAACCAAGCGCCGTGACGAGGGCTTGTTTACCACCAGTCCCTACAACAAGGACCTCCATTACGAGCTCGTGTCCCTCACCGCTACAGGTCAGCACCTGTTGGCGAAGCTGCTATGCAAGACACCCAATCTGATCACCGTCTTCAACATGCCGACCTTCACATACAAAACCAGCAAGGGCGCCTTTTCTGAGAAGCACTTCGACCGTTACGACCACCAGCTCGCAATCCTGATGCTGACCCGGGGCAAGACGCCTGCCAACAGGGGGCCCCTGCTCCAGGGCAAAGGCTACCTCCAAGGCTACCAGGAAGCCCGCCGTCCCCCAGAGATACGTGCCTCGTCTCTCCAAAGCAGCTGAAGATGCTGGAGATTTCTTCAGATCGACAAGCACTTGAATTCTCATCTGGTCTCAGTGGTTGCTAGTGTTGCTCAACCATTCAAAAACGTTGTCAGCCTTACACTTTGCATTAATGCAAGTGCTGCTGCATCGGTGCTCCCACGCATGGAGGCACTAGAGTTCCTCGATCCAACTATATCTAACGACTACGAGGCCTCCACTATCTTCTCATCTGTCCGCCCTCTCACGACCCTTAAGACTCTTTTTTGTCGAGGCGATGGTATGCACAGTCCCAGGCTGTTCCATCCAGATTGCAGAAACACAGTCAGGTCAAGACCGACTTAACTCTTACTCGTATATATATCTGGCTCATTTCTCACAGAAGGCTGTCTTGAACGCACCGTTGCTGTGCTGAAGACGTCTACATTCCCTGAAGGCACCCTCAACATCTACCCGCTGTATCTTGAAACCGTCTTTATGGTACTCTTAGGAACCTTTCGCGATGTTGGCTATAGATCACAATGGGCTCCAGAAGAGGCGTTTAGTTGCTTGGAGGCAGTGACATCTCAACTTCAAACGAATTAGGTCGGAGTGGCAATCCAATGAGAACCCTCAACAGCCTCCAGTGTTCCAAGAAACCTCGTCCGCGAGATGTTCGTAACATCTTCAAGACCCCTGGCCACTGGTTGAAGGTCGCCTGGAGCGTTCTTTGTCAGTGATTGTATCTCGGCTTCTGCCATCTCTCTCGTGGTCTGCTCGTCTGCTGCGAGAGGATGGCTTGGGCCAAGAACTCCTATCGTGGATGAAGCCGCGAAGACCTCCAAGCTACCTGCTGTGCCAGTCCCGGGTAGAGCTAATGCTTCTTCGGATGGAGCGCAACAGAGTCGAAGACGAGATGCTCGACGATCTTACTAAGCACATGCACAACACCATGTGCGGGTTTGCCGAGCTCTAGTACCGTAAGGACTTCACCCAGCCGGCGCGCCTACAAGAACTCGTGCATGGCCTACACTGGTCGTAAGATCAAGTGCGAGATCATTCCCGGCAGTGATCCCAAAGTGTGCAAACACTGTCAAGACAAGGGTCTCGCCTGCGAGTCCGGGCTGAAGAAAGCCTATCAAAAGCCACAATCGTAAGCCATTGAGGTGAGACTCCAATGAGATCACGACAAGGGAGACGGCCCAACATCTCAGTGGGAAGAAGGAGGTGAAAAGCAATTTGCAGTTTCTATCAACAACCGAAAAGCATCAAACCCAATTATGCGTCCTGCCAAAAGACTCGTTCCTGCAGCCCCAATCAGTGCAAGCACTGCCAGGAGTACTTCGGCAATGCCATCGGTGGCACGAGCAGCACGGCCGGTGTTGACATAGTTGTTGAGAGTGCTACGTTCGAGGTCGCGTTGAGTGCGCAAGTACTTGAGGAGGATCGAGCCGCGTACCAGAGCATTCACCACGGCGTTCAATTCGACTTGGATTGCGGCGTTGCCGCGCTCCTGGGTCATCTTGGAGCTTCATCCTGTCAGCAAAGGGCACACAATTACGACGAAACCATTCATTACCCTTTGACCGCTGGGGAGAGTACCCGAAGGGGGGAGGAGTGTGGCCAGCCATTGTTGTGCTATTTCAAATTAGCCACGTGTATGATCTTAAAGGAGCAGCTGTACTCACGAGCAGCGCTTGCTTTGCGTTTCCAAATGCTTGACGATGGTTGTCGGCTGTGGGTCTGACCTGCGAGTGCGAGTTGGAGAAGGCTCACCAGAACGCGCAACTAGTCTTCGTTTGGTCATGTATGGGAGAGTGCTTAACGAATACGACCCACAAGGACGATGAACATAACCAGCATTATACCCCATCGAGCCAGAAGACTTGGATAGGCACGTTTACTCAGAACGTGCCATGTCCTCTTCGAGTCACTGAAGGGCTTCTTAACCACGTTTAATTTGTATATATCAAAGACCGCCGACCCAATGGTCACAGCAGAGCCCTGTCATCCATCCGACATGGTCGTGGTGAAGGGCAGATGTCTGCGGAGACAGCAGCATTCATCAATGCCAATAACGCTTTGATCAACGACCCTCAGTATGTGTCAACTTTTTACTTACCGGAAGAGCGTTGTGAGACTAACACGTATATTCCGCAAGCAGTATGCTGCGATCTGAGATGGACTCGGGTTTTCAGAACCGGTGGCGATGTATAACGCAGTTGCTGATGGTCCCTTCTAAGGACTCAACTGGAAGAACTGCTATGAGTCTGTTTCACGCCTCAGCAACTCTGAGCTTGAGGTTTCACGGATGGAAGATCGTCGTCTGATTCCTGAGAGTACAGAATCTCCAGAACGATATCGAGAACAAAGTCCTTCAAAAGCTCCAGTACTAGGTCTGAGACTCCACACACGCTTGCCTGTCTGATCCCGCCTACCATTGTCGTCCAACAGCCTACGCCAACTTCCCTCAGCCAATTCACTACCCCTCTGCTACAGTCATTGATACCCTGACCATCCGCCTGGTCAGTCCATACCTTGAGATTCCTGCGATGTCTGAACATGGCTCTCGCCGAAAGAAGTAGATCAAGAAGCCAGCCAGATACTGCGCTTCTAGCACAATGAAGCAAGTCACGAGTCTTCTCATTGCCATATATAAGAGGATGAAGTCAATGGAAGCCATATGCATAGCGAATCCATTCCACAATCAAAGATCAAAGGAACGAGAGTCTTTCAGATCTTTGACGGTGTTCTCATTGCACCGCTGCCACCACAACCGACTCTGATGTGGGTTCTTTTGGTCCCCATCAGACCAGCGTCTTTCGAGTAACTCATCTCAACCCACCAACTCTATGGGGTTTTTCCTGCTTATATACCGTCAACCATCTCTGGAAGCATGTTGATGGAAATGGTACGACCACCGCCGCCCCCTCCGCCCGCTCCACCGCTTCCTCTGAACAGACCCTTATGGTCCAGCATCTGGCAGACCGAGAGGGTCCACATCAGCTCGAAACACCAAACCTCCGGATGTTGCCGACCCCACGTACTTCTGGTGTACTGGTGGATGTGGTCGAGCCAGGCCTTCGTCCACTCTTTCGAGACAGGACAATGTCAATGACAATGAGCCTGTTTGTAGGTACTGCGTCGATGGTGGTGTAGGTATCAACCAACGCGTGGTCTGGTGTGTTGCCGGTGCTCACTCTCTGAGTGAGGCGAGTTGCGCATCTCGTACTATGCCACTCATTAACAGCAGCAAGGTCCTGCTCCTGCCTAAGTCGCTCTTCCCAATTTAGCACCCATGGCCGAGGTCCCTTCAAGAAGTCGTGTAAGGCCTGCAATGATCGAAAGATCAAGTGCGAGGTTATCGTCGGCAGCAGCCCCAAGCGCTGTGAACACTGCAAGGACAAGGCTCTCGCCTGAGTTTTTGACCCGAAGAAAGCCCACCAAAAGGCATCGATGTGAAGCGTCACAAGAGGCACGAACAAGTTACTGCGCCTCCAGCACAGTGTAATAAGCCACCGATCTCCAATCTGTCATATATAAATGGATGGAGTTAATGAAAGGCACGTCCATAGCAACTCCATTCCATATAAAGGGATGCCAGTCCTCCAGCCCTTCCACGATGCTCTCATTGACGACTGTCTTGTTCAGCATGAAGACATTTGAGGAGGGAAGAGATTATATGGACGACGTTGATGCTGACACCATCCCCGAATCGCTCAACAAATGCTCTACAACCAGAGCTTTGTCTGTGAACATCTCGCCACCGCTCGTCTTGACTTGCTCTGCTGGCGATTTCAGCAATCTTTTCGGCATCACTCTTGTGGACCAGAGACTCAAAACTCCTGAGCATCAAATTGTCATCCTGAGATCCGCTGCAGCGCGCAAACTTGCTCGCCTCACACATTGTTAAGCTCGCCGTGTTACGGCGAGCTTTCCTCCAGCCAAGTCCCCTTCTATCTTCGTACCATCGACTAGATTTGTTATGAGGACCACACTTGCTAGACGGCTGTCAGACAACCAAGAAGGAACAGAGCGAAGTTGCCAAAGCTCCTGGAGCCGTGAACAAGAGACTGCGGGCGAAGATCGAATTTGGAGCACCTTAGGACATCCCGACATCTCTACAGACGCATTAGGGCTTTCCTGCCCTCGACCACCAACCCATGGTGGTCTTTTTTAGGGAGAGATGGACGAAGTTCAAAGTCTGAAGGAAGCAAACAGAAAGATTAACTACCAGCGCTATGATGGAAGTGGTAATGAGAAAGCAAAGCTTGCTTCGCTCTCGGTGCCTGTACAGTATATATGTTGCAAAGCGCCTCCAAGGTCTTGATAGGCTTGCCCACGGTACGTCATACCATGAGGTCGTCTTCAAGGATCTTGCTCTGTACTCGTATAGTGTCAGCGAAATCACCGATGGGAAGTTTGATGACACACTCGAGCTTCGTGAACTGTCGATGATCGTTATTGCCGACGACGAGGACAGTAGTGCGTGCGAGGAGCACAACGCAACATCAGAGTCGACACATGCACACCAGATATCGCCATCTACAACGATTTCTGCATGGAACAGTTTGTTGACCGCTTGACTATACATGAAAGGGAGAACAAGCGCTTGCAGCAGCAATGTCAAAGTCTTTAAGCTCGATTCAAGAAATAGCAGGTTTACAAGGTCCAGCAAACTCTGAACAGCTAGACAACACCATTCAAGTGCACACAGCTGTGAACATGGCCATCTATATATAAAGGTACAAGAACAGTACCATTTGCTTGGCCAACCTGAGCAGCAGATCTTTCACCAGAGTCCTCAAACTCTAACCTTTGTCGACCAGCTGGGGGACAGCACACTTGAGAATCACAAAACCCACTTGCAGATCTCTGATCTGCCCGCAGTTCCCAGCGGCTGGCAAGACTGGTTTGATGAGCTTACTCTCATCCCACGCAAGCCCTTATTCGGAAGTATGTCTCTCAGCAGTCCCAAGAATACCAGTGATGGCACAATATTACTGTGGCGATGACTGAAAACGGCGCGTTAAAGGTACGCCAGTCTATGACCAACGAGAGCGACATGATAGAAGTCCAAGAAGACACTAGTGAGGATGGTCGTTGGATGCGTCAGCGTTTGGCGCCCTGTCCTGCTCTGTAGCAATGCGGCCGGCGAAATTCAAGACGCCAACTCGCAGACGTTCGAAGAGGCCTACCAAGATGCAGGGGAAGGCATGACTGACATTGCCTACCTTCAAATCCTCGCCGAGCTCAGGGAGACACCATCGCTTGATGACCGATGCTGAGGATACCGAAATGGACGACGATAACGTGAGCGAGGTAGATGATGACGCTGGAGATTCGGAGAACAAGGATTGGCTCGAGAACAACTTTGAAGGAAGATGCTCTGGTTGCTGCCACAGGAAGAAGGTGGCAACGACGAAGGTCCCGATGCCGCAATTCACGCCAGATACCAGCGTCTCATCACCAAGAATCAAACCTCGGCCAACATTCGGAGACCGATGAACCTATCCACTCTTCAAGCCCTCACTTTCGACACGGCAGCTACTTTCCCGGAGATATCACAGCCTGCATCCGATGGTATTGAACAACTACGACGAAGAGAAGTACAACTTCGAAGAGGATGTTGATGAGGACATGGTGTTCTTCTGTATGGCCAAACAAGATTTTATATAAGGTTGCCATCTTTCTCGACGTGGCGTATTTACCAGAGACTTTGCTGAGGCTCTGGAGGCCTGCATTAATCTCAGAGACCTGACCCTCGGTAAGCACACCGCCCCTTTCATCACCACCGCAACTGTCAAGGTCATGGGCAAATACCCCCGACTTCCACCTGAAGATCGATAAACTGCTCGATGAGCCCCTGGTCCTCTCTCTGGGTGGTCCTTTTGATATCAATCTCAACAGCTTGGTTGGAAACGACGCTGCGGACGAAATCAACACCGGTCTGGCTGCCTTTATGGGAACTCTACAGATCGAAAGGCCCACTGCGGGCCAAAACCTTGCTGCTGCTCGAGCAAACTTTAACACTGAGCAGGAGGCTCGCGTCACAGCATCAACTCAGCTGGAAACCGCTCAACGGCAACTTCAAACGGCTCAATCTGAGGCTCAATCAGCTAGGGAAGAGCTTACCAGGGTCAACGAACGTGGTCAGGGCTTGTAGACCCAGCGTAAGGATGCTCAGTCTAAACTCAGACCCGAGCAAGGGGCTCACGGCCAGGCATCAGCTGAACTCATGGTCTCAGGACAGCAACACGAAGACGCTCAAGGCAAGGCTAGCTTACTATGGTACCCGCGATTCACCGCCTTTTCCAAAAGAGACGAGTTCTATTGGTCTCTATATAAGCTTCATCGGCAGTCTGTTCCTAGCCTCATCTACACCCGATGACTTGGTAGCCCCTATGAAGCTCTCGACACTGCTTGACCAACTCGGAGACATGTATCCCACATCAGAATTCGAAGCACGACTGGTCACCACAAGACCACACAACTACCTTGACGGCACTGCGATGATATCAATCCTCCAGTTGGCTGGCCATGATGCTCAAGCTCCGTTCGACAATGACTAGCTCACAGTATAGCAAGTATTTCGGTGATGACATGATCCTCGAGACGAACCACGTGGGCCACCAAGCGTTTCCCAACTCTACATTTGTGCCAATGAGAAGCGTGTACAACCAGAAAGAGCACAAAGAATGATGAAATCAAGAAGACACTAGTGAGCCTCTTGAAGATGATCAAGGCCAGCTTGGCAACCACGACGAGTACCTCATGGACAACTACGATGAGGAGGAGTATGACTTCGAAGACGGCATTGATGCAGACAAACATATTCTGCTGGCATGCCCAAATGCACGGCGTCGGTCACTCCAGATTCTTCAGTCACCTCACTTGTCACCTGGAGCCCTGCTGTTACCGGCCATCCGAGGATCAGAGCTATGATCTGCGCTACCTTTGGAAAATGCATGATTGTTGAGAGGCAGAACTTCCCTAAACGTACATGGCAGCAAGACGGCATACGAAGACAGGAAAGCGATCTCTGTAAAGCGCAATGCCGCCCAAACTCGACGCTCATCCTGATACTCGCGAACTGCATTCTTCTCAGCTCCGAAACCTCCTGAACTACAACGATAAGCATTATCCGCTTCTCAAATCCGATATCCTGGACGTCGTTCTCGCTTGCCTCGACACACGCAACGATTATGATAACGATGAGTCCGACGAGGATGTTCAGAAAATCGCGCAGGCCACAATGGCCTGCCGTAAGTGGTGGCACAAAGGCCATCGCTTTCCGTGGCGTCGAATTCAACTGCAAAACCTCCTATTCCATGTCAATGATCCCGAGCGCCGCAGTCACTACGCCTCGCTGGTTAGAGAATTTTACTCTAATACTGCTGGTAAACACTTCCACAACTGCTACAACTTGAGAAATATCTTACACACCACCTCAAGTTAAAGCTTACTCACCCATCAAGCGCGTGGGAATACAGCCATCATGCAGCGCAATGTCGCCCTCGGCCTGATCATCATCCTGATGACAATCATGGGTTTCGCTGCTTGGTTCTTCTGCGGCAAGTTTCTTGTCGTGAGAAACCCTCGTGACATTCCTCTCGACGATCTGCCATCACGCCGTTCTCGCCGTTTTGGCAACACTTCTCTACTCCCGTCGACAAACCCAACCAACACTGCTTACGACTACACCGCCTCAAACTTCAACCGTTCTGGAACTCGCACCTCGGACTTCAACCATTCGAGAACTCGCACCTCTGGCTTCACGCTTCCCGGAGCAAGAAACTACGCACCTCGTAATGCAGACACTCATCAACGTCACATTAGCAACCCTGAGCGCAGCCGTACTTCGCAGGGCCACTCCCGCAACGTCAGTAATCCAGAAGAGGAACACAAGATTGAAGGCGACGAGCACAACGCAACCATATTCCTCAAGAACTTTAGAGATGAGGGCAGCAAGATCACAACCCTTAAAATCTCGAACTTTGGAAGCAACTCGTGGAATTAAAGCCGAAGACACAACAAAGCAAGCTGATCCTGATATTGCACAGCCGTTTCCTGCGATCAGAATTTTACAGGTGCTTTGACCTCTTGTCAAATCGAAACATGTTGTACTGATTAGCCAAGGGATTCCTTGGAGCACTGGTCAAGAACCTTTGTCAAATTAGCATAAACCATATGCCAAAGGCTCTTAGGGACACGATTGATTCTGTTAATCCCATAAAGCACGGTATCCCCTTCGAGTCCTTCAACCACAAACACGAGTACCCACACGACGGCAGCCTGGTGTACATCATCCAACTTCTCGAGGCGATCTACTCGGACATGAAGTACCCGGCCGAGAACCTCGACAAGAAGGCTTTGCAGCAAGCTGCCGCATACGCAGATGAACACAAGTGGCGCCGTGTAGAAAGACCCTGTCCGAGTTCCCCAGAAACATCATGGGATGCTGGGAGTTGGTTCAAGGCACCACCTTGCTCGAGTCTGCTATGGCTTTGAGTTTATTGCGGACATCAATCCATTGAAGGCTACCACTTGTCGCTGTAGTCCGGCCGCAGCCTGAATCTTTGAGTCAACACGCTTCACTGCACCGAAGCACTAGAGAAGACCATGAGAAAGCTGGAACAAAACTATAGTGTTCTCATTGTGCTCGAACGACCATGTCATCAGATTGATTCTGCCAGCAGACTCAGGGCTACGATTCTTCGCAAATCACCCCATGGCCACGATCAGAAACGGTCCACTGAACGCACGCAGAAGCATAAGAAGCAACAATTATATCAGGCCTGTTTGGCAGCAGTAATCACAAGCCAACCTCTGCTGCAAGAAGCGAGATGCCTCTCAAGCTTGACATGCTTTGAATGGTCCATCAAGAAAGGCGCTAGTCGCGAGCAGCACTGATCGGGAGACAGTAAGAGTTATATAGCTAAACCTCCTACTGGGAGCATGACCAAGACTGCAGCCACCAAGCTCACTTGCTTAGCCGACAAGACTTCTTCCGCTGATGTCACTAGAGGCAGAAAGGCACCGACCGACATCAAGAGCGATGAGAAGTCCGGAGTACCTGTCACTGATGACAGCTCGAAAAAATTTGAGAAGAACAATGCGAAGAACTCAACAACGTTCTGGCTGCGTTGATGGGAGCTCTACCAATCGAAAAGCTGGCGGTATTGACCATGAAGACCTTTGCTGTTCTTTGCGTCGGCGTCAAAGACTGTGATTTTTGTTCATCAAACAACGCACAAACTCCATCTGACACTCTCTACTTCTGCAAACTACGATCCATGGGTGATGCAGAGTCCTGATTTCTGAGCTATCACCAGACTTCCTGATCTCAGTCTTCTTAACATCGGCTACGAGTGTATCAATTGATGGATTCTCCACCTGCCTCCAGAAACCGCGAACCTTTGCTCAAGGAGTGAGAAACTTTGTCTTCGGCGCCACGAATTTCAAATCTGCTTTTCTCCGAGACACCTCGAACCCTGGAAGCCCTGTCATAGTGCCTTACAGGCTCAACCATAGAGCAGAGAAGAAGGCAATCAGGTTACTTACGGTCTTCGCCATGTAAACTTGAAAGGACTACGCTTCACACCTTCTCACCCATGCCAACAGAAGGTTTGCCGAGCATCCACAATGGTCCTGCTATGTCTTCAACATCTTCATGAACCGACAAGTCAATGTCAGAAGTACAGAAGGTTTGCTGAGTATCATATATAGCCCACACAAGGTCGTGCTTCCATTGAGACAGATACTGCTGGCGTGAGGCGAGCTATGTCAGAGCCTGCTCGTTTGAACAATCACTCAAGGAACGTCGAGGTGCATATGCACACGATGTTCAACCTCACTAGCGAACACTGGAACTCGACTCAGGTTCCACAGCCAAAGCTGCACATAGTCAGAGGCAGCAAGGACATGTGCGTCATCTCTCTTCCCGAAACTGGTCGTCAGCGCTGCGTGTGTTCAGTATCAGAAGTCTCTTCTCACCTGCAAACAAACAAAATCGCTGAGGTTAGCGACGGCTTCATGTGCTTATTCCATGATGTTTCCAAGCAATACATCACTCCTAGCGGCGTCAACTACACAGTCATCTATGCCAAGGCTGATGAGATTGCTGATGACGACGCCTTGATGCTTCCCATTGACACTTACTGTGCTATGAGCAAGAGCACCATTCGTTGGATGCTCCGCTAGTACACCATGAGACCACCTTTGAGATCTCGTTGTGGCCCGAAGACGACTCTGTCGCTCGTCATGAGATGAACAACAACCCCAATCTCATCCTCCTCACCATGTCGAACGAAAGCTGGTGCGGCTATCCTCGCCGAACGAAATCGATTATGGCCCTCATTCTCCTGATACCATCTATATATATAGTAGAGTTGATTCTACCAAAGGTGAAACTCTGGGCCGGGAGTCTCAACCCTGTTCTTACCGGCGGTCGTGTATACAGCCCTCTTGGTCCTAGTCACGCTTCCTCACTACTGCGCTGGCTCGAGAGAGAAATTGGGTCTATCAAGTTGATGACCAACCACCTGAATACCCATTTCATCTCAAGATCTGACCAGGTCCTCATGCCTCCTCCTCTGTCGTCATGTTCTTACCACATGAGCTGCATCCGAAGTATTGCGAGCCAGCGAACTGGGAGGCGCGATATATTTTACGTCAAGACTCTTGCATGCAGAGCACCAGTCATGCTCTCAGCTTCTGATACTACGTATAGTGCACGCAAACTTGAACTCGCCGCTCGACAGATAGCAAAGAACGGGGGTTGCCTGCTTCCAGAATGTCTTGCGCAATCGTGGCACAGTATTATAAAGCGGCGTGCTCCTTGAAAAGAGAGATGACTCATTATATATGACACTGTGACACCTCACGAGGACGGAAAGTAACTTGAAGGCCCTTCCATGTGGGCGGCAGATTCTCTGGAATGTCTCGATGCATAGCATCCGTCGATGAGTGATGCAATCTCAAAAGAGAACATTGAGATTGTGAACCTTCAACATGCTCGAGATGCTCTGCTGGATGTCCCGAGTGAGCAAGTTACGTCGGAGGCTGTGCGGTTCGGAATCGCTCTTCACAATCCTGAACTACACCAAGACTATGCGCGCCGCCATAACAACAAATTCTGGATTGAGCCAACGAATCCCAACCCTTTCTCAAGCTCTGCCAGCACATCTGCGCCATATCCCGAACGACTTTTGGTTAGATTCAACTACCACTTGATAGAGTCAACAAGTCCCAAACCATTACGATGGCGTCCTCCAACGTGTACGTTCATGAAACAATGCAGAACATGCTGGGTGCCTACAAGAACTATGGTAGCATCGGAATTGCACACATGATGTCCAAGCTGAATTAAGATTACTCGCCGCACGTTAGGGTCTCGATGCTTTGTTACTCTCACGATCTTTTTGCCGTGGAGGACCTTACTGGTCTGAGCAGAACTGACGCTCTGTTCGCCTGGTACCGCGTTCGTCACAACTTCGGCTTCCCGTCAAGACTTTTGACCTCTGTCGTTTTGAAGCATACCATGCTGCTACGACCCAACTGAGCCCTGATATAACCAGGAGCGTCCTGGCCAACACTCTGGTCGAGGATGTCGTGGCACGTTCTGTTTCCTTGCACGATTGAAACAAGATTCTCAGATCCCGCAAGGCAGTCGATGAGCCTGGCATATATGTCAACTACTTTACCAAGAGATACTGGCCAACAAGAATGAAGACGATGTTAACATTCATCTAGCACACCAGAGATGCGCTCCTGGATGTCACGAGTAGGAAGAATGGGTCAACGTTATTTGTGTAGTACCTCGCTAGCAACTACTGGAGCACGAAATCACGAAGATATAGCTAAGCGCATCAACGTCTTGTGCACCGAAGAAAAGGGAGCTTGATACGAAGATAGCGTACGGTTCCCCATCCACGATATTGTCACATAAAGTCCTCACGACGTCTCTGATCAAGAAGTCTCATCTCAGTCTGGCTTGATACAAGTTCGGCCCCTCGCGTGACGTCCAAAACCCGGGGACGATCTTGAACACAGCGCAGGGGACGCCGGGATGACCGACCAGGAAATCGGCTATCATATAGAACTGACTCACGTAGCGGAGGGCCGCTGTGTTCTTTGTCAGGACAAGCACCGACAACAACCGTTTCTTGAAGATCAGAGAAGAAGTGCGCAGGAACTACAATAAGATCGTTGTTGCTCCGTTCGCCGCTGACAAGACCATGTTGTTGTATCTTGGCGCAGTTGCTGTCATAGTGCGAGTTGATGACGAGGAATCTCCCGCCCAGCCGAAGGACGAACTTTCAACGTTCCACCCCACCTCCACCCACGGACTCAACAGACCTCTCGTCTGACAACATTAAGTTCTTCGAAAACTACTTTGGCAAGCTTGATTTTTACGTGTCTTGATTGATCAGCGAGTGCTTGGAGCAATGGACAAACACTCCGAGAACACACACGCGATCCCGAACGAAGTGCGATAATCATCGACTTGCTGTCAGTCCCAACGGGGTGGAAGACTGCCTTGTGGCAAAATCGCTGCACTGAACACCATTTTCAAGCATGATCTGCAGTAACAGTGCCTCACGCTTCTGCCTCTCGCGCTGTTGGCCCTCACGCTTTTGCTTCTCTCGCTACTAGGCCTGACTCTGCCGCTGGAAACCCTGAGGTTACCTGGGAGTGCCGTTAAGGAAATCGAAGCCCTCGTATACCCTGACCCTCTTTCAATCAACCAGACCATACTGTCTTCCATTGGTGTGCTCAACCCAGCAGCCGTTGCCGAAGATCTGAAGGAGGGCCAACGAGACATGATCGCCACCGCCAGAAGGGTTTTCCCTCCAATCCTTCAGTTGATTTACCTGAAGCGAAACATGAACGAAGAAGTCCCTGGTGCAATACGCGATGGAGAGCCCGTCAAGACCGGCGGTGCAATAAAGTCGTGCACGTATACGACTGTCAGAATACGTGACTCCTGCGTCGAGTATAAGAGCTCCTCATGCATCATAACCTTGCCAATCTGGAGATCGACGAATTACTCAATAAGCCCCTCGTCCCACCCTTGGACGGGCCATGCGGTCTTGTCTCCAACCTGGGATTTGAACCTTCATATCGAGGCTGAGGCTGCTATGACCCTCCTCTCTCATACTCAAGGGCTTCCATTGCTCAAAATCCTTGTCCACAGAGCCAAGTCTATCTTCCCTACATTGAAACGTCTGATCTCCTTTGAGCCAACTCTCTCCATGCAACAAAACGTCAACGGCAATGAGCCCGTGATCAGGAAGTCCGATGTGAAAAGTCGAGCCCGGATTGAACTGTATATAAATCATAACGAGGAGAGAAGAGCGTCTAAAAAGGCCTAAGACGACTCTTTTAATATGGCCAACGGCATCTCTGGATGCAAAACAGAGGCTGATATCCGCAGCGATCTCCTTTTCATCAATGAAAGGACCCGGAATGCGCGGTGCGCTGCCGGAGGATCCAGAGAAGCATGGAGACAATTCCTTTTAGACACAGGTCATTTCCGTCAGTTAAAGGAGAAAGGACTGCCAGAGAGAGGCAAAGTTCTGATATTGCTATTCGCTTGGACGTTTCTATTATACAAGCCACGGTTTCTCCCGGCCGCACGGGTTGCTGGTCTTGCCATCGAAAATCTTCCCATTGAGCTCCCAGACGCATGATCCCTCCCAGATGAGTCAAACACTTACCAGAGACTCATCCAATCGCTTAGTACCATGTGGTGGAGACACAGCTAGCCCAGTGGGGTTTCCAAAGTGACCATTAGTTTCGACAACTCTCTTCCCGCATCCTTACGCCCTCCTTCACTCGAAATTACGCAAAGTCTGACAGAATCGAGTGTCATGGCATGCTACCTCGTCACTACGACGCTTTCTATATACTCTTCCAACTGCCATACCAGGAACTCGCCTTGCGCAGTTGCAGCATTCTGAGCACCTGCTCCCGAAGCTAGGCCGTTACCGTAAGCTGCCACCTTTTTTTTTTCTCAACAACGTCGTTGCTCGTTACTACTCTTTCAAGGGTGTTCGTCATGAGTTCATCAAGGCATCCAGAGACAGGAGGGGACGTGGCTAGAATGCTCCTTCCTGGCTCATTGCCAATATCGAGCTTCCCAAAGATGCCTATTACTCTGATGCCGCTTCCAAGCGTGTCTGTTTCCCTAGGGGCGACGAGGACAAGCTCGAAGACGCTATCTACAATGAGTTGACCAACTTCTACAAGTTAGGTCTCAAAAACCCTCGTGTTTGTCACAAGAGACCCGCTGTTCAAAACATCTCAGATGCCGTTGTCGTCGACAAGCCAAGCATCACTCGTCGCTTTGACATCATTTTTTCCGAGGGAGCCGGATAGGCGCCCAGCGCCATCCTGAACGGTCCAGACTTCGGATCTCCCAAAGTCTCACGTCTTTTGTCTTCTGGGATCTCCTAGAGTGAAGATATACGGTATCATTTGTGTGCACATACTGATCTGGACAACTCAATAGATCTGAAACCAATATTCAGGGCTACAGGCTGATGTCAGATATCACTCTTGTCAACTCGATGAGAAGAGAAGAGACTTTGACGTAGGTCCATCTGGCCATACATGTCATTGGGGATGTGCCAATATTCTACGCAATCGAGGAGCTCGAGATCAACGGCTATTGGTCCTGGACAACTTCTTGTCGTGGTCTAGTCTCCGCGTCCTCGATCTATACCGCGCTTATCCCATTCAACATGCGTTTGGTCCTACGAAAACCATGGTAACAGAGTATATACTCGTTACTTCTTGGCCCTTGCCATTCATCACATCCCATGCATCAATCAGCGGCTACCACGACGAAGCCGATGCCCAGAACTTCTTTTGTCGGTGTCGCAAAACTCATGCTAGCGACAGCCTGGATGTCCAGGAACTTGGGAAATTGTGATGAGCAGACATCCAGCATTCCTCGAGTTTCGAAATCCGCTACACGGGAATATCAATCGGTGTGTGGACCTTTGATTGCTTCGAAGGGGCGACACTCTCAGAACTGGAGGTCACATTGGGCTGCTCGCAGAGACCTTGCAGAGCCTCAAACTTCATGACAGAAATGACGTTGTGCTTGGAGTCTTCGATAGCTCATACACTGCTTCAACCAACCTCGGGCCTTCTAAGCACTTTACCACCTGGACTCGTGACCATGGCTATCTTGATGCCTTTGGCGAGGAGGGCCACCGTGGTACAGACCCCCAGAGCATTATGTTCGCAGGCTCGAGAGCCGCCGAAATCGCCAACTACCCCCCTCACAAGTCTATCCATGCATGTTCCGGTCAACTCCCACACCGTGTTCGACCTCACACAGTCCGACAAATCTCGGGTTCTCTTGAGAAGCATATAGAGGCTCTGATCGGTGAGCGATGGCCCTGCTCCAGGTCGACTTCATCTACCTGCAGAAATCTATCAGCAGGTTGTGAGTTATCTCGTCAACAACAGGGCTGCCTTGGAGAACATAATTATGGCAGCCTGCCCTGAGTCTCACGAAGCCCTCGGTCATACTGGCGCATCGCAACCCCGGCTAACGACCTTCTCGGCATGCTTAAAAGTTAAGAGTGAGCCGTTCCTTGATAACAAACAATTCTTTGCTGACATGATGCGTGAGATCACCATCGAAATCAAGGCTCCTGGCGACCATCATGAAGGAGCTGGTCTGCAATCCCCTCGTCTGCAGAAGCTGAGTATCGTGCATGATCAGGTTCTCATGGGCAGAGAAGCTCGCACTTTCGCTCGCTACACGAATGCTCAACCAGCAATCATAGGGCCTCAACTCATGATTGGCGTCGCAATGGTTCGAATGACATTTCAGACTCCCACGATGACACTGGGCAATCCAGCGCACTGTTCGAGTTCCTGCACATCAACAGATCGGTCCCCATCACCGTTCTCTAAAGCAGTGCCTATGAAAGACGCCAGTGTTGTTAACAGACTCATCATCACCATTATCGATGAACCGCCCTCGGCAGACCGATGCCATGAACAACACACTCGACAACTTGAAGCAGGTTAGCACGCCTGGTGTCTCACTGAACAGCACATCTTACCTTGCAGACATGATCAACAAGGTTTGCGACCTCCTCCGCTCTTTATAGACGGTACTACACAAGCGGCTCGTCATTTTCACCTCTATATATATATATATATATCCTTTATTAGGACGCTAGTGATGTTCCGGTCATCCCTGGACAAAACATGCTATCTGCCATCGCCCAAAACATCCTCACCTCGGGCGTTGTGCGTGCTCTGGCGTACATGTTTCCCAAACATATGCAACCATCATATACCCAAGCGTTACGCACGTTTCGAGACAATCAGGACAGCTATGACGCTCTCCAACATTTCGATCTCCTGTGTTCTACCATTGCCGGCCTCCAGATGTACTACGACACGAGACACCAGTCGGTCTTGCCTAGCGATTTAGTCCTACCCACAATGAACGGACTTAGGATGCGATCCGCGAAAAGATTGCAGCTGACGGAAGAAAGGGGCTAAAAGCTCCGATCTCCAAGCTGCCTGAAGCCACAAGCTCGTAGTCTACACACATCTCAAACCTGGAACTAAGGCAGAAGCTGGCCAAAGTGATGAACATAACTGCACCTGTTAGAGGTCAGAAGTTGTTCTTCTTCTCGGAAAGGTTAATACCATGCCTCCCATGCAGCCTAGGGAGAGCGCTACCCTATCGCTACTTTATCAGACTTCGTGCCGTTGTACTCGTTTTTGAGTTTCTTGTGGGCTAGCTTCACGGTGTCACGCAAGCACTGACAGAAAGGATAGATGTCCTATTACGAAGGTATTGACGGGACCGAGGAGCCTGGCGTTATGGATTTCGGAGGCTTTCACAGTACTGGCCAGCGGCCCAGCGTAACATCATGCCTATGTTCAGCGGTCTCGATGGCAGTGACGAACGTCAAACCAACATCCCCTCGAACACTGGTGACCCCGAAGGCAGTGGCGCGAATCTCCCTGTGAGCTCCTGCCGCGGTCAAGCCGCTGCTTCTCAGGTGCAAGCCTAGTCAACTGGTGTAACTCCAGAAGCTACCAATGGGCTAGCCTAAACAGCCTGCCTCAGACTTCCAACTCTACTACTCCCGAGACGACTACTATCGTAATCCCTTCGTCGCGATCTACGACTCGGTTCGTTACACCCGTCCGGCTCACCACGAATCGTCACTCTTGACTGCGGCCCTCATTTGAGAGCTAGTCGGTTGAGCACCGTGTCAGAAATGCTGTGTTCTGTATCGACGAGTGTTAGTCATATACGGACGGTGCGCGGGACGAGCATGCTGAAACTGATAACAAACGCTCTATGTCACTTTTTGTCCTGTTGGCTCAAGTCCTGTTGATGTGTCACGGGAGCGCTGCTCCTGTTCAATCTCGATTCATGTTCGCAGGAACTTCTCTAGATGTGAACGATGCCCATCACCAGGCTCGGGTAGCATGGAATCAAGCTGTAACACACTTGACACGCTTGGGCGATGCTTTTGTTGCACAACGGTCTTCGCCACCCAAATCCGTCTCGATACAGATTTCCGGATCATTCATACCAGCCATACGGAGAGGTACAAGAAAGAGCATGAAGAACTTGCCAAAGTTTGAGAGCACACATGTGTACATCAGACCTCCTGTCCCGTGGCTTCGGCAGAACCTTCGACAAGGTAAAACGCCACCATCAAGGAATCGAGAAGCAGCAAACAGAAGTCTTCAGCAAGTTCACAATGTTCACCAAGGCCAACACCAAAGGCTTCCTCATCCATATCGTCTAGCAGCTCATCTTGCTACTTGGCGCCATGTACATTTGGGAGGGACACGTGTACAAGCCGATCTTGGGGTCGATGTCGATTCACAGCGCACATTCTAGAAAGAGCCTCATCAGGAACTTCAGTCGAGCTGGGAGATGATGTAACTCAGCCAACAACATAACAACTTTTACTACCATCACACCCACTAGAAAATTCGATGAAAACTAGTATATAGGATTCCCTCGGCCTTGTTCCATATATCTCGGAAATTTTGCAAAACTTGATGGTCGAGAAGAACCTGATCACAGCGAGCCTGATCAAGACGAGCCCGTTCGAGAACAGTCTGAGCAAGTCAGCCCCAGTCATGGTCGACAATATTGATCGACTTGTCAAATTGTCAGACTAGGAGCATACTCACCACGTATATAAGCAACATTAGCGACTACGCCAGTAATTCTCACGTGCAGCATGTTGAAGACACCGCCGACACCGAAGTCAACGGCCTAAACATTCAATGGATGGCGACGTCTTGCCGCAATGCTGGCCATTGAAGCGACACACACCTCTCTCAGTTCTGCACAGCCAGGTCCTTGCCATTCTCGCCAATCGCGTTCCAGGAGACCGGTGAACACACTGGGAGCACACCTCGCCGATCTTAAGGAGACTCTTCCAACAGATTCTGCGGGACGTTGTTCCATGTCGCCTTCGCAACGTCACTTGCAAGGAACTAAAGGCCTTCAAGCCGCTTGTCAATGGGACCGGTTACCATGAAGTGACCCTCAAGGGCCTTACTCTTGACGGCTGGGGCGTGGGAAATTTCTCTTCATGGAAGAGTACTGAGACTCTTGTGCGTCTTGAGCTGTTTCCAAATCGCCATTGGCGATTCGTACAACGGGCCAAACGACGGCTATCCGGCCATCGACTTCCTTGAAGCTTCGATCGACAAAGCCACCAAACTCACTACTCTCAAGATCTCAAGCTTCGATGTCATCAAATGTGGCGATGGGGAGGTCCAAACGCGCAACTTGGCGATTGAGAAGATCGTTGCACGGGGACCCAGCAAGGCTCGCAACACCTTCAACGATCTGATCCCACAAATTGGGAATTAGTAGATCAGATCCACCTGATGGACGAAAGAGGAGACAACCATCCAGGGAGAATAACACAAGAAACTGTTATTAACTGGAGGCTGAGCCAGAAGAATGAGGACATTGAAGACCGTCTAAATTCTCTAAAGGTGCTCCGGATTCAGCGAAAGGCCCTTGGGCCGTCCGCCCATACAGACTACAAGCAACGACAATTCGATGTCAACAAGAAACCAGCAAACATGGATTGTTGGCCAGTTCACTGACTATGCAAACCAAGCTAAGCTGATTGCATCAATGGATGATGCCAAGCTCCCAGTCACAGAGAGCATCAAATTCTCACTGCCATATCCTTCGAGACTGGGCAACAGGCTACAGTATCGAGCCATACATCGTCAGAGCCAAGGCCATCGACTATCTTTTCATGAGCTCTATCAACTGAGAAGAGGCTTTGTCCGAGACTACCCTACCAGTGTCATCCACAAAGCTATCGGGTCGAGCATAGAGATCCTGCTGTGGCACCTCTTTGTCCGCAGCAGAGGATTTGGAGATGGTTAAGGAGAACTGTAAGACCATCAGGCACTTGGAAAAGCTGTATGATCAATCAGGCTTCGGAACAAGTTATTGGTGGAGCTCGTCCTCGCTGTTTTATATACGCAGGTCCATCCTCTAACTCCACTCAGCATGAGGCAAGACATTGGTGCAATCTTGCGCACAGTGTAAACGGGCAACATTGCGCTGACATATTCTTTATCAAGACTTCAAGTGCTGAAGTTGCCTCATGCTTTACCGATTTTGCATCTGAGTGGGTTGCAAAGGCTCTCAAGATGGCTGATGGATCGGCCCTGGGATCCCTGCATATGCTTGACAGCTACTTCAGTGTCTTATCTGCTCACCAGCGTATTTGGCTCTTTCGTCAAGCGAAACCATGGAGATCATTAGCATCACCTTGCCTGATAACACCATCGTACTTCCTGCTGAAGCTCTCATGGCCCTCGATAGTCCGAAGAGCCCCTGTGCTCAACTCTTCTGCACCTGTGATTGTAAATTCTTGGCTGGACAACAGCTCAAGCTATATACAGATCGCGCCCACGATCACATATCCCTGCTCGGCTTACAACTACTAAAGTGTCACACTGTTTGGAATCTTTCGAGGCATCTGGGCGTCTGTCTGCTTAACAACCCCGATGCCATCCCTGGAATCCTGTATGGAAAGTGCAAAATCGTAACTAAGTTGAGCGAACTGCGTCAGTATCTGCAGAGTTAGAGAGCATTGCTCAAACAGAGATGATTCATCAACTTCTCCTGAACGCCAGCCAATTCTTGCTCAAAAGTTCACTAATTGACAACGCCATACTTGGTGTGAACAGCATCTATACCTCCTGTCCGCATTCGCTGTCTGCAAAGAAGCGCTGGCTACTCGGGCACATCAACAAGCTCTGCTTTGAGCAGAAGCGGAAGATGGTCATGTCCGCTGGCTGACCGCAAAATACATTCGATATTCTACAACCTATGCATTCCGTGCGTCACTATCAAGGCATTGAGTGCGCAGACGCACATCAACAGAGAAGGCCATTTGCAAATTCAAGTCTAACAAGGATATCCTCTGCTGTGTGATCAGCATGTCTGTTGGAGCAGAGTCTCTAAGTCTATAGTTTGCATCGGCCGCAATCCTCCATGATTTCACATCCAAGGCTACGAAGCTTTTTCAGCCTACCAACTTTGACTTCAACCAACCAATCAATCTATCCACTTGGCTTCGATACAAATGTGGTAAAGACTGTTTGTCTATTATTCATCTTACGCAATTCAATGACAAGACAGCAACTACTCTAGAAAGTATCACTGTCAAATTTGATAACAACAATACTCGCGACTAGCAAGGCTGAAATCAAAGAATTTCGTGTTAATTACAAGATGGCTAGTCGAACATATCAGCATCCGGATCGTTTTTATCCATGAGATGCCTCTGCTCTTTGCTAAAAGCCTTCTCCATCTCAAGCAACGTGACTTTACAGGCCTGCTTGTCAAAACTTTCGCTTCCCCACCCATATCGAAGATATGTGTTATATACATCNNCTGATATCTCTTGTTAGACAAGCGTACTGAGTTATGTCAATCATCCAAGAATGCTTACAGCAGGATACTTGATGTTCAAGATCTTCCATTCCCTGGCATCCTCGTTTTCCATCTCCTCAGCTTCAGACAGATCAGGAATCCACTGTGTCGGCTCTTGGTGGCATAGTTCCTCTTCTTGCTGTCGACTCTGTGCCTTAGAGTGGAATTCACCTGCTGCTAGGTAGGGACGGGGAGACATGAACCACACCAACTTTTCATACCGAAGTGTCCATGCGGCAAAGAATTCTATGGTGGGAAGGGTGCGGTGCGCTCTCCATTGCTCGATCTCTGGCTGGTTTTCGTGGTCAATTCGATCTGCGGTGGAGAGGTCGTAGTCCATGATGCTGAAAGCTGTTGTGGTGCCTTTACTTTCTCATAAGCGAAATGTTCTGCTCAATGCGAAGTAGACTTTACCTTTCTCAGTATCTACAATTAGACGGTATCCTTCTCGACCCAGACCCTCGGTGAGATAGACGCAGTGGCCAGGTATGGGATAGACCTCTTCGGTCATTGCTGTCGACTCGATGGTGAAGTCGACTGGGACGGTTTCATATGCTATAAGGTATCCATCACTGCGTCCATCAAGATATGGTAGATNGCGCAGTAGATCGATTACAGTATCGGTCTTACCGATGGCTCCGAGAGCTTCTTGATCGATGTTGTCCCACCCAGGGGCAGGAGCAATCTTGAGAGCCGTTTCATCTAAATATGGATGTTTTGTGAGTTGTTGGTAGAAGGTCAAGATGGCTCTTACAGTTTCATCTCGAGAATACAGCTTCCAAGTATTGCTGGTTTGAGCGATCGTTGCTTCAATTTCGATGGTTGTTGTGCAGGAGGTTGAAGAGAAACGTCGCTTGAGGTCCAGCTTGAATCCACTCGGCAACTGCCGCTGTCACTAGAAAGTACCTAGAAGATTGTTGTTTCATATTGAGCAGAACACCTCGGCATCACGCAGAATGGACGGGAGCTGAAGTCGATGTTCTTCGATATTATTACTTATGACGACTTTAGAATCCAAACATGTCTTTGCCTTCCTCGTATCNCCTATTTTGTGTCAGCACGGCTTTTATCACACCATTCGTATGACGGAAACTTACCCAGTCGCGTAATGCAGGCATAGCGGCCTTCTGGATCATGGCTGGAGGACCACACAAGAACACAACATTCTTCTTGCCGCTCTCCTTTTCAGGCGCATAACCGTACTTCTTGATCTTGTCTTCATCCACATGTCCCTTCTCACCTTTCCAGTCATCTGAGGGATGACTGAGGATATGCTGGATTTCAAAGCTGTCCTTGTGCTCTTTGGCGAATTTGTCCAAATCCTCGCGCAATAAGATGGAAGACTCGTCTTTGTTGGCATCCACAACCTTGATCTTCGTCTTGTCACTGTCAGTAGCCATGATCCTGGCGATCAGTTGATATCCTGGCGTGATACCGGAGCCACCAAGGATGAGCGTGATGTTCTCGAATTGCTGTTCCTCGTCGAAGATTTCGAACTTGCCATTGCCAAGATATTTGATGTCGCCAGTAGGACCACGAATCTCGACATCCTCGCCTTCCTTCATGCAGTCGAGGATGTTGCTCAGGGCGCCACCGGGTTGTTCGTCGGTAGGGAAATAAGTCTTGACGACAAGGTCGAAAGTGCCGTCCTCAGTATCCGCGCCGATGATGGGAGCAGTAGGAGTGTAGGAGCGAACAAGCATCTTGTCGGCCATGTGAAATCCGATCTGCAAG
Source organism: Aureobasidium mustum (assembly GCA_903819665.1). Classification (NCBI taxonomy): domain Eukaryota; kingdom Fungi; phylum Ascomycota; class Dothideomycetes; order Dothideales; family Saccotheciaceae; genus Aureobasidium; species Aureobasidium musti. The sequence goes on from CAIJEO010000013.1 coordinate 1,855,458, forward strand.
TGTTGGCAAGTACCAAGGCCGAGCTTCTTGGATTTGTCGCCGAGGCTGAAGGTGTATTGGCGAGTGTCTTCGGAAATCTCTTTCTTCTTCTGAAGGGTCACGGGATACCANNTCTGTTGATTGTGGTTAGTCTTCGCGAATATCGGTACAGGATGCTGGTAAGGAGAAACATACTGCTGCATGGAGAGGACGACATCAGTCTTCTTGTTCGAAGCTTCTGCTTTGGCTTTCGCTACGGCTTCTGCTTCTTTCTTCATGTGTGCCTTTGCCTTGTCCGTTACCGTACCGAGAATACATTCTACATTTTCACTTCAGCGAATTGGTCATCTTTGGCCTTTGAGAGTTTAACCTACCACCAANNGCTTCTTGTAAGCATAACCATCATGGATGGACTCGAAGCTCTCTGAAGTCTCTTGAGACAACTTGCCAGCATGGTTCATAATGGTCGCTTTGCCTCCGGGATGCCAATCCAGTACCGAAGTCGCATCGTAGACGTTGCCATCAACCACAATCCAGCAGTCATCTTCTGTGTCGTGCTTCTCGATTTCTTCTCTAGTGAATTGTTTCTGAGGTGTACTTGCACTCTGCTTTGCGCTGGCGATCTTCTCGTCCGCGCTGGGCTCCANCCATCCACCAGTACCAGTGCCTGGCTCGACTGGATGGCGGAATAGAACCTCAATGTTACCATCCTTGCCTTCAGTGATCTCAGGTTTGACCTTGTACCAGCCGTTGTTCATCATCCCCATAACGTTCCATGAGCCAAACTAGAAAGACTGATCAGTCACAAAGCACCAAGGACAATGACCATGTACACGTACCTCTGGCTGAGTATTCTTGAAGACATTAAAGCACCGCACGGTGATACTGGGGGCACGAAGCAAGTGCGCAAGTTCGATGTCAATGTACCAGTGGATCCAGGTCCAGTACTTCTGACCATGTCTGACCGGTGCTTCAGGGAATTGTCTGATACAGTACAGCCACGTCTCACCGTTGTCGAGACTGACTTCGACTCGCTGCACCTCGTGACCACCTCCATCATAAGCATAGCCAGCAATGCGATATGTATGGCCCTTCTTGACATCAGATACTTCAATGCGCTCACCGTGTCCAGGTTTGGCGATAACTGAATTCAAGTTTTGCTCGTTGCACGCCGTGTCCGGGTGGCGGAAGAGGGTTTCAGAGAATTCACCATCTTTCTCTGTGACGAATGCAGGCTGTGAAACTCGTTAGCATAAGGCGACATCACACTACGATGAAGAAATGCGACGCACCAACACGCGATTGTCCCAGATATGGTAGTGACTGTCATTTTCCTTTTCGCTTGTCCAGATCTTCTTTAGCCATTTCACTTGCCTACCTCCAACATATCCAGGGATAATGACTCGTAGAGGATATCCATGGTCAGGAGGCAACTTGACGTCGTTCATCTCATAAGCCAGCAGAACATCATTAACCGGATCCATAGCATACTCGTACGGAATACATGTCTCATAAGTACCTTCCGATGGCTCATCCGCACCTGCAAAATTGACCCATCTTCTGACTCCAGATCCGTTGGTAGGATAATCGATTCCAGCGGCTTTCAAGACATCGGACAAAAGCGCACCTTTCCAGAAAGCATTGCTAATGGCTCCAGCGCCCCAGTTGAAACCCTTTGATCTTTTGATCATGTTCAGTTCTTTGCGTCTGTTGCCGTCACAAGCTAGTGCGACTGCAATGTTGACGCTTTCGAACTTGGTCTCGAGGTCGTCCATACTGAATTCACACTTTCCGTTCTCGATGTCCAGTTTGTGCGTCTCCCACAAGAGATGTGGTACAGGTCCATGGTTCCGCACGTAATGCAGGCGATTGGGAGTGATCAGACCTGTTTCAAAGAGGTCTGAGAGTGGATATTCGCAATTCAGAGGGTGCTTGCCCGTGAGACGGATCATGTTCGAGTTTCGCGGGATCCAGTTGTCCGGGCTGGCGCGGTCGGCATCATCAATCACATCAGAGGGTGCGAGGTGTGCCCAGGGAGACTTCATCTTGCCATCGCTTTGCTTGAGGCTCTCGACAATCTTCTTCTCTTGTTGCAGACTTCTCAGCAGAGCAATCTCCTGGACNNGCTGTACTTTTCTCGCAGTTTTTCGTATTCGGACTTTGGTTTGTCATCTTTCTGCTCATCTGAATCTGCTTGATCGGTCTGGGAGTCATCCTTATTGGAGTCCTTCTGGTCGTTCTTGCTGTCCTGTTTGTCNCCCATCCTGTTTGGTGTCCTTCGAGTCATCTTGTCCGCCGCTCGAGGCATAAGCGTCATTGTGTCTGCGACGGTTGAGATCGCCAGCTTTCCATTCATGCTCTTGTTCCTGCTTTTCCTCTTGTTCTTTCTTCTCTTTGTCCTCCTTTTCTTGCTCCTCCTTCTGCTTCTGGCGTTTCAGGTTAGCGGGCCATGGTTGTTGATTCTTGATGAAGTCTTCGGATTCATTGAGTCGGTAACGCCAGCCATTGGGATGTTCTTCCGGCTCCTCGAGAGAGTAGTCCTAAGATGCGTTAGTGGCAGTATAGCGTATAATTCGTCNGACATTTGCTCATGCCTCTTGCTTTTCCTTGGCTTCGCGGAAGTTGATCAACTTGTGTTGCTTTAATTCTTTACGCAGCACATCGGACTCTTCTGCAGCCTCCTTGAGGAAAGAGTCTTGACTGTCCTCGCTATCGGAATCATCGCCGCTGTGTACGAGTCCAGGAACACGATCATATCGGTCGCGATAGCCAATGTGGTGCTTATACTTGCTTGAGCTCCAGTCAGGCTCATTGTCAATCTCCTCTTGGGTTGAGCCGGGATGGCCTCGGACGTAGGTACGATATGGTATCGGAGGCATTTTGGAAGTTGGACGATGCAGCTAAGAATTGCAAGCCGCGCAGCTGTGCTTATGTGAATGCCAGAGCTCCAATTGAATTTGACATTACGTTATCCATCGGGAACTGGTAAAGTCAGAAACAGCTATGATCGAGCTCCTTCACCTTGATTTGGGAGAGCCGCGGAGAAGCGGGGCCTCGAAACTGACGTCAAAACGGTCGAATATGGAAGTCAACCGTTGAAACTTGGAGATTGACTTTGTAGCGTAAGCCTTCTTGGCATGGGACTCTGGGACTTCCTTCTTCTGTTGTCAATATGTCTTGCTCGAAGGCGTTAAACAAGTACTGACTATGCCTCTGTACGATGCTGCATGTAGTGGGTGCATATTCACCCACGGATTCACATCCTACTCAAGATACATATATCGTTCTAAGACTAAGCTACCGCTTACTTCCGAATTCGTTTAATCTTCCAAGCAGCGGGAGAGTCGGCCCGCGACAATCCCCCAGATCAACCTTGACGGTTTCGACACCAGAAGCCTTTCCACACGCCGCGATTGTGACCAGCGGCGTGGTTAACGGGTGTGCATGTACTCTGCGGTACGCTCCAGATCCATGTCCCTCGTGTTTAGTGGTCAAGAAATATGCTGAATCTATAAGTTCGTTTCGATGCAAGTGGACGCCAAATGGAGAGTTTGATGTAGATCAAAGACGGTCTCAGCATGTCTGCGGCCGACTACCAGGAAAGAGTAACAAAATCCGCGACTTCATACTATCGGTCATCCAGTTCATGAGTATCTCGTCAAGGATCCATAGGATGTACGGAGCAGAAATATCGCGTCGAGAAAGATCATGATGAGTTTTGTGCCAAGGCGATGACTCGTTCTAGAAATAATGATGTACGTTGGCATCGTGATGGTAACATCGCGACAGCAAGAGCCTTGTCTCTAATTCATCTCTTGAATTTGTTTGATCTCGGGGATTGGTTTCTCCTTACAATGTATGAATTGAATTGTCCTAAGCATCAGAATTTCCAAAGACTGACTGACGGTTGAGAGGACTTCATAAGATCAGATGAATTCACACATGCTTCGCGCGTTTGAACGCACATTTAATAATATCCATGATGATGCATCGAGCATTCCTTTTCTCAGCTCGTGTGATATTTGATGTAGACTTACAAGCACACATTTACCCTATGAATAACATATAAATCATGCTTAGCTGTTGGGTCGGGAGTATTCGCGTTCCTGATGCCAGCACCAGGGTTTGTACGTCAGCCAGGAGAAACATCTTACCTGAGATAAGATCCTCTTGGCAATCTCCCAAGTCGTTCTGCAGCCGCAATTTTTAATTTCCTTCCGACTTCGTGCTCGTCCTGCAGAGACATGTGTGACACAACATTCGCTTTGTATGACTGCGCGCGACTTTGTGTGTTCGATGGTCTTGTGACAGTAACAACAAGTTTTGCAGATATCGTCGCAAATCGCGACCCGCCAAATGTCAGACGGAGTGGTCGTCGCGTCGGAGCAATTTTGAACGCAACAGCGAATGCAAGTGGTTTACTTACACAATACAACATTTGCTTATCTACATGATGCAGACCAGCTCTCTGAACATTTTGGAGCACAGGTAATGGCAGAGTGGTAAGTAAACGCGTAAATCGCATCGGCACAATCACAGGTAACTTGGAATGTCAAAGATTTGTTCAAGGTATTTGATTGTTCATTATATTTCATCGCGATGGCTCTAGCCTTTGAATCATTTCGTAAAGCATTCCATCGAGCTCAGCTTAGCCGCAGCTCATTCAAGTTGTCGTGACCATCATGCAAATATTTACTTGGTGGGGTGGATCTTCTCGGGGAGGATCTCCTCGAGCTTCTTGGGAGCGGCCTCCTGAACGGCTTGAGGGACCTTGCTGGGGCCGGTAGCGTGGCTGACCTTGCCGGTCTGGGCGTTGGAGCCGGTGTCGTGGACGGAGTCAGGAAGTTCGTGCTCGAGCTTGGCGGGAGCCTGGGAGGTGTTGTTAGCATATGACAATCAAGAGAAGGTTGAGAAATAGCGTGTACCTTCTCCTGGACCTTGCCGGGGACCTGAGAGTCGCTGGCGTGGGAAACACCTTGGCCGCGTTCGTTCTGCATTTTGATAGATGTGGTTGGGGTGGGTTGGTTTGTGATTGAGTTGAAGATGCAAGATAGAGTTGATGAGAAAAGAAGATTGTGTCAACTGTAGCTTTCGAGGTCTATTATACCTTTTGGAGCTGTCAGAGGGGAGCTTGGAACAGGTGGGGCGCAGCAGTTTCAGAGCTCTCGATGATGACGTTTGGCGGGGTAATAACAAAGGGTCCTAACCCAAACGTCAACATGGACGGGTCATACTGCCATTCCTTTGACGCTAAACAGACGGTACAACATCAACATGACGATGCTCTTGCGGGCTCGGCCTGATCAATCTCCCGACTTGTTCGGCCTGCCGTGCTGCCCTGCATCTAGCTGCCGTCGCGGCCTTTGTTGAGTCAACTTGACGCCTTATGCTCATGCGACATCCCTGAAAAGGACGACGTCACTATCTATGGTATTGCAAACTTGTCATCATAGCTATCGCAAGCTGGAGGCGAATCAAACAAAGGACACGGTATCTTTATACCTCGATTCTGTCATCTGGCTACTAGACATCCCATCGCGCAAGATGACCGATCGTAGTCTAATCAAAGGCGCAAGTGGCAAGCTATCTGGAGCTACAATAACCCGACGGCTGGCGACGCACTGAAAATTGAATCCTCTGCATTGCAGAGAATATCATACATGAAATAACTGGAAGCTCATCCTTCGTCCAAGCCACACAAGTTGCAGCGAAGATTGACCATCGTCCGGAAAACTCGTGTACACCATACGCAGTTCGCTATGCCAATGTCCACTCCATCTCAATCATGGTCATGGTATCTTGCGAAAATCCCTCGATCGATGTCTTTGTTCAGAACACGCAGGAGAGGAGTTGCGTGGTATATTGGAATTGCTGCAACGTGGGCTGATAAGGACAAGATCTTGACGGCACTGGGCATGTCATAACTGCCAGATCGGTCAACACTTGGCTCAAGGTTATGCTAACAAGAACTCGTCGCTCTATCATTTGTGATGTCCCGTTCGACCATCATGTCTTGCGATCCTTGCTGAGACTTCAAACCCGAGCCACTAATGTTCATGGTTATGCCATTGATTCCATCTTGAAGTCACTAAAATTGTTACTACCTTTTGCTGAAGATATCCGTACCTCATGAAGTCGCTGGACATGCCGTTTCACCCATATAGCAACTGTTGACAGCTGAACAACCGCAAGCCGGTCCCGTTATGAGTCCGGGCTTGCATGTTCAAGTTGAGCTTTACTTCGATAGCATATGACAGTACCAATGGGGCTCAATGCGTTATACGCGTTCATGCAAGGCACACCAGCTGCTAAATACAGTTAGGCTTGGAGATTCCCTGCTGGAACAGGAAAGGTCAAGGTTTGGGCAATCTCCATGATCGGTTCAACCTGCACCGAAAGCAGATTTCTTAAGCTTTTGAGTCTGAACTCCCAAGAAAAGAAGCTTGATCGTCAGGAACGGCAGGTTTACGCCCAACCTTATTTCGCGAACTCGACTTCGGACGCTGGAGATCTGGAGTAAGAGTTCCTCTCAAGTGAAGCTTGAATCGTCACTCAGATTTGATGAACACAGTGGATGTTTTCCATCCATTCGTGTTCGGATTCTTCTCAAAGAATCCCTAGCAATAGGGGAATATCTTGACAACCTATGTGTATCAGAGCTGGTCAGCGGTTCCGACACCGTCGTTCATCGCCAACTGGCCGGCTAGGAAGATCTTTGCTGCAGGCTCGCCAATCGCAACTGTCTCAGTCTGGACAACCGCAACCATCACAGCCTTTACTTCATTCATCACACAGACTGTGGCAACGAGTACCAGCACTGTTGTCATTATGCTGACCCAGACCTACAACGAACGCCAATTCCGCAAACGGATCGAACGGTTGGGACTCCAACGATAGACTCTCGTATAATGCTGATCAGGGTGTTGCTGTATTGCACTGGTCAGGTACTCACGACGGACTGGGCGGTGCTGCCGGTTGGGGCGGCACGTTCTCGCAATCCGTCAACTTCGGTCCTTGTGCCGGCCAGCCATTCACCTTCGAGTTTACTTACAAGATGGACCACATTTATCCCGGCTGTTCAGTCACGCTGAGCATGGTCGGCAATGGGGAGACTGAGCCAAGCTCGAGTACTAACTGGTATGCGGCGTCAACGGGACATACATGGTCGACGTTTAGCAGAATGTTTGACACATGGGAGGGAGATGCGAATGAGGTATTTGACTTCTCGTTCTATCTGACTTGTGGATGGTATGCGGATATGAATATTCTGATCAGGGATGTCAGACTAGGTCCTTCTGCTGCTTAGATAGTCGATCAGCCGATGTTTTAGACCCCATTCTATGCGATCCAGTCTTCAAGCTTACACAACATCGAGATGGCCAGGACTCAATATACACTTTCTTTTCCAAACACGTGTCTAGTCTTAGCTGACATGCGAAGAACAAATCGCAAATTAGCGTTGTCTGCACGCGTTCACAGTTTGGACGAGATGATTTCCCCGCGTTCTAGCCCTCCATCGATTTTCTTAGTGTCCGCTAGAGGTTGATATGCGATGCATTGAGAATGCATGTATTGGTTGGTGGTGGAAAGTAGATTGTCCGGTGCCGAACGCGATGTCCGAAGGATTCATCCCGCATCCTTCAGACGCGTACATGGCTCTACGAATTATTGGATGATTACTTGCATTAACGTCCAGCCTTGCAGAACCACACCGTATGTTTCTCGGCATTAGACACAAGTAAACTTGCCGTGTTGAAAATGGCGTCTGCGAGTTGCGACTGCATCAAACATATAAAACCGGACTTCCCTGGTCGACTGCAACCATCTGTTCCGCCAATTGAGGGCCCACCTTGCACCCAGCCATGGCTCCCGAGACTGTCCTTGTCGTAGGTTCGACCGGCAACATTGGTGTCTCTGCAGTCATCGGCGCGCTCAACACCAAACGCAACGTCCTTGCTGTCGTGCGCAACCAAGAATCAGCCGAGAAATTGTTCAAGCATGTCGGCACGCGCGAAGGCATCACCATCGCAGAAGCAGATATCACATCTGAAGCAGACATGCTCCGACTAGTGAAAGATGTCAAGACAGGTAAACTGCCTGCTTTCCAACATGTATATGCCGCTGGTATGTCTTAACCAATATGCGCATGTTTCTGTGATTGTGAGGAGTTCTTGCTGAACAAGGTCTANGCTGGCGGAATGATGGGACCAACCCCTCTGCACGAGTTGACGACCGATGAGCTACGTCAATACATGAACATAAATTTTGAAACCAANTTTCTGTAAGTATATGGTAGTCTTTTCAACGCAAGGCGCACCATGTACTGATTGACATCTCAAGTCGCCTACAAAGCTACCATTCCATACCTACTTGAGCAAGGATTCCAGGACAGCACCTGGACACTTTGCACAGGCGGCATGGGCGATGTCGGTCTACGTGCAGGAGCAGCCTTAACACAAGGTGCCCTCTACTCTCTCGCCAACGTAGCCTGCCGCGACCTCGAAAACACCAACATTCGCTTTAACGAAGTGTACCTGAACTTGAGAGTGGAGGTAGACGAATCAGCCAAACAGACGGGCTTCTTCAAAGCCACAGACTTTGCGGCAGATTATCAAGAGATTCTTGGATGTCCTAATGTTAGGAGCTCAAGAATTAGTGTCTTTGATAAGAAGGATTTCACGCAGTTGGTGCATAAGAAGAAGCGTGTTGACTGGGCTTTCAAGAAGGATAACTGAATTTCTGAATTATACTTGCTAATTTGTTTGAAGATATGGCATACTGATGACGTTCATCCACAGCATTGCATTACACCCATCATTGATATCCTCATATGCGTTAGCAAACGACCAGCGTTGGCATTCCCCTAAAGCGCCTGTTGACGTCTGATGTGGATTTGTTCCTAGGTGCATTATTCGCTCCCAGAGTGGTGCTGTGCGCGCTGCTCGACGGAGAATAGGAAAATGTTCCCCATCAAAGAGTCCCGATTGTAAAGCTCTGCTCGGGATGCAACATCCCTGGGTCACGAAAAAATTGGGGAGTCTTTGCAAGGAGATGGCATACTTATAGGCCAAGCTCTAGGCAGCCACAGAATACGCCACTGCGTCATTTTGTTCGTGAACGTTTTATGTTTGACATATATCTACAAGGAGCAAGAAGAATGTGATTAACAGACACAAGCGAGCGAACAACTGCTCAAGACCGAGTCTAGAGTGAAAGAAGTCAATCCCGCTCAAAGCTTCATACAAGACTGCTGCCCTGTCTTGACATGATCTTGAAATTTGTTTCTCTCGACTACCAGAAACTTGAATGATCGAAGTGTTCTTTGTACATGGGCATGTATCTGTCGGACAGCCAAGGAGAGCAAGTGGATTCTGTACATCTTCTTAGAAAACATCAATCAGAACCATCATCATGAGAGAATCAAGCAAGTGTATACGTACCTCTGTCTTCAACCTTCTCAAGCCTCTGGAACACCACTAGCCGAGCATCGTACTGAGGAGACCCAGGTTCGTCGCTTTTTTCTTCCAACCGCCTTTCTTTGGTGGCTGTTGCTGATACATGGGTGCTTGTTGAGGAGCCGCGTACCCCTGAGGCGGATTGCCTTGCACAGGTTGTGCAGGCATGCTGTTGCCGCTGTATTCTGGTTTGGAGCTTCCACAACCCATGTTTTTGTTGATGAAATGTTGTTGTTTGGATCTGATTGTAAGACGAGAGTAAGTGAGCGTGTAAGGGCCGTAGGCGTGTTCGAAGTGGGAACAGGATGGAACAAGGACAAAAGTGGAGAGACAACTACTCTAGAAGGAGTTACGTGAAGGAGTTGGGATCTTCCTATAAGGATTTCAAGAGCTTGATCGACTGCATACGATATGGTGTGGCGACGTCAGTGTCAGGCGGTCCAATCTCGGCAGGATGTAGCGTGTTGTTGTTACGGCCGCTAGGACTTACGAGTCACGACTCACGAAGGATCAGGATTCGTATTGCACGAACCATCAACGTGAGACTAAGCTTCAACAAGCTCAGGAGTTCGCATGCTTATTTGATTGGTCTCTGTCACCGAGGAGGAAACTAACGTTTAGCATTAGCTGCATATACACGAAACTGATCGTCCCACTCATATACCAAACACCATATTTGTCAGAACATCCAATAAGGCGACCATTGTTACGATTCGTGCCATAGTAATATCGAAGATGGTGATCTTCGTGTCTTCGTATTGCTCCAGTTCTCATGGAAATGTCTCGAACCCTTTGAATCAGGCATGCGACGATGCGACAATGCCCGCAAACCACTTGCCACAGTCGCCGAGCACTCGTCTTGGAAAGAATGCGACTGAGCGCGATAGACTGTCTTGACAAAGTCTATCTCACCGAGACCCGAGACTCTAGTGGCAGACCCGCCTTTGTAACGCAAGGAACAAATGCATTGAGGGGGTCACTCAAACAGAGTTTCTATAGTGTTTGCTCTGAGTGACCATCAGGGTGAATGCGCTATTTGCGAGTCATCACTCAGGAACATCGCTAAGTGTGCTCCTCTACTAAATCATATTCCTCAGAGCGTTGATCGACGGCGTCTCGTTGCTACGACTAACAGAAACATCTAGTTGCATAAGTAGCATCGAGAAAGACGACCAGTCACACCTCGTGACGAGGATTATGTAAAACCTGCTCGAGAATATGAGCGTTGATGAGTCGCGCAGGACCTAAGGATCATTAGTTATCTGTCGAGTCGTGTAACTGTCAACTCTCAGGATCCGACCTCGGACAACACCTCGTATAGCAGCTGACTTCCTCAGTTTTGATCAACACGACGCAAATCGCAGTGCAGACGCAGGCCATCAAGGATTCAGCTCGAAAGTCATCGGTAATAAACATCAGCAACCGTTACATCACGTTGCATAACACAATCCCTCAGCACTCCGATATCCTTCCACTGGAGCGTTGAGCACTGCGTAGGATTGATGGTGGAGAACTCAGAGAGGACAGACATCATGTCGAGAAGGATCAATAGTAAGAATACATGCTTTGGAGGATCAATAGTAAGACTCCATGTTGAGAAGGATGCAGGCAGCAGAGCTGAAGACTGACTATATCGAGCGATTTGCAAAGGGCTAAGTCACTCAGGTGCCTCGAAGGGATATATAAAGGGTCACGAATGCCAGTATTGCTTCTACTATCATCAACTCTCATCCTCTGCATCAGTCATCAACTCATACTCCACCAGGACCCAACTCCCCCCTCAAAACAACCGCAAACATGCAATTCACCATCATCGCTGCTCTGGCCATGGCTGCCACCGCCTTTGCTGCTCCCGTCGAGGAGCTCGCTCAGCCCCAGGTCCTGATCTCCCTTCCTCCCGGTTGCACCAAGAGCAACCTCGCCAGTAAGTATCCAATCCGTTCCACAGTACTCATGGATACAAGATACTGATGGAATACCCANGAGTGTGTCTTGCACCTCGCCAGCACAGGTGGCAGCTGCGCTGCCGCCGCTGCCGAACTCGGTGCCAACCCCATCGCTGACTTGAGCTGCGTCGGTTCTGCAGCCGGCACCGCAGCCAACTTTGATGAGTGCAAGAGCTGCATTCCCAAGAGCACCAGAGTCATTGAGAACTAGACTGTCACGAGGAGAAACTGTGACGTGGAGAGCGTGGGACGCTGCGCAAAACCTATCGCAATTCGTTGCTTGACGGCCGTCAATATTACTATCTTTACTGCAGAATAAATGTTATCAGAAAGTTCGTTCCATCAAACGCATCCATGATTCGATCCATCAAGATTGGGAGTATATGCAAAGTGCTTTGTCTTTGTTGGTCTTGTGTTCAATCGAGGTGTCATCTGCTTTGAATGGACTATTACACGAGTATTGAGAAAAGTGTATAGATACGCATAACTCCCTTTCAAGACATATCATTTCAGATGATGGATGGACGTCCAATGTCGTCGCCAAAAGCGGTTCAGCCCGGGCCGAACCGAGGAACGGTATGCTTGTTGTCAAGCTTGGGGAGCTCGTGCGTGATTCAATAGAGAGAGTAGTATCTTATCAAAGAGCTGACGCAGCCTCGCGATTGGCTACATGCTTAGAGGTAATGTTTTGAAACTTACAAACCTTGATGTCGAGGACGTTTTCGGTCGCTTCCGCTGATAAGAAGAGTTGAACTTTCAAGAAGGCGAAGAACAAGTTGTGTTCGGAGGAAGGAGTTTAGATCCATTTCGGGTGTGAAATCCGAACCCAAGAGAGAGATCAGACTGCATATAGAAGGGTTGCACAAGTGAATGAAATCTTACTTTTTATGAGAGAGCAGAAAGCTGTAAATCGCGTCGAGGCAAAGAGTTCTGGAAGCAAGAATTATCGACGATACACACTAACATCGCAAAAACTTTGCAACAAACAAAATAAATCGGGTCTATTGTGTAGAGAATCAGGCATCCACCTTCTCGGCATGGATGACTTCCGCCTTCAAGTCGCTCTTGTATCCAACCTGAGTCTCCGCCTCTTGGTGAAGTCTGCTCACAACAGCCGCCATGTATTCCTTGTTCTTGCTGTCCCGAACGACTTGGAAGATACTAGGGCGTTTGCCATCGCGGTCTGCAAACAGGACGTCAACCGCTTCAAGTGGTAGCTTGGAGGTCTCAACGAAGAAGAAGTAGACAATGGGGATGGTCGCAACGTTGATGGCTGCAAAGACAATGTAGGACTTGTAGCCGATGCTGCTGATCATCGGCGGCACGATCTCGACAACGAGGAAAGTGGCGAGCCATTGGAAGACGACGGAGAGTGCGGCTCCGCGCAGACGAAGCTTGAGTGGGAGAAGTTCCGAAGGGTCTACTTCTACGTCAGTATGCGATGATTGCGGTTGGGAAAGAGGATGCAACTTACAAACCCACATGTTGCTCATCCAGCCGACTGTGAAGCAAGTTTGGTAAAGGTACAACATGACAGCTGCACCATAACCAAGGCTTTTGTTGCCCTTGACGCCAACAAAAACAGCTGACAATGCCATGCAGAGTCCAAGACCAGTTGATCCAAACAGGAATAGTCGACGTCGACCAACTCTGTCGATGAGAAACCATGGAATAATACTGCTGACGAAGAAGAAGACCTGTAGACCTCCGGACACCAAGAGGGCCTGGTGACGGGTCATGCCGATCGAGTGTTGGAAGATGTATGGTCCGAAGCTGGACATGACGTTGGAACCAGTGAGCTGCTGAAGTGCATTGGCGACACAAGCGATAAGAACGCGAGTGGAACCGCTGATGCCGCCGTCCTTGAACACATCACTCCAGGTTCCTTCTTCTCGCTGCTCGACTTCGACGATATACTCGATGTCCTTCATCTCTTGTTGCAACTCCGGATCGTCCGGATGCATGCCACGCAAGGCAGCGAGATTGTTGATGGCAAGACCTAGATCTCCAGTCTTTGCTAGGTAACGAGGTGATTCTGGCAGGAAAGGCACCAGGCAGCCTACGCAGATACAGAAAGCGATCTGGAAAGCACACGGAAACCTCCATTGGATGCTAGATGGGTATGATGCCATGCCGTAGTCCAGCCAGTTGGCAATGATGAGACCCATGATCAGGTTAGACAGCTGCATGGCAATCATTCGACCACGAGACTTCGGTGCAGCACATTCTGCAAGCCAGATAGGGATGACAGAAGTCATCATACCGAGGCCAAAGCCAGCAACGATACGTCCCACAAGGAATTGAGGTACTCCGAAGGAAGTGCACTGAATCATAGCACCGATTGAGATGACGCCAGCTCCTGTCAACTTGATGGGTCTACGACCGTATCGATCTCCTAGAAGGAAGACGAAGACTGCTCCAAACAGAGCTCCAAGCTCATAAGACGAGACTAGGAAGCCAAGTAGGGTTGGGTTTGGGTTTCCGAAGGTCTTGAGGAATTCTGGTGATGTGGTCAATCCGCCCATGTACCCGAGGTCATAGCCAAACAGNNCCTAAAAGGTGTTAGCTATGTACGCCAATACTGAACAGGCCCTGACGAACAAGAAGCCGAGAGAGCAGGATAGCGTGACAGCATAAACCAAGTTCTGCCCTTTGAGGCGCATGTATGTTGGGGAAGAAGTCATGGTGGTGAGAGAAGGTAAGTTTCTCAAGATACGAAAGGCTGAGCAGAGGCGAGATGGTGTGTAGGTTCTTATAGATGATTACCAGCGGCAACTGCGTAGCGATCATCGTGTGATAACTGGATCTGGGGTATACGGTCGGTCAATGACTCAGTCTCGGGCATTGATTGATGCTACCAGTATGTAGCCGACCCCAGGTCATGAACAGTGTGTGAACCAGTGGCCCCGCAGGGAATCCCCACGGGGAGATAGTCTTGAGTTTCTAGTATGCTTCCCCTCACAGTACGGCTTGACTTACCGAGCATTGCCCCATGACAAGCCATATCAAGCTTTCACGTCGGCAAAGACAAGCTTTGTGATCGTAGACAAGTCTTGCGGCAACTGACGGGAAAGCTCGGTAACGAGTTGACTTCAATGGTTCGTGCAGGGACTGTGTGATCCAAAAGACAAGCACACGTAAAATGCAAAGTTAGGGGCACTGTCACCCTTCCTTATGGCCGTATACTCTTTATCCCCGCCATTCGATAAGTTGATCCTGGCCAGACCTCCACTTCAGACGCCGACCGACCAATACTGCTTCAGACCAACCACATTCTCGATTTTCTAATCAAGATGAAGGTGTCAAACATCTGTCATAAGACATGACGGACTCGTGCTCGCTGTTTGACCTTCCCATTCACCATTGGGTTGCCAGATCTGAAGCATCAATCTAGGTAATGAGCACAAATTGAGCTTGAGACGGACAATCCTACTCGAGTTTTAAGTTATGAATAGACAACGATAAATAATGTTTGGTATAAGTGATTCTATAATTTAGCTACCAACCTCTCCGCCTTGGTCACATCTTGCTGCTCTGCAGTTGAGAATACAGGCGTCGCAACAGACCATCGTTGACCATACTTTGCAACCATCTGCTGAACCTCTTCAGTTCCTAGCCACAAAGCAAATTCCTTCGCCAGCGCATTGGGTGGGGCTTTGATATTGACAAGTGCTGAACAGGGATTAAGAAGCTTGGGTCCACCTTCAATAAATGGCACTGTGCTGACCAAGGCTTTGTCACGTCTAGCTGTCAGATATGTTGCGCGATCGTTAAGCAAATATGCGCTCGTACGGTCTGCGTTCAGCAAAGCTTCGTAAGGTGTCCCTGGCCTGGTGACTCTCCATGGTTTTGCTGCAAACAGATCGACATGAGCGAGATCCCACAACGCCAGTTCCTTGTAGAATGTGGCTGAGCCATCGCCACGGGTTTGGAAAACTCCATCGTTGTGGTTTGTAGCGTTTGAAGAGCCATATTTTGCAATAGCCTTGAATGCATCTGTAATTGTGCCATCGACAACAACACCAGCTGGATTGGCTGCAGGTCCAACCAAGATGAAATGGTCGTTAAACACTTTCGCCATTCGTTCAGCCCAGCCCTCCTTGATGGCCAGATTCTCGTACTCAGGCTCATACGTCAGAGCAACTTGGACAACATCTCCCAGCAGAGCGATCTGAGAATGTCGACTGTGGTTCGAAACCCACTCGATACAGAAGCCTCCACCTCGAGAAGCGATGAAGTATTCGCAGAGCAATCTCAGGATGCCGGTATGACCAGCTCCACCATTACCCAGTCGAAAACCTAGGGGATGTGATGGGTCGCCATATGTTGCAGAAGCACGAGTGTGTATCATGTTGGAAACGCCGGGATAGTCGTCTGGTACTTGGATTGCTGAGTTGGCAAATTGCTTGAATAATGAATCAGACACTGTACGCATCAGTCAGACAAGATCCAGACATGTTCACTTGGTCTTTGACTTACCATGTACGAGATCTGGTATCGTCTGGGGTCTTATAGCATCCATGTCGACGAGTTTGAGGTTATGTCTTGTGAGGATTGTTGCAGTGCAAAAACAGTTCTGAAGAGGAACACGTACGAATGATTTGCGACAAGGTAACACAGCGTAGCTGAACAAAGATAAAAGAATCAGGTCGTGCCGCCAAAGGCCGAACCCTAGATGGTCGGTATCTGTCGGTTCATGATGCTACAATAAGGTTACCGGCTTGGTTCCCCCTCCGTAACTCCACATTCTGAATAACCGAAACCGAACCTTCGTTATTTCCGGACAATTGACAGCTTTCTATCGAAATGCTCTCTTCTTTTCGCTATGAGCGAACATGAGCTTTTGAACTCCAGGTCGAAGTTGCTGTGCGGCTTGTATTTGGCTGCAAACACCTTGCGCATGATTCTGAACTCGATGGCCTGGAGGAATATGGAATCATAAAGAGCAGTCATTTCCGTTTATCTTGATCACGGTCGGCAGTCTCGTTCGTCTGTCCTCAGAATGCATCGCCTTGACGGTTAGTCTTTTCGGCGAAATATTGCAAACAGAAAACAGTGGCTCTGCGACGAACCCGTTGCTTGCGATCTCGGAATGGGATCAAGTTTGAAAGATTATGTCAAAGCTGGTCTGGAATATATTCTTCTCACTTGATTTCGGGTCCGCTCACTCTACAACCCTTAGCATAGCCTCCCTAATACTCCACTCCACCTTCCTCTCTTTCTCCCACCCAAAATCCTGCACATACGTTCCCTGTCCCCCTTGGTCAACAAGCACCTCTTCCTTAGTCGCAAACGCCCACCAAACCCTTTCCAATCTCTTCAAATCAATCCCAATTCTATAAACACATCCAGCTTCTAACCCATCCACCCCTGTCGCGTTTCTCGAACGTCGATTTTTCATCCCNNTCTCGCCGAGGGAATTGAGTTCCCAACCATGTTGTATCATGTGTTTAGGCAAAGGTTTTATATCCCCAGTTAGTCCTCTGCTAAAAGGACGGGATAATGTGACTGGCACACCAGGTTTGAGGGTAAGAAACAACTCTTCGTCATGAGAGCCACGGATCCTAGTAATCGCAGGTCTTTGGATGCGAATCAAGGTTGTGGGGACAGGAGTGCTAGAAGCGATATCGGTGATGGTGATGCTGTTGTTGGTGAGGCAGCCTTGGAGGTGCAAAGGCGTATCCCAGAGGAAAAATGTTATCGGATGAGAAGCGTGAGAGAGTAGTGTTATGGAGAGCGTGGGTGGCGAGGGTTGGGAAAAGTTATGCTGGGAAGGNNGGGAGATGCAGAGGGAGATCTCTACGTGCGGGGGTGTGAGTGTTGAATTCATCACTTGTGCTCTCTTTGAGGCGTCAAGTGGTGATGGTATGGAGACTATGATGTCTAAGATGGTGGTTGCTTTATTGAAAGAAGTTTGCTGGTTGTTGTTGCTGCAGGTCAGGAGTGCTTCTCCACAATTCTGCCATTATGCACGACATTTTAGCGTCTTGGGTGTTTTGGACGACATGCCGTGATGTGAAAAGCTATGCACCTGCATTGTTATAGCATTCACATGAGATCTGATGCATCGCAGGCAAGTATTTTCAAAATGTGTATTTGGGCATAGTAAACCTTCATAATTCCTCATGGATGCGTGTGGTACCTGCTCACTACAAATCATTATCTGATGCTTCCATTCACCAACCGCCTAGTTCTGCAACAACTCCCTCAACGCATCAAACTTTACCGGTTTCGTATAAAACTCATCAATCCCACTTGCCTTGGCCTCTTGCTTCGAAGCTTCCGAACCCAACCCCGTCAACGCAATAATCCTCACCGCCTTCCTCCTGCCCTCCCCCTCCCTTTCCTCCAAAATCTTCTCATGATTTCTTATAGCTCGACTAGACTCGTATCCATTCATAACAGGCATACTAATATCCATAAGAATAGTTGTGAATTTTGAGGAGGAGACTTTGAACTTTTCGAATGCTTCGAGGCCATTGATGGCGGTTTCTGAAGTGTAGGAGAGTTNTTTCATGAAGGTGGTGAGGAGGCGGAGGTTTATTGCGTTGTCGTCGACGAGGAGGAAGTGTTGTTGGTCTTGCCGTGTTGTGTTGGTTTCTTGGACAGGTTTGCTGTCTTGAGGTGTGAGTTTGGCGATCTTTGTGAGTGTTGGGCCATCTGGCTGGTTTGTGAGCGTTTCTTGGTTATGGTGTGTTGGCGGTAGCGATCCTGAGGGAAGTGCATGCGTCAATGGCAGAGCCTGCGGCTGGATGCTAGAGGCCAAGCTAGCAGCAAACGCACGAACAAGTGCTTTTGGACTGAGCGGGTATGCTAGGTTTACGATGCTGCCAGGGAGTTGAAGCTTGTTAACATGGTGAGATGGTTGAGCATCAACCAAGACTATATGTTGTTTGCTGAGCTTGTTCAAGATCTCCGGGTTGGCAGATATCAGACTAGCAAGATGCATCTCCTCGACCATGACGATATCTGCGGCGACACCTTCTAAGCTGTGGCTAGTAGTGACATGCATGCCGAACCAAGTACCAGCAATAGAGCGCACATTCGATTGCATCGTCGTTGTGCGCCGAAGTTGCAACTCAGCCCGGGGAGACTTTTCCACACGCATGCTGGAGGATGATAACAAGCATATTGTCCGGCCCTTGAGGATTGCAGTTGGATCCAATCTCTGTCCACCCATGGGCAGGGCTTCCTCTCGAGCATCATGATTTGGCAGAGGAATCAAGACGTCGAATCGCGTTCCGACCCCTTGTGTACTCTGTACTTCGATGGTGCCTTGCAAGTCCTCGACAATCTTCTTGACAATGCTGAGTCCCAGACCAGTTCCATCAGCGATCGGGTTCTCTTGCACAAATGGCTGGTACAAGCTTCGCTCCAAGAATTCAGGACTCATGCCGATGCCCGTATCGCTAACCACGAGATGAGCAAATCGCTTGGTGGAATCCTTAGGACCCATCACCACTTTCAAGGAGACCTCGACAAATCCCTGTTCGGTATATTTCAGAGCGTTGGCAAACAGATTCATGACCAGACGTTTCCAGGCGCCAGCGGGAACCATCATGCACCAGTCGGATCGACTCTCTATGTCCACATAGACGGCCACAGCATCGGGGCCTTGCGAAAGNNGGGAGTCGTTGTCGCTGGGACGATCTAGTGCCAGTGTATCCGATGAGAGATGAGACTTGGCAGCGTGGTTGACAATGGTATTCTGCAGCTTATCGAAAGTGGCTTTGCGCGAGGCTTGACCGAAATGTACTCCTTCGACTACTGATAGGACCAGGTCACACAGGTATTCCTGGCTCACATCGCCAAAGGCATTGTAAGACACCTCCGAGGTTTCGACAGAAGAGAGAGGATGCGTCTCAATCTTCACATCGGTGAGTTTGCTGACCCGTGAAAAGTCCAGAACGTGGTTCAAAGTGTCCAGTAATGTCGAAGAACAGCTCTGTATCATTTCAACCAATTCAGCCTTGGAGTCGTGTTCAGGATCTTGCAAGAGATCGACAGCAGCGTGAATGCCATGAAGAGGCGATCGAAGTTCGTGACTGATAGAAGACAAGAAGTCTGATTTTGCGCGTGCCAGCTCTGTCATCTCTGTCCTTGCAATCTCGGTCATGAAAGTGTTTCCAAAGGCAGACAAACATGTCATATCCTGCTCTGCAAGCACTCTTGTAGGATCGCTGGTCCAGCCGAGCATACCTACGATGAATTTCTCCTGCGTCGAGTCCCAAAGAGGGAGGAAAATCAAGGAACGGGCTTTGCGAATCAATGCCTGCAGCTCACTAGACACCTGAACGGCCGCAGAGGAGGTCTGCTGGGAATAGGTCTGAGCAATAAAAGCGCCATCCTTGTCGAAGACAGGATTGCCTTGGGTGTCAGAAACAAAGACACAACCTCGAGGGAATTTCTGAGTGAGGTAGCGAAGCGAAGTATCATGAATAATTAATGGTTGCTGCAAGGTGCCAAGATTGCAACCGCCGGGGACGACTGAGCTTCCAAGAACCTCGCAGAGTGAGGATGTTTCAGTACTGTGCAATGCGTCGGTCGTTATTGTTGGCTTCGAGAGAGATTGTGTGAGACTTGTCATTGCGTTGTCTGTAGATCCATGCAGGAAGACCAATCCTTCGATGTCGATAGCATCGCGAATAAGATGTGCGGCGCCTGAATAGATGTCTTTCATGGTTCGACAGCCGGCCAAGGGTTTTCTTGCCATGTCCACGGCAGGTTCGCAGACTCCAGGACTTGGTGGGGAGAAGAGATCCTCAGAAGGTGTTGGTGGGGTTGTGGCCTGCGTTGTCGCATTGTCGAAAGTCTGCTTCTCCGAGTCCAGTGAAGTCGAGGATGATGTCGCTGCAGGTTTCTGCTGTCGGTTGTCGAAGTAGTCGGTAACAGAGCTCTTTCGCGATGTTTCATGTGTGTCTGCTCCTGAGCGTCTGCTTTCGATGAACTCGGACAAGCCCCTCATCATTTGTACTCCTCGGCCCGACTCTTGCTTGATGGCATGAAGCTCCAGTTGCTCGGTGATACAGGCGGCAATGTCGTTGAGTATGTCGATTGTACTGTCATTGAAGAAGTCGTCTCGAATCTTGTTGTCCATGACACAGTATGTTCCCAGGATATGGCCTGAGGCGCTCTTGACAGGCACCTCGGCATACGAGACCATGTGAGGAAAGCCAACGACGTAGGGGCAGTGTTTGTACTGATCCATCTCTCGTAGGTCACGGATCACATAGCGTGTGGTATCGGCGACAACGTCATGGCTGTTGATGGCCCGTCGGCCGGTGCGGTCGGTAAAGATGGCGACAGATTGCGGACAGATGCCATATTCCTTGTTCAAATTCTGCACACCAAGGAACAGCGCATCTTGAGGATGGGCGAAGTTGGTCGAGTCGCGGATCGAGATGGATCTTGTGGCTTCGGCGAGAATGTATTGCGTCGACGAGTCGATGAGCGAAACAAAGGCGCGGTCGCAGTTCATGCGCAAGGCGCCATTCTGCGTGACGGCCGTCAGGAGCGGGCTTTTGGCCAGTGACGGCGGGGCCGGTTCGCCGTGTTCGGCATTGACATCGTCGGCCGTGATGTTGTACGGAGCAAAGTATCTNNATACCACGCGCAATCGTGTCAGGCTTCAGGACTTCACCTGTCGATCCACCGCACGCCCTGTTGATATTTACCTTGCCAACGCTCGCAAACGAAGCCACTCCTGCACCGAATCCGAAGCTCCCAAGGTCGACATGACACCCGTCTCTGCCCGGCAATCTGAGAAGCTCCCCAGACGCTGCTGTGTGGTATAGGGTTGGAAAATTCTTCGCTGAACGTCTGCTTCAAAGGAAGCGTCCAGGCCGGGGATGCCGACTACATGGCGTTCCCCTCTGCTCAGGCCCTGAGCGCCACTGCTCACGATTCCCGAATGCGAGTCTGGTTGAAGCTGGCTGGCGCTCCAGATCGACTTTTCCTGAAAGCCACGCACCCAGAATCCCGCCCACAACGGCTTTCTTGAGCCGCAGGGTAATCGGAGCCGACGCCGGCTCTGCAACTGACGAAGTTATGACTTCAAGTGATTCGCTGATGGGGACTAAAGGTCTGGAACTGTTGAGTGCAGCAGCACAGCTGACTCAAGGCGCATAGCAATAACATGTCTCGCTCGCAACCAGGGCGTGGCTTCGATGTGTAATAAGCTCCTTGGATGATTCGGTAGCTGGACCGCCTTGCCCTATTCGGACGTTCGCGCCGACGGTGGGGAAACCGTCCAATCCTCGTAGCCGGGACGGACGGGAGCGCTTAGCCGCCTATACCACTATGCACGGTTGCATAGGTACCTATACAGGCACCAATTGGGTTAATGCTTTGTAAGTGTTGCTGGAGATGAAGAGCACTCAAGAAGCAAAGGTTCGTACAAGTACATTTCGTTATCGTTATGTATTACAGATTAAGTCTATTTGGTTCATGATCATGGGAATTCTATCCCCTTTTTCTACGACTGTCCTTCATTATCCTTCTCCTTGTCTTCATCGCTACCGACCTGAGTCTTTTCGTCGTCATCACTCTTGTCGCCCTCCTTCTTCTCCTCGTCCTTCTTGCTCAGGTAGTCCTGCGAAGCTCTCTTGCTGCGAGCTCTGAGTCTGTCACCCTTCAACCATAGGAAGGTGACAATAGGGATGAACACAACAGTCAGGAAACCGAGAAGCGAGTTACCCCAGTTGAGACCGAGGGTGTTGAACATCTGACGAGCGAAAAGAGGGAAGGCAGCACCAAAGCAAGAACGGAAGAAATCGTTACCTGCAGAAATGGATGCGAAGTCTGCAGGGTAAGCATCGCCAAGATAGTTGAGCACGCCCGAGAAAGCACCAAAGGCTCCAATGGTGAAGAAAGAAGTAGCAATGATAGGTACGATGAAGTTGATCGAAGGGTTGGCGGTCCATCCAAACATGAACAGACAGAGAGGTAGACAGATGCAAGTGGCCACCGCAGGCTCCATTCTGATTTCGGGGCGAAGGGTTCCATCCTTTGAGAAGCGAGGCTCGACGTAATAATAGTTGTAGTACCAGTAAGGGGGGATACAGACAAGACCACCAACACAGATACCAAGGTAGCACAAGCCAGTGGTTCCGAGACTGAAGCGATAGAGTTCTTCGAAGGCGATGGGAATGGACTCCAGCCAGCAGTACAGGACGGCGTAGATGAGGGCAATGTACATGTTCAAAGCAAAGACGATAGGTTCTGTGAGGGTGAGAGAGAAAGGCTTGACTAGAGTCATCATGGCGATGTCTCCAAGACCCATGCTTTCGCCTTGAATTTCAGGCTCGCACTTGATCTTGTCGTATGGCTTGTCGTCCAAGTATCCATTCTTCTCCTGCCATTTGCGAAGACGAGCAGTACGGCGGTATAGAATATTGTTTGCAGACGTTTCCGGGACTGATCAACGGTCAGTTTTGATCTAGATGCTGAACAACACGCACAAGACGAGCACTTACANGAAGAAAATCAAAAAAATGAGGCAAGCACCGGAAATCCAAATGAGAATCCAGATGGGCCAAGTCCATCCTTCGTATTGAGCTGCCCAGTTGCCAGCAACAGGTCCAAGCGATGGTCCCATGATGTTGGCAATACCGAAGATGGACAGGCCATATGCACGCTTGTTAGGAGGGAAGATATCCGACAACGAAGCACCTCCAGTAGCGAGTACGGGAGAGCCGAAGAAACCGGTAAGGAAACGGAAAGCCAAGAGCATGCCAATGTTCTTTGCATACACAACGGCAAAGTTGAAGAAGACGAATACAACCAGCGTTCCAATGTAGATAGGATTTCTGCCAATCTGAGGAATTTCGGATAGAGGCGCCCAGATCATGGGACCAAGACCATAACCCAGAACATAGAGAGTAAGACCGATGGTGATGACTTCGGTCGACGTGCCAAAGGCCTCAGTCAGGAAGGGTAGACCAGAGGTGTAAATGGCGGAACCAATGTATACGGATGTTGTCAAGAAACAAATGTTGAAGGTCACGAAGCACTTCTTGAAGGTAGACCAGTTTTGCGGGTTCTGCGACAAGTCAGTCTATGTGCATATTGAGCGGACGTCAACACGGCGTACATCAGGATCGTTCTCTCTGAACTCGATCAGCTTGTATTTTCCCTTGGAACCGTTCTTCTCCTCGTCATCAGAAGGTTCTTCTTCTTTGATGTCTCCTTGGTTGAAGTACTCCTCGCGGAGCTCTTCATTGTAGGTATCTTCGTATGGGAAAAATCTTCCGCCAGAGATGTTGCGCATGAGAAACCCGAAGGTCGTGTCAACAAACAGGGCAGGCATGGTTGGTAGTCGTGCCAGGTAAGACCCGGTATTGCAGATCGATGGATAGCAAGTGGTGTGAGGAAACAATTACACTTGTACGGCCTCACTATATACCAAGTGAAGTGTTGAAGAAGAACACGAGTTTTGTGTGTGACAGAAAAATGATGATATCACCACCAACAAAAACATCATGCCCAGCCTATCAGATCACTAGTTAGCCGCGGAAGGTCGCACAATTTCTGAGTTGGGAGCTAGAAGCACCAGTCAAACATGGAAACCAGAACCGCGCAGATCGATGAGATCCTGGTGAGAAAAGGTGTGAAAGGGTGTGTTTTTGGTGACCGGAAGAGAGCGAGGGCCGTTTCCGGGTCGCGGAGGGGCCATCGGGGGCTCAAACCTTATCGTGACGATCTGCTATGACGTACCTTCGGCAAGACGGAGAGGGTCATCCGTGAGGTAAACTCACCAGATTCGATAGAACTCGATGAAAGATGTGGCTTGGGTTCTCGGTGCGGATTTTGATTTCTGTGTTTAGGATGACGCTCATGCGTAGGATCTTGGGTGAGGAAAGGACGAGATGGAGTGCGAAGAAGCGACAGAGACACGTCCAGACTCGGCCGCCAGCGACTCCAGACGATGGGTGACTTTGAACAACCATCCATGCATGGAGGATCCATCATATTAAAGAAATCATGAAGCACTTCTAGAAGATTTTCATGGTAAGCCTTTACGCTCTTATCTTGCAGTTGGCGCGAAGAATGTTTTCAGAGCCGCATGTTGTTCGGGACAGCAATATTGAGCCCCCCAGGATTCGGACAATTTGGCTTTCGTGGCTTGCAAGCCATGCCAGTCCCTGCGTAGCCATTGCCTCTATTTTATCTCAACTCTTCATTGGCATGAAAGGGACTACTTAGCTCAGGCTACTGGTTGATACGGGCTACATAGTTGGAGGCTCCGACTAGGACGCTCTTAAATATACACACGCAACGTGGCAACTTTGACTGCCTATCAAGTTTCGAAGACTAGGCTATGGTATGTGTTCAGAGGGCGAAGCATTGTGAGGACGGATGCACGGATGCATAGCATAGCATTACTCGGTTCCCCCCTTGGGTTTGTTCTTGTTCTGGACTAATCGGTGACAAAGCGCGACACTGGCGCAAAGAGACGAGAGTGTTAGAATTTTGGAGCCTTAGCAGTATCAGCGATTCTAGGCATTAGATCTTCTTGTAAAATTGGCTACGTTCCCATTGTTAAGAGATAAGGCGCCTTGAGAGTCGAGAAACACTAGCAATGGTCTCAGCACGGGTAACAAAGGTCATGCGGTTCATGTAGGACAGTAAGTTTGTCTAAGCAGGGTGTTCCCATCTGCATGATTTAGTCGGCAATACTTCGGTAGAGGCTGCTTAGTTAGCCGCTCCATACCATCTACCACCTCCGACTGCGTTCTCACAAGTGTGCTCGGGAATTTATCATCAATAAGAAAAACAATATAACTATGATATATCTAGCAAGCACGACCTAAAGCTTTGAAGATAACCTCAATAAGTCCGAGTCTGCTTGTTCTCTCGAAGTTGTCTTCCACTATAAAGTCACCAACTGTCAGAAATACGTGACTCTTATGAGCTAACTCAGTTCCACGCCATTGCGACATGATGAAGATGAGAATCCACGGGGTTCGGCGTCCTACAGCCGAGACTTCGCGAGGGATTGGAAGTACGCCATCAAAGATCGTTTGGTTTTTGATGCAGTGGCATCGGCTCCACAATAACTTGTTTTGTCCAATTTCTTCTCAGGCGCCCACGCACCTGCGACAGTAATGAGTGTGCTTCCAGTGGAATCGTAGGAAGTCCGTGCTTGAGCAACATTTGCGGTATCTCGAACCGTGTACGTGACAGTCTCGATTACGGTAGTCGTGATGCTGTTTGTGCAGCTCGCCGCTTCCTTACCAGAAATCTTCTGCCCGATTGCGTGTACCGCAAGACCAGTGCCGATACCCAGAGTACCGCTTATGACGATACCACTTCTTACGGGGTGGGCTGAGATTTGTCAATTCAAACCATTCGTTATCTGGTATAGATTATTTGTCCTTACCGTGGAGGTAATCAACAACATTGGAATAATAGGTGGATGACTGGGCCCTGGCCGCGACGGCGACATTGACAATACCGCCCCACGCCTGCGTCAGTCCAGCTGTACTGCTGGAATAGAGAATACGACTGCATGTAGCTATGATCGTGAGCACATGTTATTTCTGCGGTGAAACGACACTTACCAACTCCTGTACATATGCCTTTGAAATCAGCTCTTTTGGCGAGCTCATCAAGATCCGCGGCAGGATCCAAGCCAACGTTGATGTGTCTCTGACTGGTAGTGTAGTCGAAAGGATAAGTGTCTCCAAAGGGAATCCACTCGTCACTCGCAACGTGGACACTATCATCCCATTCATCGGGTGGAACACCGATGAAGATACCTGCGCAGCTTGCCACCATCGGACGGTGATGTTGTAGCCGAGGACATCTTCCTCCACATCACCATGGTACGTACCAGATTTCTGGACCGCCAATGGGTCCCACAAGGGGTTCAAACTGCCACTGCTGTTACGATTTGCATCCATCAATGCTTGATCTTCTGCTGCAGAACGTTTGCGGATGGTCTCGAGGTCCGGATCGATATGAGAGATACTGGTTCCCTCCTCACGTTTGTCATTGTAGTTCTGGACGACGGAAAAGTAGTACTCGTTCTTTTCGTATCCCACAGGGTTCAGAGTCCCAACGCATCCGTCGTTTGTGCTAGCCACGATATTCTTCTGATCGCAGTTTGCAGAGGAGTAAAATGCAACGGCTGCGATGTTTGTCAGGAAAAACATCAAAGACCATATGAAGTGAACAAACGTACATTGGCTGAGCTTATCACCACTGCTCTGAACGACAGCAGCAGATACTGCGTTGTCTATAGTGACATGATGACAGTTGCCTTTCTGATAACTGAATGTGCCTGAATAGTCGAGGGCACTGGTGCAGCCCTCACCGGTATAGAATTGCACCTCGAAAGCATTTGGAAACCCCTGCCAAAAGGGTCAAGAAAGAAGCGATAGTCTTCATTGGAAGAGGGAGAAATAAAGTGATGCTCTGGATGATGTGATAGGAGTGGTTGTGAAGATGACTTCCAGGAGGGCATGGATGGTCCTTATTATATGTTCCCCTGTAATTAAGCCCTCAAGACGGCGCTTCGTGGAAGCGTGATCCTTCTATGTCATGGCGTCAGATACTGGTAACCAGCCCACGGAAGGATCATGCTTCATGTTGTAGCTGATTGGCGATTCCTCATGGAGTGGCATTCAGCGAGAGTTAGTGAGATGATCGGCTAGTGAGTGGTGCAGCGCGAAGGATTCTCTATCAAAGCTTCTTCCAGAGGCTTTACTGGCTCAAATCCATCCGTCTTCAAAGTACCTCATGTCCAGGCTGTGGGCAAACGGTTTAAGTTATCTTTGTGCTGCGTTAAGTGTTGTCGTTTTGTGCTGCAATCTATTGCAGCTAAGTAACAAGTCATACGAATACGGTTCGACCTCCAGAAATGCAGAGAAATTTGTGTACACATTACCTCGGCGACGATTGGGGCCTGCGGTAACGTAGGACGATCCAAGGTCGGCG
This sequence comes from Aureobasidium mustum, assembly GCA_903819665.1. Lineage (NCBI taxonomy): Eukaryota > Fungi > Ascomycota > Dothideomycetes > Dothideales > Saccotheciaceae > Aureobasidium > Aureobasidium musti. The sequence goes on from CAIJEO010000013.1 coordinate 1,882,777, forward strand.
GTCTGCTCTTAGATGTTCTCGTTACCAACGTTTGACTTCGTCTCGCGGGCGATCGCACTGTCAAGATACACGGTCTTGAGCAAAAGAAATAGACGTGAATCTCCTACCGGGGATAAGTGGCAGCTGCATCATGTCATGGATTTTAAGCGACAGTCATTGAAGATCCATGAGACACAGTCCTCACGAGGATCCAGGGCACCGATGGTCGTCGGATGACAAGAGCCAGCAGACTTTAAGCCATGTCGATCCGGCGTCCAAGTCTGGTATCAAGTATGTTTTCTCATGCGAAAGAAAGCACATCAATCAAGCACACATGCATTTGTCTCCATGTCCCCTGGCCGGTCGCTGCGTGATCACATTGTCAAGTCTCGCTGCGTAAAGAGAGGACAACAGCGAGTTAGATACTGTTTGCATCGCGCCCAACAAAGCAATCCGATTCCATGAGGGCTCTCGAGGATTGAGACATTCCATATACGACTGTATTCGCTGGCCAGGTTAGACAGTTGTCCCTGTCCGAAAAGTCTGGTTCAAGAACGCCGGCACGACCCGCAGTCACTCGGCCGTAAATGATTCGTTTACGGTCAGGTGAAGCATTATTCCCGGTCCTCGCCGATCCACGCTCATCTTGCTTACTTTCAAGCTACCTCTTGCAGTGAAATTGATATCCCCGCATGATTGACAACGAAGGGCTTATCAAAGTAAAGAGTCCATGCATACGACGGGTTTTCGAATAATACACTTTCGATACTGCGGAACGCACGGCATTGCGCGGGGTTTTACTGTGAAAATAACCTGCTGTACCTGCGTTGCGGTGTCTATTGATCTTCACAGGTCTCACTAGAAGCCTGGAACCTTTGGTCGCTTTACAGACACTATTCATTAGTAGCCACAAGGGTTTAAAAACCGATGCTCGTCCCGAGGGCCGTGGTTAGGTTGATTATCATTATCTGCCCACACATACCTCAGCTCTTCCTCTGCAGTCACATTATTCTCATTCTTACCTTATAACCCACCTCAAGCACTATGAGCGCCAAATCAATCTCGTCATCAGAATCTCTGGAGAAGCTCTCCGAGACAAGCGACAGCTCAAAATCCAAGAGATCCCGAACACCTATCGTCCTCTTTGCATATATTCTCTCTACCTCTCTCTACTTTACGGCATGCCGCATCCAGCCAGCAGGCACTCTAGCAGTGATACCTTTTGCTATCATGGGGTTCCTGATTCCCGATTTCATGGTTATCAAACTTCTTGCGAATCCGTTCACGTTACTTGAACGGGTGCTACTATTCTATGCTGGTCCTTTCCCTTTGGCGTTCATGCTCTACGGTCTCTTCAGAACAGCATGAAAGGACTGTCACGAGCTTAGTTGTCTATGAGGCGATCCTTCGACAGAGGAATCTTCTTCGCAGGGCGAGTTGGGTTCGCGGCCGCGCCCTGCTGGTAATAGCAGCATACGGACGTACTTGAGCGAGGCTGTTCTGATCATGCGAAAAGTGCAGCATTGACCGAGGGTCAGGAACCTCGGTCATCGTGTGATAGTCGCTGTATATACTCCACGTATTTTGAGATATCATCTTCTCCTAGTGTTGCAGGCATTTGAGTCTTCCATCTTCACTGTGCGGCGACCATCGCTACGTCACGGATCCCAAGTCGGCTCAATCGATACGTCGTAGACATCACAAATTCCGATCTCTCATTGTTTTTGGTGCATATACGCTCGCTACCAGTCTACACTTAATGGCACTTCGCATCCCACATAACCAAACTGCTGCTCTGCTTTCTGGGCTAGCTGCTGCCAGACCTCATGGTCATCAAGCTTCTAGGGCATCCTCATCCTGGAATTGAAAAGTTCTTACTGAATTTGATCGGTCTGATCTCCTCAGCGTCTCTTCTGCAACTTCTTCTGCGAAGCGGTCGGTTGAATTGGACGCGATGAGATGGTGATGTTCCATGGCGGAAAAGCAGAAGCGTCCAACGGAAAAACACAAGCCCGTCGGAAAACAGAGAGCTACCCCGCACACGTCACAGTCAACAAAAACACCTCTGTGCCCCTCGCAGCTTCTATACCACGACTCAATCTCCTGCGCTTCGATGCCGCCTACACGTCCTGACTTCTCGTCTCTTCCTCTCGACCGCAATGGGCCTCACGGTAATGCGTGGGGCTTCTGGGGCGACAAAGACGAGCTCGGCATGCTCAACCTCCTGACGCCCTCCAACACGACCTCGGCCGCAAAAGAAATCGAACACGGCATCCGCATCTCCGTCGACTGGCCGCTGAACAAAATGTCGCCGCCGTGTTTCAATCGCATCGCTTTCAATCACACCATCATCAACAAAGCCCCTCGCAGCGTAAACGACGATACCGTGACTTTCAACACACAGAGCAGTTCTCAGTGGGATGGCTTCAGACACTATGGATATCAGAAAGAGAAGAGATACTATAATGACTGCACCAATGAAGATGTATTGGGGTCAGACAAGAATGGTATACACGTCTGGGTTGAGAATGGCGGTGTTGTGGGACGAGGCGTCTTGCTCGACTACAAGTCTTGGGCCGAGGAAAAGGCTATATGGAGTGCAGAGGCTTGTTTCCAGACTACACCCATCACAGTGCATGTCTTGGACCAAGTTGCGCATGCCCAAGGAGTGCAATTCAAAGAGGGGGATATCCTGTTCATTCGCACAGGCTGGACAGGCGCGTACGAGGAGCTGTCTTCCGAAGCACGTACAAAGCTGTCGGAAACGTACCCGCCTCCTGCCATCGGTGTAGAGTCGTCTGAGAAGACGGTGCGCTGGATGTGGGANAAGGGCTTCGCCGCTGTTGCCGGCGATCAACCCAGTTTTGAGGCATGGCCGTGTCAGAACACCGAGTACTTGCTGCACGAGTGGTTGCTTGCTGGGTGGGGCCTACCCATCGGCGAGATCTTTGACCTGGATAGGCTGGCGAAAGAGTGTAAAGACAAGAACAAATGGTCTTTCTTNTTCAGCAGCATGCCCATCCACGTTCCTGGAGGTGTCGCAAGTCCGCCGAATGGTGTCGCTATTCTGTAAGCATGATACATTACCATCTATCATGGTGCGTTGAACTTTGTCGAATGAACCAAGTCATTGCTCGGGAGAATCGTAGCAGGCATCATGAGTTTCGTGCAGACAGCTGCTGTAGAATCAAGCATCGGGTTAGATCAACATGTCGCAATCTGCCGGACATACGTTTGACCAGTCAGCGACGCAGGATGACATCCATATCGGCGTCTATCCTTGGCAATAATGTTCGATCATCAGCACGTGGGCAAGCAGCACAACCGCAGAACGCTGAGCAGATGCACACTTGACTAACCGTGAAAATCTGCGTTCAAGATAAGACACACGAGCCATGCGCATAGCCCAATATTGAGACATGAAAACGTACATGACCCTCAATGTTTCTATTGATCGGTCGCGCCCATCAGTCGTCTTGCCACGGCTCTGAGCGAGCCAGAGCCAGTACTGAACAAGTCCAGGGTAGCGCATTGAAAACCTTCGACAGATTGCACTGATCCCGACACTATGTCTGCTCTCGACGACCATCTGCCTCCAGATGGGGGCTACGGTTGGATATGTGTAGCTTCGTGCTTTCTGCTCAACTTTTCGACCTGGGGCGCAGTATCAGTGAGGCCAACGCTTGAGCTTGGATTTCTTTCCATACTGATCATAAATCCAGTCTTATGGCATCTACCTCAGTTACTATCTGGACGACGAGCGCTTCGCCGATGCCTCCGATCTCGATTTCGCCTTTATCGGTGGCTTCAATTTTGCATTTGCTATGCTTGCAGCTCCTGCAGTCACGGTCTTTGTGCGTCGTTTTGGTATGCACGCATCCATGTGTGTTGGTCTCGTACTACAAACGACTGGATATGTTACGGCAGGCTTCACCAACCATGTCTGGCAGCTGTATCTCTCCCAGGGGCTTCTGGTAGGCCTTGGAATTGGATTCATCTATGTGCCTAGTCTACCTGTGCTTTCGCAGTGGTTTCAATCGCGCCGGAGTCTGGCAAATGGGATTAGTAGCGCTGGGTCTGGTGTTGGAGGTGCGTTGTTTACCTGGTCTACAGGTGCGATCATCGATGCTCTGGGCGTACAGTGGGTATTATGCATTATGGGGATCATAACATCTGCTCTGATCGCTCTTGCTATCTCCTTGATTCGCGATCGCAACAAGCACATCCGTCCCTCTCAGTTGGCCATCGATGTAAATCTGCTTCGACGCCCGGATGTGCTTCTCCTGCTCGCATGGACGTTTACTAGCATGCTTGGCTATATTGCCTTGCTTTTCTCACTCTCCGACTACGCAACTGCAATCGGTCTGTCTCGACAGCAGGCTACAAACGTGGTAGGGTTCCTCAACATTGGTACTGCTGTTGGACGGCCGATCGTCGGTATCGCCAGCGACAAATCGAGTCGACTTGATGTCGCAGGAATCTTGACACTGTTCTGTGGACTGATTTGTTTCATCTTCTGGATTCCAACACAGGGGTTCGCATTATTGGTGGTTTTCGCATTGCTCGCTGGGGCAGTTCTGGGGGTCTTTTGGATGGTGAGTGTCTTGCGCTTTTCTCTCTGAAGTACAAAGTGTTGACAATAACGTCTATTGCGATTGCGAGCTTTGGCTGACAGCGTGTTAGACCCTTGGTCCAGTGTGCGCAGAACTCGTAGAGCTCAAGGATCTGCAATCCCTTCTTTCCTTGTCATGGATCACAGCCATTTTGCCAACCACATGTGAGTATTCTGACTACATACAAACAAACGCGGCGTTTTGGATGAGGTACTGACTATCGCCAATCAGTCTCCGAAGTCATTGCACTCAAGATCAGACGTCCGAAATCGCCAAGGCCATATCTATACCCGCAGTTGTTCATTGGTCTTTCTTATGTCGTTGCAAGTGGCTTCATGTTCATGCTGAGACAGCGACATAGGGCCGGTCGAAGACACAACAGTTGACAGATTCGTCGGCATGCTTTCGATGTTTCAGACCAATCTCTGTTTGAGCTTCGTGTGTAACTGCCTTGCGATTGGAATTTAGAGCTCAGGCCTTGGCTGTTACTCTCACGGCCCTCTCGATAATGCCTAGAGTGTCATACGAAGCATACACCCTTTTCAGCTCAAGTGCGTTCTCTTTATAGTCCGCTTCCGCTGTCATCGTCTCGATCGCTTGGTTGACTTGGTCTGCACTAGGTGTTTGTGTCTGAAGATTAATCGCAGCTCCCGTCATTGCAGCACGAGCGGTAGTCTCCATCTTGTCCTCGGTGACACCTGCAAGAATCATAGGTACACCAGCCGCGAACGCCTGGGTAATGCCGCCAAATCCTCCGTTGGAAACTACAAGAGAGGCATGCTTGAAAAGCTCTTCGAATGGTATCCATCTAGCCACCTTTACATTCTCCGGCATCGAGATATCCTTGGGTAGGGTGAGATTGACGGCGCAGACGACGACTCTTACTGGGAGCGAGCGACAGGCTTCGATTGTCGGCATTATCAGTTGCTCCACGTCAGCAGATGCTGCAGTTCCAGATGTGACCACAACGAGCGGCCGCCCATCACCTTGACGAACAAAACTGTCAAACCAATCCGGCTCGCTCTTGTTGTCATTTTTGCCGAGCAAAGCGCCAGTAAATTCGACATTGGGCGGCAAGTCAGACCTCGGATACTCCAGCTGAGGCACGCAAAGTTGGAAGAAGCGATCCGCGGAGTAAATCATGTCTTCGACCACAAACTCATGTTCAAGGCCACTTGAACATTCGTACCNTGCCATGATATGCTTGGCTCCAGCGTAGACTTTGCCGAACATTTCCTTGGTTATGGCGTTCAATTCCAGATTTCGCTCTTCGCTTTGTGGCGGTAGTCCCGTCCCGAACGGTGCGCAGTCTTTGCTCAGCCCGAAGAAGACACTGTGCCCTATTGCGATGACAGGGACTTGGCGGACATGCGGACTATTCAATGATATCGGCAAAGTTCCAGTCACCAGCCAGTCAGAAACAACCACAACACGCTTGTCTCTCAGTTCAGGCGACTCAATGATATCCCTCAATACCTCGAATTGGTCATGCAATGCTCCAAAGAAGATATGCTCGATATCCCACAATGCAAGAGTCTCATCTAGAGGTTGAAGTGCCCTTTCCGGAAACGTCACTGACAAATTGTCAGGATCGTATTCTGCGAGGCCTTTGAGCGGGATGAAATTCACATTGTCGATGATGTTTCGCGTTGCATGAACGTACAAGGGACACGAGATAAAGACGACATGTATGTCATCCTGAACACCAGTACTAGCAACCATGTTGTTGATGTCTTTGTACAGTCGAGGTTCAAGAATATTAGGAAAAGGGAAAGCCAGAGCGCTTCCACTCGATGCAAGAGGTTCTTATTGACCTTCCAAACTCACCTTTGCGAGAGTTTGAGATCGACATGATTTAATGCTCCGAATTGATGATCTTCAGGGATTCTTGCCTGTTGTTGCAAAGGCATGATCGACGGAGACTGTGATGGACGGGCTTATCTTGGCTGCTGCCAAGACTTTACCAATTACGTAGCTCGTGTGCAGACAGGACGGTGTGAATATGGCCAATACTTATGGCCTTCTGGAATCCGAAACTCGTCCACCCTAGCTTGCCCTGCCATCGTCCATCAGCTCTCGTTCATCAAGCAACTTTCGCATGGAGTAATGTCATATTCTGTTCATGCTGCAGCTGTCTTCGTAAATGTACTGCCGCGATATAATCGCGTTGAGCAACTTCGACGATCATGACGGAAAAGTCGTCGGCGGCTAGCGACGACGCGCCCGCCAGCGAACCCGCTGAGGACCTCTCCGTAAACAACAGCCAACTGAATCGCATCTTCACCAGTAGCGCTCAAGACTCTGGCAAAATTCCACAGATCTGATGGGTTCTGCAGTCCCATCTCGCGTAGGTTGATCATCAAGACTGGACCTTGGGTCGACTTGACTGAGGTAGCGACCAAAAAATCCATCAAGGAGAACACGTCTATACCAGTACCGAAAGTGTACTGTTCATTCATGCACGAAAGCTGTACGTATATTCTGATGGAACGCATCAAAGCTGAGGAGATACCTCATGCCTGGGAACGACTTGGACATGAAGGCCGCAGCAAGATCTTGATCCAGCTCAAACAAATGAGAGAACATATCAGAGCTCTACATGCCAAGTTAGCACGTAGCATGCATACGGCTCGAGTCAGGGGAGATAGCACTCGGGAGGCTTTGCGACATCCGTTCACGTGACTGATATAATGGATACAACTTCCCAAAATGAATGTATTGCTGACCTACTTGCCTACCTCCTCTTCATTTCTCCATCTTCGCTACTAAATCATGACCGACAGCATGGAACCACACATGTTGAAACTTGAAGAGAAGCCCGAAAACAGTCTTGGTGTGATCTACTCTCACAATGTTGGGCAAGTTGCCATACTCGATCCACAGAGTGATGCAGTCTTTGGAAATATCGGAGAAGATGGCCCAAACTATCGCGATGTATGACCACTAAACATTGCTCCATCTGCAACTACTGATCAACTGCAGGTAGGATGGCTTGGAACTGTTGCCCTTATGATGAAAACCCAGATCGGACTGGGTGTTCTGTCGATCCCAGCAGTTTTCGACATCCTCGGCATGATACCTGGCATCATCTGCCTTCTTGTTATTGGTGTCATAACAACATGGTCAAATTACATGGTTGGTGCTTTCAAGCTGAGACACCCTGAAGTCTACGGTATCGATGATGTGGGCCAACTGCTGTTTGGCAGCATCGGCCGCGAACTCATGGGCGTTGCCTATATTCTTTGTAANGTAGTGATAAGCTCGACCAATCTCCCGTGTAGAGCTGACAGGGATTGTACAGATTGGGTATTTGTTGCTGGTTCAGGAATGCTCAGCATCTCGATTGCACTCAATGCGCTTTCGACTCACGGTGCATGCACCGCAGTGTTTGTTGCTGTTGCCGCTGTCACCGGCTTCATCTTTGCAGTATCCAAACTCTTGGTCATATCACCTGGCTTGCCTGGGTGGGAGTCCTGGCAATCATCGCAGCAAGTACGTTGAACAGACAAGTTCCCAAAATTTGACTAATGAATTGCAGTCTTGACCTTGACGGTTGCTGTCGGGGTCGGAGGCCGTCCAGCTGCAGCTCCTCAAACCGGGCCCTGGGAATCAGACTACAAGATTGTTGGCAGCCCCTCGTTCGAGGACGGTATTTCAGCAATCTCATCCTTGGTATTTGCATACGCTGGCACACCTGGTTTTTTCCCGATCGCTTCAGAAATGCGAGACCCTCGTCTGTTTACTCGGTCGCTTATAATCTGCCAATCCGTCGTGACAGCTATATACATCGCCATTGGCGTTGTGGTCTACTACTTCTGTGGATCATACGTCGCATCTCCTGCCCTAGGATCTGCCGGAACGACCATGAAGAAAGTCTGCTACGGTCTGGCTTTGCCAGGCTCTGCGTTAGCACCATTTTGCTATCACACGTAAGTGGGAACCTGGGGAACATAAGAAGCGCGCACTAACTCTTTACCAGTTACCNNAGCAAAGTACGTATTCCTTCGAATACTACGCGGTACGAAGCACGTCACTCAGAACACTGTCGTCCATTGGGTAACTTGGTTTGGATGTACGGCCAGCACCATCATCATATCTTACATCATCGCCAGCGCCATACCCGTCTTCGGAGGTCTTGTATCACTGATCGGCGCGTTCCTTGGTACCCTGCTTTCCTTCCAGCCCTACGGTTGTATGTGGCTTTATGACAATTGGCGTAGTGAGCGTACGACCAAGTGGACTTTGATGGTCTGCTGGTGTGTCTTCGTCATTGTTTCAGGAATGTTCCTTATGGTTGCCGGCACCTACGGCTCTGTTGTTTCTATCATCCACAGTTATGACTCAGATGGCGGTACATCGGCCTGGTCGTGCGCGGACAATTCAGGATCTGTCTGAAGGATCCTGAATACTTTGATCAAATCAACACAACGTCGTTTCAAGGAGCAAAGCGTATGTATCGAGGCCGGTACACATCATGCCAGGGAGATGAACTTTTGGCGTCACCGTCTGATCTAGTTGCCATGGTTTGTGTCGACTGGTCTTAGTATCAATCTAGCTTGGCACATATCGTTATCTTGTTTTCTAGTGTCTGGGCTCAATGCATTAAATCACTTGACTGTACAACTTCGAGTACCGAAGTCTTCTCAGGCGTCACTCCATTTCTTTGGTGCATCTCGTATCCGCTTTCATTGTCTTGGTTTGTTTACACGAAATAATTCCTGAGCGCAATCTCATTCAAGCATCTGATCTGTCGCCATACATAGCAAGTACTTGAGAGGCCGTAAGGACATGTGCTCTGGATGGCAAAATCCTCTCGATCAGAAAACCATGATTACTTTCGACCGGATCTGCACAAGCATCGCTGACAACTGTCACAACAAAGTCCGCCTCTGTTGCAGGAATTGCTGTTCTGAGAACGCATCCCGAGGTACTCAAGCCAGTCATGATCAGCGACTTGATGCCTTTGCCACGCAAGAAATCCAATAGTCCGGGAGATTGTAGTGCGGAAACATATCCCGGGGTTCGCAGGAAGGTGTGGTCGTTGGTATCAGTGTCTTGGGAGAGTACTGGAGCCTCTTCTCCGTCTTGGCCTTTCATGGTTGCGATGATCTGGGTCAGTCGCTCAGCCCCTTGGCAGTCGGGGGTGGCGATGCNGTTTGTGTCGATGAGGGCATGAATGACGACGATGCCGCGAGACTTGGCCCAAGATCTGAGTCGTGCCGCGGTATCAAGTGCTGCAGGTGCAGACGGACCGCCGAGTTTCTCAACCAAGAGGTTATGGAAATCTAGCAGAAGCAGTGCCGTCTGTGATGGGCCGTAAAAGGCAGGATCTGAAGGATCGTGCGCCTCGAAGAACTCGGACATTGTGACGAAGATTACGGATGACGATGTGGTATATCCGAATGAGGCAGATGGACTTAGCTGTGCAATTTGCTTGCGACGATTGAGTGAGCGATGATGAGTTGAGGTGATTGCTGCTGCGAAAGTGAACCCTTGTATTTCCTCGAACGCCGGAGGCTCAGGCCCTGAACCGGGCCGGTCACGGCTTTCTACACCCCCATTGAGATTCATGTTGGGAACGTACTCATCCATCGGATATAATATTGATGAGAATCTCCAAGTTGTCCTCATGTAAAACAAGAGAAACAGGGCAGAACTAAAGTCCGAGTATGATCATTTGAACCTGATACATGGCACTCTCAGCGAAAGTCTTTATGAAACCTCTCTCCCTGCCGTGAAATCACAAGGGGAGAAACTGCACCTCCTTCACAAGACGCGCAGCACACTGGCCTATAGGGCGACAAGGACTTAGTGTAGACGATTCTTCGTTCTGAACTTCAATATACTTGAAAACTTCTCCCCTATTTGCAAGTCCAGTAGATCACCACGTTGCTAGCCGCTCGAATCTTTCTGGGCCACATAGGCAAGAAGATCCACCACACGTCTGCTATAACCCCACTCGTTATCATACCAGGACAGAACCTTGACAAACCTATCATTCAAGGCAATGCCAGCCTTCGCATCGAATGTAGAGGAATGAGAATCAGTCTTGATGTCTGATGATACGATGTCGTCTTCGGTGTATCCAAGAATGCNCTATAGTAGATATTTCAGCTTCAATCAGAGTCGAGTTTTCCATAGTATGATGGTACCTTTGAGAGGACCATCGGCAGCTGCCTTGATGGTAGTTTTGATCTCTTCATATGAGACATCCGATCCCAGACGGCAGGTAAAATCGACCAGGGACACATTGGCAGTGGGAACCCGAACGGACATGCCAGTGACCTTGCCTGCAAGATCGGGAATTACTTTACCAACTGCCTTCGCCGCTCCGGTGGAGCTTGGAATCAGGTTTTGAGCTGCTGCGCGGCCACCACGCCAATCCTTGTTAGATGGCCCGTCGACAAGCTTTTGAGTTGCAGTGTAAGCGTGAATGGCAGTCATCAAGCCCTCGACAATGGTGTACTTGTCATGGAGAACTTTGGCCAGAGGCGCAAGGCAGTTTGTTGTACACGATGCGTTAGAGATAACGTCGGCACCATTGTACTTCTCCTCATTCACGCCCATGACATACATGGGAGCATCGGCAGATGGTGCAGAGATAATGACCTTCTTAGCACCACCTTTCAAGTGTGCTGAAGCCTTTTCTTTCGTAGTGAACACGCCTGTAGATTCCACGACGTACTCGGCACCAGCCTTGCCCCAGGGGATGTCGGCAGGATTCTTCTCGGTGAAGAATCGGATGGTCTTGTCGTTGACGATCAAGCTTTGACCATCGGTTTTCACGCTGCCCTTGAAAGTGCCGTGAACGGTATCATACTTGAGCATGTATACNNCTTCATGAGAAAGCATTGTCAGTCGAAGTATTCTTCTCAGCCATGTACGAGGACTGGATTCGCCTACAGCGTAGTCAGGGTCGATGAATGGGTCATTCACTGCAACGACATCGACAGTGCCTGTCTCCAATGCGTTGCGCAATACAATTCGGCCAATACGACCGAAGCCATTAATGCCAACTTTAGGTGCCATGACAGGGAAATGATATCGTAAAAGAGATTTGTCCAGAACTTGATGTTCAGAAGTAATCTTTGGAAGATGACCTTCGAGAATCGTGACCTTTATAGGGGCCTGAGACGTTGTGCCTCACCTGTTGTGGTGTCATTGTTCGTGTATCGGGGGTCGCCGGTCCTCATGTGTGAGTGAACTCTAAAAGATGAGGTGCGACAACGATCAAGAATCCTTTCCGCCACCATGGGTCGCATCTTGTTAGACGCTGCGTGATATGTTGCAGTGGTTGGGTAAATCATTGTTCTGTTCGATGATGCATCAAGTCTATCTCCAGGAAGAGATGGTTGAGTGCGGATCGTCCCGCGAGGCTTGTTCCTGTGAGCGGATTCCTTCCAAATGCATCAAGAACCCTCGTCGGCGCTGGCAAGCGTACACCTTTGTTCGGCGAGGCATACGGATAGGTTCACAGAGAACTGATCGGCGCATAGGATTCAAGAATGACACCAGGGTCCGAACTTGCATCGCGGCTGCAGTCCCGACGAAGATCACATCACACCATCCGCGTATCAAGGCGTTCCTTCGGCGTTACCTTACGGCCATAACCTCGTCAGAATCCTTCAAGACCGTGATCGATCGGTCATGGTGTCTCTCGTGGTACTTTCCAGTCCCTGAAATGCTCTTTGGCCTTTCAGACGTCTTCGACACCAGACAGGGTCGGCGGAGAATCCCTTGCACGACACACAACCACACCACGACCCCATCCAGGACACCAGGAGTCGGAGATACAGAAAGCACACCCTAGACTGTCGTTTGATACCTTGACAGAAACTTCGAATTGAGATGGCCGAACCAGTCCAGAGTATCCGGATTTGGCGCTATCTAAGATAGATCTTTGCATACTGCCGCCATAAGATTGGCAGACATTCGCGAACCCTGAACATGCTTTCAGTCATGGACATGACCAGGCCTAAGCACTCCAAATCTTGAGTTCGTCTTTCAGAGGCACAATGACCTGATCAACGACTGTCTGCCTGAAACTATTGTCCTGGAGATCAACATTGGGATTTGCAAAACAAGCAATGCAAAAGGAGACGGCTTTGTAGAAGCCGATTGGCATTTCCTCCTTGTCCTGCTGAACCCATCTTCGGACGGTCTGTAGATCTGAGAAACTCTGATTTGGTCCAGAGTCTGCAGGTGTCCGTCGGGAGTCGATAGGTTCCCGAAAGAAGATCTCAAGCAGCATTATGCCGAGATTGAGGAACGAACAGTTGTCATCTGCGTCATCGGCACCTGCAGTGGCTTGGGTAGGAGTTTGTTGCTGGTGACAGCTCGGGTAGGTCTGTCGAATATAAGGTTTGTCGAAGTCAATGGATTTTGCCGCGCTTTCATTGATGAATAGAACATTCTTCGCACGCCATGATCCGCATAGCCAAGGCGTAGCTCGAAGCTGTAGGAATGAGGATGCGATCGTCAGACCAAGGACATACGCCTGCTTGCTACTGAACGGTCTTGGTCGCGTAGAAGCGGCAGATAGTGATAGAACTTCCTCAAGGCTAGTTGAGGATCCATTGAGATCTTGCTGTCCTTGCGTGTTGCAAGGCGTGATCGAGTAGCCACCGAGTAATCTTTGATTATGGTCAAGGCAAAGACTACGGTGCGCTTGGCCTTGTGGGGCTGAAACAGTCGTACAGAGGCAATGGATTGTTGGCAGCGTCGAATGATCAAAGCTAAGCGCGGGTGTGGTTGTGGTAAAGCCGACTCTACCAGTCGGTTTCTGCGGGTGTTGAAGTTCATCTGAAAGGACATAGATCTCCAAACAACGCCAATGGTTAAGAAGCTTGCTGTCCAAGAAAGCGACTGAAAATAGCACGCGCTCCTCATCAGCTTCTTCTGGCATACCGGGCTTGTAGAAGCGAGACTCGAGCTGCAAATCTATGACATGGTCCGCATGCAAGGAACATGCCCACACTCGACCAAGGCATTGGTGCAACCTCTCAGCGCAGTCGCGAACGCGGTAAATGGGCGTCGTGAAAGTTGTCCGAGGCGGGGTGGGTCGCAGACCTTCCAGGCGTCTGCTACTCTCAGTGAACTGGTAGAGCGCGCTGTTGTACCGACCCAGCTCTTCAAGTAAAGGTTGTATCTGTCCACTCCTGAAGCCAAACTTCAGCCTCTTTTTAAACTCGTATACAGCGGAATGTGATGCTTGGAATGTGCCGTGCTTTGGTGGATGTGCGAGCAGAAGGGATTCGAGCTGAGNACCTGGTTGACTACTCATACAATTAGCGGGGTTTGCAAACAGCGATGCGCCACAACAAACGTTGCCCTGACTCTGAAGGTCCAGAAGAGAAGCTATTCTTGCCATCACTTCCTGCATCTCTTTCATGACATCAAGGTACGTGCCACAGACGCTCCCCAGACGCTTCTTCAACTTGTCTTCGAGTGCGAGGTTCTTCCAGGTTGGACCAAATCCTTGGGCGATCATGACGCGCAGCTCCTGTTCTGGTACCACGTCGACAAGGAGCTCTTCAAGGGCGCTATTGTACAGTCCATATTGCAGCCTCAGCTTCATTCGGTAACGCGCCAGCTCCCGACGGTAGACGGTCAGCTTCCACACTTTGTAAGGCCGAAGACCATCCTCGTAATGCTCGATCGCCGAGATGAAGATTGGGATGATAGCAAGTACAAGACCGGCAATCTCGATACCAGACATGACTGCCCACAGATTGGATGTAGAGCCGAGTGTTGGTCTGAGGGGTTCGTCGAGGTTTAGGCCTTTCACCGCCAGGCGCGGCTGAGTGTCAGTCCAGCCAAGAGGCTGATGGAGACTGCAGGTATGTGGCTGCATCCATGCCGCAATGCAGCACATCTGGTTGGTCAAGAGTATTGGCACATGACACCCAGCTGACAACTCAAGTCCGCGACATTTCAAACATTAGTATAGACAACGTCACAACAGTTGGACAACTGCTTTGTGGGCATATACCGATCCCACCCCACGCGAATAAGCAAGGCCTCGCGCGATGAGTACCCTCAAAGCAATCACTGAGTCGTGCATGCGCGACTTTGCTCGCGTCTGTCATGCGCTCGAACAAGACGCGCTCTCGAAGAAGACGTCGTATGGCGACGACATGCGAGAGGAGTTTGGCAGGTTCAAAATCTGGACAGGCAACCTTGGAGCTATGGCCAAGGGCCATAGCGCCCTTGATTGGCGACTGCGCGACGCCGACGTGATGCGCTCAACTGTTTTCTGCCTTCTCGAAGAGTTGCAAGGTTCGCTGGAGCTAGGTAAGTGGTTCTCTGCTCGACCAGCACCTGTAGATTAGTGCCTCATCGAGATCCAGCATTCGACACTGTTCATCATGGCTCTCCCGGAGTTGTCCTGGGAGCCGAAGCAACCGACGATGATGATCTTCCAGACGACATCTCACTTCCCTCGGACGATGACCTAGAGATTGTGAGCCTGCCAATTAATGGGTTGTCTCATCTTACACAAACGATAAAAGACCTGATTAAGGATTTGTACAAATTGTCCTTTCGGATTCGAAACTCAACCACAAAGCCCACCAAAGCAATTCATTACAAGGAAATCGACCCGTCATCCGGCCTTGATATTGTCGGCGACGGTTTTGCTCCTCTGGATAAGAATCATATCATTGAGCTTCTGAAAAGTTTGCGGAAAGACTCTCAGCTATTTGACGAAGATGATCATGTCTTGATCGAACGCTTGGCAAAATCAAATACAGCACGCCGAAGGCAATTCAGGTATTGGCAGAAGCACGCTCAGAAGCTCACGCCTACTGAACCACTAGCACCCATCACCGTCAACGCTTTGGCTTTGGAACCTGTCCCAGAACCTGTCAAAGCGCACCCCAGCCCGAAGGTATTTGCCAACACGCATGTATCTGAAAGTCACCATAGCAAAACAATTCTTACGGCAACTGAAGCGACACACTTCGACCCTCAGCTTGATTTAACCTCCCTTGAGACACATTCCATCATTTCCTTTGCAACCACAGCTCGTGACCTTGAAGGGCGTCCTGCAGAGCTGCCACCACCACCTGCTGCAGCGAGCAACAATCGGGACTTTGTGTGCCCCTACTGTCATGTACTTTGTCCTGCAAGACATGGTAACGGTCGCGCTTGGAGGTTAGTCTTGTTTGGGGTCATCCAACTTGCCACGCTAACGAGACCAGGACTCACATTGTCCAGGATCTCTCCCCGTATGTATGCACATACATCTCCTGCACAACCCCTGATCGCCTTTACGCATCGAGGCGCGAGTGGATTGAACACGAAGAGCAGCAACACAGAAGAAGATGGGTCTGCCGATTTCATCCCCTTCTACAGTTCCTGAATCAGGAGAGTCTCGAATATCATCTACACCGCGAATCTCACGAAGGGCTGACAGACGACAACATAAGAGACTTTGCAAGCATTTCTCACTTGGTGACTGATGATTTTAGGCTGCAATGCCCGATTTGCCTCGAAGAAACAGGATGCATCACTCAATTCCCCACTCACATTGCTCATCATATGGAAAGGATCGCAATCTTTGCGCTGCCTAGTATATTTGATGGTGACGACGAACTTAGCAATCTAGCAAGCGACGAAGCTGTCCCACATAGTAGGGCGAAGTCGGGAGAACAGTCCTTAAACTCGGATATGCATCTAAGTTTCTCGGACGAAGATTCGGTAGAAGATTCGCTTCCTGAACTCTACTCATTTGGAGAAGTCTTAGACTGGTTGTCCCCAGATGCTTTCTGCCAGCCGTCGAGTCAAACGGTATCCAGCATGAACGCTCCATCATGGGAGAGATTTATCACCGGAGATGAGTATCGAGCATGGCTTGCGGGCGACCCACTATGGCGAATGTACTGCTGCGGGTCGGATTTGGGTAGACTGGTATGTCCAAATGGTTTATCAAACTTTGGTAACTTTTGCTCACTACTATTCCACAGTCTACCTTTTCATCGTCCGTACATGCAGAGATAGAGAGAACGCTTCCCTCTGATAGTGCCGTTGTTGCTCTCTTCATGCCAGAAATAGCAACGCAAACAGATCTAGCGCATTCCTTCCTTGCCAGTCTCATCGGGCAACTATTGGGCCATCGGCGCCGGCAGCGTGGCTTACAAGAGATTCCCCTAGGGATCTCGGATATCTTATGCAAGACTGGGACTGGTGGACCACTCCCTTCTGTGCAAATCATCAGAGAAACTCTTGGACAACTACTTGCCAGTTTCAGAAGAGTGTATGTTATTCTGGACAACGTTGGTGATTACTGGGACAACGGAACTCTACCTCTCTGGACTGTGATTATGGGGCCTCGGTTTGCAAATTTGAGCTTGATGCTGACCATGCGAACCTACCAGAACCCTTCCATGACCACCAGCTGCAGTGCCTGTGGTAAAAAGAGCTGTTGTTGTACTGGCATTGCACCACATGCGAAGGCGGCAATTTCGACTCTTGCAGCACATGTCATGAAGGCGGCTTGGGCTGTCAGAATCTCTCTCATCGCAATGTTCTTACCGATGTTCAGCAAGAGAAGACTGTTGTTGATGTAGATTCGCTCTATAGTCGTGCCACACACGCCAGTAACTTCGCTCGTCGGATTGATCTTGAGCTCCTGGCAATAAATCAGCACAATCTCTCAAGATCGGAGTCTGAAGCAGCGTTGATGATTCATTACGACAATATCTTTGATCTCATCTCCAGCAGCAAGCGCGGACCTCTGGTCACCAAAGCTTTGGACATTGTTTATCATACAATTCGACCACTGTCTGTTAAGGAATTCCTTGCTGTTATCAACATGTGCCAGGAATCTTCTGTGTTCGAGATATCGCAGATAGTTACATGGTCAGGGGGAGCTGATCAAAGTTGTCAAAGACAAGGGCGGAACTCCCTGTGTTCAATTCTTCGACAGCTCTCTGATTGGATATCTTGGAAAGAAAAAGACAAATTCTTTCCTGCCGGTCACTCGACATTGGCGATAGCATGCTTGCAAGTCTTGCTGGGGAGCGAAAGACTGCAAGCGGAAGTGATTCTTGCTCAGATCACAGTAGTGCCGTTTCTTCCATATTCGGCTGGTGACTTCCAAGCCACTACTTCTTTGTACAACTATGCGGCTTGCATGTGGGGACACCATCTTCGTGCCTGTTCATCCACGTCTGGAATCGAAGGCATCGCTATGCAATATCTTGAGAACAAGGAGAGGTTCACACTGGGAACCATGACCGCCCTCGGCTTGCAGAGAGGAGACACGGCGTATGGCATTGACATTGGACATGGCCTAGCGCCGGTACATGTCTGCTCCCAGTTTGGTCTTACAAACTTACTCCAACGCATGCCTTCCACTGAGTTCAACAGACAAGCTCCTGTTACAGGCCGAACGCCGCTTTCGTATGCTTGTGAAATGGGCCATGTTGACACGGTTGAATTTCTCTTGAAATCCGGCGCTGATCCGAATATGGTCTCCAGTCTCAGGTCTAGTACCACTCACAAAGCTGAGCTTACTGTCTTACACGCGGCCATAAAGTCAAAACATCTGCCTGTAGTGGAAACGCTCCTGCGCTCATCATCGGTGGAGCTCACGCCATTCACTTCAGGAGAGAACAAGATCGTCCCTTTCCTGACATTCCTCCTTCAGCTTGGATCGATCGAGATTTTGAGATTAGCGCTTGGCCGTAATGATCTTGACATCAACGAAACAGACTCCACTGGCAGAAATATACTCTGGTGGTTGATCGATCAGACTCACGAACATTATTCTCCTGAATTTCGACTGAGTGCTACCAGACTTATTCTCCAGCATCGAGGTTGCAACGTCAATGCGGTTGATTCTGGAGGTCGGACATGTATCATGCAGTTTCTTGGTGCACGCTTACTCGACTCAGGCCTGCTTTGCTTACTGCTGGACCATGGTGCTGATGTGAACCAGGCAGACGAGGAAGGGGAAACTGCAATCTTCTACGCAGTGACTCTGCGATACAGTCTTGAAATCACCTTAATACTGTTGGACCGCGGGGCTGATCTCAATATCAGGAACCTTTGTGGTGAAGGGCTGGCACACCGTATAATAACTGGTCTGGAAGACGTGCAAGACCTTGAATATCTCACTCTCCTCATCAAACGCATGCCTGGCCTTATCGAGTCTCGAGATGACAGAGGTCGAACCCCCTGCATCTAGCGTTGGTTCTCGGCAAGATTCATCTAGCTCGAGAGTTGCTCACATGGGCTACGGATATCAGTTCTCTAGATCATTTCGGAAGATCTGCATTCGATATTGCTTGCCAATATGGTCGGATTCCTGCTTTTGATCACGATAACACTTATTGCCCGCCGCTGTCCGGATCAGGTCCTGATCGGATGACCCTCGCTGAGGCACAGGATTTGGCGCAACAACTGAGTCCCAAGAATTCCAAGCTCATGACTCCGCTTCCAGCATGGTCGTTAGCATACTCCGGTAAGTCTACATGACAATGGTTACAGCTTGTGATACTGAGCGATGACAGGAAACTTTGCCCAGTTGCTCCGGCGGTTGAAGGATGGAAAGCTTGACATGCTCGAAGCAAGCCCTGATGATGGGAACACAGGGCTTCATCATCTGATAAGACCGTACCACGACTTTCAATATAGCGAGACACGGGAAGAGATTCTCGAAATCTACTTCAAGACAAGCAACGAGTGCGATCCTAGGAACGACAGGCAAGAAACCCCATTGCACATTGCAGTATACGGTAACCAATTAGCAATGGCATCAACGCTCATAAGGAATGGCGCAAATCTCAAGGCTCAGAATATTTCTGGCGAGACGCCATCGGACCTTGCAAAGGCCTTAACCCAGTACAATTCTCTACAGAGGATAGTCCTAGAAAGGCTTCTTATGTCTCAGGAGTCATCCGTGACTGGAAGTTGAAAACGACGTTTCTCGTATGCCAAAGCCTCGCCCATACAGCAGATCGCCTTGAGGACGCTGATCAATTAGGTTACATCCAAGAAAAACTTTAATTCAGGGTTGACTGTCGAGCCTGGTTGATTAATGCTTCAGCGAAGAAGCAGCAGAGACTGTAGAGTTCGATGCACTCCCGCTGCTGCTGCCACTGCTGCTGCTTCCACCATTCTTCTTCTGCACAACAGCCTGTACAACCTGGCCGGCAGAGTTGAAGACAATATCCACCAAAGCGTTCAACGGCGAATACGAGTACTCTTTCTGAGTCAGTCCCTGGCCAACACTCTTGCTCGTACCAGTCTGCGTCATGTTTTTCGTGTAATCGCCAACAATGGTGCTCACACCGCCAACCTCTTGGACGATGTTTCCGAGATTGTCGACGACAAAGTTGAGGGTTTTGCCGCCTTGGGTGATGGAGCCGAGGAGACCGTCTACAGCACCCACGACATCGGATACCACATTGCCAACTAGAGACGTTGCGTTGCCGATGGTGGAGATGAGAAGAGGGTTCAAGTCTAGGGAATCGAACACGCGACCGACAATATCGACAAGATGACCTAGAGACTCAATCATCAGTACAAACAGTCTTGAAACAGAATCAAGCGACAATGCAGGAAATGCTTACCAAGTCGTACCACCAACTCAACCTCTGCATCCACCTCTGCAATAGTAATATTAACCTTTTCCACAGCAACCTGCACGCCCGCATTCAACTGCACCAGATTTGCGACTTTGGCGTTCAAGTTCAGATCTGCACTCAATTTCTCAACTGTGAGTTCGATGCGGCCGACGTGGAGTTCGGGGACGTTGAGGTAGACATCTGGGGCTGCGCCTTGTGTGAACGCGCTGCTGCGAGAAGTACTTGTGCGTGTGCTGCTTGTGCTGTTGCGTGCGGAGGACAGTGTGCGGGGTGCTGTTGCGGTGGATGGAGATGTTGCGGCTGTCTGGGCCGAAACGTGTAGAGCGAAGATAGTTACAGCAAAGAATACCAAAAGCCTGGACATCGTGCTGAAAGCCATGGCTGCGACTTGCTGCACTCTCTGGGAATTGGGATATTCGAGCGATGCAGAGGAAGACAACAGTCAAAGGACAGGAAAGTCAAGCTACAAAGTCATCTTTACAATCTTTCCCCCACAGCCAACTTTTGGCATCTCATCACGATACAAGGCCGTCTGACGGGTCGCATATCACTCTGTAATTTCGGTTCCTAGCAAAGCTCGGCCGAGATGCAGCTGCCGAACACATGTTCCTGCTTTGCTAGCGTGAGATGACGCTCCCACAAGCCAATGACACAACGCAGTTTTGAAGAAGGGCTTTTAAGGCTTGCTTGGTGAAACAACTACTCCTTCATGTACAGTTCGCTTACTTGCAAGGTTGCTGGCATACCAAGTTCTTAACCTTGCAAAGAGCTGTCATTTGCCGTGGCGCAATCTTCTGGGCCGCTCGAGGGTGGGAAGGTCTTCGCTTAATTGTTTGTACGCGATGAGCAGAGGCTAGAATACAAGAAGTTGGCACTTGGATGATTGTACAAGTGCCGTGTGTTGTGACTTGAGCGAGGGCTGTCTCTTTGCTTGTCGCGACACTTTTCGATTCACGACTTTCAAGATATCGCCGCAGACAACGATGCTGTCGCTCACTCGCAATTGTCTCTTGGCTTTCGCCTTGAGTCTTACAGTCTCTGCCGCCTCCTCTTCTGCAACCTCCTCAGATGCCGGCTATGTAGGCTACAATCTCACCCTCAGCGGCGACGACGACTCAGTCATCTACTCGACCGCAAACACGCGTCAGAACGCCAGCGCTGAATACCCAGACCCAGACGTCTTCCTTAACGCCTCTGTATCGGTCAAAGAAATCGACATTGAAGTCGACAACCTGACTGCAAAAATCAACCTGGATCTACAAGTACTGGAGTTGTTGCAATTTAATGCTGGAGTGGATCTCTCGATTGACAGTGTGCAATTGCTCATTCAGGATGTCAAGGCGAAGGTTCTGCTGGAAGCAAGACTAGAGAATCTGGTGGCGATGGTTGATGATGTTCTGGGATCGCTCGACTTGAACCCAATTATCGCTACTCTCGGTCAGNNGGGAGTCGGCAACATCCTCAATGAGACAGACGACGCCGTGGATGGACTGCTATCCGGCGACAGTTCTAGCTCTGGCTCCAGCCAGGCAGTCAAGCGTTCGTTCACCATTGACGACAACATCCTCTACTCGATCAACGACTTTTCTGGCAACTCACACACAAATCGCGTCCTCGAGCAAAATGGCGACATTGTCGAGCAAGATCTTGACAACGACGGTCGCGTTTCTGGCACCAGAGTCGTGGGCTCATACGCCAAAGACATGACTTTCACTGGCCACGAGGACAAGGTGGAAAGAAATGGCAAGGAGGTTGAGAGGAAGCAGTACAAGTATGAGCCTATACATGGCGTGCAAGCTATCGCTGCCATCTTCTCAGATGCGTCTGGACGGGTGGTTGGCACGCAGATCTTGAGCGAGCTGGAGGTTGGTGGACATGCGACAGTGGAGGCAGACGAGTAAATCGGCACAATTTGGAAGGATGAATGTTCAACGAGTGAATAGTCTTACCTACATGTCGTGTCAATCTGGTCATATCAAGGAGAAAGTACAATCTTGTGTTTGTGTCCAACGCCGACCCCATCCAAAACGCCGGTGTCAAAAGACGACAAGATCAATTTGTAGAAGGGACAACGTCATACTCGACGTCGGTGCGGATGATGTACTTGGCACCCTTTGTCACGCCGGTTCCCTCGTGAAGGAGAGCGCCTTGGGCCTCGCCGTGGGNGAAGACGGCGACACTTCCCATGATGGGCTTGACAGGGTATGCATTCATGACGCCCTCACGGACGCTGGGGATGAAGAAGGAAGTCTCGCCGCCTTCGAACTCGTCGTTGAGGTAGATCAGGAAGGTGTAGAGGGACGACTGGCGGGCATCAGCAGGAGACGAGTCGTACTGGTACTTGTCGGTGACAGGGTCAATGCCAGAAGGAGGCCAAGCGCCGTCAATATGGCATCTGTACTCTGCACCAGGCACGTAGCGGTACACTCTGAATCTGCGGTTGATGCCTCGAACCTTGCGACCCTGTGACTCTTCTGGCACGTAGGGACGCACTCTTTCCCAAAGCTTGTCGTGGAAGGCCTGGTCGGCGATCCAGTAGAAGTTGTGTGCCAAAATACTCGTCTCTTGTCCGTCGTCGCGGATTGGGGCGTCGGGAATGAATTCGATCGTCTCAGCAGCGGCGATGATGCTGGTGCACTCGGCGGGAGTGAGGACGTCCTTGATCAGGCGGAGGTTGGGCACGACGGGGTGCTTGAAGACGGTCGTCTCAGGTGCGGGGCCAAGTGGGATGGCATCGTCTTGCGAGGCGTAGAGGACGGCGGGATGGAGGTTCGGCGGCTTGCGATTGGGGCCTGTGGTTGTCTCGATGATGCGGAAGCGGTCGCGCAGGTCTTTGGGGCAGTCGGCGAAGATGGACTTGTCGACGACGCTCTGGCGTGTCTGGATGGGCGTCTTGTCTCGGAGGTTCCAGACTTGCTGGAGGGCGATGGGGTCGGTCGAGTCAAGGGCGTCTTTTGTGTTTGTGTCGGTGGGACCGGTGACTCTGAGGACGGCGTCGAGGACTCGCAGCAGCTCCCTGTCCTTTTCTGAGCGAGGCACGACGACTTTGCTGACGCCCTCGGGCTGCATGGACAAGCCACTGACAACGTCCAAGTCGCGCACCCAACGGCAGAGGGCGCCAAGCTTTGGTGTCTCGCCACGGATGCGCATCTCAGCGAGGAGGATCAGCGCGTCGGTGTATTTTGCATCGGTCAGGGCGCCAGAGATGCGAGCGGTCAGGTTGGTGCCCTCAGTGGCCGAGTTGACGCCCGTGTTGCACGCCTGCCGGAAGTCGTAGACGGCTGCTCGCAGGTCCTTGCACGCCTTGGACTTGATCAGGCCCGGGTATTGTGACAGGGTGCGCAGCGTGTCGACGGTCAGTTCGAGTTCTTCGGTCGATGTGACGGCGCTGATGTGCGACACATTCTCCAGAGGCCCTTCATCGCTGTCGTTGGGTGTTGGCAGGTCCGACGCCTTTTGTTGCTTCTGCGGTGCTGCCGCCTGAGTGTTACGCTTTCTCTTGCCCATCTTGACGGCGATGGTTGTTCTCAAGAAAGTGCAATTATGTCTTGTTGTCTTGAGGAAAGAGCGACTTGAGCCTTCGATTTTCAGTCTTTTGCCTGTCAAATGTGGGGGCGCCTCACCTTCAAGCTTTTTTCGCCTGCGGGGAGTCCAGAACATCAAGGTTCTGTCACTTTAGACCTCTTGTGCTTCCAAGTTCCAACATCGACTATCTCGCCAGTAACAAAAGCGTACGAGTACTTTCGACGCGCATGGAATAGGCAGCCGCATGGAGACTGAGAGATCTTTCCATCAACTTCTTCCAGAAGACTTCTTCATTTGATTCTCATGCGCAATGCTACCGACCAGTGCAAATTGAACGATTCGCGTCACGTATCTTTCTGAATCTGCAGTCAATGATCATGGCTCGCTCCATCATCCATCCTTCGACAGGCCATGTTCAGCCAGATACAGTCCATAGTACGCTAAGTATATCAAGCTATTCTACATGTATTGAGCGTACAGATTGCACATGTCACATATAGCGATTGTGATGTAGGAAAGAGGTAGAAAAAGCCATGCCAGGGTCTGTCGGTCAACAGACTTTCGCGGATCATCTTCGGCAAACGCCCCTGCCGAGACAACCGAAGGATCTCAACGGCCGTGACGGTCAGACCTGACCCTTGCAGCTTTCTCCAGATCCTTCCAAGCCTTCCACCCAGAACTGCTGCATCTTCAACCACAAACACCAGATATGCTGTAAACACAAGCTTCGATATCATCATCTATCAACTGCTGGGCTTGTTCAATCTCCACCGGTCGATCATGGCTCTATTCTCGCTGCATCCAGATCACCCAGATGTACGTACAGCCATGATGCAGAACGGCATGCAGGAGCTTGCTTGAAGACTTCGGATGTCCTCGGTCGTTGTCCAAAATCCACATTTCTCGCGCCCCAGGATCCTTCGCGTCTCCAGAGCCGCTGCGCCCACCTACGTCTGGAGCTTTCACGTCATGCAGGAGAGACGAACAACAATTCGGACATGCTCGCGAATTGCGCAAACCAAACTTGGATCCTGCTATCCGTCAAGAGGCTTGTCTCTCCCACAGCAACTGTCGACTCCTTCTCGTCTGCTGCAACGGCCTCGATGGTTGAGTAGTCCGATTCTGTCCAATCCCGTCTCTGCTTTGCACCTCTTGCTCTCCTTGTGAGAAGGGGCAATACTGTATGATACTGCAGCCAGACACAACGACCGCCTTGATCATCGGGAATCTCTGGAAATTGCTTAGTCGTTGCTTGACAGGTGAGTTTGCAATCAACCGTGAGCCTCCTTTGTTCGTTCAACATCTGTGATCCAAACATCAGTGCATCTTGTCAGTAGGAGAAAGCATGGTATAAGTATTCTTCTCAATAGCCTCCTTCTATCTTGTTCATCATCAGCATCTCATTCATTCATTCACTCAGTCACTCATTCATTCCCTACACACCTGGGACCGACATTCTTTTAGTTCTTCTACTAAACTTTTAATCTTGCAACCATGGTTTCCTACAGAATCGCCGCTCTCGGAGCTGCCGGCGTCTACTTCGCCGCAGGCGCCCACGCCCTCGAGGTTGCTGGTGCCAGTGTTCCTGCCAACGTGCCTGCCAGCATCCCTGTTGTGTCCCCTATCATCTCTGTTGTCACTTCTCTCATCGGAAGCGACGCACCCACCGGCGCTGTGGCCTCGCTCACCTCTGCCATTGAGAGTGCTGCAGCCAGTCTTCCTGCCAGCGACCTTCCTACTGCTATTGCCTCTGCCGTCGACAGCATCACCAGCGACCTGCCAACCAGCGATGCTGCCGCTCTGACTTCAGCCGTCGCCAGCCTTACCAGCGATCTTCCCCTCGCAAGCGACCTTCCCGTCGCCAGTATCACCAGCGACCTTCCCGTCGCAAGCGACCCCGCCGCTGCTCTGACCAGCATCGAGTCTCTTGTATCTAGCCTGGCCAGCGACCCCGCCGCCGTCCCTACCGACGTCCTGACCAGCATTGTGTCTGCCGTCGCAGGTATCACAAGTGATCTGCCTTCCGGCGCAGTCCCCACCGCCGTCTTGTCTAGCATCATCTCGGACGTCAACAGCCTCACCTCGGCTGCTGTAGTGATGTCAACAGCCTCACCTCGGCTGTTGTAAGTGATGTCGCGAGCCTTACCTCTGTTGCTGGCTCAATTGTCACTCCAATCGTCTCTGACGCTACTGGCATCGTTGGTGGTGTTACTTCTGTCGTCGGTGGAGTCACCTCTGTCGTCGGCGGAGTTACTTCGGAGATCGGAGGTGTTACTTCTGTCATTGGAGGTGTCACTTCTGTCATCGGTGGTGTTACCTCTGTCATCGGTGGAGTCACTTCTGATGTCGGTGGTCTTACCTCCGCTCTTCCCACCGGTATCCTGACCGAGCTGCCCACTGGAATCATCTCCAGCATTTTGTCTGAGCTTCCTACCGGTCTCGTTTCCAGTGTTCTTGGAGGTGTTCCAAGCGCAATCCCCACAGGCATTCTCACTGAGCTTCCCGGTGGTGTTGTCTCCAGCATCCTGAGTGAGCTGCCCTCGGGTGTCTTGTCCAGTGTTCTCGGAGCTGGTAGCACTCCTATCAGTCTCCCCACTGGCATCCTCTCCACCGTCCCTCTCCCTACTGGTGTCTTGACCGAGCTTCCCTCAGGTGTCGTCTCCAGCATCCTCAGCGGCCTTCCCACCAGCATCTTGCCCTCGGGTGCCTCGACTGCCAACCCCTCGACCGTTCTTACTGGTCTCCCCTCCAGTGTCATCTCCAGCATTCTCAGCGGACTTCCTTCCAGTGTCATCAGCGAGCTGTCTAGCCTCCCTCCCTCCCCACTGGAATTGTTTCCAGACCTGGCTCTTCCAACAGCTCCGCTACCGCTACTTCCCCTTCTGCTACCAGCGCTGCCCCCACTGCTCTCCCCACCTCGATCACTGTCGATGGTGTCACCTTCGCCATTCAGTACAACACAACATACATGGGTGTCAGCCTTGACATCAACATCGGTCTTGCCAAGAGACAAGCTCAGACATTCGAAGGCTGTGTTGCTGCTTGTGCCGCAGATGTCACCTGCAAGGGAACTGCATTCGATGAGGATACCGCTACTTGCTCATTCTACCGCTGTGTTGAGCTTGACACCCGCATGACTGACCCCGGTGTTACCTTCGCTCTCTTCGAGTCCAGCACTACTGACGACAGATCTGGTGTCGCCTGTGGTGCCGGTGTCGCTGCCTCTTCGGTTGTCCCTGGCTCAGCTGCCGCTTCTTCTGCCGTCGCTGGTGGTGCCGCCGCCACTGGAGCTGCCGGTGCTGGTATGGGTGGTGCTGATGCAACTGGCCTTGTCACCGCTACTCTCTACAGCACTTCGGTCTCGACCATCTACTCCTGCGCTCCTACTGTCACCGACTGCCCTCTGAGAAACGGACAAGCCACTACTACCGATGTCATTGTTGCCTACACCACTGTCTGCCCTGCTGCTGAGGCTTCTGCTCTTGCTGCTGCCAACGGTTCTGGTTACGTCTCGAACGGCTCTGGCTCCAACATGAACGTCGCTGTTGTTGGTCAGAACGGAAACGCTGCCAACTCTGGCTCGAACGGATCTTCTGGCTC
The DNA here is from genome assembly GCA_903819665.1 of Aureobasidium mustum. Classification (NCBI taxonomy): domain Eukaryota; kingdom Fungi; phylum Ascomycota; class Dothideomycetes; order Dothideales; family Saccotheciaceae; genus Aureobasidium; species Aureobasidium musti. Next base: position 1,910,087 of record CAIJEO010000013.1, read on the forward strand.
AAGCGCTCCCGCCGTTTCCACCATCGTCTACACCAGCAATGGCAATGTCTACACCACTACCACCAGCTGCCCCGCTGTCAGCACTTACACATCTACTGTCAACGGCAACGTCATCATCGGAACTCAGCCCGCTGGCGCTCAGGCATCTGGCAACGCTGCCGCTGGTTCGCCCGCTGCTGGCTCGAACGCTTCTGGTGCCAACACTCCTGCTGGCAACGCTGGCTCCAACGCTGCCGGCGCTCAGCCTGCTGGCTCTTCCGCCAACGGTACCCCCAGCACCAATGTCGCCGTCTCCTGCAGCAACGGCGTTTGCCAGACCTCGACCAAGGCCGCCTCCGCTGCTTCTGGTACCAGCTCCTCTACCATGGCCATCTTCACTGGTGCTGCCTCCATGGCTGCCCCCGGCATGGTTGTCGGTGCCGCTGCCGCTCTGTTCGGCGCTCTGATGATGTAAAATGCTTGCTACCAAGCACTCTATTGATGGAAGACAGCTCGTTGAGATACACTGATATGATGGAATGAACCGGTCAAACGGCGCTTTTGACTGTAATGGTAAGGAATTTCGTATCTTCTCATGGGTCCATGGTTGCAGGGTTTGGAGTTTTGTATCTTTTCCGCACTTGATTTTCTTGGTTTTTACTCTGTCGATCTTAATTTCAAACATTGACACTTCTTTCTCCACTGAATCTGTCCTTTCGCCTTTCTCTTGAGTGATCCAAAGCCCCTTCATCTGGTGCGCACAACCAGGATGCTTAGCAAGGTTTGTTCCTATTGAGCAGTGCAATAGCCTGGTGCTCGTAAAACCGGATGGCGGCACATATCAAACATAAGTCATCTTCTTGTTCCTGGACAGAATACGCGATCAAACACGACGCATCAAGCCGGGATCCGTATTTTGGTAGTCGAAACAAGCAACAAACCCTGCATTTTCTTTAAAACTGGCAGGTGCTGCCAACGTCTTTCTTGGACAGGATCTAGCGCAAAGGTTCTTTCCTGGTTCGGCCTATCTCTCCGATTGTACACGTCTTGGGTTTGTGTCCCAGATTGTCGACCTTCTTAAAGCTTAGATCCGGTGTTCCATGTTATACGCAGCGCTTACCACTTGCGTATTCCACATCGACTCTCGATCCACTAAGTCATGTCTACCCCTCTCTATGTGGACAAAGATGGTTCCGCTAGCGAATACTCCCATTCTTATTACAAATCATATACTAGGTTTATTACTACTAGGATTATAGTCCTATCCTAGCTTAGGCTTCTTATTAATCTCTTATTTATATTAAGTATCTAGACTAATACTCTTTAGGTAAGTAAACCCTATATACTTCTTTCCTTAAGCTAATACTAACTAGTAGGGTTAGTAAAACTTTAATATAATACTATATAAGCTATATTATACTCCTAAACTTAGGATCCTAGGTTATAGTAAGAAGAAAGGTAGTCTACCTTCTCTAGATCTCTTAGTTATTAGTTAATCCCATATCCTATCTAGTTCCTTACCCGGAGATAGACTAGTAGGGTAGAGATATACTTATCTAGCTACACAGCTATACTAGGTAAGAAGGACTATTATAACTCCTTATATATCTATAAGGTTTCTTTTCCTAGTAGGCCTCCTTAGCTAAGAATAAACGGTTTAAAAGCCTAGCTAAGGTTCTAGTATTTATTCTTCTTTACCTATTTAGCTACTATAAGAGTATCGTATAGATCCTTCTTTACTAATTCCTTTATAAGGGAGATAACTAAGATATTAAGAAAGACTAAGCCTCTTAGATTATTAATCCGGATATTAGTTCTAGTTCCCCTATAGTCGCCTTATAGTTCTAGGAAGACCTTATTATTAGGGCATATCTAGAGGGCTATTATAAGGGCCTAACAGATTTTATTATACTTTACTATCGTCTAGCGTATCCTTACCTAGTAGGTATCCTTATAGCTAAAGGTATAGGTCCTATTATAGTGTCTATAGGTATCCTACTCGTCCTCTAGGATAGTAAGTAGGTAGATCGATAGGGCTATAGCTATATCTATATCTAATAGGAGTAGGGGTTACGATATTAGTAGGGTAGAAAGCTATCTTCTTCTAAGGTAAGAACTATTTTCTATATAGACTACCTCTTACCCTTATAATAGCTTTTATTAGACCCTAGTAAGGCGGGCCTTATAGAGTTTATCTATTACGGTTCGATAGATAGTCCTTATAAGTCCTATTCCTAGGACATTTATGTTCTAGTGTCTTAGTAAAGGTTTAGGCTCTTCCTATATGTTTTAGGTAAGGAAGTAGGCTAGGCTTTATTATTAGGTCTCGGTTACTCTAGTCTTACTTCTTCCCTAGGGCTATTATAGGTTATCCTAGTCCTATTACGACTTATCCTAGTCCTATATAGGTCGTCGCTATCCTATTATAAGTTATCCTAACCTTATTATAAGTCGTCCTAGTCTTACTATAGGTCGCCCTAGTCTTACTATAGGTTATCTTAGTCCTATTATAAGTCGTCTTAGTCTTATTATAGGTCGTCCCCGGATGCGGACTAGGTTAGTAATAGGGAGAACTCGCGTAGAAGCCTCTAGAATAGTTTTAGAGTTAGGATCTTCTATAGGGCTAGGTCTACTATTACCTTTAAGTTTTAGAAGGCTAGGTAGGCTATCTCTACGAATAGCGTAATACCTAGTCCTCCTAGCCGCTAGTAGTATAATAAGGTCCTAGTTAAGTAGTTTATTATTATAGGACCCTTAGAGGTACTTAACTATCTAAAGTAGTCTCCGGTCGATCTCCTAGAGTTTATCCTATAGGCCTTCCGGTTCTATAGTCCTAGGGAGGTGTCGGAGTAGTAAGGAAGTACTTACCCTTAGTAATAGTAGGGCGTACTATTTTAGAAGGTCCTATAGCCGTTTAAGTACCTATTATAACTCTTCTATCTTACCTTAGAGAAATCCTTTTCTACCGTCTAGGGGGCTAATAAATAAGCCTAGGGCCTTAAGTCCGGTCTATCGTAGCTCTATAAGCGAGTATAACTTAGTTTTTTAGATATTTAGGGTAATAGGAGCCTATTATAGGTAGTCTACTAGCTTTTCCGGCCGGATTTCCCGTCCTATAAGGATATAGACATCGTCTAGATAGGTAATAATAATAGGGGGAGGTAGTCCTCTTTTAGTTATCTATCTTAGCTATTATTATAGCTATTCTAGCGAGTTTTAGATAGCTAGCGAGAAGAGAAGAGAACCTAGGGGTCTCCTTACTATACCCTCTCTAAGGAGGTAATTATAGTCCTATTATATATAACTAGCGCCGAGGGCTTATTATATACCTACTTAGCTAGTTTATAGAACTCTAGGGCGTATATAATCGTTATAGCCGAGATAGCCTTCTAGAAGACTAAGTTAAAGGTATTCTAGAAGTTAGTAGAGTATACGTATATATATCCCTTTAGGTTACTATCGACTACGTACCTAAGAAGGTATACGATCGGTTTAACACCTCCTAGGCTCTAGACACCTAGCTAAAAGGGTATAAGCTAGTCTATTATAAACTATTTCTATAATAGGACTTTTATAACTAGCCTATAGATTAGTTCTCTAACTATAATAGGTCTTACCCTACTATCTTCCTTATCGAGAGCTATAAGTTAGGATGCTATTAGTAATTAGTTACCTAGTACCGTACCGTTTTAGATCTATTTATAGAGCTAGATAAGGAATTCGACGACTTATTTCCTCTTATAGGCTCCTAATAATAGCGGTACCGACTAGCTAGATAGTCCCGTAGCTATATCTCGTAGGAAGGTAGCTAGGGCTTAGTAGATATTCTCGGCTATAGGTCGTAGCCCCGCCTAGGGGCTTATATTCGAGGTAAAAGGCCTCTACTAGCTAGCTAGGTGTTTCTCCTTAAGTTTTATAAGTACTTCGGCTAAGTTTCTTATAAGAGAGGTAGGGTCGACTAGGGCTCTTACGGCTCTTCCTAGGTAGCCTTTTTCTACTAGCCTTTATACCCTCCTTATAGGAGTGTCCTTAAGATTATATAGTTAGCCTAGGTATTCTTAGGCCTCCTTAGTTTCGATTTAGGTAGGCGGTAGTAGCTTAAAGTCTAGGTACTATTATAGCATATACCTAACACTAAATTCCTCTAACTATACTCCTAGGGTTAATCCTACCTTAGGTAGGAGGAGGAAGTCTAGTAGGTATCTTTCCGAGGCCTATTAGCTATAGCGGGTTATATATCTAGCTACTACGTCTATAAAGTATAATACCTATATTCCCTAGAAGGTATAGTCCTTTACCTAGATATAGTTATAGCTAAAAAGCTATTATAGGTACTTATTATATAGCTAGAAGTTATAACTCTTATCCTAGGCCCTATCTCTGTTTATATCGGCTAGGTTAGGTAGTAGGGGGGTGTGTTCGTCTCTATATATCCTTACTTCTAGGAGTTAGGGGCTAAAGGAAATAGGTAAGGCTATTAGCGAGGGTTAGTATTTAGAGGTTATAATAGTCTCCCGGCTTAGGCTTCTTTAGCGGCCTATATCCTAGAAGGGGCCATTTATAATAGCTATACCGCTTTCGGCTAGTAAGCTTACTCTACTACTATTATCTACCGGCTAGTAATCTAGGATCCGGATAGAGAGGCTACCGCTCTAGCCGCCTCCTAGACTTAAAAGTAGGTTCTCTATATAGCTAATCGTCGAGTTATTTAGCGAGCTATATATCGAGCTACTCTAGGAGTCTAGCACTTTATTATCCTAGCTTTCTAGCTCTAGGCTATCTTATTATAGGTTTTCCTATTATAATCCGGCTAGGAGCCTTATAACTTCCCTACCGGTATCTATCGATATTCTAGAGTAGTTATATATATATATATGTTCCTTACTCTTAGCCTCGCTCTTTCCCTTATAGGGGGGTAGTAATAGGGAGTTATAGCGGCGTTTTCTCTAGCTTCCTACTTATATAGTTATAGTAGGGTATATCGTTAAGGCGGTAATAGCGGATATAAAGGCGGTACTATTAGGTGTTTTAGGTAAGGTAGGCGTAAGCGAGCGGTAGGGGGCCTTATTATAGGTCCTAGCTTAGTACGAATAAATTCTATAGGTAGACTAGTAGGCTTATCTATAGGTAGGGTATACGGTATAGCCTATAGTAGCGAGTGTCGGTAAGGGGATATAGCTATAGAGGTAGTTTTTCTTAATATAATCCTAGAGGTAGGTATAAGGGTAGTAATAGACTAGGTATTCGCCTAGTTTATCTTTTACTATAGTGTTATAAGTGTTTATAGGTATCTCTTTATTACGAAGTAATAACTAGAGTGTCTATTACGAAGTAATAAATAGAGTATCTATTATAAAGTAATAGTATCTATTATAAAGTAATAAACTATAGGGAAGTAAGTAAGTAAGTAAGTAAGTAAGTAAGTAAGTAAGGGATAGGAAGGGATAGGAAGGGATAGGAAGAATTTTTATAATATAGATTAGATTTAATATATATAAAATAAGGGGAGGGAAGAGAAGGAGAGGAAAGAGAAGAGTAAGAGGAAGGAGAAAAGGGAAGTAGAGTAAGGGTAGAGATAAGGGTAAGGGAACCTCGACCCTAACCTCTAAGGATTATTCTCTAGTAATATTACGCTATAATCTAGGCTTTTACCTACTAAAAACGTAGGGGCTTAGCGTTAACGCGCGATCTAAGATCTAATATATAATCTAGGCGGGCGTATAGAAAAATATCCTACTATACCTATACCTATCTTATATATATATATAACATATATATACATATATAAATATACGTACTAAAGGGGAAAAAAAGATTAAATAATTAACTACTAATATATCTAAACCGTACTATTATACTATAGGTAATATTAGTAGTATCTACTTTAATATAGACCTTAGAGTGCTAATCTACTAGGTCTATAGAGCGGCTATACGCCCTAGTATAGTATCGATCTTAAAATACCTATAGACGCCTAGCTACGCGATATAGGGTAAGACGAAAACTAATGCTATTACTATACTAGCTAGCCTACTACTACGCTCCCTTAAAGAAGTCTAGGTATCCTATCCGCCTATTTACCTATAGCCCGTTAGCCTAGTACTATATATAAAGGTCTCGGATAGCTAGAGTTATCTTCTTTATAGAGGTAATATACTTATAACTAACTACGAGACTATCCGGAGGTATATTTCGGACATATATAGACGGATAGCCGCTAACTATACTATAGACCGGCCATTATAGGAGAGATATAGCCTATAGACGCTATTCTCTATAACTAACGATATACGCTACTTCCGCGTTAGACCTAACCTCGAGCCTACTTCTCTAGAAAGAGGGCTACTACCTCCTAGGAGTAATAACTAAGACGAGGGTAGTAGCGCACTCCGTCGAGATACGTAGGATAACGATAGGAGCGATAGCGATATAGGCTATAACACTAAAGTGTTCCTTAATCGCTTATATACCGAACATACCTAGTATAAGGCTAAAGCTACTAAACGCGCTAACGTTAACCTAGATGTCGACTTATATGAAGGCGGCGTAGAATTATAGATAAGGAGACTTAGACTAGATAGGTACGTAGCCGGCTTAAGTAAAGACGAGATGCTAGCGTTATATAAACTCTTAAAGGAGACTAAGGAGTACGATCCGGAGCTATAAGAGCTCTATAAGATTAGCGAAGAGCTACTTTAGGAAACCTACTAGTCTTACTAGATAGGACCGTAATAGCGTATAATAGAACTATAGGTAACCCGTATTAGTAAGTTCTAGAAAGGCGCCGACCCGGATAGGCGTATAAGTAGCTTTTATATATATATAAAACATAGCTTAGCTAAGGGGTACTTTAGGTACTAGACCGAGTTTCTTACGTTCTACTAGCGAGGCTAGGCTAGCGAACTCTTTATAAAAAGTCTTAAGGACATCTAAAATAAAGCTATAGCCTCTCCTAACCGCGCTAACACTAGATTGATTGATTGATTGATTTAATTGATCAGGCTACTTGGTTCTACGGCAAACCTATTAGCCGTCTCCTACTGGTTTTACCTTTTATGTCCCTATCTGTCCTTGTTCCATTCTAGCTTCCCCTTACTCGACAGCTCTCGTCTGCCACGCAAACCTGCCGGACTTGTGAAGAAAATGGAGGACCGCCTTCACCACCGGGAGGTTCGCTTTCCATTTTCCTTCGGCCCGTCGACTGGTCGCCCAGTTCTCGGGTCTTCCCAGGGATTCCAGCCCCCGAGTATGTAAGAAAGGTCCCTCCACCTGTGCCCTACTGCCTCGATAGCAATTTGACGATCTTCGCGTAGGAGGGGGCATTCGTATATGACGTGCTCAACACTTTCTTGCGTGGCTCCGCATTCGCACCTTGCTGAGTCCACCAGTTTCATCCGGCATAGGTCACTCTTTAGTCGGGAGTGCCCTGTCCGGCATTGGGCGAGTATCGACGCCTCCTCCGCGGACAATGCATTATACACTATCGCTATATGGGGGCCTGGGAGAGCTCCGTCTAGCTTCCACGTGTACAATCCAGTATGTAGCGTGTCTCGAGGTCTTGTCTTTCTGGCCTGTTTCCAGGTCTCGTCCAGCTTCTTTTGAAGTGTCTTCTTAGCCACCCTTAAGACCATCTTCTTCGTAACTCCTGTGTAGCGTTGTTGGTATATTCTCGACTTTGCCATGCTACGGTCGCGTGCGTCCGGAGGCGTTAGGGGGTTAGTAGGTGTTGGGGGTCCGTAGATGTCCAAAGATCCAAAGAGGCTAGGGGGTTAGTAGGACCTGCGGGTTGCGTAGCAGGGCCTTCCCCCTCTCCCCGTCCCTCCTCTAGTGCCTTTTTCGCCTTCTTGTCTGCCCACTCGTTGCCGTACCACCCCTTATGGGCCGGTACCCACTGTAAGGTGACCATTGCCCCTTCCCGGGCCTGAAGAGCATCGATGTGCTTACGGATGTATCGTACCACGTATTGTCCGTGTGGGCTTGCCCCCTCCGTGATATGTCGGATAGCTTGCTTGCTATCTGTCGCGATGATCGTCTTTATCGGGCGTGGCCTTCTCCTTGTTTGATATGCTAGCGCTGCCTCGATGGCTATAAGTTCTGCAACCGTCGAGTCGCCTGCTGCCCATCTAGGAAGTCGCTTTTGGGTGATAGTCTTTCCAGTGTTCCCTTGCACTACTGCAATGCCACTCTCGCCGCTCTTCCGTGCTGCGTCAGTATAGAATGTGCATCTCTCTTCCCTGCCTGCTTTCGATCGTAGTCGTCGAATGACTACATCCGCCTCGTCTTCTAGTCCCTTAACTAGGCATCCCGGGACGCCCTCTGTCCACAGTTCTTGAAGCACTGGCTCTACGGTCTCCATTAGGCTTTCGGCCGTCAGGCCTAGATCCGGGCCAAACTTCCGCGCGGTGATAGCTAGCGGAGACGGGAAGCTCTTGCCTTGGGTGAATAGCCTAGTTAGGCAGTCGAATAAAGGATTTGTGTTTGGTACTGTAAGGCTCCTAACCAAATGGTTAGTAACCTTCCTTTGTAGCCGGTCGACTGTGGTTTCGATGCCCGCTTCGGCTTGAGCCACTGTAAGGGCTGTAGCCTTAAACGAGAGTATTATCGCCTGGGCTCCAATGCGCTGCACCTTTTCCATATTGCGGAGCAGCGAGGTTGTTCCCCACTTTCCAGGTCCGTACCATGCAGAAGCGCAGTAGTCCATGATCGGGGTAACCGTCGCATTGTACAGCTGTCTGACTTGTTTAGGCCTAACTCCTCGTAGTCGTTTGATAGCAAGGCACTGCTTCATAGCTTTGGCCGTCATCCTTGCTACATGTTGATGGAATTTCATCTTGCAGTCTAAGGTGACCCCTAACAGCTTGATGTGCTCACTTGGTTCGATGTCTTGGCCTTGGAACTGCAGGTCCGGTCCGTTTTGCTGGCCCTCTTCTACCCTTCGGGTGAAGTGGATAAGGCCTGTCTTTGACGGTTCGAACGTCGCTCCACTTTCTCTCGCCCACCTCTCGGTCTTTGTAATGACTGTCGTTTGGAGGGTCTGGATATTTTCGTCTACGTTGTCTCCCACGACCCACGGAGAGTAGTCATCAACGAACCCTAGGGCTCCCTTTGTCTTATCGATAGGTTGCCCAATGAGATTGGCGTTGTAGAAGATGTAAAGTATAGGGGATAGCGGTGACCCCTGCGGAATGCCAGCTTGAGCGATCGGCTGTCTTTCACTTTCGAACGCTTCGAGGGCGACCGTGGCCGTCCTTTCTTTGCAGAAGTCTCCAACCCAGCTGCTCAGGGTATCGGGTATTCCTCTCCGTTCGAGCCTTGCTTCAAGCACTCTAGGGTTAACCCCGTTAAACGCCCCTTGGACGTCGAAGGTCACTAGAGACACGACCTTCCTGTTTCTCCAGGCCTCGTATACGCGTTCTACGAGAACGTTGATCGCTTGCTCGCACGATCTCTTCTTCCTAGCTCCGAAATGGTTATCTGGAAGAAGGTTGTGTCTCTCTGCCAGGTAGGCGAGTCTGTTCGCGACCACCGCCTCGAGGCCTTTGCTAATCGTAGCTAGTAGTGAGATAGGCCGGAAAGCCTTTGGCACTGTGTAGTCGGGTTTTCCAGGTTTTCGTAGAGGGACTATCCTCGCCGTTCTCCAGCTGTCTGGAAGATGGCTTAGACGTAGCGATGCCTTGTACAGGGCCATTATGCTACCCTTTGCCTCATCCCATACTTTCTGCCAGACTAGGAACGGTATGTCATCTGGCCCTGGTGCCTTTTTCGGACTTGATCGGAAGATCGCCGCGCGGACTTCGCTTTCTGTGATCTCTTCATAGGTCCTCGTAGGTAAGGGAGCCTCTACGCCTTCTAGGCTCTCCCCCTTCGGGCTCCGGTTGTGGTGGGAAAAGGCTTGGAGGAGTGCCGTTGCTTTTCCTTCGTCGTCGTCGATCGGCCCTTGGGTTCCCTGTAGCGTAGGAACACCCCTAGCTCCTGGGTCCATGTGAGTGTACCTGTTGGCCTTCCACACGTTCTCTGGGCTGTCCACAAACTTCCTCCAGTGGGCAGCCTTCTGACTTGCTATTTGTGAGAGGTAATCTTTTCGGACTGTGTGGATCTGTTGATGTAAGTCCCTGCAGTTTAAATCTCTCCTTCTCCTTTCTGTCTCCTGGTTCCGTAGAGATGAAAGTGTAAGCCGGAGTGCCGTAAGGGATGGTGTCCACCACCTTTTGCGTTTGGGTGAGGTTTGGCGTATGGGATCTTGTCTGCGACTATCTGGGTAATCGCTTTAACAAACCTCTCGGCCTCGTCGTTGAGCTGCTCTTTCGTCGAAATCTGCTGAGGTCGAGGTATATTACTAACTGCCTTACAGATGTTTCCCCAGTCTGCTTTGTCGTAATTTCTCCCTAGTCTCCTCGTCGTCCTAATCTCCCAGGGCATCCGGAAGCGGGCCTCTATGACCCTGTGGTCGCCTCCGTGGTCCGTATCGGAGGTTTTGCACTGGATCATAGCCGCCTGTAGTCCTGGTGACACCAGGACTAAGTCAATAGTAGTCGGGTGTAGTCCGTTGTTGTGCGAGAAGGTGATCGTGCCTCTCGGGAGCATAGAGTCCAATTCTTCTTCGACCATGAATTGTAAAATGGGCCAGTCGTCCTTTCTTCTGTCTGGCGCTACTTCCTTCCCTCCCCACACATTGCTATGACGGTTGAGATCACCCCCTACGTATACGTGGAGGGCGCTGTCTGTTTTCTCCTGGGTTTTCTGTATAATGTCTTGGGCGCACGCTATACGCTCCTGTAGGTCGATCTCTTCCCGCGGTCTCTTGTATGGGACGTAGATCGATATGAGCAATATCGACGCACCTTCCACTTGTAAAGTCACCGCTGCTACGTCTGGCGACGTGGTCTCAACTTCCTGGTGCTTGATTCTGTCTGACACCCAGATCGCTGCTCGGAACGAGAATCGTACCGAGCTTGCCTCCTGATTGTATGTTTTCGGTGTAATCGTCGTCCACCCACTGTGTTGATTGACTGTGGGTTCCCCTGTCCTAGGATGAGCAAATATGTATGGTTCTGAGATGCACATGGCGTCGAACGTTGCCGTGCTATCGTCGTTGAAAATGCTCATAATGGGGCCTGGCCTAGCCCCTACGTTCGCCTGTAAGATGCTTATCTGGTGTCCTAACATCTAATAGGGGACTGAGTCGCCTGTGGTCTNCGTATCAGGTGCTTGTTGTCTTGCCTCCTTGTGTCTCGGGTTGGCGACGCATCTCCTATCCATAATAGAATGGGGTCCGTTACACGCCGGACACTTAGGGTTACCTTTGTCCATACAGTCCCTGCTCTGGTGGTTCCCTGAGCAGTGGCCGCATTTGGCGGGTTTGGTGCATCTGAACTGGTAATGGCCGTAGCTGTTACAGTTGAAGCACGGGTCGTTGTTCTCCTTTGCCTCATACGGGGCCGCGAATCCAGCTGTGGGTCCAAAGATGACGGTCATCTTCCTCAGCAGATAGGCGGCTGCCTCTCNTTTCTTTAGCCATACAATCATCGACCCGTTAACCTTGTCTGATGGTCTACTGATCCAGACAGCCTTCATAGCTGTACAGTCGATGTTGTCCTTACTATTGTCGGTCGCGAAGTTGGCTACAATTTCTGGCTTTAGGGTCTTCGGTCCTCCGGCTGGGTCGAGTACAACACTCTTCGAAATGCCGTCAACCTTGATTGGGTACCAGGTCTCGCCGCGGATGCGGGCTCCTGGCATCGCTCTCTCAATCCATCTAGGATTGTCGCGTGTGCGCTGGGCTTGCTCGACTGTAACCAGACAGAGTTCCACTTTGTTAGTGTAGATCTCACGGAGGAATTCGACCTCGACGTCCTCGGTGTTCGGATTCTCTTGAAGAGCCTTAATCCATTTGCCTTTTACCTTGTTCAAGTCGTCTTTGTCTCCGCGGGCCCTAGAGATGTCAATCTCTATGGTCTTTCCTTCGTTGGCTAGAGGTTGGGCGTTATGACTAGTGTCAGACTCCGAGAGGAGCTCTGTCCTAGCCGAGTGCTGGAGACTCGGTCCTTTCTGGCTTGCGACTTGAGACCATGTCCTACGGGGCTGAGTCGATGGCGAGTTGGTCGTGGCCGTGGGACTCGCGGATCCGGCGATAGACAGCTGTGTTAGCTGTTCTTCCATCCGATAGATCGCTTCGTTCATTTCTTTAATCTTGCTGTCCTCTAGTTGCTTCTGGAGTTCCTGAACCTGTTTTGTAAATTTCTGGTGTTCATTCTGGTGTTTTTCGGTGATTTTCTTAATTTCTTCGTGGTGCTTTTTAACGATCTTCTCGGTTTCTTCCTGGTGTTTTTGAAGATTCCTTCGGTTTCNTTCATGGTGTTTTTCGTTGATTTTCTGGGTGATATTCTTAATCTGGTCGATGTGCGCGCCTTGAATCTCTCGGATTGCGGCGTTGTACTTTGCGTCCTGTGTGGCCTGGGCTCTGTTGAACTCGTCGACAATCGCCCTCACCAGTTCTGCGTTGCTGATCCTGCCTGCGCTATTGAAGATAACCGGGTCTCCGACTCGAATTTCGTCCGCCTCTGTTTCTTCCCTCATCCTCTTCGAGCCTCTCCTTACTGATCTCGTCTTTCTAGCCATACCTGCGCCCGTTGGGGTGCCAAGGCTGAAGCTTCGAGCTTCCCCCGCATCCCCATAGCTGGCGTCGCTTTCCATCGCACCTGCGACCGTTGCGACGACGTCTCCTCGTGTAGTTCTTCGATTCGGCTGCTTTAAATTCGTATATCCTCACAATAAATTGTAAGGTGTCCCAATAAATTCCCCTCACCTCCATGCCACGAACAATTCGACCTTTCAAACATTTTGACCCTTCCTCTGGAGTTTTGCCACAACATCGAACCTTTTCAAATGCACACAACCTCATGGCCTCTATACACCTTTGCATGTTCGTTAGACCATATTTTCTAAGCTATCCACATCTCAAGATTCCATCTTGACCATCTAACCATCTAGCAAATTATTTCTAGCAAAGAAACATCGTGCTGCTAATAGCATAGTGTATCTCCGGCATCTGGGGGTTGCTAGAGCATTCAAGCTGACGCGCTAGTTCCACGCGCCGGATAGCGCGCATCGCGTCCTGACCACTACGCGTTCTACACTTCTTAGACATTTCTTACCTTACCTTAAGCCATCTTTTGGACATGCCTACCCTCTAACTTCATATTGATTGCCATCAAACTCTAAGCTGCTTCTTTTCGTCAGTCGTCATCCATGTTGTTTCCTAAGGACGAATTCGATGCTTATCTTACCCATCTGCCAAAATACAAAATCATAATCTGCAGGTCGTGTCGGTTTGCAGTCCCTCCACAGGCAATCAAAAGCCATTTGCGAGCTCAGCATTCGCCCGTCAGTAGTCAATCGATCAGAGGAATCCAGTCCATCATCGACGATCTAGGCGACTCTGTCGCGCGATCCGCCCAGGACGTTATATACCCAGATCCAGATGCAGAGCCTATCGAGTGCCTCAGAACGTATCAAGACGGGCTCATGTGTACAAGCCTTGATAGCGCCGGCCGGCAGTGTGGTTATATATGCAGGTCGGTTGCTAGGATGCAGCAGCATTGCAAATCTGTCCATAAGTGGGTAAACCCAAATAAAAGAGGTGGCGATGTGCGTGTAAAAGCAGCACAGACTTGGATTGTCCCGTGGGAAAGTTGTTCTTGCTGCCAGACGTTCTTCCGTAACAACCTCTGGATACGATTCTTCAAGGTGAACCCTAAAACACCTCAGCTTTTAGGTCTAAGACAAAATGATCCTCGCGGACAAGCTGGAGTTTTCAGATCTGAAAAGACACAATCTCCTTGCACATCCTATCTACGCTTGAATCGAAAGAGGAGACATACCGCTTGTCTTGTCAACAGATTAGTGATCAAGGCCAGACGAAAGTTGATTCCTCTCCTTGGTTAGAGATGACAAGATGGACTAGGTATGTGAACGGTCACGCCTTTGCCACCCTAGCACCGCTCGCCCACCTTGCGGATCCTACAAAGGAGGCCCTTATGTTTCCAGCTAGGAGAGAGCTTAGATCGGATTGTAGAGCAAGCATACGAGTCTATCTGCCAGGACAAGATCAACGTTTTCGATCAAACAAGGATTAATAGCTTTATGCAGCGTCCACGGGCCTTTGACCGACCACTCATGGTCAAGTTACAAAAAGCATCTTATCGTCAGTACAAGGGCCTATGGAAGCGCTTGATCTGCTTTGTCTGTCGGACAATAGCATTTAATCAGGGCATCGAGCTCGCACATCAACTCACACCAAAGCAAGGTGCCTTGCTCGATCGGCTTCTAGCTAAAGGAGAGAAGCTTTTGTCGTTTGTACAAGAAGTCGATACACCTAGCTGATAGGAACCATACCTAGCTAATAGAATCCATGGGTTGCACTACAGCCCGTCTAAAAAGGGTTTCGCGGGGTTATGCTTTCGGCGCTTGGCGGGGTAGAAGTGAAGTTGAACCCGTAGTAGAACCCCGATCTTGTAAGTTGTATGAACACGACTCAATATTTGTAAAACTATGGTAGAGATGAGTTAATATGATACAAAGGCAATTGCACCATTTAGATTTCTGATTCTGGCTGCGACTTGTTGAGTATCGTTGTCCAAAATATGGCAAGTATGACTTTCGAAGTTTGCCAAGAATTGCGCCCGCAACTCCACCCGACTTCTTGTAGGCATGCAAGGTCACCCCAACAACATTAACACCAAAGATCTGGGAGTAAGATATATGGTCAAATTTGTGATCTATATAGTGAACTCTTCAGTTTCTTCGTCAGAAGAATCTTGAACCACTCGCAGCAAGCGTTTAGATTTTTGCAAGTGAGGAGTAGGTTCTTGAGTGGTCCCATTGAGCGTCCGGCCTGGAACCACTTCCCGGTCACCAAATATATGTTTTTGACTTGCTCAATACCAGCCACTGAAGGTATAAGATCTGCTTTCAGACATGCTAGGGCACGAAGCGTATAGTCGCGACAGGAGTCACAACAGTTACGGACAAGTTTCGATGATGAGGTGCCATGCTTCTCGAAATATGCGTGGATCTCAGCAAATTTAGCAAACATGCGAGCGAATTCAGGGCCATCACAGGTTGTCGCATTATCAGAACCATCAGCCGATGTCACCGCTTCGTTATCAAAACTGCTTAAGGGAATTTCATCTAACAGTTGCGACAGGCCAGCAGCAGGAGACTCGCAAGGTGGAGTGACTGGTTCAATGATCCGATGGCCACGGATTCTCTTGATTCGAGACTCGCCGTCTCGGCGTACTGTATTCGTAGCTTCCGCTACGTCTTGAGGACCATTATCCAGACAATCTGTACCATCACTTGGCTCCAAATCAGGATTGGCGATAGTAAGATCATCGTTTTCTATGCGCTTTCTCTTCCGGGAACTGTCTTTTGTTCGGATAGCAGAAGTCGGCTGCTGTTGCGGTGTTGTCGGGACCACAGGCATCAGCTCTAGCACATCTTCCCGAACGCTCGAGGCGGATGCATTCATGGTACTGTTGAAGAACTTGACATCTTCTGGAATAAGCTTACGAGTCTTCAAGATTCGCGTTCGAGGAGGACGGTTTGCAGGATCAAGACGTCTCTCAATAGCACAACGCCAACCGATCACAGCTTGTTGCTGATCTGGCACGTTTGCACTAGTGATGGCCACTTCACTCAGCATTCTCTTAGATAGGTCTTTGACAGACTCGGCAGGTCTCATTGAAGCAGGAATAGTATCAAGCCAGTTGTCGCCCCATATCTCAGCAATGGATTGCTGGTGGTTCTCTTTAGACCATTGAGCAGAGGTGCCAACGACGACCATGACTTTGACCACTTTGTGATTAGCAACACTGTTAATGAAAGCTTGTTCACTACGAAGGTTTGGGTCTGGGTGAGTGTCCCACAGGTTGTTGATCTTCACCCATCGCCAGATGTAAGCAGCTTGGACACTAGCGCTCTCCGCTCGGTCGGCTGCAGCAGCAAGCAGGTCGCTCGCGGCTTGTATAGGTGAGACATCGGGACCGGGGTTGTTCAGATAGTCCCAGATCGAGACGTCAGGCTTGTCTGGGAGTCTCTGGTTGCGCAGTTCCGATTCGACATCGGCCGGCGACATCATCTGGAGCCGAGCTTCGGTCTCTCCAGCATCGGCTCTAGCTCGAAGGGATTGGTGTTGACGTTGCACTTGAGACGCCGTAGGGGCGCTCGGTCCGGCGACCGCTTGCGTGCTAGGAAGTGCAGAGGGCCGAGGTGCAAGAGGCACCGCTGACGGCACTTGCGAAGCGTCGCGGACAAGGCGCTGTGGAGAAGCGACATCGTTCTGGAGATCCGCGGTCGCTACAGCACCGACAGAATTTGGTTCAAGTCGATAGAGAACACGTGTGCGGACATTTTTCACACCCGCCATCGTTACAGTTGCAGTGACAACTACTATTCGATTCTTTGCCAAACTTATGTAGATCCACCCTGCCCGAGCAAGACAGGAAAATCGCGCAAGAGAGAAAAGCAAGGTGTAAGATAACAAAAAGAGGGGGAAAAGAGAAAGTGGAAGAGAAAGATAGTACGCTAAGCTGAATTCTGAAGAAACGCAAGAGCGTGGCGGGGAAACGCGAAGCATATATATTAGATTTGACAAGGGTGGAGGCGTCCCAGGCTTAGCCCCCCGCACCCCATTGGACAGACATGTGTCCCGCTAGACCATTCTCATGAGATATCGCAAACCATCAGCAAGTAAGATGCATAGTTATCGCATGATCAGCCCACAGGTCGCACAATGCTACAAGCAAGGTTCTGCGTGTGTATTCCGCGACAGCTCTCTGATAAGAGACACTACGAGAAGGGTAAGACGCGTCGGCGAATCTCTCGCTCCGTTCTGTTTCTCTGCTCTATCTTTTCTTGCCACTATTCATCGTTCCATACGTACACTAAGCTTCTCTTATGAACGATCCAGCAAGAGAGAAAGTATACAATTATCCATCTCGACTTGCATTTAGCCAGAAGACATGGAGCTAGCATATCGGTTGACCGAATACGCTCTAGAGCCAGCCGGCGAGGACGACACAGCTAGAGTCATGACGCGTCAAGAAGGCAGTATTGAGGAGACAGAGCAGCAAGAAATCGCAGCAGCCATGTCGAACTACGTCTATCTAGCAGAGCACGAAGTTCTCATCTGCAAGGAACACGGCTACGCAGTGCGAGGCTTAGACAGCCATCTGCGCTTGGTCCATACTTCTTACACTTCTACGTCGAAGAAGGCAAGGGCTGCACTAAGACAGCATCACAGCGGACGCAACATGCCAGACCCATCCACAGTCCGTCTACCCGAGCCAGGACAGCCGGCAATTGAGTATCTGTGTAAGCCAATCCCAGGCTACTACTGCATCCACAACCAGGACAACACCGCCGGCGAACAAGACGTACGAGGGGATGCATCGACAACAACAGACTCCCCCAGTCACTGCGGCTTCACCACCAGCGACCGTACCAACATCGGCAAACACTGTCGTAATGCACACGGCTGGAAATCTACTGACGAAGACCGTCAGTGCTGGAAAGATGTCTACATCCAGACGTTTTGCAAGAGTTCAGGCAAACAAAAGTGGTTTGTCGTCAAGACACCCGATCAGATCGATAGGGAAAGAGCAAGTGTCGGAGAATCACTCCCCGAGCCAAGCAGATCCAGTTCGACGGCATCAAAGATGACTTCCAGAAGTTAAAAGAGCAATGGCAGAAAGAGCAGGAGATACTAGCAGACAGGGTTGAGAAATGCGAGAACACCGGATGGTGGAACAAGACAAGATGGAGAGAGCATCTCAAGAACTGCAATCTAACCCATCTCTCGTACACCAGCCGGCTGCCCGAGAAGGATGAAGAAGCGTTACTCAAGGTAGCAGCGGTGATCGAGAAGATGGTCGAGAGGGGTGTCTCAGGACTGAGCTCGATGCCGGAAGGCTTGCGTCGTTGGCTTCGAAGTGCAGAGATGCACAAGCCAGACGTGAGACCGCTATCCCGGTTGCAGAATCCAGAGAGTCAAGAACGGTACACCGGGTACTGGAAGCGAATGGTTTGTTACTGTCTACGAGTATGGTGCACTCGTCACGAAGCCACGGACAGCGAGTCAAGTGGCGATGGCAGCAACAATGACGATACCGAAAGCGACAGCGATGAGGTAAACAGTGTGTACAATGCTAACGCCAACACTGATGAGGTAAACAGTGTGTACAATGCTAACACCAACACTGATACCGACGACGACGACGACGACGACGACAATTCCGACACAGATCCACAACACGATCAAGGCAGACGGCAAGCACAAGATCACATGCACGATGCTCGGAGGCTCTTCCCATGGAACGACCAACTCGAAAGAGCATTAGAGGAGGTGTGGAGATTGATCGTTCTCGAGGGAGACACATCATCCGTAGAAGACGATCAAATCCCAGCGATGGTAGAGCTCAGTCGGGTGTTGTTGTTNCAAAAGGTGTGGAACGACCGCTTCGACAGCGCTCTAATCCATTTCATGGCCGTGATGGGCATCGACGAGACCAACGCTCGGCTACGCGATGGCAACGACTACTCTTACATGATCGCCGGACTGGTGTACGTGTCCAGGATCGTGACCGCCGAAGCTCTGCTCCCATCACTCGACCGCGAAAACCAAGGGGAGGCCGACTTCGAGGCATTTCTCGAGCAGAGAAAAGAGTTTCTAGCCGACGGATCGATGAGCGTGATGGGAGAGATGTTGAGCTTGCTAGCGTACGGAAAGAAGATCGCAAAGAACTTCCACGCCCAGGGGGAAGCTGCANNCTGGACTCACGACGGAGCCGGCGTCGCTCTCGGCAGCATCGAGTTCACGGTGTACAACTTCAAGTCCATGGCACGCTCCGCTCTAGACGATTGCGAAGACTACATGTGGAGGGATCTCATGTGGGCAGGCCGCAAGGCAGATCGCTTCGTGTTAGATCTCGATAGCATCACCGACGACATGACGGTGAAGAAGAGAGGCTGGTACTTCGGTGCCGACCCGAACCAGGATCTCGAAGCACAAGGTCTCGACTGGATGTTGAAGAGGATGCTAGGCTCGAACCAGGGGAAGAAGATGCGCAGAGGTGACCAGTGGCAGTCGAGACTGGTGGCCAACTATCTCCGGAGGGTGGACAAGTTCAGGGAGCTGTTCATATTCTGCGTGCACGTCTTGAGCGGCCAGCCCGCCAGAGGAACCGAGATCACCAGTCTGCGCTTCCGCAACGGAGTGGCCAACCACCGCAACGTCTTCGTCTTGGACGGCAGAGTGATGACGGTGACGAGCTACCACAAGTCACAAGCAATGCTCGACATGCCCAAGATGGTGCCACGCTTCTTGCCGTGGAAACTAGGTCAGATCGCGGTCATCTATCTCACCCACGTGCGGGCGTTCGCCGAGTTGCTGTCGGTGCAGGTACAGTACGGTCAAGGATGGAGTGACTACATCTGGGCGGACTCGCACGGCCCGTGGGAGACGCAGAAGCTCACCGACACGATGAAACGAGAGACGGCCAAACGACTGAAGGCCAAGCTACACACCCAGAACTACAGACACGCCGCCGTCTTTCTAGGCAGGAGATTCGTCGGACCGAGGTTCGCCAAAGGCTACCGAGAGGAGGCCGAAGATCCGGAAGAAGCCCAGGCGGGTGATATGGATGACGATCTCGAGGAGGGCAACGCGATCGAGCTACAGAAAGCCGGCGGCTTCGGCACCGGAGCCGGCAGATACGCGGTCAGAGCGGACATCTTGAAGTATCTCAACCAAGAGTCGATCGACATCTTCGGCGATCTCAGCGAAAGCTGGCACAGGTTTTTCGAGCTCGACCACAGAGATCCGAAGAGGAAAAGAAAGGCCGAGAGCAGCAGCAACAAAGACGATGGGATGCAAACCGTCGACTTTGAAGGATTGCAGAAAGAGAGATTGATCAAGAGACTGCCCGCGGCAAAGGGAGGAGCTGTTACTGTTGCCGCCACTCCGACGACAGTAGATCTCTCACCGTTCTTACAACAATCCGAAAGGCAGCAGAAGGAGATCGAAGACTTGCGGATGAAGCTCAAGGCACAAGAATTCGAACTGACAAGACTTCGAGGAGAGGAGCTGCAGCAGGGACGACAGCAACCCATGACCCCCATCGTTGGCTTGGGCATCTACTCGAACAACAACAACAACGGAATGCCGACCCCGGTGACAGAGGGAAACAGGCACGACTCACACAACGATGATGCCAACGACAAGAACGACAGCAACGAAGTCATCTACATCGACGATGACGATAATGATGACAACCACCACGACGAATCCAGGTACTCTCCAAGGTGCAGCGGCAGGAACCACCAACAGCATCTGCAGCAGCACATAGACGACAGTCCGATCATCGAACGAAGCCGAAGAAGGCGCGAGAGGCTGCAACGCTACAGAAGACCGACGGCACAGGAAAAGGAGAGGGCTATACGCAAAGCACTCAAGAAACCAATGGACGACGACGCGGTGACGATCAGATACAGATCGAAAGCACAAGGAGAAGCGCTCGGGAGAATCATGGACGGTGGGTTCAACGTTCTCACCGTCGTTCTGCCGACAGCCGGAGGCAAGACTCTACTCTTCACCGCACCCGCTTGTCTGGAAGAAGACGTCGGGGTGACCATCGTGGTGGTACCGTTCCGCAAGCTCATCGACGAGACGGTGCGAGAAGCACAAAAGACGGTGGGTGACTGTGAAGAATGGAGTCACAGCACCGTCGATCCAGCAGCTCTCGTGGTCGTCAGCGTGGACAAGATGCACGATCACTTCTGGTCGTACGCACGGCAGATGGCGGAGCAGGGCCGACTGAGACGAGTGGTGGTGGACGAGTGCCACTTGCTGGTGACTTCGCACAGCTGGAGACCGCATCTCGTGGAGCTGGAGAAGCTCAAGTCACTAGGAGTACCGATGGTGATGCTGACGGCCACACTCCCAAGGTACATGGAGGTCGAGCTACGACGAAGTCTAGGTATCGGCATCGGAATGATGTCGCTCATACGAGCATGCACGGTGAGGGAGAACATCACTTACACCGTCAGACAGGACATCGGCAAAGGCAAGCTGGTCGAAGAGACGGCCAGAGTGTGCGAAGAGGTCGCCGACGAGCTACGGAGCACCAGGAAAGAGAAGGCCGTCGTCTACTGCCGAAGCAAGAAAGACTGCGAGGAGATGGCGGAAAAGCTAGGCTGCGGCTTCTTCTACGCCGGACACGTCGACGGCGGGGAAACGCTAGAGCAGTGGAAGGCGAACGGCGGCTTCATCGTGTCGACGACAGCTCTCAGCACCGGACTCAACTACGAGGCCGTCAAGGCGGTCATCCACTCGGGACTGCCATACGGACTGATCGAGTTCGCCCAAGCATCGGGCAGAGCGGGTCGAGATCCCAACGAGAGAGTGGACTCGATCGTACTGCTGGAGCAAGGGTGGGAGGAAGAAGAGCAAGGGACGCGGGAGCGTTACAACGAGGCACTCGGACCGGACGGAGCAGCGATGATGGAGTACATCAAGACGGAGGGTTGTCGAAGGCTGGTGCTAGGCAAGTACTTCGATGCGGCAGAAACGATCCAGGAGTGTCACGACAGCAGCAGCAGCGGCAGCGACAACAACAACAGCGAGACCGAGAGCGAGACGAACTGTAGTAATGGCGGCAGCCGCCAGCATCACGCCCCAAAGCTCCGTGCGACAGGTGTGGTGGTGGAATGGTGGCAGCAGGTACAGAGCTGGTCAGGCAGTCCGAGCTGGAAAAGGAGATGGTCGAAGAGGCTCTAGACGAGATGAAGCTCGGCTGTCCGATGTGTTGGATGAAGTCAGAAGAGAAAGACTCACATCTGGAGCACGGTGGCCGGGAGTGCGAGAGTCGAGAGCTGACGGTGACAGACGAGGCCGACGAAACGACAATTGTCGATGTTGACACATTCCGGAAGCAGATCAAATACGCAAAGGCGAGCAAGGCTTGCAGGAAGTGCGGCATCAACCAGAGGATGTGCAACACCAGGGAAGACGCCAAACGAAAATGCCAGTGGCCCGGCATAGCAGTACCGGTGTTGATGACAGCAGTTCGAGATCCGATCGGGAGGAACATCATCCGAAAAGCCGGCTTCGAACCGAATCGAGTGGTGGAAGAGGAGAAGGAGGGGTGGAAGGCTTACGCAGCGTGGTGCGGCCAGGCCAGAGACAGGCGGATATGGGGAGAGATGATGAGCAATTCGATGTGGGTGGTGAAGGAATTTTTGGTTTACAAGAGTGGGGAGAGGATGAGGCAATTCGATGATGGCGGTGGTGATGAGAGTCAGGAGAAGGAGGACAAGGATGATGATGATACTTCATCATTCGAGGATCTGGACATGGATGAAGACGACTTTATCATGATCGATGCCGGGACCATGGAAGCTACAACAACAACAACAACCGCCACCACGGCTAGAGCGACAGCACCAGCAGCAGCAGCAACAGAAACAGAAGTGGGAGAACGACAAGAGACCCCGGAAGCCCGAGCTACAGCCGTGGAAGAACTGGAACACAGCAGACAGATCCCCCGAGTGTCGAAACGTCCGATGTGCTCGGATATCAGCAGCAGAGAAGGGTTCGAAGCAAAGCTATCGATGTACAGAGGTTGTTGCACGGTTTGCACAGCACGATCGGGCAAGACGGAGCGCAGGCACACGTCATGGAGGACTTGTCCACTGGTCAAGACGTTAGGACTGGTAGAGAAAATGGAAGAGATGGATGGGAAACTGGCCAGGACGAAGATGGAAGGGTCGTCGGGTTGCAACAAATGCTGGAGACCATGCATGCTGTGTGAGCAGTACAAAAGAGACGGCAAAGACATGAGTTTGGCAGAGGGGAGGTACATCAAATGGAAGAAGTTGTGGAACGAAGGGTGGTGTGGACAGAAGGGAGAGATCGGGGGCGATCATCGGGTACGAGAGGAACTGAGATCGGTAGCGTTAGGGTTGTTGTTCAGTTCGAGGGACGAGGTATGGGATTGGATGATGGGTGAGGGCGAGCTGGGAGAGGATGAGAATGGTGATACCGGCACGTTGATAGTGGAATGGTTAAGGAGGAAGAGCAAGGTAGGAATGAGGATAGAGGAAGGATGGATCCAGAGCAGCAAACTGTGTGATCTAATCCGGAATTGGGGCTGAGACAGGCCCTGCAGGTATCTTGAGAGAGAGGAATAATTAAAAGAGAAGAAAAGGTCAAATCTACCCAACCCTGCAGGTATCGCAAGAGAAATGATGATGATAGAAGAAAAGATCAAATGCACCCAACCCTGCAGGTATCGTAAGAGAAATGATGGAAGAAAAAGACAAGATGCCCGGCCAACCCGTAGGGTGGTGTCCCAGGGAGAAAAAAGCAGAAGAAGAAAAGGAAAAGAAAAAACAAAAAGACGAAAAACCCGTGCAACCCGTAAGGTGTCCCAAAGGGAGAGAGAGAGAGAGAGAGAGAGAGAGAGGGAGAGAGAGAGAGAGAGAGAGAGAGAGAGAGAGAGAGAGAGAGAGAGAGAGAGGGAGAAAAGGAAAAGAAGAAAGATCAAAACCCGATCAACCCGTAGGGTGGCCCGAAGAAGGAGAGAGAGAGAGGAAAAGTGGAAAGAAAGATGAGAAAAACCCGTATAACCCGTATAACCCGTAGGGTGGCCCAAAGAAGGAGAGAGAGAAAAGAGGAAGGAAAGACAAGAGAAACCCGACCAACCCGTAGGGTGGCCCGAAGAAGGAGAGAGAGAGAGGAAAAGAGGACAGAAAGATAGATGAGAGAAACCCGACCAACCCGTAGGGTGGCCCAAAGAAGGAGAGAGAGAAAAAGTAGGGGTAAGTAGAGGGTGGGCGGTGGGCCCGTGGTATGGAAAAGCCGGCGGAGGCAAGAGTAGAATAGGGTAAGCAGAGATAGAAGACAAGGCAAGATGCGTAGCAGCCGTAGGGTGGCCCGAAGAAGGAGAGAGACGAAAAGGGAAAGAAGAGGTAAAAGATTAAAAGAGAGACCCAACCCAACCCGTAGGGTGTCCCAAAAGAGAGAACAGTACAAATTAGGACCCCCATTAGGGTAGAGGGTACAAATTAGGACCCCCATTAGGGTAGAGGGTACAAATTAGGACCCCCATTAGGGTAGAGGGTACAAATTAGGACCCCCATTAGGGTAGAGGGTACAAATTAGGACCCCCATTAGGGTAGAGGGTACAAATTAGGACCCCCATTAGGGTAGAGGGTACAAATTAGGACCCCCATTAGGGTAGAGGGTACAAATTAGAAAACCCCAGTCAACCCCAGTCGTTATAGGGTCAACCGCTAGGGGTTAGGGTTAGGGTTAGGGTTAGGGTTAGGGTTAGGGTTAGGGTTAGGTTAGGGTTAGGTTAGGGTTAGGTTAGGGTTAGGGTTA